>CM057454.1:14531000-15216500 GCA_016271365.2 Neoceratodus forsteri
ACTGCTTTATTCAACTGCGAGCTGTGTGAGAAATTTTATATTGCACTTGATATCTGCAACAAACATGCACTTTTGCTTAATTCTGTGGGAGGTGAAACTAACTACCCTTGGTAATTGCTTTTTATTCACATATTTATTTAGTGTTTAACCAAGAAGGGGCTTGCAAACTCTGTTTATCTTGTTAGTAACTTCAAAAGGATTTAAATACTGCATTTGGGTAGGTCCTTGGAGGTAGCTAGATTGTCTACTAGGATTTTCTGACAGTTAAACTATTTTTAAATGAATTACAGGTGGCTGAGGAGTTGAAAAAGAAACTTGCAAACTCTACTTATCTTGGAAGTAACTTCATAAGTGTTTGAATACTGCATATTGGTTGTCCCTTGGGGGTAGCTGGATTGACTACTAGGATTTTGGGACAGAAACTATTTTTAAATAATTTACTGGTGCGTAGGAGTTTGTGATAGTTAAACTATTTTTAACAGAGTTACTGGGTTAAGGAGTGGTCATAGCAAAACCTGCAGTGTGAAACAGGAAAAGACAGTCTTTCAAGCAACAGAGGGAGGTGGATCTAGGTTTACATTTGTTTGTTACAATTCTTAACATTTTCAGTGCAGGAAGAGTTTTCAGCACAGCTGACTTATTTTGGGGCTGACAGCTTTCAGAGCACAAACCACCAGGCCTGTTTTGGGGCTGGGGAGGATTACCTGTGTCTGACTTGGATGTGTGGATTTTTCTCTGTTTGATTAGCAGGGTATTTTCTCTGCCAAATTGTGGTGTAGGGCATCTTGCTGACAGGAAGGCACTCATTGCAGTGGTGGGTCAGAGCTTTAGCTGATTGTTTTGTGAGGGCACAGTTTAGGCCCAACCCCTTCCCACCCTCACCCCACCCACCCCTGGAAATAGTTCCTTTATACCTGGGGTTCTGACATCATTTCTCAAGAGTGCAAGGTGCATATAACTGTCATATCCTCTCTAGCACACTGCACTGACAATATAAGCATACACATTGTATAATATAAATATATATATATATATATATATTTCTATATACCAATCCAACACACACACACACACACACACACACACACACAAAAAAAATGTGGGAAGTAGTGCAATGAATGGCTGTGGGGCAGCAGTGTCAGGAGTCTTTCTGGAGGCTGAGATGCTGCTCTGTTTGCAGACAACTCTCTGTCCTGAGGGAGGAAGTTGCCCGTCTTCAGGCCACACTGGACAGTAGTAAGGGAACCTTCCCCCAGGCCACACTGGATGGTAGGAAGGGAACCTCCCCCATCCAGGGAGCACCAGAGCCACCACCACTACCTCAGAGGTTGTGAAGAAAGCACAGCAGTTGGACCACAGTGGGCTCAGGGAGGGTGAGGATGGTGGAACAGAGGCACACCCAGTCAGTTGTTCCACACCACAATCCATACACCATTCTGGGGGAGCATAGCTCCCCTATGGATGCACCTGCAGAGGAGATTAAGGAGGCTGAGGACAACCATCACAAGGGAGGCCCACAGGAAGGAGGCAGAGGACACCACAAGGAAAGGAAGCAGCTCCTGGTGGGGGACTCAATTATTAGGGGATAGAACTGGGGGGAGCAGGGAAAACTGAAGTAAGGTGCCTGCCTGGTGCCATGGCTTGGAGAGACAGGAAGCGCATCCTCAGGATCACGAGAACAGCTGCACAGGAATCTGAGCTGGACGTCATTGTCCACCTAGGGACAAATGACTTGGCTAATCATGAGATTAGAGCAGTGCAGAAGGACTTTGTAGAATTGGGGAGGGGCCTAAGACAAGTAGCACACACAATATCCTTCTCTGAGGTGCTGCCTGTCAATGGCATGAGTGAAGCGAGGGTACTTTGCACCATGCAGTTTAATGAATGGTTGAAAAAATGGTGTGGGGCACAGGGGTTTGGCTTCATTGGGGACTGGGGTTCCACCTGGAGGGACACCAGCCTATACTGGCAGGATGGTCTGCATCTGTCCAGGAAGGGAACAAGTCTTTTGAGCAATCGGTTTAAAGGCTTCATTGGCAAGCTTTTAAACTAGTCAAGGGGGGAGGCACTGATAAACAGCAGGAAAATCCCAGCCTCTCTCTACAAAACAGGGTACTAAATGAGAAAAAGAACAAAGTAGGCAGGTCAGTGGGGGATGCTGCAAAAGAAGGTAAAGCCATCAAAAAATGGAAAGCAATGAGTACCAATGCCTGTAGTCTGAGTAACAAGCTTCCTGAATTAGTGGCCTTGATGGAGGAGGAACATCTGGATATCGTGGCAGTCACAGAAACATGGTACACACAAAACCATGACTGGGACATAAACATACCAGGATACACTATCTACAGGAGGGACAGGGAGGGTAAAAGAGGAGGAGGAGCTCTTTACATAAGGGAAGGAATCAAGGCAACAGAACAAAAGGGAAAACAGGGAGGAGAAGAAGCACTGTGGGTAAATTTGGAGACCGGCAATGGCACCACAATCCGCACAGGGGTTGTATACAGACCCCCTTCTCAGGGGGAGGAAATGGACAAGGAAATTATAGAAAAAATACTTAGGATGGCAGAAAAAGGGGAGATATTGCTGATGGGAGATCTGAATATGCCAGATGTTAACTGGAATGCAGTTGCAGCAGCCACTTCAAAGAGTGGGGTTATTCTAGATGCTCTGCAAGGGGCATGCCTTAGACAACTAGTATTGGAGCCCACTCGAGAGGGAGCAATCTTAGACCTGGTTCTCTCAAATGGAGATGAAGAGAGGATCACAGATGTAGAAGTGGGTAGCCATCTGGGAACTAGCGACCATCGAACAGTATGGTTCACAATAAACACAGCAATAGAGTCAAGCCATACAAAGGCAAAAGTACTGGACTTTAGAGGGCTGACTTTGCCAAAATGGGTGAGTGCCTAAGGAATGCACTAGCAAATGGGCAGGAAGGAGGGGTGGAAGAACAATGGGGAATAATAAAAACTGCCATCACAGAGGTAACAAGCCTTTGTGTGCAGCAAATTAACAAAACGAAACAATGTAAGAAACCACTACGGTTCTCAAAGGAAGTGGCAGTGAAGGTTCAAGAGAAAAAGAAAGCATTCAGGAAATACAAGGAATCACAGAAGGAGCAGGACAGAGAACTGTATCAGTTAAAGCAAAAAGAAGCTGGGAAGGCAGTCAGAACAGCAAAAGCCCAAACTGAGGAAAAGATAGCCAACTCTGTTAAGAAGGGGGATAAAACCTTTTATAGGTACATCAGGGAGCAAAGAAAGACCAAGGGAGGGATAGTGAGGCTTAATAAAGGGGAGGAAGGTTGGGCAGAGGGTGACTGTGAAAAGGCAGAGATACTAAACAAATATTTTTGCTCAGTATTTACAAAGGAAGTGGGAGGTACCTAAAACAAACAGTAGAAACACTCTGGATACAGAAGTTGATACCAGCCATTTACAGAAGAAAGAGTTCTGAAAGAACTCTTAAAACTGAAGGTGGACAAAGCAATGGGGCCTGATGGGATTCATCCCAGAATTCTAAAAGAACTAAGGTAGAACTAGTGACACCACTGACTACCCTCTTTAACAAATCATGGGAGGATGAGGGTGGTACCTGAGGACTGGAGAAGGGCAGATGTGATTCCCCTTCACAAAAGTGGGAGCAAGGCAGAAGCAGAAAACTACAGACCTGTTAGTTTAACCTCAGTGGTAGGGAAAATGATGGAATCACTTCTGAAGGAAAGAATTGTTGAGTATCTAGAGGCCAGAGGGGCTCAGGACCCAAGACAGCATGGATTCACAGCGGGAAGGTCATGCCAGACAAATCTGATAGATTTCTTTGACTGGGTGACCAAAGTAGTAGATCAGGGAGGGGCTGTGGACATGGCCTACCTAGACTTCAGCAAGGCATTTGACACAGTTCCACACAAAAGATTAATATACAAGTTAGCCAGCCTGGGAGTGGGTCCCAAGATGACAGCCTGGGTAAAGAATTGGCTGGAGAATAGGACACAGAGAGTAATAGTAAATGGAGTCCACTCTGAAGAAAGGGGTATTACTAGTGGGGTACCACAGGGTTTAGTATTAGGACCGGTCCTCTTCAATCTCTTTATAAGTGATATTGCAGAGGGACTGGAAGGAAAAGTATGTCTCTTTGCAGATGACACAAAGATCTGCAACAGAGTTGATGCACAAGGTGGGGTGGAAAGGATGAGAAGGGACTTGGCAAGGTTAGAGGAATGGTCAAATGTATGGCAGCTTAGATTCAATGCCTAGAAGTGCAAGGTAATGCACCTGGGAAACAAAAACCCAGGGGAAGAGTACACAATGGGGGGTGAGATACTAACTACAACAAAAATGGAAAGGGACCTGGGGGTAGTCATATCAGATGCCCTAAAGGTGGGCAAGCAATGTGAGAGGGCAGCAAGGAGGGCTGGGGGGATACTGGGATGCATAGGGAGAGGCATCACCGGCAGAAAACAGGAAGTTATTATCCCTCTGTACAGACAGTTGGTGAGACCCCATCTGGAGTACTGCGTGCAGTTCTGGAGACCATAAGGATATAGACAGGATGGAGGCTGTCCAGAAGGGGCAACTAAAATGGTGCAGGGCCTGCACCAGAAGACATATGAAGAGACTTAAGGAGCTGAATATGTATAGCCTCGAGAAAGAAAGAGAGGGGGACATGATAGAAACTTTCAAGTATCTCAAGGAATCAACAAAGTCCAAGAGGGTAGCATCTTTCAAAAAAAGAGGTGTTCAAGAACAAGGGGGCACAATGTGAAGATAGAAGGGGGCGGCTCAGAGGTCATTTAAGGAAGTATTTTTTCACAGAGAGGGTTGTGGATGCATGGAATGGCCTTCTGGAGGAGGTTGTGGAGTCAAAAACAGTGGTGGAATTCAAGCATGCATGGGACAGTCATAAGGCAATTCTAGAGGGTGGGGGTAGGAAGAAGTAGGCTGCTGCTTAACTAGGATCTGCAGCTTATCCAATAGGTAGGGAAATGGGCAGACTGGGTGGGCCAAGCAGTCCTTATCTGCCGTCAAAATCTATGTTTCTATGTTTCTATCCCTTCTGAAATCCAGGACCTTCACCCTTGTGTGGTTGAATTCCACCATTATTCTTATATTGAACCACACTGTGTGATGGTCATTGGCCCCCAGATGACTTGCCACCCTGATGTCTGCAACACTGTTCATTTTAGTAAGCACCAGGTCCAGTATTGTCCAACACCAAGTGGGTTCTCTGACTTGTTGCATGAGGAATGCCCCCTGCAGAGAGGCTCCAATCTGCATCTGGCATATTAAAGTCCCCCACCAGCACCTCCTCCCCCTTTTCAGACATTTTGCCAATTGATTCTAACATTTCTTTATCTAAGTTCTCCCCCTGCATCGGACTGATTCGAGGATGCCCCACAACACCATAGCTCCCCCCTTGAATTCACTGTACCACTATCACTTTTATGTTTTCCTTAACATAAAGCACCACACCCCCCCTTTCCTTCCTACCCTTTCCTTTTTTTCTCTCCTTCCTTGGTTAGCCCTCCTTCTGTGGAGCACCCCAGCCCAGTCACCTCGATGTCTGCTGGAACTTACTTGCCAGTCTTCCCATAGGACCTCCCCACAGCAGGGTCAGTGGAGTTCCCCCAGCCCCACTGCAGAATGGATCCGGTCCTGGCAACGTGCCCAGCTGGTCAAGTGTGAGACCTGGGAGCACTCCTTGTCATCCTGCCACTGGTGTTTTCCTCCGATTTTCACATCGGGAGATGTGACATGCAATGACATCATGGTGCAAGCTATGTTTTCCTGCTTGATGTGTACTGATGTCCATCATGTCTCCTGATCTGTCTTGCCTTCTCTCCCAAGCTGACTTCTCCCAGCTTCCAACATGGGCCAGGTAAGCTCTGTGCTCTGCTCTTCCTCTGCCCCAGTGAAGGAGAGCAGTCCTACAAACACTCGATCTCCCTCCCCCTGGTGAGCCTCGGACAGCCTGGATTCACTTCCAAACCCAGATCATCTTTGTCACTAGCAGTAGCGCTGTCGCTGGGGCAGTGGGCTGGCCCCTATCCTTTCCATTCTAAACATCGTGTAGCTTGGGAAGACCATTTAAAAGACATGGTTGTCACTGCACCATGTTTCAGTGATGGCCACAATATCCAGGTCTGCCTCCGCCATGATGGCCTCCAGGTTTGGGATCTTATTTACCAGACTTCTAGCATTGGTACATATGGCTTGCCAGATTTTATTCCCTTCTTGTAATTTCCCCCTTTTTCCACCTGTTCCTGCACCTCATCTTTTTAATTTTGCTGCTCATCTCTCCCCCTAGTAGCTCCCCTACCATTAGCTGAGTTCAGTTTTCCGAACTGCACCCAGCAATTAAGCTACCTGTCCTCCTCTTCTACCTTCTCCTCCTCCTCCCTGTCCTTTCACTATTCCCACTCTATCTTATCCCCCTCTACTCCACTCCCTTCAGCCTTCTGTCCCACACTCTTCCGGTCTCCCCATCCCACCCCATTCACCCTGCTCTCCTTCCCTCCCCCTCCCTGTATCTGGAGTTTGTCTACCATCCCATCCTGTTCCTTCCCCACTTCTCACTACTCCCAACATGGGGATGTAAGTCCCACGTCATCCTGTGTGTCTTTATCCTGCTCCTCCTTTCTGGCAATGTGGAGACTAATCTTGCTCCCTCACCTCCTCCATTCTTCCCCTCCTCTACTTCTAGGGGCCTTAGCATTTTTCATCTCATTGCTAGGAGCTTCCCCACTAAACTGGATCAACTAAATATTTGGGTTTCTGAGTACTCTCCTGACCTCCTCTTTATCTCTGAATCCTGGCTGTCACCCAGAATTCCTGACTCTATATTGGCCTTTCCTGACAACACCTCTTCAGCCAGGATCATGGAAGATGTGGTGGTGGTGTCACCCTCTATACTGACCAGAACCTGTCTTGTTCCATCACTCTCAGGAGGCTGTAGACTCCTCCCATTAATCTCCCCTTGCTAAGCATTCCTTTTCCTCCACTCTACCAATGTCATTGAGTTTTTTTATGCCTCATCCAAAATCTCCCCTTCCTCACTGGTTGACTCACTGTCTAACAGTACTTCACACTCCTCCTCTGGTGAACTCATCCTTCTTGGGGATTTCAACATTATATGACTCTCCCTCACCTCTAGGCCTACCTCTGTCAGGACTGAGTCCCTAAACCTTGAACTGGACTCTTTCTTCACATCCCCACCACATTGTTGCAACATGTATTCTGCCAGATGACTTTAGTGACTACTGCATGACATTTTGTGCTCAGAAAGTCCAGCACACTCCCTTCTCCCCCAAGTACACCTGGTCCATATCCCTCTGGCTGCTAAACAAAAAATGCTCTACTGTGGGACCTTCCTGCAACTGATTGGTCCCCCATTCTCTCTTCCCCTGACATTAACATGGCCCTCTCCCTTTCCCCTCAAAATTTACTTCCATCTGGCACAAGCACGCCCCTACCAGGAAGCCCAGGGTTAAGTTATCTTACCAACCTTGGATCACCTATGACCTCAGAGATTTTTGCAATTCCCATGATCAAGCCTGGGCCCAGTAAAAAGTATACCATTCCCTGTCTGACCTCCACTTTTACAGGGGTCTTAGAAATACTTACACAAAGGCCATCCCTACCATAAAATTCCTCTATTTTTAAGGCCAACCTCCAGAGCAATCTTAACTCCTCAGCCAAATTCTGGAAAGTGATTCACTTCCTTTTTGTTCTCCCAGCCCTGTCTGCTGCCCCAGTCCTCATGGTTAATGGTTCAACTGTCTCCAGCCCTCTCTTTGTTACTGCTCACTTCAATTAGTTTTTCACTATCTGTGCTCTCCCCCACCCAGCTCCTCATCTTTCCCCCCATCTCCACCCCCCTTTCCACTCATCCCCTCCCTGGGGTTTCATTTCCCCCATCTCTACCTAGGAAATCCTGCTTGGTCTTTCCTCACTCTACCCATCCAAATCTATCCCTTATAGCCTTACCCTAAATTTCTTCATCTTTCAGCTCCAATCATCACCCCACTTACTACCTTCCTCTACCTCTCCTTTACCTTCAGCACTTTCCTCTGTATTGAAAGATTGCCAGAGTTCTCCCCCTTCACAAAGGGGATGATACTGCTAACCCTGGAAACTTCTGACCTATCTCCCTCCTTCCCTCTCCTCTCCTGCAAAGCTGCAAGTGAAACTTGTCTACTTCAGGCTTGCTGACTTCCTCCAGTCTTCTAACTTCCTCTCCCCCCTTCCAGTCTTATTTTAGGAAACCCCATTCCACTGCCTCTTCCCTGCTATGGATCACTGACTCCGTCCTCATTGGGATGGATCAGGGGCATATCAGAATGGTCATTTTCATTGATTTGGCCAATGCTTTTGATTTGGTGACCTATTCCCTCCTCCTGGACAAGCTGAGGTCTGTCAGCTTCTCAGCCCCTGCTATAGTGACTGGTTCTGCTCCTACCTCTCAGACCATCAGCAATCAGTAGTGGTAGAAGGCCTACTGTCCCCATTTCTACCAACCCAGGCTGGGGTCCCCCAAGTCTCCATCTTGGGTCTTATCCTCTTCTCCATGTTCCTCACAAATCTCCCTCTGCCTGGGCCAACCCACAAATTCACATGTAGGTAGATTACACAGTTCTCTACAATTCAGACCCTTTGACTGTGGCAGTGGGAATCTTGCTACAGCAAGATTTCCACAATGTATTGTGCTGGCTCCTGTCCACCCAACTCCAGGTCAGCACTAAAAAAAAAAACAATGTCCATGACCTTTGGCATCAGCAAGAAACTGGCCAAACTCATTCTTTCCCTACTTCTACTCCATGGATGGCACCCATCTTTAGTGCTTCCCTCCTTTAGTGGTATCTCAGTGTGGCTTGAAATAAGGCTTGATTTCTCTTCGCACATCAATGCCATGCCATCTGTTCCAAGCTCTGTCCCAAACTTGGAGCCCTATATCTTAACAATGGCAGCCTGTCCCCACAGGTCCTCTGGGAGTTGGTTACTCAAATGATGCTCCCTGTATTTGACTGTACTTATGTGGTCTACGATATCACTCCCTCCTCTTCCCTTGCTAGACTGAACACCCTCTGTAACACCTTCTGTCATTTTGCTACCAACTCCCTCTTATACTCAACACTGTTCCCTTTACTCCTCCCTAACTATCCTCTCTCTCTCTATCCTAATGTCATCAGTCATGCTGTGCCTTCTTCATCTCCAAATAGTAGTGTGGAACCCTACCATCTTACCTAGCCTTACTCCTCTCACCCATTCCCTCTGCTTCATACTTCATCCACTCCAGGGATCCTCACACCTTCTCCCACCCCACCCTCATTCCTCTGCTGGGTAGTCAGCCTTCAGCTATTACTAGGGCCACTGGAAAATTATGCCCAAAATTTTTTTGCAGACTCTGCAATTTTCACCATTCTCCGCAAAAAATGACATGTTCCACAATTTCTTGCAATTTTTATTTTTATATTAAACTCTATAAAAAAGTATTAACATTTTTAATAAAATATTCTCCAATATGTTGACAATTTTGCATGCAGGCTTAGGTTTGGCCAAAACAATGCGGTGCAATGTAGGGCAAGGGTTTTATGTGACACTGATTTCTTTTGCATCCTTGTCTTGTTTGGTTTCAAAATCCACTGGCCAAGCATAAGTACACATGAACACTTAACATGTGTTTTGTGTTGAAGTAGTCTATCAGAAAACTTTTTGTTGCCACATAAACTGAAACAAAAGATGGGAAAAAAGGGGCAAATTATCCCATTCACTTAAATGGGGTGCTAACTATGAATCTTTTTTGTAAGTGGCAGGGCAAGTTTTTCCTTGTGAGGATACTTTCATTCAGACTAGTTTTGATTCAAACAGCTGAGGATTTTTAGATGGCCCTGTCAATTTTAAACTTGAATAAGGTAGTTGCTAACAGTGATCTCATTCTTAGCAATTACCTCCTAGATGCTCACATGCAAAGACTACAATAAAAACTTGACTAAAGTCTAAAAACAAGCTTATAAAACACAAAATGTGTCTCAACATTTATCTTTAATTAAACAAAATCACTGCAGTCAGAGTAAAACAAAGGTAAATTACAGGGTACTCTGACTACTGTATGATGCAGATGCAGTATAAATATATATTGGTATTTTTGTACATTTTTAACAACTGCGTAAGGCCCACTAGGCAGAAGTACCTGTTTTCAGGTACAACCCAGGAGCACTGAAGAGGTTAAGTGACTTGCACAGAATCACACAGTATGCAAGTGGAGGCTGTGGGAATCAAAACCAGGTCTGCTAGATGTCATCAGCTCATTCCGTTTGTTACTCTAACCTCTAGATTATACTGCCAGCCTCAATAACCCCCAGATTTAATGTTTAAATATATGATTTCAAAAAAAAGTGTACAGCACCTATAGTACAAATTATGTCCATTAAATACTTCAAGAACATGTTACTAAAACTCAATTATTCACCACTCTATCTGCTATTTTGTCTTGTACCAAAGTAGGTGAATAGCTGGCAGAGCACTGTAAACAGTTGTTGATTAGGCTTCATTATTCTACAGCCAGCAACAAATAAAAAATGTATTTATTCTGGCTTAATTTAATATCAATTTGCTGTGGCTCACATTATAGAATCTATTTAGCACTGTATGAGGCAGATGCTTTTACATTTTGGAAGATAGGCAATGCTTATGATAGCTTATCAGTTTAGTGTTCTTTTTAGGAATATAAACTTTTCTTTATGTTTTAAGCATATTCAGGTGTCAGTGTATTCATTTAGAAATTTGTACTGACTAATATATGCTGCAGAAAACATTAAAAGATTTATTGTGAAGGACTCGGGGTCTATAATAGAACCCCCACAATTTCCCACAATTTTTGCAAAATGCTCCGCAGTTTTCCAGTGGCCCTGGCCATTACCATCCTTCCCTCTAGAACCTGCTCTCTGCATCCCTCACCCTCCACCATTTCCATTAGGCACCAGCTAAAGTTCTTCTTCCTCACTGCTCCTGTCAGCTCCCTACCTGACCTATCCATGGCGCCCTTTCCACCCCGACCATGCCCTCCAGGGCCAGTTCATGTCACTACTACTGCTGGACTGAATTATTTCAACCTGCTTTTGTTAATTTAATTGGGCATTAGTGCTACCCTTAGAACCAACATGTGTTCACCCTTTACTGTTTGTAGTGTACCATGCTGAATGGTCCACTGCTACATTTTATTTTGAAATGTTTCTTTACTAGTATATGTAATTTATTTTAATTCCTTTCCCTTATCCTCAGGCCATACCTGGGAACGAGCCTTGGTTCAGTGTGCTTTTCCAGGCTACCAATGTTTTTCAAATAAATAAATAAATAAATAAAATACTGCTCATTCCTTTTCCTGCCCTTATCATGATTCATTCTCCTGACTTTAGGTTGGTGCTGTCTAGGGGTCTAGTTGTTGTGTTGCTTAGATTGCACTGCCTCATAAAATTTATCTTGTACAGTTTCACTCTACTGATGTGCACATTGCAAAACATGATTAGTACAGTAATTGAATGTATTGATATATTTATCCTTGTACCTTATGTACCTGCTGTATTTAAATATTTGTCTTAGCATGCACAAGTGTGCCTTGTATTATATCTGCTATTTTATTGATGATTGACATTGATTTGTAACTCTCCCTGCTGTTCTTCTCCAGGATACTCATGGAAGTGAACTTCAGCTCTGTGTGTCTTTCCTGATCGCCACATTAGGAAGGAAGGAAGGAAGGAAGGAAAAGTGGATGTAACTGATGGTAAAATATGCATTTAAGAAATGTGTATCAAGGCAACAATTTTTACTTTATTGAACAATCAATTAATGTCTGTTGAGCATCCAGAAATACTGCACTACAGATGCATTTGTTATTTAGAATGTAAAGATGTCCTCCAGTGATATCTTTACTACCCATTGTTGCTATATGAGAGACCAGGATTTGCACCCAGCCTTTTGGACTTTTACCAAGCTTTTATGAAATTCAATAGCTAGGTGCCCAATGATTACTGAAAATTTACTAGTGACTACACATACAAATGCTTGTTTCACATTAACCATCTATAAGTCATTATGATATCACTACATTTTAAAGGCAAATGCACTTCTAGTAATTTTTTCCTGATGCTTATTTATGATTAATAGATGATGAAACAAACATTTGTATTTCTTTCAGTTGCCAACTTGCCATTTATTAACTTTCTGTAGTCATTGGCCTGCAAATCTTGGAGGGTGGGGTACTCACTCAGCTTTTTAACAAAGCATAGACAAGTCCATATTGGTGGAAGCCTGTAATTAGACATCCACTATGCCCCAATATTTTGTCCAATTTATAACTGTTAAAGAGCTGCGGACACCTCAAGGAAAACTTTGAAAAACATAATATTTAGGTGCACGTCAGCTTGCTTTCCGTATACATTCTATACATTTCTTCTCCCCATTATTTATCACTAAGGACATTTGCATAAATACAGTAGTTGTCAGAGACATGGACAGATATTTTGTGACATTTGTGACATTTCTAAAGAGTTTCTCTATGCTGCCCCTACTGCGGAAGTGCAGAAAGCAGGATATTTCTCTAGAAATCATACAGAAATTTCAGGAACTATCTGGCCATGTCTCTGGCTACTACTGTACATGATCTGTATCCCTTAGAGTTCATCTGTCTCTGTAGCTGACTCCCTACTTGAAATCATAATCCTCTGTCGTGACATCATAGTCTGTTGCAATTGTAGTAACTGTGATGTTACAAGCCTTGCTTTATGACCTCAGGTAGGGAAAAAAGCAACAGGAATAGTTTAACTGTTCAGGAGCAAAGATCCTGTTTTCATGCAAATGAACTCAGTAATAAGTAACAGTGAGGGAAAATACAGAATTAATGTGGAATACATGCTGAACTGTGTATTATTATGTTTTGTTTAAGTTATCATGAAGGCATCAGCTGCTCTTTAACTAGTCACTGGCTACCTAACTACTGACTCTTGCACAACCTGGTTAAAAGTATAAAACATTAGGTGCAAATCCTGGTCCCCAACATTATAGAAAAGTTGGCAAATGTATACCATCAGGACAACATTACATCTTAAGGTGTAAACATACTGTAGAAACATGGAATTTGATGGCAGATAAAGACTGCTTGGCCCACATAGTCTGCTCATTTCCCTACCTACTGCTTTCACTCCATATCCTAATTGATCTGAAGCTTATCCCCTCTTTCCTAGCACTAGGCTTGCCTTCTGTCTGTCCTATGCAGGCTTGAATGTCCTTACCATTTTTGCACCCACAACCTCCACAAGGAGGCTTTTCCATGCATTTACCACCCTTTCCATGAAAACATACTTCCTTATGTTGCCCCAAGTCTCCTCCCAGCCTCATATTGTGACCCCATGTTTGGGCACATCTTTTTTTCTGAAAGATGCTATTCACTTACACTTTGTGTATCCCCTTGAGGTACTTGAAAGTCTCTATCATATCCCCCCCCTTCTTTCCTCGAGGGAATACATATTAAGTGCTTTCAGTCTCTCTTTATATGGTTTCTGGTGCAGTCCAATTCCCATCTATTAATATATTTCAAAATGCTTACAAAGCATTGTTTTTTTTTTAATAAAGTAAGAACAAACAATAAATAAATAAGTTATTTAAACCACCCCCCATTGCATGTTAAATTTATTCAATAGGAGGCTGGTTAGCAGAGAATAAATTGGAACTGTGAGGATAAATCAAGGAATTGTGAGGACAAATCGTCGAACCTTGAGGCTAAATCGTTAATTCTAATTTTAAACTACACAGCTGTGTGAATAAAAAATATTTGTTTTTCTTTCAAAATCACACTTCTGTCAGCTAACATAATAATATGTTCACATTCATTAAAAATACTACCAGTAGCTTAACCTGACTCAGTATGTCAGGTTGCATCTGTATCTCCCACCTACCCCAGGGCAAGGCTGAAAATAGGCAGAGTTGCCTAGACCTCCTTTCCCAGTCAACAAAAATGAAAAACTGAAATAAATAGATAAAGAGTTGCCTTAATGTAACAAGTTTTTTATGCATAATTAACTGTAAGTTTCATTTATTAAAGACCAGTGTAAGATGGTACAATGATATAGAACATTCAAGACATATGCATAGACTTTACACAGCTACTTGGCACCAGAGTTGAATTTTACAGAGTTCAAAATATAATGAGTATAACTATTTAGTGCAGTCACAAAATTCACCATTATTTATATATGCAATGAATATGCTGCAGTGCATGCCCATTACTATATCCTTGGTATAATATAGTCTCCTAATTCACCACAGTTTAGGAAACCCAATTATAACAGTAACTGTTGAAACCAATAACCAGGTGTCTTGTCAGGGAGGAGATATAGTAGAAATGGCCTAACTAGACCATGGTCTGCTAACTGCTATTTATGTTACCCCTGTTACCTAAGGGCTAGCCATTTTTCACATTTGGCCAGATACATCTCCCTTGTTAACCTCAGATTAGCTGTGATCTTTTCCATATCTGCCACATGCTGTATTATCTCCATCTATTCTCTAAGGGTGGTATTGTGGGAGTAAACCAGTATCAGGTAACACTTTTCACAGCCATAAGACAAATGATGTGTAGTAACTCTCTGGCCTGTTGTGTTGCTGTTTTAAATGCATAATTAACTATCTGTTACTTCCGTATTAAATGTATATTACTGTTTATGATACCCTATTAAGATCTTAGTAAGTGATAATCACTTGTTTACTGAATGTATGTTATCAACTATTTAGGCAAATTAATTTAAAAGCATGACTATAAATCTACTACCCATAACCACATCAGAATTTTAATTTTGAAAGCCAGTACTTTATCTCAGTAAGGGAAGTGAACTTCAGGTGTGACACTGGCTGCATCTCAAAATAACCCTTTGGACTCTTATGGCTTCCTTTTGGTCATCTTGCTGTGCAATTAATGTTTTATGCAGTTTCTCTTATCAACCATGAATTTCATTTAAGCAGTATTATGTAATCTGTAGTATATTGCATAATCAATATTTTTTTTAAATGCTTTGAGCCCCAGTGTAAGTACTTTATAACAAAATAAAGTGATATTCCATCTGCAGTGCCAACAGGAATCCATTGCAGCTATTTTGTTCAATATTTTAAATGTATTTTGGGTGAATAAAAGCAGCAGCCAATCAGAATGTAGAATGCACCTGATGGTATTCCAACTTGTCTTTGGACTGGTCCTCTTTATTATCTTTATCTGTCATATTAGGGTAGTGATCATGGGAGGAAATGCCTCTCCATAGACAATTTTATTTTTTTATTTATTTCAGTCTTTGGTAACTGGGTAAGGCCCACTAGGCACAACTGCCTGTTTTCAGGGGCGATCTGGGAGCACTGAGCAGTTAAGTGACTTGCTCAGAGTCACACAGTATGCAAGTGGAGGTTGTGAGAATCAAACTCAGGTCTGGTCTGTTGGATGTATCAAGCTTGTTCACACCTCATTCCTCTAATCTCTAGCTATACTACCAGCCCAAATACTAAGATCTGTGGAAGAGTGGATTGTGAGGAGGGGATATGAAATATGAGGGAGGATTTGAAAGACTTCAGAAGTGGTCAAGGCTATGGCAGTTAAAATTCAAACAAAGAAGTGCAAAGTAATACACATATGGGGGAATGTAAAAAGTTATAGAATGGAAGGTAGCAGTGGAAAATACAGAGGAGAGCAACCTGAGTAATAATTTTGGATAATCTGAAAACATCAGAGCAGTATATTAGGAAAGAAAGGAGGACAAATAAGATACTGGAATGTATCGGAAGAGGGATCAGTAGCTGGAGGAGTGAAGTCATTTTGCCACTGTAGAGGTCCCACCCTGGTTTCTCCTCATCTGGAGTACTGCATTCAGTTCGGAAGTCCACACTTGAAGAACAGGGTGGAGAAGGTGCAGAGGAGGATAGCCAAAATGATTCAGGGTCAGCAGGACAAACTTGCTTGGAGAGGTAGAAAGATCTCAGCATTTTTTTTTATTTTATTGATAATTCAGATTACAACATTTGAGCAAGCAGCTCTTTTACAAAGGTTCCATGTCAGTTCATAGGGTTACAGTGGTGCACATTATTTACATTACATTTAAAATATATCGCATTTGATTAGATTACACATACAGCAATGTTTAGAGAGTACAATCAGTGGGTTAGGACAGATCATTCACCGACAGAAAGATGGATTCAGCCTAGGTAGGCATCGTCGAAGAGCACAGCGTGCCAAAGTAAAAGCATGGAAGAGAGAGAATAGCAGCCCTTAAGGCATTGTCCAAGGAGTACAGTGCTACATGATTATCTGCTGAAGAGAATATACTTAATAGTACAACTTGGTAAGCTCACAACCAGACTAATGTCCGAGTGAGGGCACTGTGATGTGTGCGAGTTCTGGGATTCAACTGTAGCAATTACAGATGTTAATAGTGGCCAGGTGGAGTCTTCGTTCTTTTTTGAAGGTGCCTATTTTGCTGACACTAGTTAGGTTGTCAGAGAGTTCATTAAGTCATTTAGGACCTCTATAGGCTAGGGATCTTTGTGTGAGTAAAGTGCATACACATTGAAGGCTAAAAGGGAGAGGGGGACATGCTCAAGATATGCAAGTATTGCTACAGTACAGAGCAATAGAGACCCAATCTCCACAAAGACATAGACAGGATGGAAGCTGTCCAGAGGAGGGCAACTAAAATGGTGCAGGGTCTGCACCGGAAGACATATGAAGAGAGACTTAAGGAGCTTAATATGTATAGCTTCGAGGAAAGGAGGGAGAGGGGGGACATGATAAAAACTTTCAAGTACCTCAAGAGAATCAACAAAGTCCAAGAGGGTAGCATCTTTCAAAAAAAGAGGTGTGCAAGAACAAAGGGCAACATTTGAAGATAGAAGCAGCTCAGAGGTAATTTAGAAATATTTTCTACTACAGAGGTTGTGGATGCATGGAGCGGCCTTGCGGAGGAGGTTGTGGAGTCAAAAACAGTGGTGGAATTCAAGCATGCATGGGACAGTCATAAGGCAATTCTGGGGGTGGGGGTAGGAAGAAGTAGGCTGCTGGTTAACTAGGATCTGCAGCTTATTCATTAGGTAGGGAAATGGGAAGACTGGGTGTGCCAAGTGGTCCTTATCTGCCATCAAATTCTATGTTTCTTTGTTTCTAAACACAGCAGAATGCAGAGAGCTGTTTATGATAAGTGGGAACAAAAGGACTGGGGGACTTGGTACAGCTAATTGTGGTGTTTGGAGATTTAAGGGGGATGGCAGAAATAATTTCTTTACTGAGATAGTATGACCATTGTTCTCACTTCTGTTTGTTTAAAGGCACTTCGCTACATTTTATATCCAACAAAACACCTGCTGCATGTGACTATTGGCTAGAATTATGTATGTAATCATATCTTATTGCTTACATATCTCATTTGTATAGATCAATAAAATGTATCTGTATTAAACAATCGATAATTTGTTTCAAAAACATATTGAAGTTTTTTTTTTTTTTAATATTTTAAAGTTTATTGTCCCTTAAAGTTACAACCAGAATAGCACAAAATCTTAAAACTGAACACTGGAAAAATACCTAACATTAACATAAATATGGACATGAACTGTAGAATAAAAACATGAACAATATCAACAGCAAACAACCCACATACAACCCCCCTCTCCCCATACTCTACCAGAGCACTTAAATGTCATGACAAGAAGAAATAAAGAAAGAGAAAAAAACAGGGGCAGGTGTAAGACAGCAAATTATTAGGACACTATGTGGGTAGCTAAAAGGGTTTGTAAGGTTTCCTAAAGCTGTTGATAGTGCTGGACCTTCACATGCATTCTGGCAATTTGCTTTTCTACCACCAGAGCTTGCAGAATCTCTGAATACCACTCCCAGAAGGGTGGTGTCGAATCACCCCTCCAGTGCCTCAGGATGATAACCTTAGCCACAGCAGAGATCAGGGCCATGTGAGCCCTGCGTTGGCTGATAAGGGCAGGAGGATAATCCCCTACCAGGCAAATGGTCAGGTGTAAAGGCTTCCTCTAGACCAAGGAGTGGGTGCAATGAGCCCTTAATGTGGAAGCAAAAAGGAGCCACCTTGGATCAATCCCATAACATATGAAACAAATGGCCAGTAGGAAGTCTACATCAGGTGCATAATGGGGATTCAGACCTCATCATCATAAAGGTTCTTGGGGAATGTTTTAAAAGTTATGCAAGATATGAAACTGGGTCCATCTATATTTGTCCCACTTTATAGTTTTATAAAGGTCCCGCCATATGGTTCACCATCTTGAACTATCAATGTTCCAATTGAAGGTTTATTGCCAGTAAAAACATATACCATTCAGAGCAGAAGGGTCAGCTGATTGCAAAAAAGAATATAGCCCAGCCAGGGATGAGGTTGGCAAGTGAGCACAATGAGGGAACAGGAAGATCAGTAACTTTTTCAGAGATACTTCCGGTGCCAAAGGCAAGCACAACAAGGAAGCTGAGAATAGAGGAATTTAATGGATGGCTAAGAACCTGGTGTTGTGCTAAAGGGTATGGGCTGTTGGGGGTGTGGGAGGGACCTAGGAGGACAGTAGTCTTTATGCCAAGGACAGACTACACTTGAGTGAGGAGGGACAGAAAGTGTTGAAACAGAGGATGGAGAAGTACATAGAGGAAGTTGGGAATTTAAACTAGGAGCGGGGGGTGGCAGTTGGGCAAGAAACATGCAGAGACCACAGGTTGGGAAATCATATGAGCTTACCCCCCATAACAGTGACAAAGGACAAAGGGCAAGTACTGTTGGTGATGCTTGGAAAGGAGGGCAGGATGGGAGGGGGGGAAAGGGTGGAAGGTGGTTACCCTTAATGCTAGGAGCCTTGGGAGGAAACTGCAGAGTTACAGGTTTCTCATGGCAGAGGGAGAGGTGGACATCACAGCCATCATGGAAACATGCCACCCAATACAATGACTGGGACCTGTCTGTACCAGGGTACAGGTTATTTCGTAGGGACAGGGTGATTGGGAAAGGAGGGGTGGCACTATGTGAAGGAAGACTGAAGTGTGTAAGGGAGGAAGGGAGGGAGGGTAGTATGGAGTCACTTTGGATGCAAATCCAGGATTCCAAGAATAGGATTCTTAGAATGGGAGTGGTGTACAGGCCACCATCTCAGATGGAGGAGTTAGACAGGAACTAGTGGGACAGATCAGGAGGACCCTATGAAAGGGTAGTGTGGTGATTGTGGGGGACTTCAACATGCCAGGAGTGGACTGGAGCACCCCAACAACTAGGAACAGAAGGGAGCAGGTACTGCTGGATGCCTTCCAGGACAGCTTCCTGCTGCAAATGGTCAGTGAACCAACCAGGTTAGGAATACCCTTGACCTTGTGCTGGCAAATGGGGACTTTGTGAGAGAACTTATAGTGGAGGAACTGCTGTCGGGAGTGACCACCACTCAGTATGGCTCACATTGGATATGGGCAAGGAAGGAGTGGAATCTGGCACAATAGTGCTGGACTTCAGGAGGGCCAACTTTGGGAGGATGGGGGAAGTGGTAAAAGGGTCCCTGGCCAGAATTCAATCTAGTATGGACACTAACCAGAGGTGGGAGCTCATAAAGCTGGGGATAGTGGAGGCAATCAAAACCTGCTGCAAAGCCCAGAGCAAGAAGGCTAGGGCTAAGAAACCGATCTAGTTGAGCAAGAAGGTCATGGAAAAGGTAACGAGGAAAAGAGCTGCCTTTAGGAAGTACAAGAAAACAGGGAGGGGGAGGACAGGGAGGAGTACTTGACAGAATCGAAGGAGGTGACAAGGGCAGTAAGGGGAGCCAAAGCATCTATGGAACTCAGGCAGGCACAAGGCATTAAGAAGGGGTAGAAGGACTTCTTTAAGTACAACAGGGAGAAAAGGAGCTGTAAGGACCACATAGTAAGGATTAGGAAGGAGGGGGTTGGGTGGAAGGGGAGGTGCGATAAGCGTGGAAGCACTAAATGAGTACTTCTGCTCAGTATTTACTAAAGAGAAGAGGGGGGTGACACCCAAGGTGGGAGAAATGGCAGAAGCAGGGTGGGAAGTGGTGACAGATGGGGAAATCATGGAGAGCAGAGTTCAAGAGGGTTTGAAGGCACTGAGGGTGGACAAGGCGCCAGGCCCAGATGGCATCCACCCCAGGGTACTGAAGGAGCTGGCAGAGGTCCTTGCAGGACCTTTGGCAGACCTATTTAATGCCTCACTACATTCGGGGTGTGTACCTCAGGACTGGAGGATGGCTCATGTGGTGCCCCTCCACAAGAGTGGCACCAAGGATGAACCGGGAAACTACAGACCAGTGAGCCTCACATCCATCGTGGGTAAGCTAATGGAGACTATCCTGAAGGAGAGGCTGGTGGCCCTCCTAGAGGCCAAAGGACTACAGGACAGCAGACAGCATGGCTTCATACGTGGCAGATCCTGCCAAACCAACCTGGTTGAGTTCTATGACTGGTAACTAGGCAACTGGACAGGGGCCATGCAGTGGATATCCTGTATCTGGACTTCAGTAAGGCATTCGACTCAGTGCCACATGGAAGGCTGGGAAGGAAGTTAGTAGGCACAGGGGCGGGTGCAAAGCTGGTGAGATGGGTAAGAAACTGGCTGCAGGAAAGGCAACAGAGGGTGGTGGTGGGTGGGGAGCTCTCACACCCAAGGGCGGTGATGAGTGGTGTTCCACAGGGCTCAGTGTTGGGACCAGTGTTGTTTGGGATATTCATTGCAGACATATCATGGGACATCAAGAACAAGATCAGTCTGTTTGCTGATGATACCAAGTTAGGCACGGTGGTGGATGACCTAGGGGGATGGCAGGGGTTGCAGGATGATCTGGCAAAGCTTGAAACCTGGTCAGACAACTGGCAACTGAGCTTTAATGCCAAAAAGTGCAAGGTGCTGCATTTTGGGATGAAGAACCCAAGGAGGAGTTACCAGCTAGGGGGAGTGCAGCTAGCCCAGACAGAGGAGGAGGAGAAGGATCTTGGTGTGCTTATTACAGGGTCAGTGAACAACTTGGCACAATGTAGGAAGGCAGCTGCAAAGGCCAACAAAATGCTGGGTTGTATTGCAAGGGGTATATCCTCGGGAGGAGGAGGTGATTCTGCCCTGTATGGGTCATTGGTTAGACCACCTGGGTACTGCGTGCAGTACTGGGCGTCCGTATCTGAAGGGACATTAAGTTACTGGAGGGTGCAGGCGCTAGGCGATAAAGATGATCAAGGGGCTGGGGGACTTATCATACAAGAGGAGGTTGAAGGAGTTGAACATGTACTCACTGGAGGAGATGAGAGACAGGGCTGACATGATTGAAACCTTTAAATACATGAAAGGAATAAACAAGACAAGTACAGAGGGGCTGTTCAAAGTAAGGGAGGGGAGGGACACCAGGGGCCATGATATGAGACTGAAGCGAGGAAGGTTCAGGAGGGAGATGAGGAGACACTTTTTTACAGAGAGGGTGGTGGCTGGGTGGAATGCGTTACCTCCTGAAGTGGTATGCAGTAGAACAGTGGACTGCTTCAAACGAGGATGGGACAGGACAAGGGGGAGGGTTAATGAAGGGGAAGGGTGGAAGGGAGGGGCAGCTGCAGAATAAGGGGTGCTAGCTGCACATTCGAGCAGACTTGATAGACCTCTAGGCCTTTATCTCCTGGCAAATTTTGTATGTTCGTATGAGTTGGGGTAGAATGTCGTCTTCACCTGTATCAAAGGGAGGAGGGCCTAAGGCAGCTGTTATGGCATTGGTAAGTTGCCAGGATAGGAAAATATGGAAAACCAGGATAGAAAACTTACCCTGTAATTGTGCATGAGAGATGAACCACCCTGAATCTAGATGGGATGATACTGGATCATCCCTCAAATAAGGACAAAATGAGGTAGGTATGTGGCGGCCCCCAATGCAAATGTTAGGAATGGTAAGTATTGGCTGTAATAAAGAATGAGTCCAATCCACCCCAAGAAATAGCTCCAGCTGCTTGTGGGCTTTGAGACACCAGATGAAAGGGGGTGAGTGTAATGAGGATGGTAATTTGGAAGGATAAATATATAACAAACTGTTGAGACTAATACCAGCCTCCTGACATAACTGTGTTTCAGTTTATAACCAGAGTGCTTTATAACCATCCCCACCCAATTCCAGGGAGGAGGAAACCCAATGCAAACACTTGGAGCCATGCAATGCAAGGTAATAGAGGAAATAATTTGAGAGGCATAGCCCACTGCTGTCCCTTGGGAAAGTAAGCTTGGAGTACATACGCCAGACCACTCCCTCCTTCCAAAGAAAGCAATTCAATAAGTGCTGTAGATAAAGGAATCAAACTTTGGATAGAAAAATCCCCATTATACCCAGAGGGTAATGCAGGTGACATATTGAAGTTTTCTATTAGCTTACACTAGCAGCAATCAAAAATTGTGGTATCCAGGGACACTGTTTTGTATGTTAACTTACTGTACATGGTGGGTCTGTGCCTGTTTTGCTAAACTGCACTATTAGAGCTATGTTAGGAGCAGTGCTGTGCAAACTGGGAAGTAACAACAGTTCTAGATGCATTTTTTGTTCTCAGTTTGCTGTGGAATCCTCCTTAAGGTGACCATGCCAGTGTTTGACTATGCAGATGATGTCTACAGAATAACGAAGATAACATTGTCCCCAGCATAAACACATCCACTAAATATGAGACATGGCCCAGAAAAGCAAGAATACAAATATAAAGCTACAAAAGCTGGCATGAACCAATAACAAAACTCTTACAAAAAATATAATAAATTTGAAACATATATCTAAAGATGCAGTGAATTTTTAATCTTCCTGTGAAGTGGACACGAAGTGGCCACTTCGCGTTAGTGGAGCACAATGCGACGTAGGCACTGCAAAATGCTCACTTCTCGTTATTATTATTACCACTTCGCGTTGCTATCATGCCTTAATGCAAAGTAAGGTGAAGTGAGAAGAGAATAGGCACATCACATGACTTGCAGTACTGTAAGTCACATGTTTTAGCCAGGCAGGAAGGAAGTGAGTCACAGAAGCAGTTTCACATTCTCCTTTGCATTTGTAGAGGGAGAAAGCATCTGTGAGAAGAGAGGAGTTACAGTGCTTGATTGCCTTGTTGCCACTTCATTGCGTTTCAGTTCCAGAAAAAAAACAACAGCTTTTTTAAAAGCTATATCTTTATTTAGTTTCTGTATTGTATTTGTGGATTTTTTTGTTAGTGAATTTTTTTTGTACAAGTTTTATTTTATTTTGTGTGTGTGACTGACTGTGTGTGTGTGTGTATGTGTCCACTGTCTGTGTGCGTGTGCGTGTCAGCCCATGGACTTCAGGAGGATGGACCTAGGAGAAGGAGAGTCGCTGGCCCGTGGGCGCAGTAGGAGGGGAGTGAGGACCTGTGGGGGGCGGGGTGGTCATATCATGTTGGACCGCTCCCGACTCCTGGCTGGTTTTGCTTCCCCCATTGAAGAAACAGGAACAGCAGCAGTAGCAGCACCAGTGCCACGGGTGGCTGCTGCATGTCCACCTTCTCCACCACCACCACTGGTAGCAGCAGCTGTTGGGGCTACAGCAGCACTCCCTCCACCACCTCCACAGCCACAAGAGGTGGCCTCAGAAAAGGTAGATGGTGGGAGTTTTTTAACTGTGTGGTGGGAGACAGCACAGTGGTGGTGTGCCATGTGTGTGGTGTGCTGGTGTGCCGTGGCCCCTGTGGGACACATTTGGGAAATGGTGGCCAGCACACCCACATGCTGAACCACCACAGGGCAGAGTGGCAAGGTGCCATGGAAGGGGTCAGGTGCCCACCTGCTGGCCCTTCTGTGGCAGTGGCCAGGGGTGCTGCTGGGGTGGGAGTTGTGCCTTGCAGTCACTGCCACAGCAGGAGGAGGGCTATGAAAGCAGCTACTGCACACCACCACCACCACAGCCACCAGCACCACCCTGTCCACCCCACCCCCACTATCTGGATTCCCCACTGTGGTGGACCCCACCACAGTCCCTGCAATGCAGTCTGACATCAGCCTGGTGTGGGCAGCCCTTGAAGAAAATAATGAGTGGTTCAGTGCTTTGCAGCAGCAGGTGAACAGAGTAGAAGCACAGCAACAGCAAATAGTTTCAATGCTGCACCTGCTGCTGGACCACCACAGAATCCCATGGCCACAGTGAGGAGATTGTTTTCTGCCCCCCACCCCCAACCCGACCCCATCCCACTACTGTGTTGTACTGTTTTTGTGTGTTTTTTCTTTATTGTTGTTTAATCATACACATTTTCTCTTCCAGGGGAATCTTTCTTGCACCACATAGTGCAATACATTTTTATGAAAACCACCCATAATTTCATTACAGTGCATCATGTGATGGAGGAATTCCTGTTCTGAAAATCTGCCCACATTCTGCCTACCTTCACAGCAATGTTAGGACATGATGGCAGGGAAAGCGTGTGTGTGTGTGCTCCTTACAGTGAATATCCAATTGCCCGTCAGGTTTCTGAATGTTTCTTTATGTTATAATGGTCAGTTTGTGGTGAAATGTGTGGGCACATTTTCAGTAAGAAGAACCTTGTTAGTGGAAACATTCCCACATTTCACCACAAAGTCAACCTTGTAACATAAGGAAACATTGGGATAGCCGCCAGACATTCACTATAGTGGAGCATGCACCTGCGCTCCCCCGGCATCACGTCCTAATGTTGCTGAGAAAGGGGGTCAGAATGTGGGTGGCTTTTCTGATCAGTAATTCCCTCCATCATGTGACTCACTGTAATGAAATTAGCCACAGAAATATATTATTGTACTCTGAGAAAAGAAATATTCCAGTGTGAGTAATGCCCTCATATTAGTTTATGTGCATCACCATAACTATGTAATGTGGTGAATCTCTTAAAGCAGCAGCACAACAATCTGTTGATAACTCTGACCTATATTTTTTAATGCTATGTTACAACTTTCTTTACTTACATCTTGACTGACTGGAATGATACGAGAATTTGCAGTAGTTGAGTCTGCTGTACTACCTTTTTTCATGTATGAAATAATGAAAGGAGCATTCCTTTTAAATTGGTGCTGACCAGGTCTTTGTCATTATTTTCCTCTGCTTTTCTCCATTACATCAATTAGTTGTTACATATCACTTCTGTTGTTAATTAACAGTTATGCATCAGGCAGTGTTTTATGACACCATGGAACAATAGTCATTGAAAAGCAGCTGCAAATAAATACAAACCTGGTCTGAACAATATTGGATGGCGTTCTCATTTTTTTTTTCATACATGAAAAAAGTAGTCAAGTAAGTAAAGCAGACATAAATTGTGAAAAGAATCATATCATTCAAGTCACAACTCGGAGATAACTAGTGGTGGCTGTGGCAATGTAAAGTAGCATAAAAAAGTACAGTTCAAAACTGTCAGGACATTCTTGCAATGCTGCTTTAATTGTAAAAATGTCAGTATGACATCATGAGCTCACAGCAACAATCACAGAACACATACAAGTGGCACAGAGTCCCAGATTTTTTCTGCAGGCCCAAAATGCATCATGCTTGTGTGCAGAAAATTGACAAGTGTTAACACAGTGGAATGAGACTGTTTCAGCACATACAAAGTCCCCCAGAATTAATGGTGCACTCAGTCATGTGCACAGTGGTGGCACAGAGTCCCCAGATTTTTTCTGCCAGCCCAAAATGCATCCTGCTTGTGTGCAGAAAATTGATAAGTGTTAACAAAGTTGAATGAGACTGTTTCAGCATATACAAAGTCTCCCAGAATTAATGGTGCACTCAGTCATGTGCACAGTGGTGGCACAGAGTCCCCAGATTTTTTCTGCCAGCCCAAAATGTATCCTGCTTGTGTGCAGAAAATTGATAAGTTTTAACACAGTGGAATGAGAGTGTTTCAGCACATACCCCAGTATAAAATGATGACTGTGAGTGTCGTGTTGCCGGTTCAATATGTTCTGAGAGACGATTCCAGCAAATGCAATGTGATCATCTCAACTGGATTGAAGGGTGCCCATTGGCTGTACACTAATAGTAGCCTTGTGAGTATATATATATATATATATATATATATATATATATATATATATACTGATATATATATATATATATATATATATATATACACACACATACATATATATATATATATATATATATATATATATATATATATATAGAGAGAGAGAGAGAGAGTTGTGTTGTGTATTGTGGTGAGGAGGGTTGACATGGACATGTACTCAAGGGCCCAGATATTCAAACTCGCCATTCTGAGGTGCAAGCCCCTGCGCTGCTCAAAATAGTTCTTAGGAGTGTGGCAGGCGATATTCAAAGAGGTTAGCTATTGAGCAACTCCTTTGAATATCACCCCAAGCCACAACCACTGCGCCATGGTGCAATTGAACTTGCCACTGCAAGTTGCCAGAGTTGAGCATTAAACTTGCAGTGTGTAAGAGTACCATTGCGCCATCGCGCAATTTCCGATATTCAAAAGGTGACATGCAAATGGGGCCATAATTTATGCAAGGCATGGGGGGCTATTTGCATCTGTTCTCTGTCTTCATTTGCATGCCATTAGCATGTAGCAGGTCGTAATCCCGAGGACTTGTCTGGCCGCCTGCCAGGCAGCAGCCGTCG
Source organism: Neoceratodus forsteri (assembly GCA_016271365.2). Taxonomy (NCBI): domain Eukaryota; kingdom Metazoa; phylum Chordata; order Ceratodontiformes; family Ceratodontidae; genus Neoceratodus; species Neoceratodus forsteri. The sequence continues at coordinate 14,557,664 of CM057454.1, forward strand.
GGGACCGACGCCCCTGCAGCCCGATCGCTGGCAGTATCTGTGTATACATTCCCCCACACACAGCTCCGAAGCCCGATCGTGGGCAGAAAGTATCATGAACCCCACACATCTCCCGATGCCCGATCGCGGGCAGAGCGTGAAACAACCCCCAGTGCCCGATCGCCGGGCAGAATGTAAAAGCCCCTCAACCCCGAATATCTCCTGGTGGTCCAGTGGACCATAATGCCCAATCACAGGCAGAATGTCAAGTTACAACCCCCCAAACATCTCCCTGGTGTCTAGTGTCCCCACCCACCACTCCATGAAGCCCTGCGCCCCTCCTCCCGGCAGCCGGTGGGTGGTGCAGCATCCCACCCACCTGCTGCCCGTCAGCCCGCCCGACCGGACTGTCCAGGCTGCACGCCACTGCGCAGAGCTACAGCCAATGGCATGCACCCATTCTTCAGAAGATGACAGTCCAGATTTGTAAAATGATGTTCATTCACAAATCTGACTGTCATGTATGGTATGGGGCTGTACGCTTATTGGCGTAGCTCTGCACCACTGGGTGTGCAGCCCTACTGGACAGTCGTCGGTGGGCTGGCGGGGCAGGTGGTGGATGCTGCCGCCGCCAGCCGCCGGGGAGCGGGTGGAGGGCTTCAGGGGTGGGGGACACTAGACACCAGGAGATGTTTAGATGTACTCTGACATTCTGCCCACAATCAAGCATTACGGTCCACTGACCACCAGGGAGATATTCGGTTGGTGGGGGCTTTTTACATTCTGCCCGCGATCAGGCACTGGAGGGGGTTGATACACGCTTCTGCCCGTGATCGGGCATCGGAGATGTTGGGCGGTGGGGTCATGTTACCTTCAACACCCGGATCGGCATTGGGAGATGTGGAGGGTTGTTTACGCCTTCACCATGATAGGGCTGGGTGGGAGGCACAGGAACTGAGTTTGGGGCCAGCCAGGGGTGGCAGCTGCTGTGTTGTGCCCTGCAATACAGCAGCTCACCTGCTGGTGGCCCTCAACTTGATCCTTTTTTGGGGCTCAAGTTTTGCAGGCGCAGAGTTGGGGTTGCGATATAACTCTCGCACAACCCGACTGGAAAATCGGGTTGCGCAGTTTATGCACGGTTCCTCCCCCTCCTGTTGAGCATGCATTCATTTGCATTGCGCTGTTGCGCAACCTGTTGTCAGTGGCGTAACTGCCTCCTGCTGAATATCGCAGAATGGCGCAATGTAGGACTTGCGCATGCGCAACCCTGTTGCGCATGGCGCAACCCTTTTGAATATCTGGGCCAAGGTATTTAAACTGTTGGTGTGCACATTCCAGTGCTCAATGAAAATTGTTTGTGCTGAAATTGGAAACGGATAACTCTCAAGCACATGAAGGTAAGTATTTTTTTTTTTGGGGGGGTGGGGAATCATATTTGCAGGTTTGTCTCTAATGGTTTCTTATTTTGTTACTTCTTCACAGATTTCATTAGCATCTTTCTGGAGTCCAGTTGTGTTAGGATGGTAATGGTCATCTAATGAAATGACTTCTGCATGTTGCATGTGTGCCCTAGGGGGTGTCTGATGTTGAAGATCTTTTTTGGATAAGGCCACTTTGACAGAACAACAAAGCATCTGGAAGTTTCCTAATAAAAAGAAATGAATGACTACTTACAACTTAATTGTTATGTGTCCCTTCCTGGTTCTCAAATCTCAATCCAAAGTCAAGTTACATTTCAAACCCACATCTTGCCAACAAACACAACCTGTGTGCAATATTTGCTGCAGTTTTTACAAAACAATGAAATGGAGGAAATAAAATCTTCATACTTACCAGAATGGATTTCACATGGATATTACATCGCTTCCTTTCTGTACGGTACAGCTACAGTACCATTCCCAATGAATTTTAGTGATGGAGCCTTTTTTTGTTACCCTGTAAAAGAAACAAAAGAAGTGTACCGTATGTGTTTTACCATTGTGGCTCTGAAAAGCTACAGAAAACAAAACATACAACCAAAGGAAGTGAAGCAGCATAACAAACATGAGTACACATACTCATTTTATGGTTTAAATATTAAGAAGCTTTGTGTCTCTGGCTGATAGATGTGGTGGTCCGGACAGACTCAGGCTCAGTGGTGGCAGTGGCTAACATCAGTCCTGGTGGTAGTGGTCCGGGGGTTAGACAAACTTATGGTGGCAGTGGCTAACATCAGTCCCGGTGGTGGTGGTCCAGGGGTCAGACAGACTCATGGTGGCAGTGGCTAACATCAGTCGCAGTGGTGGTTTGGGGGCAGACAGACTCTTGGTGGCAGTGGTGGCAGTGGCTAACATCAGCCCCTGTGGTGGTGGTCTGGGGGTCAGACAGACTCATGGTGGCAGTGGCTAACATCAGTCCTGGTGGTGGTGGTCTGGGGGTCAGACAGACTCATGGTGGCAGTGGCTAACATCAGTCCCAGTGGTGGTGGTGGTTCGGGGGTCAGACAGACTCATGGTGGCAGTGGCTAACATCAGTCCTGGTGGTGGTGGTCCGGGGCAGACAGACTCATGGTGGCAGTGGCTAACATCAGTCCTGGTGGTGGCAGTGGTTTGGGTGGCAGACAGACTCCTGTGGCAGTAGCTAACATCAGTCCCAGTGGTGGTGGTGATTCGGGGGGCAGACAGACTCATGGTGGCAGTGGTGGCAGTGACTAACATCAGTCCCAGTGGTGGTGGTCTGGGGGGTGGGGCACACCGCCTTTTAAAACCTTCAGTTAACACCTGGCAACATTAACCACATGATCATCCTCCTAAAGAAAGCTGCCCTCACAGTCATCGATGTCTGAAGTCTGACCATTGGGAAATTCTTTCTCCATTGTGTCATCATCTACATCAGTGGTGGGCTGTTTCAGGCAGCCACTGCCAGTGCCACCAGGATGCTCCATTTCCACATCAGCAAGACCACCATGTCTAGGCCAGGATATGAATACCGAGATTGCAGTCTGTGCTGGTATGTGCCTCTCATTCATTTTAATGAATGTTAGCAAACTAACATTTGCAGGAGAGAGGTTTGTCCAATGATCCCTGACTATTGCACCTGCTGAGCTGAATACCCTCTCAACACTTACACTGGAGGGTGGGCATGTGAGGTACTTCAGTGCCACTGCAGTCAGCTCTGGCCATTCACTGACCTTTCCACTCCAGTACAAAAGAGGATCTTCAGTTATTGCCAGATGCCTGTTTTCAGACAAATATGACTCAACCATTCTCTGTGCCGCACTAAGTCCAATTGTTAATGCATCATCCTGTTCTCCCGAATAATTTATTTCACAAATACCCACTTGGGACAAAGCCTCCCAAAGTGGGTTGACGACAGCCACTTTGGATGACAGACCACCTGGAACTGCAGTCCCCTTACCCTTGCAGGATATGCTTGATGGTCCTCCAGGTACACCTTCAGCCGGATTATGCTGCTGAGGTTTTCTGATCTTGGCACGTGACTTCTGTGCCCCATGAACCAAGCACACAAGTTTACCACTGATATTTTTTAACTGTTCATGCCCTCCCTCCAGTACTGATGCAATTCTATGTTTGTATCATTGGTCCAGCATTGTTGTTATGGCAAAGTTGTCACTTAGCTAAATGCTCATAACGTGGCGATTCTGGTCAAATACTGTCGGCATGTATTGCAGCAACATACTGCTACCACCATCTCCGGCAACATCAAGGCTATGCTGTACATTCACCAATGTCTGCCTCAGCACCCACAGCAGTGGAATTGATTGGCTAATGGAGGCAGACTCGCCACTCACTGCCTGTGTGGCATGTTCAAAAGGCCATAAAATTGTTATTACAGAGTCCATGAGGTGCAACTGTTCAGTCATTATAGACATGGAGGCCCCGGAACTGTCACGGCTAGTGTGCATAACAAGATATTCTGAGATGGCTTTGTATTGTTCATACAACCTCTTTGCCATGTATAAAGTGGAGTTCCATCGGGGGACAACTTCCAGCTTCAAGTGGTGCTGAAACAGGCTGTTTTGTATCTGCAACTGCTGCAGTTGGTCATGGGCCTTTCCAGATCTTGAAAAGTGAGAACAGATATGTCATGCAATGGTCAGCATTTCCTTTATATCAGGGTGCTGCAGAAACTCCTGAACCACAAGATTTAAACAGTGGGCCATGCATGGAATGCGAAAAAAAACACCATTCGTGATGCATTTCACCACATTTGACCCATTGTCACTTGCTATGAGCCCAGCTCTCAGGGACAGAGGGTTTAGATATCTGTCAATTTCAGTTAGTACCAAGTCCAACATGTTCTCACCAGTGTGTGAACAGGTCACATTGAGCATTGCAATCATTGCATGCTGTCGAATTCCTGGAAGACTGCTACCGCGACAATTCACCTTACTGCACTGATTATTCACACTACCAACATCACAAATAACTCCCGGCACCTGCCCTGCACCCAGTGTGCAGTTATACATAAATATAAACTCCCCACTGTTTTGCCACTTGTCCAAATAGCCATACTTAAATGGATGAATGGAGAGGAGGAATGTTGAAGGGCATGTCTTACTGAGTCGGACACAGTGCTGAACAACTCGAGGACAGCAAGGGGTGGAAAAGTATGTCCTGGATGGGACTTTCTATTTTGGACAGACACATGCAGCAAACCAGCAAAACCTAGAATTCTCCACAAAGGAGAAGGGCAAAAGATCAATTGCCAGCATTTCAGCTACAGCAGCATTGCGTTCACGTGACACTGTATGATTCAGGGGGTACTTCAGCTTATGCACAAAAACACTCTGTAACGTGGGCTGACTTAAACGTTTTACATGGGGTGTGTTGATGACAAATGGTTGTGCTCTGTGATGAATGGCATTGGCAGGGGGTAGAGTGTGGACATTTGATGAAGACGGTTGCACAGGTGATGATGACAAACCCAGAAATGCTGTTATTTTGCCAGATTTGCCAACCGGGGTCGATGTACCACTTGCATTAGACATACTGCATTCACCACCACCACCATCACCACCACAAAAACTGCTACTTTCACCAGCACTGGACAACATTTCAAAGTCATTATGGACCTCCACCTCATCATGCCTGTAGTGATCCTCTGTTCTTATTACCGCACTACTGCACACATTTAATTTCCTACTGGGATTAACAGTCATGCAAGGGGATAACATGCTGGCTATGATTGCCGGTGATGTGGGTGAATGCCCCACTGTGGTATTATCTGGGTCCACAGTGCCAAGTGCCTATTCTTAAGATGCGTATGCTGTCCTCCTGTGCCCAGATGGCTCCCCATTATACCTCGAATCACACGCACATGGCAAACCTGGCAGATTGCAACTGAATCAACTTTTGCATCTTGAACAAAAAAATCCCAAACAAGGGACTGTGATGCTCTGCTTTTAATATGTCCATGATGTGGCTTATTTAAGTCTGTTATTTTAAGCACTGAAGTTGGGTGGGCGCGTGATGTTTCGGGCACTGCACACCTGGACTGCAACTGACCACCACGACTACCTATCATATTGATTACTGGGTCATCATAATCATAAACTAAAACCGGTAGATCACACGTTTTTACTGGGGGGGGGGGGTTCCTACAAACAGACTCAGCCACAGCCACTTTTAATTTCTTTTTCTCCGTTTCCCAACTCGGGTAAATTACATCATAATATTCATGAAAGTCACACACATCCACATCTTCTGCTTGGATGCTAGCATGTGGACTGCATGTTACAACAACAGCAACATCATCATCATCATCACCACATTCATCATCAGCATCTACACCACCATCACATGATATGTTTTCACCACACTGTGAATCACTGCATGGAAAATGCGTGCATTAAGTGCCACGGTGGACAGAATATCACATTGTATGCTATCATTGACATGATTATCAAAATCCTCAGGTTCAGTTACTGGGATGTTACTGGGAAGTATAACATCATCTACGCTGCCACTCATTTGTATTGCTTTACACTCAATATTTTTGGATATGGTACACTGGTCGGAATTAGAACTTGATGCAACAATACTAATACTACCTCCACCACCACTAACACCAGTAACACTAACACCACCATGTGGGAAAACATCATCTCCTCCAACTATGACTGAAGCTACTGATTGGCCTGTAAAAAACATTGCAGGAGAACTACCTTTCATCACATCAGCAATGCACTTCTGCGTCTGCGTACTACTACCATGCCCACAGACCATCTTACTGCCAACATTGCTATGGCGAGAAACAGCTTTGCTTGCACGTCTTTTTGCAGGCATTTTGGGAGATCAACCACAAATATTATAACTAAATTCAGATTTAATACATTCACTCTCTGATTGGAGGGACGCTGGATGTGAAGCCAAACAAACAACTGTGGCTTCAACAACAGATAAGAGATTAGTCTGAGGCTGTCAGGGAATTAAAACAACTTCAATAACAGGTGGTGCTGATGAGGTCACAAAAACAATCCAATCTGGTAAAAAATACCTTTTAAACGTGGGGTTGGGGGGTGAGTACTGAATGCAGACAGGGCTGATTTTTACGGCACTACAAGCAGCAAAACTAAGAACTGATACCATGATCGCAGTACAAAATCAGGCAGCTGCAGTGGATAGCAGGTTCACACTGCTGCACCTGCAATTACACTAGTCTGTGGCACAATAAAAGGTGTATTATTTGATGCACTCAACACTGCACACACACTCACACCCAGAAGAGTTTGTGTACAATGCTGAATGAGGAGTTCGTAGCAAATGCAAAAGTTCAGTACTATGCCACGTTACATATTGTAAATTTGTAATGTAAACAACCTGAACTTATGAACTGCTGCACCACATCCACACAACAAACAGCAAGAAAATTTCTATTACTGACAATATTACTGTGTGTATATTAACACCGTCAGTTATATAACAAAAATATAACCAAAAAACAAAGAAATCACTAATTTCTCCAACTTAAATCTACCTACATCACAGATACGCCCCTCCCCAAAGCACATTTTCTCTGTCTTTCACCACACACACTCAATGTTATAAATTAACATTGAAAATCCACACAAAAACAAAAACGCTCGATGATATGAGCACAGGGTGTTTCCTACAATTGATGAACTAAAGTTGGATCCCAAAAAAAAACACAAAAATGCTTTTTGAACAGCTTTAACAAGATTCTTATCACAGACAGCTATCAGAGCACACTGTCTCCTACTCCTTTCTACTCATTCTACCTTGAACTGAGGCTGTGCACATCAATATAGAGCCCATGTGATCTGAAATCCCCATGAACCACTGCAAAATTCGCCTTTGGAGCTCAAAAACAAGGTGAAGTGCACTGCCTGCAAAGCACTTCACCTTAAATTTGGCAGAGTAGTGGTCTGGGGAGGTGGAGTAATGTGAAGTCATTGCTTCCAATGGACTTTGCTTTCCTCAGTATAACGCAAAGTACTCCGCTTCACATTGTGGCGCACTCCGCAAATCCATCTTTGCTCCGCGAATCACTTAGCAGAGCGGATTGAGCCCACTTAGCCCACCACTAAATTTATTAAGTAGAAAAGCCTGAACATACTCAATTATCCCATGATCACCAAATCAACTGAAACAAATGAAGCAGTAACTCTGTAAGTCAAACAATGCCTAGGTGTTGTATGCAATACCATAAGCAGTTGCTCTAAGGTTACACACAGACACACTGGCAGTTTTGAAATCAACATCCATATTTACTTCCACAACACACACAGCTGCTCAAAAAGTATACTGTTATATGGGCTCCACAATTAGGGCACCACAAACAGTTCACCCATCATGCAAGCGAACTGGATTTTGCAATGCTGGGCAGGGAGGGTGCCATCCTGATGTTGTGCCCCTTGCCCCATACACCTCCCACCTGGATGTGATTACATTTATGTACAGGGGGTGTGGAGGGGGACACAGCCCCCTGCAAACAGGCAGAATGTGCCCCAGTGCACTGGGTACACTGGGGGTCAGGAGGCACAATTGCTGGTCATGATGTTCGCTGTCAGAACTGTCTTCACCCTAATAATGATTGTGGTACTTCTTGGCACCGTGACATGTGTGAACCACTCAAACTGGAGTTGTGGTGCTGGCAGTACAACAAATGCAATGCAGAAAAAGAAAACCAAATTAACTCACTCATGCCATAACTTCCAGGTTAGTACAGGTACCACTGAACACAATGGGCCAGATATTCAAAAGGGTTGCACCATGTGCAATAGGGTTGCGCCTGTGCAAGTCCAAACTTGCTCCATTCTGCGATATTCAGCAGGAGGCAGTTGCACCACTGAAAACAGGCTGAGCAACAGTGCAATGCAAATGAATGCATGCTGAACTGGAGGGGGAGGAACCATGCATAAACTGCACAGCCCGATATTCAGCCGGGCTGTGCAGAGTTGTGCAGGCGTGACCCCCAACCTGCGCCTGCACAACTTTGAGCCAAAAAAAAGGCTTAAGTCGAGGGCCACCCACAGGTGAGCTGCTGCATTGCAGGGTGCAACACAGCAGCTGCCACCTGTGGCTGGCCCCCAACCCACTCCCTGTGCCCCCCCTGCAGCCTGATCGCGGGCAAAACAGTGTAAAACCCCCACCACCCCCACTGGCCTGATCACGGGCATAGTTTAATTCCCCCCACCAGCTCGATCGTGGGCATAGTTTAACTCCCACCAGCCCGATCGCGGGCAGCAATGTCTCCCCAACATATCCCTGGTGGTCCAGTGGACCCTAAATCCTGATTGTGGGATGGACGTAATAAAACACCCCCTCCAGACACATCCCTGGTGGTCCAGTGGAGCGTAACTCCTGATCGGCGGGATGGTATACAGAAAGCACCCCTCTCAAAGCACATCCCTGGTGCCTAGTGTCCCCACCCACCACCCATGAAGCCTCACCACCCCGCTCCCCGGCCCGGCGGGCAGCATCCACCCGCCTGCTGCCCGCCACCCCGCGACTGACTGCCCAGTAGGGCTGCACGCCCATTGGTGCAGAGCAAGTGCCAGTGTTTGGGGGTGCTTTCTGTATACCATCCTGCGATCGGGAGTCACGTCCACTGGACCACCAGGGATGTGTTTGGGGTGTTTTATTACGCCCAACCCTCGATTGATTTACGGTCCACTGGACCACCAGGGATACATTGGGGGAGGAGATATTACTGCCGCCCGTGATCGGGTCTGGTGGGGAAAGCAACTATGCCCGTGATCGGCTGGTGGGGGTGGTGGTGGGGATTCTACACTGTTTTGCTCAAGCGATCGGGCTGCAGGGGTGTCGGTTCTCGATGGCTGCTGCCTGGCAGGGCACCAGGCGTTAAGTCCCCGAGGATCGGCTCACCTGCATGCTAATGGCATGCAATGGAGCCATAATCAGATGCAAATGGCCCCTCGCCTTGCATGAATTATGGCCCCATTGCATGTCACCTTTTTGAATATCGGATTTTGCGCATGGCGCAATGGTACATCGCCACATAGTTGAATGCTCCACTCTGACAACTCTTGATTGGCGCAAGTTCACTAGTATACGTGCACAGTGGCTGTGGCGTGAGGTGATATTCAAAGGAGTTGCCCAAGGCCAATTCCTTGAATATCATCGCTTTCTGGGACACACCCCTGCGCAACTATTTTGTGCAGCGCAAGGGTTTGCTTCACAAAATAGCGCAGTTTGAATATCTGGCCCAATATGTATAATAGCTTAACTGTGTTCAGTATTTTTATACTGTGATGAAGACCTGCAAAAAAGCACAAAACAAATGGAACAAGCTCAGGAAAGCCACCTCAACATTTTGCACTTGCACACTTTATTAAGAGGGTACCATGGCAGCAATACGTAGTCCCTTTTATACAACAGGTATCTTAAAGGGACAGTAACCAGATAATGTGCCATATTTAATGTGTGTTTTTCAGTGCTCAGTTTGAACAGTGTGACAAGTAAGGTGAGAAACAGTTATAATGAAAAACATGCAAATTTAAAAATCATAATAACACTGCTGATGCAGCTTCACACCACTAGTGGAGGTTCATGTATCTGGAGGTGAAGGTTTAGGTACCTGACTGCTGGAGGGGTGGAGTGTCTTTGAAACAGTCGATGGGAAAGGGTGAGGCAAAGTGTTTGACCTAAGGTGACCAGGATAGTCTTAGTGATGGAGGACTCAATGATTGGGTGGGTTAGAGAGGGTGGTGGAGAGGGGCTCAACTGGAGGGTGATGGTCCAGTGCCTTTCTGGGGCATTTGCCATCCAGAATTTAGACAGGATGGTGAGGATGGTAGAGAGCGAGCAGGGGGAGCTGGAGGTGCTTGTGCAGTTGGTTACCAATGATCTGGTGAGCCAGTCAGTGGAGATGGTGAAGCAGAATGTTTGTAGACTGGGGGACAGACTGGCAGCACATTCAGCCTCCCTGGCCTTTTCTGAAGTCCTTCCTATGTGGGGCAGGGAGGGGAAGCAGGATAGGATAAGGAGGGAGGTAACAGAGGAGCTTAATGGATGTCCTTGATTTTAGAAGGACAGACTTTAATAGGCTGAAGGAGCTGGTTAGCGATACATTAGTAAGGGTGGACAACATAGATGGGGAAGAGAGTTGGGGAACAATTAAGGGGGCCATTCTTGGGCATCTAAAGTATGCATGATAAAGGTAACCAAAATGAACAGGTTCAAGAGACCACTATGGTTCTCAGCAAGGGTCAGGGAAGCTATAAGGGCTAAAAAAAAGGGCTTCTACAAATTTAAAGAAAAACAGGGGCAGGAAGAATGGGAAGAATAATTGCTGAAAAATATGGAGGCAAAGAGGGTTGTTAGGGAGGTAAAAGCAGACACGAAGCTGTGTATTGTGGAGGGGGGTCAAGATTGTGGAGAAAAACAGTTTCTCAGTTGTATTAGTGAAGAAAGGAGAAAGGAGGGGGCATTGTGAGTTTAACAAAGGGAGATAGAGTGACTGAGGTGGATAGGCAAAAGGCTGCCATCCATAATGATTACTTCTGCTCAGTTTTCACAAGGGAGGACAGTCAATCAATCAATCTTTATTCTACCAGGTGGAATACCATTAAGTAAGCTCATTTATAAGGTGGTCCTGGCTGGATATACAAATTAGAACAATAATACAACAGGAATATTTGCTGGTACAATGGAAGAAAAGGAAAAAAATATGTAAGTGAAAAGTACAAAAGGGTGGATGACAACACAGAATACAACAGTCATATATATGTATACAACAAACTCCCAAAGGCTGAAATAGATCACAGCAATAGTACAATGATACCATTGGAAGAGCAGCAAGCAAAGGCAATTGAGCAATGTCAGCTAATGTTACTAGGGAGTCCTACAGGAATAGGTAGGAGAAGAGAGAAGGAAAGCATAGAGGAATGGGGGAGGGGAGGAGGGTAAACGATGGGGGAGCATAATGGATACAATTGAATGAGTTGAAGTGGATCAGGACAACATGGGCATATCAAGTAAAGCACTTGCAGGGCTCAGGGAAGGATCTTGCATACAGCATTTTGAATTCAGCCAGCTTAATTGGACTAGCCAGTTTTAGGGTTTTTTTGGAGCTTATTCCATAACTGAGGTAATACAAAGTGGATGGAAGATCTGCCAACAGTGAGTCCTTACCAGAGAGTGGCATCAAAGTGGCCATTGAGTGGTTCTGAGTATAAGGCAGAGAGCATTTACTAGCGAAAGGGCTTTGAAAGGGCTCACAGCCTTAAAGATTGATAAGGCCCCAGGACCAGATGGGTTGTATCTGATGATGCTCAGGGAACTGGCAGTAGAACTGGCTGATCCCCTGGCAGGTCTATTCAACAGCTGTCTAAGGACGAAGGTGGTTCTGAAGGATTGTACAGTGGCAGATGTGGTTCTGCTCCACAAACGGGGGTGGACAAGGAACAAGCAGAGAACTACAGACCTGTCAGTCTTACCTCTATTGTAGGAAAACTGATGGAGGCATTGGTCAATGAGGACCTTATGGACTACTTGAAGAACAGTTGTCTCCAGGATAGCAAGCAGCATGGATTCATGGCAGGGAGATCTTGTCAGACTAGCCCGATAGTTTTCTTTGACTGGGTGATGAGAGAACTGAATAGTGACCATGCTGTGGATTTGCTCTACTTTGACTTCAGTAAGGCTTTCAACTTGGTACCCTACAGACACTTGATGAAGAAGATGGAGGATCTGGATATGGCTAAGGTCATAGTAAACTGGGTAGGTTACTGGTTAAAGGGGGAGACAGTAGAGGGTAGTGGTCAGCAGGGTTATATAAGAAGAGAGGGAGGTCATGAGAGGGGGTTCCACAGGGATCTGTTCTTGGTCCAGTCCTCTTCAATATTGACATTGTTGAGGGAATAATGACATTGTTGAGGGGATTCAGTGTAGGCTGTGTCTCTTTGCATATGACACTAAGCTCTGTGGGAGGGTAGACAATGATGAGGGAATAAAGAAAATGCAGAGACATGCAAAAGATGGAGGGGTGGTCATGGGTTTGGCAGTTGAAATTCAATGCCAAAACATGGAAGGTGATGTACCCAGAGAACAAAAACCACAGGATAGAGTACTGGATGGGAGGGGTAAGACTCAGTACCACGGCTGTGGAATGAGACTTTGGAGTTATCCTCAGTGACTCTCTAAAGCAATCGAGTAAGTGCAGCAAGGGAAACAGAATGTTGCGATGTATCAGGAGGGATATTAATAGTAGAAAAAAAAGAAGAAGAATCAGCATTTATATAGCACTATTCATGCACACTACATCCCAAAGTGCTTTACAAGCAATGCTAGACTGGTAGTGAAGCGACTGAATGTGTAGCAGCAGCCATTTTGCATATCAACACTCACACATAGCCTTGGTCAACTGCATGAACCAGTTTTATGGGTAGGGGAATGTTGGACAGGACACCAAGACCAAGAACCAAGACAGCTGGTGCCAGTGGGGAGGGTGAAGAGGGTGTCGAAGGAGCTCTGACTGAGGATCGAGACTCTGCTTCAGTCAATGCAGTAAATGAGGTCCCAGAATGAATGGATGTAGTAGAAACAGATAATGACAATCAAAATGAAAGAGCCTGTATGAATACTGAAATGGTCAATGAAAATGACGACTTTCATAAAGCTGAGAAAGACTTAATGTCTGTCTTGAAACTCAAAAAAAAAAACAGAAACTACTGGACATGGTGGAAAAAGAGGAAAAGTGCTTTGACAGAGAGAGAGAGAGAGAGAGAGAGAGAGATTAGTCCAGCTGCACAGGATCAAAGAAACCACTGATGTGTCAGCCAGAAATCTGACAGACGTGGATTTTATGGCAGCAGCTATACAAGCTGAGTGCAGCACCAGAAGAAAAAACAAGCATTTGTCAATGCCGAATGTTGGCTTGCTGGCATTGGTAGTGCAGGAGTTAGACAGATGCATCATAGGAATGGCAGTGAAGTATTGAACTGATGCCAACCCACCCCCACCCTGCAGAGGTGACAAGCATTAGGGTGTCTCTTTGGGTGTTTGGTAGTGCAGTGCGGGAAAACGTGTCAGGCAGGATGTGAGAAATGACAGCTGCACAGTTCATAAGGAGGTGTAAAAAAATGCCAGTGTTGAAAATGTGGCATGTAAATATACCAAATTTGCGAAGCTACTAGGGTGTGTGGGAAATATGCAATGCACGCTTGCAACACTGCCATTTTATGGGTGTTCAGCACCAAATTTTCAACATAGGCATTTTAGCACCTCTGCTCATGTACAGTGTCACTGTTATTTCCTCAAAGTGTCCCAAGAAGTGATTTCGCACAGCGACCACGCTTATTCTGAGCCGGAAGTGCAAAACACATTTAGAGTACGATATGTCAAATGCGGCTGTACTGTTCATCAAGAGGTGTGGAAAATGGCAATGGTGAAAATCCAGACTGAAAATATCACAAATGCGACGAATGCACGCGGCGTGCAATCTCGCCAACGCATGCTCGTAACACAGTTATTTTATGGAGTATCATCACCAAATTTTCGACATAGGCATTTTAGGTCCTCTGCTCATGAACTGTGTCACTGTCATTTTCATAATCTGGCCCAAACACTAATTTCCCACAGCAACTATGCTATTGTGCGCCAGAAGTGCGGAAACACATTTCGGGCAGGATGTGGAAAATGACAGCTGTACTGTTCACAAGGAGGTGTACAAAAATGACAATGCTGAAAATCCGGCAGTAAAATATTGTTAATGCGCAAATTTATGAGCCTGTGTAGCAACTGCGCAACGCACACTAGTAAAACAGGCATTTGTTGGATTTTTTTCCACCAAATTTGGAACTTAGGCTTTTAAGAGGGCACCTCATGAACACCGCCACTGTCATTTTAGTAATGGGCCCCGAAAGGTGATTTCGCAGCAGTGACTGTGAAATCACCTTTCGAGGCTGATAAATGCCATGACAGTGACTGAATTCAAGAGGAGGGGCCCCAAAAACCCCATGTTGAAAATTTGGTGCAAAAATTCCAAAAAATGCCTGAGATATGCAACAAAGTTGAAAAAACCCTATCTAGCCCATTATACAGCTTACCGGCATTTCCTCAGTTCGCGGTCGGCTTTGAAAAGTGCAGACGTGTTCCTGGACCACCGAAGATCGTCGCACCAGACTCCGGAGGTTAGTATGGGGTGAGGGGGTGGGAGGCAGGGTGCAGGGGTGGGTGCAGGCTGTGGGAGGTGGTAGGAGAAGCGCCTGTGGGACCGCTTTTTAATTTGAAGGTTTTAAAAAAAAAAAGATGGGCGGGATGTTTGCCATGCTGGGGTGGGCTCCCAGCATGGCAGAAGAATGGCTGGTGGGGCGTGGAGCCGACAAAGGTTAGGCACCCCGTCGGCCATGGCATCAGTTGCCACGCTGGGATGGGCTCCCAGCGTGGCACCCTGTACTGGGGTGGGGGAGAACAGTGGAGCCGATGGGGGACTGGGCACCCCCGTCGACCATGGCATCAGTTGCCACGCTGGGGTGGGCTCCCAGCATGGCACCCTGTACTGGGGGGGGACAGCACATAGTAAAGTGGACATAACTTCTAAACAAAGTGATGCTGCATGACGAGCTTGTCTCTGATTGCAGCAGCACTTTGTTTAGAAGTTTTGTCCACTTTACATAATGTTGGTGTCAGCGCTAGCATGCTGGCTTATTGGGGAATGAGGGACGCACCTACTGATGAGTGCCCTGCATTCGCCCAACAGCAGCCGCGCCCCCAAAGTTTCACTCTCCCAATATGTTGACTGCCACGCAAGCGCGGCAAGCCAACATAAAAATGATGGGGATTTAGATCCCCTCTTCAAAAGACCTACATTGGCAGAGTAGAAAAGATCAGCTTGGACAGTAGAACAAGCTCTGGAGGTGGCAGGCTGGACAAGAAATGAGAAATGTGAATGGATTTCTGGTGACTGGGATCCTGCAGTACAGAGGGATAGACTTGCAGTGTGGCAATCA
Organism: Neoceratodus forsteri; assembly: GCA_016271365.2. Lineage (NCBI taxonomy): Eukaryota > Metazoa > Chordata > Ceratodontiformes > Ceratodontidae > Neoceratodus > Neoceratodus forsteri. Next base: position 14,573,079 of record CM057454.1, read on the forward strand.
CCCAAGTGTCAGAAGGGGAGCTCAGAAATTGACACAAGTGCTAAGCCACAGTCCAGAGCCATCGGGAAAGACATTCAAATGGAGGACTGAGGGGCAGAGTTTGCACAACATGGAACAGCTCAGTAAACAGATATCTCAGAGCTCCAGTTGTGAATACAGGTGAGAGAAAAATATAATGTCTGCAAAATACTAGTTCTGCCAGCATAAATGATTTAAATAAAGACAGCGACCAAAATACTATCGAGCTTCCCCCCTGAGGCTGGTCCTTCCGGTGAAAACACTACAATGTTCAGACCTCTTTTTGCAGAATGTAATAAGTTATGGACAGAGGCCCAGGACTAGCACACAGCAAGTAGCAACAAGCCAAAAATATATGCTGATTTGTTCACAACAAAAGGGGATCCAGCACCATGAAAAAAATGTGGTCAGGCTGATTTATAATGGGGGTTTGGAAACATCACCTGATAGGATTTACATCGGAAGAACTCTATTAAAAGACTCATTAAAGTTCTTTGTCTCGGAAATCTGTGCACTAACACATAACTGTTGATTCGAATTATGATATCAGCTTTAAACAAATTGCTGGCTTAGACAGATTTTGGAAACAATATAACAAGCTAAAAAACACTCCTTTGTTGCTACCATTTTTAGCAGTACCCTTGACTCGACCAACTCTCAGAACTATAAATGTCTTATTTAAGCAATAAGCCATGAGGGTTGTGGTTATCGGGATTTACCACGGCTGGAGTGGTACGCCCTCGTGGGTAAATCCACGCCAGCCGTATAATCCCCGATAACCCACATCCCGAAAGTGGCTTATTGCGATTATACTCAGGTGTAAAATGATTAAAATATAGAAAAATTAGTAAAAATAAATTTATTTTCTTTTTTATATGTTTTTGTACACATATTCTTCCACCCTACATCAAGTAGTCCTTTGTTACTGGGTACAATATGACAGTAAGTGCTGCTGACAGAGAAGACAGAGCACAGTGAAAAACTGAAATGTGGTCCGTTTTTTTTTTTTAAATATAGTTTTTGGTGTCAGGTTCGGAAATGTGTTCGGCAGGATGAGTGGAAGACAGAAGGAGAGAGAGAGCGGTCTGCGACTACACAACTGGCAGGCACCAACAGTATGTACTGAGAGCGCCAGCAGAGCAACGCTGTGCACGAGCTTCCAACTGAGGATGTGAGGACCGAGTCCCAGAGGTGTAAGTAAACTGCCTCTAGTCACAGAAAAAGTGAATATTAGAGTTGCTTCTTTCTATGGGTCATGTCACAGTCACTCTGACTGTTCAGCTTTACGGAGGCAGTTTACTTTTTGTTTGTACTGCTGGCATGCAACCAGTTCCGAGGTTGCGATTGGGGTTTATCAGCAGTTTTGAATTTCATGCTGAACTGTATTTTTCTTTTGTGGATAAGCAGTTGACAATGGTGAGACGGGTGTGACTTGCAAGGTACGAAAAAAGGTTTTCTTTATGTGACACACTTGTTTTGAATGAGCAGTTCCAAATTCAGGTTAAAAACTCTTGGTTTACCATCTCAGTTAGTGGGGAGACAATATGGTGGATTTTAGGTTTGTGTTCGGGGGTCAGAGTGTTTTAGTACGTGTGTGGCTGGCTGGCACCTTTTGCGTGGGTTATCAGGGGATTTACCATGGCAGAAAGGTGCCAGCTAGCCAATCAGAATATAGGATTTTGTGTTTCTTTGGTGTTCATGGTATAATTAAAAATAAAGGAGTGAATACTGTGCACATTCTTTATTAGCTGAGGCAGAGATGTGGGGCCTGATTCTCAAAGCCCTGTGACTGACACAAGGTGCTTGCACCAAACAGAGATGATGCAAGGTGCACCTTGTGTCCAGAGTTGCTTCCACGCAATTCACGAAAGTGGCCTGCATTGCCCGCAGGCTGCCTGCCCCAAACAGGGTCCTGCACCAGCCCTGTGCCCTGCACAGTACTGCGACATGGCGCTAGACGGACTGCGCCAATGCAAGCTGCAACTTGCTATTCACAGACAATACCCAGTGAGAGATATTCTAAGTGCTCTTACACCAGCCAGGGCTGGTGAAGTGGGACTTAGAATATGTTCCACTGGGGCAGTCAGCCTATGTGCCATTGAATGCTGTGGTTGCCCCCAGTTCGCTGATGGTGCCCCATCCTGCCAAGTCCTGACACCCATCCCCAATGCCACCACCCCATCTCTGATGCCACCCAGCTGCCTGTATGTGGCATGGGAATGTGCCCGATCACTGCAGTGCCCACTACCTGGTGGTCTAGTGGAACCCACCCCTTGGTGCCCGAACAGTCGCTGACTGTGGTCTGCATTGGCACCATACTGTACATGTGGGCACAGTGTCTGAGACTGGTGGCAGTAATTGTGCACATATGTACAGTAGGCATCATTTCCTGTGCCGCACAGGGCTTGTGACGGACACCTCCCATGCACCAGGTGTTCGCCGCAAGGGATGGAATGGTGCAAGTGTGGGGACTTAAACACCGAGCCCTTCCTGTACCTGAATCCGGTGCAGGGACCCTGGCATATGGGGCTTTGACACAGGCTGCTGTTTGCCGCAGCTTGTACCAAATGCAGCCCTGTTTGAGAATCGGACCCGTGAAGTCTTGGATAAACCTGACCCCATTATTGACTCTGAACAAATATGGACTGGGGGGTGGAGAAAAAGGATAACATAACTTCAAACCAATAATGGAGTCCTGCACTTATCTAGCAGTTTTTTTTCTGTGGTGGGACAGGGAACAATGTTTTATCAAGGCCAAACTAAATCTTATTTCAAAGTGGCTTTAGATCACATTTAAGTAATGCCTGTAACAGTTCTCATTGTAGTCACTGTTTAGAGTATGGACTCATGACAAAGGACTGTAAAATAATTTTTGTTGTCACCTTTATGAAAAAAGGGGTCAATCTTATGCAAAGTTTTCGTGGGCTTCCTGCAACGGGGAGAGGGGGAGGCTTGTCTCATGAACTCCTGGTGAATCAGGCACAGCAAAATGGCACAACTAGGGCCTCTGAGTTAAGGCTGGAGGGCTTGAGTACTGCTGAAAAAGATGGGCATGGCCATGCAGAGGCTGAGAAAACCAAAGTACCTATGCCAGGTCAATCCACAGAGGGTGCTACAGGCCCTGGTGTACAGGTGGAAGACCCTGTGCAGAAATAGAGGAGGAAATGGCTTCAATGGTGCACATGCAGTTCCATTCCATGGAACTGCACTTGGTCAACGAGCATTCGTGTATACAGCCCCTCTTTGGCCCAATAAATGCTTGGAAGTCACACACAGAACTACAAGCTTATTAGCCTTTAAGACTGAACTTAAAAAATATCTCCTCTCCAGAACACCTGTGGCTGTCCTGGGGCAGATAAGTTGGGTCTGGCTCCACGGACCCTGCCCTAAGCCATTATGGACTTGTCTTTCTTGTCCACTCCCTGGTGTTGTCATCTTCCCCTGCACACACACCCTCAGTCCCCCTCCACCTCCCGCTCTGTCTGCACAGACTTCATCACATCTCTTCCAGAACCCCCTCACTCCTTTCGACCCTAACTCTTTGTAACCTCCCATCCCCTTGGCCCCCCTTTTTCATTGTCCCTGACCCTTCTGCATCCTCCATCCTTCCCATTGTTACACTTCCTCACCCACTTTTTATCAACAAAGTCTACTGCCTGACTGCTAACCTGTCTCCCCCCTGCTACCCCTCCTCCCACCAGCTTGAGGTGCCCCCTGTACATGTTACACTCAGTACAGCCAAAGTTAAATGTTTCCTTAACTGCTGCCTATGTTGATTTTACCTGCTGCCTATGTTGATTGTTATTGCTGTACTCAGTGACTTGTGTATATTGCTATTTATGATTTGTATCAAACTACTGTACTATCTCTGACATAGACCTTTTGTAAAAGAGCTACTGCTCAAGGATTGTCTCTGAATAATTAAATAAAAAATAAATAAAACAAAAGAAGAAAATGTAGAGCAGTCCGTACAAGCTCAGCTGTCCCCAGTACAAATGCCCCCCCTTCAGAGGAATTGGAAATAGTCAAATCTAAGAGAAAAAGAAAATACCTAGAACAAAAAACAATGGGAGTTCAAAAGAAAAAAATAAGTGAATTACCTCTTGCTCTGCAGAATTAATATAGAGCTCTAGACCAGGGACAAGAATGGGGGAACACGGAGGAAGAGGAAGAGGATGGAGACTCAAAAGCCTCCTCACTCTCGTCCACCCAACTAGACTTCTCAGATCAGGAGGATTTACGGTCAGAGCCCATGGCTTCAAAAAGAAAGAAATGGAAAACAAGGTCTAGAGATAAAATGAAATAAGATGATGTTTTTTGTCTTTTAATTTTTTATTACTACTCACAAGTTCTTTGTCTTTAGCACAATTAAATGAAAACAGCATTAAAAGTTACAGAAAAGGCATTTCCACTTTTGCAGTCCTGCAGGCCTCTAAGGCACAGATATTATTATTGCAGGATACAAGATTGAAAACCTAATATAAACTTCAACAGGCCACTAGACGCTGGAATAAAGGCCCAGCCTTTTGGTCCATTGGCACAGAGTGGTCTGAAATGGCTGGGCTATTACTGACTGGCCTGGAATTTAGGGTGACAAAGATGGTGGATATTCACCTGGGGAGAGCTTTAGCTCTGGATGTAAACTGTAGACACGATAGACTGTGCATAATTGTAGTATAGGCACCACAAATAAAAGGTACAGGAGTCGAGTTCTTTCAAGAAATTCAGTCTTACCTGTAGTACATACAGCACTTCTAGAGCGCTAAAATGGGGAAAGGACTTCAATTGTGGAGTGGCAAGATCTGATAGAGGCCTGTAAACTGCAAAAGTGTTTAGTGATTCTTACTGTTTAAAAGCTGTAGTTGACCAAACTTTGTTAAAAGACGCATACTGTGCTAAGCACTCAACAGGTGGACATGCTTATGTTTGAGGCACTTTGACTACGAGAATTGACTACTTGTTCCAGATCACAGGTTCCATAAAGAGAACTGTAACAGGATACTACCCATAACAATAAAACACTGCAAAATACAGTTTTTCACATCCATTTTTATTCAGTTACATTTATATATGGATACATTAGGGGAATGAATATCATTTCTGAAAATAAGAACTTTATAAACAGCTACCAAATAGAAGTGATTTCCGGTCCTCCTTAAAGGGGGACAGAGAAGACAAGGGGGAGAACGGTGGGGATGGAATAGTAGAGTGGAGGAGCAGGGGTGGGGAATAGTTCAGGTGCATTTGCAGGAGGGAGTGTTGAGGTCACGAAGAAGAGAGGAGAGAGAAAGAGAGAGCGCAAAGGGAAGAGGCAGAGAGGATGGCTGTAGGAGAGAATTTAATTGTTTAGAGAAGTGGTAGGAGGAAACAGCCTGGCCAGCTGAGGATGACTTTGAAATGAGTGCTAGGGGGCGAAAGATAGAGTTGCAAAAGGTGTAGGAGGAAGGGGAGAAGAGGAAATAGGAGAGGTAAGAGCAGAGAAAGGACAGCCAGTGTTTAGCGAAAAAGGAGGAGGAATGAGAGAGGTGCCTCTTTTCAAACCAGGGAAGGGAGAGGGAGGTATAAAAGGAGCAATGATGGGTGCATGGCAGACAGTCCAAGGCACAACAGCAGAAGGAGTGATACAGGGGGTCTAGTCAGGCTAGACTGAACTTAGCAGCAGCACTGTAAACAATGTTTCCAGATTCAAAAATAGAGAAAACCATTTCCTGGAGAATGGCTCTGTGAGACAGCAAAGAGATGCATCCATGGTTTCTATATAACACACCCAATGTTGGGTGCAGTTTTTGGTGGATGGCATCCACATGCCCAGATAAGTCAAGGTGATGATCAAGTCAAACTCCAAGGTACTTGAAGGAGGGAATTTCCTTGATCAAGCACCTATCTAGGATGGCCGGATTGGACTCATCTACCACCACAAAGACTGCCTCCCTGAGTATGCCCTATGGCTGGCAATCACCTCCTCCATCCTGTCTTTGGCTGATTATGGGCTCCTTATCTGTGCAGCTGCTGACCTCACTGCCCTCATGAAAGTCCAGACCTCTATCAACAAAGCATGCAGGCTCCTGACAGGTGCCCCCAGCAGAACGCACACATGCCAGCTTTACTCCACCTCAAACCTATTCACCTTTGAAAAGCGCCTGCGATACCACACCTGTACACTAGCCAAAAAGACACTTCTTGGCCTCTCCCCTCCAGGAGTTACTACATCCCTACAATGGGCCACCCACTCGGTCGCCACCCGTAATACAACCAAAGCCACCTTCCAGGTGCCAAGAGCTAGGACCTAGCTCACCCAAAGATCTTTCCACTACAGAGCCCCCCTCCTGGTATAATTCCCTCCCAACTCACATCACAAACATCTCTAAAATCAGCCCCTTCAAAATCGCCCTACGCAAACACCTCACTGACACTCGGAGCTGCAAATGTCCATGACAGGCCCTTACCTAGAGCTCCACCTGAGCCAATCCACAGACATAGTCCTCCCGGTGCTCCACTCTCCCTAGCAACTACCCCTCTGCACCCCCCCAAAGGTATCCACCACCTAGTATCTGTAGGGATCTTATAGTATTACATATGTACTAGTTTATTTAGATTAGCATGCTTGTAGTCCATACACCATGCATTGAAACCTGCATGCTCCACTGTATTACTGAAATTGCTTTGTATGTCCATTTGCTTTGCTTGTATGCTCTTTTTGTATCTCACCTGTATTATTCCCCACTATTTTGCTCCACCAAAATATTGTCTCCCCTCCCTGTGACGAGATGCCTTTGTAAATGAGTCTTTGACTCAAAGGTTGTAAATCTGAATTGTGAATAAATAAATAAAAAAATGTGAAAGGAGGGGAGGGTGGTAAGCCTGTAGAGCTTTTGTCTAGTATCAAAGGTAATGCAGACTGTTTCTTTTACACTGAGGGACATCTGATTCTATCGGTACCAGTGCTGAATGCTGTTAATGTCCAGTTGGAGCCTGGTCATCAGATCAGTGGGGGACAAGCCAGAAGCAAATTTAACTGTATAGTCTGTATACATATGGATGAACGCAGAGCTGCAGGCAGCTGGGAGTTTGTTAAGGAAAATCAAAAATAACATAGGACCAAAGAAAGATCCTTAGGGGACACTGGTGCTAATGGAGAGAGGGATGGGGACAGGGAATCACCAGTTCTAACCAACTGAGTCCTACCCACAATGTAGGAGTGGAACCATTTTGCAGCAGAGATGGCGAGTCCTGCAGCTACAAGCTTAACAAGGAAAAGAGGTGGGCTACAGTGTTGAAGGCTTTGGCAAAGCTGACAAAGATGGTGGAGGTGATCTGGCCCTGATCCATGCCTGAGAGAATGAAGTCAGTAAGCCGGAGGAGGAAGGAAGAAGTGCAGTGGGATTTACAGAAACCAGACAGGAAAGGGGTGTAGAAGGAGGATGATTCAATGAAGGGAGAGAGCTGAGATAGCACTAAGCATTCTTGAAGCTTAGCAAAGTTAGGAAGCAGGGAGACAGGATGGTAGTTATCAGGAATGGAGTAGTCACCATCTTTGGGAAGAGGGACGACTCTGGCATGTTTCCAAGCATTAGGGACCGAGGCATGGGAAAAGGAGAGGTTTAGAAGGGAGGTGATTGGAAGGCTGATGGCAGGAGCAGAGAGATGGAGGATTTTAGAGTCAAGTCCATGAGGGCTCTTGCCCTTGAGAGGGTTCAGAGCTAGAAGAGCCTTGAGGGTGTCTGGTAAAGAGCTGGGGAAAAGGAGAAAGGGGGAGAAGGCTTGAAGAGATGGGGGGCAGGGAAGTTGACCAGACCCTCAGAATGTTGCTGTTAAGCTTCTTAAAACCTTAATGAAGAAGTTTTAATATGTACTAAACCAAGAGAAGTTGTAAGAGAGCAGATGTTTTGAAATTTGAACACCTTTTTCTGTATTTAAATTTGTAGAAGCACCAAGAGAATATCTTAACAACAATTGCTACAGCAAGAGCACCATAAAACAAGCACAGGTAAGCAAAATTTGTAAGATGTTCGATTGGAAGAATAAAGTAAAGTGTGAATTGAATGAGAAATAATAAGTGAGAGAAGGAGTTCTGTAATGAGGTCTTTTCATTATATCTGAATTATAGAAACGCTAGGTCAGAAAAAGAAAAAAAATTGTGAATATCATAGTGAGGGCGCTACACAAGAAAATGCAGTTAAGCAAGATTTGGTGTAAACTGAATGAAAAAGAAAGCGAGCATTAAGAAATAAACACAGGATGAGAAGAAAGACTCACAGAATGATTTAATGTTATTTCAGCCAAGAAGGAAAGCAGGGGAGGCAACTTTAAAGGCACCATAAGAGAGGAGCCACATGGAAGTGGACTGTGAACAAGTTAAAGAGAATGGCAGGCTGATTTATGAATGGAAAAACAAATAAAGTGCGATGAGAGCAAGGAAAATTAGACACATTTTGCCTCTCTTGTTTTGCTCTAGAACTGGAAAAGAAAAACAACAAAAAAATAGAGATTGAAGGATGCTGTGAAAAATTGAAGCACGTTTAAACAACAAGGTCTGTAGGAGTATACACAAACGCTATTATGGAGCTCATATTAAGAAATTATAAATCTGATTAAGAAAGTAAAAATTTGTTTAAGAAAGTAAAAAGAAATTATTATGAAATAGAGTGTAGTAGATACCAGATTTAAAAGGTGGAGATGAAGTCATGAGTTTGCAAAAAAAGAAAATGTTTTAGAATATTGCATATTTATGATGTTTTTGTATATTTTATAGTTATAGAACAACACTGTATATTGGGCCTGAGGAAGTGGTGGTGGCCACAAAACTGTTGCCCGGACCTTTTTGTTGTGGAATAAAAGAAATGAAAAGCAGTTTTTCAGATGGAAATATTTTATTTTGAATGGAGTTCATCCCAATCTAGTTATTTAAGGGAGTCAATTTTGGCAAGTTTTTGAGGATGACCCAAGATATAAAATAAAGGATGAAGTTAAAGGGCAACCTGAACTCACATAGTAACAAAGAAGGACAAGTCCAGTGGCCAGAAGTATTGGATCAGGAGGCGTTTGGGTGAGGTTTTAGGTCTGTGTATTTTGCGTACTCAGTATACCATGTGGTGGTCACTGAGGGTGTCGTGGAGGGTGTCAAGCACAATAATATGAGATGGGTGGGAGGCAAGGGCACAGTTCAATACGATTTGATTGTGGGATTTATTGGTGATGTGGGTGAGATCAGAGATCAGTTGGGTTAGGTTAAGAGACTTGATTTTATGGCAGAATTTGGATAGATGGGGGAGAGCCAATTTTTATTAAAGTCCCCAAGGATGACAAGTTCACTGGCTGAGGCATGAGAGAAGACAGAGAAGAGGAGGTTAGTGATAGTGGAGGAGGGCAGGCCTGGGCACCAATAAACACAAGCCACAAAGATGGGGAGAGAGGCTGTTAAATTGCTGCATTGTGCTATGACATGAGGAGGAGCCCCCATGCATGGAAAAGGGTATTGGAGATTAATTATTACTGCTTTCATTGACCCAATAATGGAAAAAAATGGGATTCCTTATGGAAAGCTAAACTATCATTACAGTGTCTTTATGGTGATATCCCACTCTGTGGGGAAGATAGCAAAACTGATTTTTTGTGAGCTATTTAAGACACACAGGACAGAAAGCTGATACGAAATACTTAAAATATTTGTGCTTAAAAGGCCAGTTATGAAAAGTAATTTGCAGAGCTGATATGGAAAAAAACAGACAATAGTGCACAGATTTCAGTGATTCAAAGAGAAAGGAGGCAAATACAATATAATAAAGCATAATTGCTACAACAAGAAATGAGATTTAACACCCTGTGCATTAACAAATGGTTGACCCATACAAAGATTGCCAGAAATTAGTTGAATGTAGAATAATACAATCCTTATATAACACCAAAGGGCAGATAGCCAGCACTAAGAATGAAATACGGCAGTAAGCTTCCAGGTTTATAAAAGATATTTTTAGTACATAACCTAGCTTAGAAAATTGGCATAAAAATCTAAGCTTTCTGATTGGCTGCCAGGCATGATTGGGGGGTACATTAAATGACAGAAGATCACTGTGAAAAAAAGCGCCAGGTGTGCCAACCTTATACCATGTATCCTGGTGCCAATCCATCATTCAGATTTAAAATGCCTCCATTTTTCTATGTCGCTTACCGAGAGAATTATGAGGTAGCCAAGCACCCCCCACCCTAGTAGTTCTCCCTTTCATTTAGTTATTTCTAAAACACAGGCATACAGTACATCCAAACACACAAAACTCCCTATTGTTCCATATTAGAATATTTAACTTACATTTTCTCTGCACTTTTTTGACACCAAAACTTCATTTTGGGCACACATGTCCTGATGCTGATCTACCTGCAAAGACACAGAACCGATAAACCAGCAACCAACAGACATGCAGTCCCTTGTCCTAAAGTATGTAAACAAAACTGCAAATTTAAAAATGTTGCAGTGATGCTGCGTTACAGTTTAAAAAATAATGATTTAGAGGGCTGCAGTCCCTCTGACTTTTCTGTCTGTACTTCTTGATTGTGCATACTGGGTCATGTGCATAACAGATGCATATCCTGACAAAACAAAAAATGAGGAGGGAAAGAAGGATGGACAACTTTTTTTTTATCAGAAAAGCAATGCGTTTGGCCTCATTACACCCCCCTGGGTGATCTGGTATTGCCCAATAGTGCCCACCCTGTCAAGAATTATTGCTAGCATAGAAAATATCCCCTCTTTCTTTGCACAACTCCATATTCCAGATCTGAAAGAATTAGATAAAATAACCCTAATACCTCCCACCACACACAACAGAAGATGTGGAGAAAGATACTGACTCTTTGAAAAAGAATACAGCACCTTAAATAGATGGCCTAAGTTGAAAATACTTTCAGAAATGTAAAACATAGTTAGCTCTTTCTATGGCAGAAGTATAAAATAATTGCCCTCACAGGGGATCTACCTTAATCCATGATGAAGGCACTTCTGATATACATTTATAAAAAAGGAGATAAGGTGCACTTAAGAAATTGGAAACCATTGAGCCTACTAAATACAGATTGTAAGATTCTAGCAAAAATTCTGGGAAACAGACTAGCTAAAATCACAAACTTATTTAAAAGTCCCTACCAGACTTGTTCTATTAGAAATAGACAGGTACAAGAAAATCTGATATTTTTAAGAAAATTATTTATTGGATCGTCAATGGATTTTGTCAATGGATACATTCTTAGCACTGATCAAGAAAAAGCTTTTGACAGGATTTTGCACAAGTATTTATTTCAAGCATTAATGGTGTGTAGATTACCTGACACATTCATACAATGGGTTTAGTGTCAATATCAGAAGGCAGTTACTACTCCTAATGTAAACTGGTGGTTAGGGAACCAATGCATTCTTAAAACAGGTGTGAGGCAAGGAGGTCCACTAAGCCCACTATTGAACATCTTTGGCCTTGATCCTCTGCTTCGAAACATACATTATGTCCCTCAGACAGATGGCATCTCATTAACACCCATGTCCCCACCTATAAAAGTGATGGCCTATGCTGATGACAAAGTACTCATGATATAGAATGAAATATCTAGTACAGAAATCTGATGAATAATGACAGATTTTTTGATCAGTTTCAGGATCAAGTTGAAACTATAACAAAAGTAATAGATACTCTCTAGGGAAAACAGTAAGAAATCATCCACAAACTATTGCATCCATGGAGATAGAACGAAAAGGAATACACATCTTAGATATCACTTTTGCACAACAAAACATGACCAAAGAGAACTGGGAGTCTTGTTTTAAAATTGCTGAAAGAAAGTACACAACTATAAATATTAAAGAGTATCAAAACTAACAAGCATTTGTCAATGCCGAATGTTTGCTTGCTGGCATTGGCAGTGGTAGTGTAGAAGTTACAGAGCTGCATAATAGAAATGACAGTGACGTATTGAACTGAAGCCAACCCCACCACCACCCTGCAGAGAGTGACAGGCATTGGGGTGTGCCTTTGGGTCATCAGGCATAACGGACAAGCCATTTCACCACACCCTACCCTGCAGATACTGACAAGTGTCACGGTGTGCCTTGGGGTCTTTGGCCCTTATGTGTACCCCATTCCATCAGGAAATATGGTGAGATGGGTGCGGTATAGGAGAATGGGGTAAACTTTGGGGCCGAAGAGTCCAAGGCATACCTCGATGCCTCTCACTGGCTGCAGGGTGTGGAATGGTATGAGCATTACAGGCAAGAATCCCAAGTCACACCCCTGATGCCTGTCATTCTCTACAGGGTGGGACGTTATGGTTGGAAACCCTAACACCTCAGGCATTCATTGGTATTTTCACTCCAAATTTTCAACATGTTTTTTTTGTGACCCCCACCTCATGAACAGTGGCAATATCAGTTTGTTAGCCAAAGGCTGCTTATGCACAGCCACTACGGCATTTAGCACCACAGGTGCAAAAACACATTCTGAACAGGATGTGAAAGATGACAGCTGTACTGTTCATGGGGAGGTGTAAAAAATGGCAATGTTGCAAATCTGCAGTAAAAATATTTAAAAAACTGGTGAAGTCACGAGCGTGCATAGAAACTGTGCAACGCACACCCGTAATGTAGTTAGGTTGGGGATTTTTTACAGCAGATTGTCAACACAGGCATTTTGGGACCTCCGATCATGAACAGTGTCACTGTGATTTTCTTTATCTGTCCCGAACAATGATTTCCCACAGTTACCATGCATCTCTGCACTGAAAGTGTGAAAACACATTTCAGCCATGTTGTAAAAAATGACAGCTGTACTGTTCATAAGGAAGTGTGGAAAAATGCCACTGGTGAAAATCTGGACTGAAAATATTTATTCATTTATTTATTTAGATTTTGTTTACCGGGTAAGCCCACTGAGACCAAAGGTCCCTTTTTCAGGGGCGACCCAGGATTAGTTACAGAAAGGGCACCGAGAACAATAATTACAACAATTAAGTTAGTTACATTTGTTACATCACAGTATGGTGACGTCATTTGTACAAGGGTAGCAGGAGTTATAAAGTCATGAACTTACAAGGGTGCGTGGAAACTGCGCAATGCTCACTAGTAACACAGTCATTTTATGGACTTTTGTCACCAAATTTTCAACATAGCCATTTTAAGACCTGTGCTCATGAACAGTGTAACTGTGATTTTCTTAATCTGTCCCAAACATTGCTTTTGCACACAGACTGCACCATTGTGCACTACATGTGCAGAAACACATTTGGGATGACATGTGAAAAATGGCAGCTGTACTGCTCATAAGGAAGTGTAATAAAATGGCAATGTGGAAAATCTGGAGTGAAAATATAGAAAATTCGTAACTTACGAGCGTGCATAGGAACTGCACAACGCATGCTCGTAAAAGTCATTTTTAGGAATTTTTTCACCAAATTTTCAACACAGCCATTTTAAGACCTCTCCTCATAAACAGTGTCACTGTGATTTTCTTAATGTGTCCCATACATTGATTTCGCACACCGACTGGGCCATTGTGCGCTACATGGGCAGAAACATGTTTTGGGCAAGATGTGAAAAATGACAGCTGTACTGCTCATAAGGAAGTGTAATAAAATGGCAATGTTGAGAATCTGGAGTGAAAATATTGAAAATTCGCAAACCTACCAGCGTGCATAGGAGCTGCACAACTCACGCTCGTAAAACAGTAATTTTTAGGAATTTTTCCACCAAATTTTCAACATAGGCTTTTTGAGAGCCCACCTTATGAACAGTGGCAGTGTTGTTTCATTACTCGGTTCCGAAAGGTGATTTCTCGCAGTTACTGCGAAATCACCCTTCGGGCCCGATTAATGCCATGACAGTGAGAGCATTTATGAGAAGGGGTCCCAAAAACCCCATGTTGAAAATTTGATGCAAAAATTCCAAAAAATGCCTGAGATATGCAGCAAAGTTGAAAAAACCCTATCTATCCCATTATACAGCTTACCAGCATTTCCTCAGTTCATGGTTGGCTTTGAAGACTGCAGAGCGTGTTCCCGGTCCACGAAGAAGATCGTCGCTGAGTCTGGAGGTAAGTATGGGGTGGGGGGATGTGAGGGAGGTGGGGTGTGCAGTGGGTGGCGCGGGTGGGGGCAGAGACAGCGAGGACCATTTTCCAGTTTCAGGTTGTTTTTTTTTTAATGATGATGCAGGACATTTGCCACGCTGGGTGGGCTCCCAGCGTGGCACAGGAGATAGCTGGTGGGGGCATGGAGCAGAAGGGAGTTGGGCACCCCGTCAGCAATAGCATCTGTTGCCAAGCTGGGGTGGGCTCCCAGCGTGGCACCCTGTCTCTGGGGGGACCAGTGGAGCCAACTGGGGATTGGGTACCCTGTCAGCTATCTGATGCAGCCAAGCTGGAGTGGGCGCAGGCGTGGCATAGACTCTGTTTTGGGGGCGCAGCACAGCCCGTGAGGGATTGAGGCACCCCGTCGGCTACACAGTTTGTGCGTGGGCGAAAGCAGCAGTATGCATGTGTGCGTATGTGTGTGTGTGTGTGTGTGTGTGTGTGAGGGAGGCGCACATGAGCAGGCGATATCTCATCGCTGCTCACTGAGCGTAGCTCCCTTTCAACTGTACTCCACTGCATTTTGGACTGCTGTCATAGACAGCCCCAGCAGGCATTGGAGAACTGCGGCCGTGCCTGCAAACACACTGACTGAATTGGAAGAGGGCTACGACACCTCTGAAAACTCAGATGATGGCACTATGTTTCTTGCACATGCATGCAAGCAAACATAAAAAGGGTCCTTCTAATAAAAACTTTATTGATCTGAGTATTTTTATATGTCAAATATATTTTTATACACCCATGCCAGACATAAGAAACAAAATTGTATAGCATCTTCTTTCAAGCCCTTTGGGGCAGTCAGTTAAACCCAGTTAGGAGGGAAGATCATTGTTTCTTTCTTGATGACTATTATTGATATGATTATCAGAAACTTTTATTTTTATTTATTTATTCATTAGACTCTAGGATTACAAATACCTTTGAACAAAAACTTCTCGTTCACAAAGGTTCCACGTCAAAAGATGAAAGGTTAACATACAATCAAAGGTAAACACCAATACAGAGTCTCAAAAAAACAAAATAAAGTATTTCAAGTGGAGAGACAACAAAAGGATAGTAAGGTCAGATGAGCAACCAGTAGGGGTGGGGAATGTGGGTGGGGGTCAGGAAGGAGTGGGTAGGCTGAAGGGCCATTGCCTTGGGGGGTGATATGAGAAGTGCAAGGTAAAGGAGACAGAAGTCTGAAGTGCTAAAACAGGGGAGGGTGTGGGTGAGGTAGGGGAGGAATGGGGGTAGGGATAAGGTGAAAGGGGGGGGAAGTAGAGGACAAGGATAATTGGCCAGAGGGAGTTTAGGGCCAGTCAAAGCCAGGAGTGAGTGTAGAGGTTGGCCAATTAGGAGAAGCAGTCACATTGGTTGGTAGTAGAGAGGTGAAGTCATAGTTGCCTTTTAATGGGCCGAGCAGGGAAGTGTAGGGAAAATATGGACAGATGCACTTAGGGAACGGTTGTTTCTGTACGTTCCTGACTAGCAACTTTTGCACCTAAAAACAATAAAGAAAGCAACTTTCATTCCAGATTACATCATGGGAGCATTCCAAAAAATTAAAGCATGAAAACTGACACATGGAACAATGTTAACTGGCAATTGAAAATCACTATATAGGAATATTATAGAATTAAATTTTAGTTGCGAGATAACATTTCCACACTGCCAGGTATGAGATACTGAATTAGCTTTAAAACATTTGAGAAATCCTTGACTCCCCCTTTTATGTTGAACATCATATGGTCGAGTAGCCATAGGATATTAGGGGTCAGGAATTTCCATAAACATAAACAACTCAGTGAAATATATTGTCTAAGGGAAAGACATGAAACAGAGTTGAAATTCAGGAACATCTGTATATTCAAATCTTTCTGGAATTATGTGACAAAACAGTGGAGGGAACCCTTGTTTACCAATATGACCTACCAGGAAGTAATACTAGGAATCTTCTCCAAAAAGTGGAGAAATTATGAACCCAGTACCTTACAGGTTATCTGTGCTATACTGAAGTACTCTATATGGCAGGCTAGAAATTCCTAGGTATTGCAACAGAAGCATGTTTCTTTTTCAGGAAGTATTACAGAATGTGGAACAAGAATTGCATGAAGTTTATGATCAGGATAGTAAAAAATATTAATCTCTAAGAGTGAGACAATTATAGAATATATGTACAATTTGTTTTCTTTAATATAGTAACATATCTTTTGAACAGGTGGAAATGTCTATGAAATACTGTAATGCTCACTCATACTAAGATGTTTAATTAATTTATTTTTTCTGACTGTCTGAAAAAGGTGTGTTATATTGTTTGTATATCATATGTCTTTTACTCCTCAATGAAAATTCCCCTACCGTTGCAAACAGTGCCATGGGTTCTTTTTTCTCCCACCTGGACATCCACCAGAACAGCACCAGAGATAGGTAGAAGGGACCTCAGTTTAATGTCTCATTCAAAGGACAACACCCCCCCGACAGTACAGCACCCCCCTCCCAGTACTGCATACAGGTGCCAGCATTTAGGTATGATCTCAATCCTGGTGTGGGACTAGAACCCACAACCTTCTATCCCAGAGGCAGATGTGCTACCAACTAAGCCAGTCTGACAAAAAGGGAGATAATACTTTTCCTGTATAGATCCTTGGTGAGGTCATACCTGGAGTGCTGTGTCCAGTTCTGGGGTCCTCTCCTCAGGAAGGATAGGGATAGGCTCATGATGGTGCAGGGTAACAAAAATTATTCAGGGCCAGGAGGGCATGTCCTATGCAGATCTCCTCAAGGCACTGAACATGTACTTACAAGAGAATATAAGGGAGAGGGGCAATATGATAGAGACCTTCAAATTCCTAAAAGGAATTAACAGAGTGAACTTCAGGGGGAGGTATTTAACTTGAATACCAGCCTGCAATCTTGTTGTCATGAGTGGAAGCTAACAAGTGGCAGGTTCAGGAGGGATATGAGAAAACATTATTTTACAGAAAGGGTGGTGGAGCCATGGAACAGGCTGTAGCTGAGGTGGTGGATGCAAAAAATGTTAGAGGTTTTAAGCATGGCTAGGACAGAATGAAGGGAATAGTGGTTACTCAGGGCATCAGAATCAAGGGGGATAATGGAGGGGGATCAGGAGGGGTAGGATCCTGGAGGAATAATAGTCTCCAGGCTAAATAGGGAATTCAGGCAGACTGGATGGACCTTTAATCTTTTTCTGCTGTCATTGTCTGTATTTCTATTTGGTGTGTGGTGTAGTACAGAGATCTAAAAAAGGTGTGGTTGTGGTGTTTGGTAACAGTAGAAAATGATATCTAGCAGAGCTATAGCAATGGTGCCTGACAGTGATGAGGCAGTGGTGTTTGACAATGGTGTCACAGTGCTGTCTGGTAATGGTCTGTCAGTGGTATCTGACAATGCTGTGGTAATGGTGTCTGGCAACCACAGGTAGTGATATCTTATAATGGTAGGCAAAGTCGTCTGGCAATGGTGTGACAATGGTATCTGAAAATGATGCAATACTGGTATCTAATGGGGAAGCAGTAGTTTCTAACTGTTTCAATCATTCAGAGGGTTGTTAATGGTCTGGCAATGAAATGAAAGGGATAGCAATGCTGTCAAATACTTTGGAGCTTTATAGGGATGGGCCAAGAGTAGATATGAGTTCATTCTTTTTCTGCAGGTGAACAAAGTAGGTAATTTTATACCTTTTGTTAGAGCAACAAGACATTTTCAGTACAAAAGCTTTCAGGCCTACACAAAGCCCTTTTCTGCAGATGGCAGTTTCTACAAAAAGCATTATTTCATACAATGGATAGTGCGGTATGCCAGCCTTTTCATGGTCAGTTTGTATGAGGATTTCCTGAAGTAATGCAAAATGGAAACACTTACACACTTCAGATATATTCAATTCATAATTCAATTATTTATTTTACCAGGAAAAGGCTCCACTGAGCAAGCTCATTTGCAAGGATGTCCTGGGTAGGCAGTCAAATACTATTTTATATTAAATTCAGGATGCCCCTGTTTTAAAGAGAACTCAAAGTCCATAACTTCTTGGGTCATCCTGTAAGTGACCAAGCATAGTTCCAAAAGTATGTAAAAGGACAAACTCCACAACAAAATCTCCTCAGAGAATATTTCTTTTTATTCCTGTCAAAACACTTTCAAGGCTATGTTTCATGGCTAAGCTACTTCCTCAGGCCGCAGTGTTATTTCTCTCCAAATCTAAACAATACTGAAAAATACATATCTTAGTACATAGACTCCAAAAATAACACAATTCTCCTATTAGTGACCTTGAAAATGGGATAATCTCCAATATTCTTACTTCCATTAACTAAACAGTTTAAATTACCAACAAAAAAACTTCTGAGACTCTGAATTTGAATCCCTTATTATTTAGCTTCTTAGGTAGAAATACTCATAGGTATCAAAAAGAACACTTACATCTTATTTTAGAATGATTACCCCAAACTTCATATTTTTTATTGCTCCCAGTCTTGGCAAAAACTGAAACAAAGCAACAAGTAACCATCTTAAATAAACCTCAATTATAAGTCCTTTTAGTTTTAATCTACTTATTTCGTTTGTGACTCACTTGTTCATTTTCACCACACTCATAAAACATTTAAGTTCTTTTAATTTTCCAGCTTTTTTATTAAATCAATATTCAAGCACTTACTTCTGCTCATGGAATCTAACAGATAAACATACCATATATTTGTTTAGTTAAACACAAAGGCCCAGATATTCAAACTGTGCCATTTTGTGGCGCAAGCCCCAGCGCAGCTCAAAATAGTTGTGCAGGGGTGTGGCCGGGGCAATATTCAACGGAGTTGCGCTATGGTGCAACTTCTTTGAATATCGCCCCCTGGCCACACCCACTGTGCATGGTGCAGTGGAACTGTGCCAGCGCAAGTGGTCAGAGTGGAGCATTGAGATGCGGTGGCGCAAGTTCCATTGCGCCATGCACAGCACCTGCGATATTCAAAGGGTGACATGCAAATGGGGCCATAATTTATGCAAGGTGCAGGGGGGGCATTTGCATCTAATTATGGCCCCATTTGCATGCCATTAGCATGCAGCTGCACTGATCCCCGAGGACTTGCGCCTGGCACCCTGCCAGGCAGAAGCCATCAGGGACCGACGCCCCCTGCAGCCCGATCACAGGCATAATAGTAGCATAACAGTACTTCTTCCCCTTAGCCCAATCACGGGCATAATAGTACCTTCCCCCCCCATTAGTCCGATCGCAAGCACAACAGTATTTTCCCCTCCCCTTAGCCCGATCATGGGCATAATAGTATCCCCATGAGCCTGATCGCGGGCATAACAGTACTGTCCCCATTAGCCTGATCGCGGGCATGACTGAAACTTTCATCCCCGGTAGCCCGATCACGGGCATCAGACCTCCCCACAAAGTCCAAGATCCCTGGTGGTCCAGTGGACTGTGAGAAGACAGATCCGGTGGCATCCTCATCCCCCGTCAGAAATCCCTGGTGATCTAGTATTTACCCCACCACCCATGGAGCCCCACCACCTGCTCCCCCCATCCAGCCGGGCGGGCAGCACCCACCCACCTGCCACCCCACGCCCGCCGACTGACAGCTCGTTAGGGCTGCACACCCGATGGTTCAGAGCATGAGCCAATGGACGTGCAGCCCTACCGAGCTGTCAGTCAGCAGGCGGCAGGGTGGCAGGCGGTTGGGGTGCTGCCGCCTGCCGGCTGACGGGGGGAAGTGGGGTGGTGGGGCCAAAATCACCATGTGAAAATAGCAGTTTAAAATCAACTTCTTAGTGTTACACTGATGGACCTATCTGTTGCTCTGTAAACATAATTCCACATTTTTTACCTGCTCTCAACAGGCCTAAAATCTCTCCTACTTGCTTTTGTTCATTTGCAGCATATCTCATTTGTTTTCAAAAGTCATCAGTAACAAAAACATATTAAATACTCAAAAACAGTGCTGCTTCCAATATTCATACTTAGGAATACATTTTCTGTCATTTATTTAAAGTAAAAGATATTCCTTACCAGTTTCTCAGACCAGCAGAGCAGCAACAGACATTCACCTTTTTGGGGTCCATTTACTTCCCTGTTGACTCATTCAGTGCTGGGGTGATGACATCATCAACCTGATGTCTCTAGTACTGCTGCTGTACTAGTGCTGAGCCGCCACCAGGGTAAATGAACTGACTGATAGAGCTGAGGAAATACGTTAGGCTGCAGCATTCTCAGTGCTAGCATAGTCCAAGGTCAGTGGTTTGCCCCCAGCCTTTAGTGATTCCACCATGATGACACTAGACGTCAAAGATTTATACACCTTTATAGGACATTCACCAGGTTTGGACTCATTATCAGAGGCATTAAAAGGCAGAACAGATCAACACCCACGTAAGGAGTATATAAGAGAGCTAGCTGAGATAGTGCTGACCAATAATTACTTCAAGTTTGAAAAAGATTTCTTTCTTCAGGTACAAGGCACAGCGATGGGGAGCACCATGGCCCCATCATATGCCAAGCTGTACATGTGGAATTTTTAGCAATTACATCTGGTTAATTCAGAAGAGAATGTGTTTTGCCAACACATTCTCCTTTGGAAATGTTTTATTGACAATATTATTCTATTTTGAACCAGAAGCAGAGAAGTATCTCAATTCAAGGGACCCAAACATAGGTTTCATGATGGAGTGTGATCAGACAAGAATTCCATATATTGAGCTAATAATCTATAAAAGTAATAATGAAATGCAGACTACCTTATATAGGAAAGAAACATAAATTCTTTATTATTCTTATTATTAAACAGCAGTTATCATGACCCCAGATTAAAACAAAGTATACCCAAATCGCAGTTTATTAGAACAAGTAGGAACTGCAGTGAAACAAAAGAGTTCCAGAGAGTCTCAGAAGACTTGGTGGAAAGATTTGTTAA
This sequence comes from Neoceratodus forsteri, assembly GCA_016271365.2. Taxonomy (NCBI): domain Eukaryota; kingdom Metazoa; phylum Chordata; order Ceratodontiformes; family Ceratodontidae; genus Neoceratodus; species Neoceratodus forsteri. The sequence goes on from CM057454.1 coordinate 14,594,113, forward strand.
CTGAGGGTATGAAGAACATTTAGTGAAACAGACACAGAAGGAAATAGAAAAGACACCTATACAGAACTATTTAACACCCAAAAATAGAGACAATGTAGACAACAGAATAGTATTGTCTATTACATATAGTCACCTTTTTAATCAGATTAGAAACATCATTAATAAAAACTGGCTTATAATCCAGGCTGGAAATAGTGGTAGTAACAGACTGAATACCTATCCTTTAATAACATCCAAATGAAATCCCACCTTATGAGATAAACTTGTACATACTAGACACAGAAGGAAGGTTCTGGGACAGACAAAACAACTATAATTGGGACCACTGAAAAATGGATCATACCCATGTGGCAGATGTTATCAGTGTGGCAAAACAAGTGAAAAAGAAAAACACTTTTGAACACCCTTGGATAAATGAATCTTTCACTATCACACACATTACTTGTGCAACGGATCATGTAATCTATGTCCTCAGATGTCCATGTGACTTGCTATATGTGGGCATGACCTCGAGGAAATTCAAAATGAGAATTAGTGAACATAAGAGTGACATCAGAACCAATGATATCCGTTCACAGTAGTAAGACATTTTAATCAAGAAGGTCATTCTGTGACATCCCTGCATTTCTGGGGACTTGAAAGAGTACTGGAACCCACAAACCCAAATTATTTATGGGAAGAACGTTTGATGCAAAGGGAAGTGTATTGGATTTTTTCCCTGTACACCACTAATTCCGAATTTTTACTAAATGAGGACTGCAACTGGACTTTATGTCATCGAAAATAACAAAATATGTACTAGATATAAATTAGTACATGAAGTGTAATCAGAATCTCACTTTAACCTTTCTCGTGGGGGTCTGGCCCAGGTGTAATTTAGATACAAAATAATTTGAATGTAGAAATAAGATTTGCTTCATTATTCATGACTAAAATTGGTTCAAAAAATACATTAATTTAGTTAAATAATTTTCATGGTGGAATCACTAAAGGCGAGGGGGGTGAACTACTGACCTTGGACTATACTACCACTGAGAATGCTGCAACCTAACATCTTTCCTCAGCTCTATCAGTCAGTTCATTTGCCCTGGTGGCGGCTCAGCAATAGTACAGCAGCAATACTAGCGAAGTCATGTTGATGACGTCATCACCTCCCGCACAGAATGAGGTATTTAAATTGAGACAACAGGGAAGTAAAAGGACCCCATGAAGGTGAAGGTCTATTGCTGCTTTGCTGGCCTGAGGAAACTGGTAAATAATCCCTTTTTACTTTAAATAAATGACAGAAAATTTACTTCTAAGTATGAGTATTGGAAGCAGCACTGTTTTTGTGTGTTTAATATGTTTTTGGTACTGATGACATTTGAAAACAAATGAGATATATGCTGCAAAAGAACAAAAGCAAGTAAAAGAGATTTTAGGACTGTTGAGAACAGGTTAATACATGGACTTATGTGTACAGAGCAACAGATAGGTCCATCAGTGTAACACTAAGAAGTTGATTTTAAACTGCTATTTTCACATGGTGATTTTGTGTTTAACTAAACAAATATATGAGGGCCCAGATATTCAAAAGGGTTGCACCATGCACAACAGAGATGCGCCAGAGCAAGTCTGAAAATGCGCCATTGTGCAACATTCAGCAGGAGGCAGCTGTGCCCTCAAAATCGCAATTTCGCAAGAGCGCAATGGTAATGAATGCATGTGCAACTGAAGGGGGAGGAACCATGAATAAATGGCACAGTGTGATATTCAATAGCATGCGCCATGAGCAATAGGGGAGCAAGCGGAAGTTGCGTGATAGCGGAAATGATCTAAAATAAAAAGGAACAAGAGAGAGGTGCAAGAACGCTACAGGGAAGCCAGAGGTGGGAGCGAGGTGACAGCAACTAGGCAGAGGGTAGCAGTGAGCATAACTGGGCAGGAGCAGGACAGAGCACACTTGGAAACTACCAGGAAGAGAACAGGAGTGGGGAGCCTGTGCCACTGTGCAGGAGTTAAAGGGAAGTGCCACAGTGGACTGAGGGCAGTGACAGTGGGCAGGACAGCCAAATCTTGGAGGTGTTCCCAGTGTAGGGGAGTAGCATGAAGGACAGTGGGGGGATCAGGAATACAGCTGCTGGGGGGGGGGACACAAGCCAGGGGCATGGCCAGTGCCACCATGCAGATGGAGGCAGTAATAAGGGCTGTGAGAAGGCAGGCAGCAGGGGGGCGTGGCCATGGAAGGGCCCATCGGTGGTATGCCCCCAACAGGCAGTACCGAGCCCGCAACAGCTTCGAGCACTACATTGACACCGAGATAGTGGGCCGGTACCGCCTGAACCGGGTGATCCTGAGGTGGCTCTGTGAGCTGTGCAGTGATGAGATGCAGGCACCCACATGATGGAACAATGCTCTGTCAGTGGAGACAAAGGTGACAGCTGTCATGTGCCTGCTCATCACAGGTACCTTTCAGAGACCATCAGGGGACACAACAGGCATAACTCAGTTGGCTGCGTCATGCCTATTCACACAATTCCTCAGTGCACTGCTGCCACATGCTGCAGAGTACATCCGTTTCTCCAGCACACAAGCAGAGCACACAGCACACATACAAGAGTTCAACAGGGTAGCACATATGCCTGGCATGCTCAGGGCCATTGACTGCACCCATGTGGCCATCTGCATGCCATTTGGCTTAGAAGGTGCTGCATACATTAATCGGAAGGGCTATGCAAGCATCAACTGCCAGGTGGCGTGCGATGCTAGGGGGTGCAGAACCAATGTCTGTGCCACGCACCTTGGGGGAGCACATGATGCCTTCATCTGGCACCAGTCTGCACTGTGCCACAGATTCAAGAGTGGGGACATCCCCTCTGGCCACCTAGTGGGTGAGTATGCAAATCACGCAGAAAGACATGGAGCTTGGGTGGGTCATCATCAGAGGTGACATGGGTACTGGCCTAGAAGGCCCACGGCAGGGCGATGCTGATCACCAAACTAATGTCCACCCTCTACACACAGGTGACAGTGGATCTCCACTCTGTACCTGGCTGCTCACACCATACTGGCAGCCTGCGACCCCATTACAGCAATGGTACAATGAGGCATATGCCACCACATACAATGTCACAGAGCGGGTGTTCAGGATGCTGAAGGCACATTTCAATTGCCTGGACACGTCTGGCAGTGCCCTACAGTACAGCCCCTCAAAGACCTGTGGGCTATTCCTGGCCAGTTGCATCCTGCACAACATGGCCAATGACTGTAGGATAGCTGTAGAGGTCGAAGAGGGGCACAGCAATGGGGACGATGAGGATGCTGGTGCAGATGGTGATGGTCAGCCCGCTCTTGGTCGAAGGGACCCCCGACTGATCTGGATGTCACAGCTGCACCGGGACACCATCACAGAGGAGCACTTCAACCAACCCAGGTAAGTCATGGGGCCATATGCAACCACCAATGGCAAGTGCACAACCCACAAACATGCATGGACAAACCACAGGGCCACATGTCATAAAGGGAATTGGCTAAGCACGGAACTGCACACGCTGTCATGGATGGGCAAGGCCTAACATGGCACGCAGTCACACACACACACACACACACACACACACACACACACACACACACACACCCACAAGACATGCACAAAGGGTAGGAGGCACGCCGACCCCAGCTGCCACCTTTAGCCACACACATGTCCACTGACCACCATGCCCAGTGCCTGTCATTGTGCATGTCTCAGATGCTGGTCACCATTGCACAGTGGTGGACAGCGCAATGCAGACATCATCATGCACACGCCACAGCAGCCAGCAGCCGGGAGGGTGTGCACATCGAATGAGTGTGTGTGTGTGTGTGTGTGTGTGTGCAGGGCCGGGTACCCCACCCGTGCATTGCACATTGAACAACACACTGCACACAGGGCAGTGTCAAACAGTAGCCATGGTGGGAGACAGGTCAGTCAAATGGCACAGTGCCACAGCCACCATGGATGCATTGGCGGCCCCGCCGAGACCTGCCAGCTGTGACAGACTGACCATTGGCCTCATGGGGTGGCACTGATGTTCCCCAAGGGGTGCCTCTGCAGGAATGCAACCATTCTCGAGCAGGGGTCTGCAGCTCACTGAACATGCCTGCACCAGGCGTGCTCGGGATGCCCACAGCTGAACCCGGTGCCGACAAGGAGGGTGTCGCATGACACAGGGAATGGGGGGTGGACATGACACTGCGCGGTGTCTGCGATGCATGGGCAAATAACTGTGTGCCCATTGTGGCCATGACAGCTGTGAATGCCTGTGTCTGCCTATCAATGGCAGTAGTCATATCCTCCCGCAGCCGGTCCATCCCTGCCAGGAGCAGACCGGTGTCACTGCTGCACCGCTTCTCTGCCTGGTGCAGGACTGCACTGAGTGCATCCACTGCCGTCACAAGTCGCATCTGCTGATCCACTGATTCATGGAGTTTGCAGGTGTTCTCATCTAAGAGGTCATCCGCCTGATCAGCATGCTGTCCCTCATGGTGTTCGCAGCCGTGCTGGGCAGCACCCCTTGAGGTTGGGCGCTGCACACCAGGGCCATGCCTGGGCATGTCCACAGGCAGTACACTGACGCCGCCCCCCGACACTGTCCCCACATCACCATTGGCCGACTGCTGATGCTGCCCCTCCAGCCGCCGCTCTCCAGGGTTCAACGGTGCCACTGCAGCGGCCGCAACAGCCCCACTGTCCTGGACGCACACCAGTACTGCCCCACTGGTGCAGACAGGCACAGGCTGGGACTGTGATGTCATGCAGGCCTCCAAGGTGGCACCACCCACGGCTATGCCCGTACTGTTACCTGCTGTTCGGCCATCCTGCGGCCCACACGTATCACTGTCCATGATGTGAGCTCCATCATCATCAGTGATGGATCTGGCACCAGTCCGAGTCTCAGCATGCTGGCATCCATGGATGCCATCATGCTGGGACATGGGAAGGGCCTCCTCCACACCAGCTCCACCAACATCAGTCCAGATAGCCAGTCGGGCCCACTGTTGTCCTGACCCTTGGACACCTGCGGAGGTGGATGGACCCTCCTCTGTGTCCAGGGTATCACCCTCAGTGGACGAGCCCACCACCGCTGACCCATGTAGATGCACAGGAGCTGTAAGGGAACACAGTAGCATTAATGTATCTGCCTTACCCTGTGGCATTCCCCCCACCCCCCACAGTGACAGATCAGGACCTACCATGCAGTGATGAGCTACCACCTGTCTGGAAGCCACCACCTGGAACACCCTCGAGGGCACAACACCGCATGCTGCCAGCAACCCGCTCTTCATGTGGCATCAGGCATTGCACAGCTGGCTGTCCCCCACCAGTCCCAGCCCATGCTGCCCTGATGGCAGCCACCTTATCTTTAATCCTCTTCCTGTCTGTGCCCACCTTCTTCTTACACTCCTACACGGACTGCTGGTGGCTGCCATGCTGGTTGACAGCACGCACCACCTCACCCCATGCCGCAGCATGGGCCTGTGGTGTTCCCCACTGTCTGCTGAGCAACGGTTCCTGGTCAAGGTAGGCCTCAAACAGGGCATCTGATTCTGCCTTGGTAAAGTTGGGCCTCCTCCGTCTCGCACATCTCTGTTCCTCTTCCTCCACCTCACATTTGGTCATCATTGATCCTTTGGGAATGACAGGTGTTACCTCTGACTGTGCAGTCCCATGCATCTCCCACACACCACAGTCCACACTGGCAAACAGAATGCAACTCACCACAATAGACTGCAATACCAGACTATGGCCTCTGCAGCCACATGTCGCTTTTATATAGCGCAACACATGCAAATGAGGTGTGGCTCAATTTTAAGTGGATGCTAATGCAGTAGCTGCGCCATTGAATTTCTGATGAGCTGATTTGCATATGCTGGCTGAATATCGTGCTGTTGTGCCTTGCGCAATTGTGTTGAACGTGCTCAGGCAAGGGTGCAGCTCTGTGATGTGCGCAGTAGACACCGAACGGCGCATGCTAGGGGTGCTGACACCTATGTCTGCTGTGCTGCTGATGTGCTGAGTGCAGGAGGCAGTGCAGGGCATGGCCACCACTGTGCCAGTGGTGCTAGTGCACTGCTCACATGTATGGCGCTCTTGCACCAGGGCATCATATGCGCCGTGGTGCAACAGCACGGTAGGCCGCTACAGAAAGTACCACACAGGTGCCCTACTGTGCTACATGCAGTGAGTACCAATCACACTGTGGCGGTCCATGCGCGAGAGACCCCTGACCCTATGCCGACCTTTGCCCCTAGGTGCCATGCGTCCGCATGGGTGCACCTCTATTGCACTGTTCGGTGACAGCACGATGGGGAATGGCAGTGCAGTACTGCACAGCGTCCGCACGTGGCAGATGTGCACTGCAGAGAGCTATTTTGATACTCAATGCTTGGAAGATGGCACGGAGACGGTCACCAATCTGCAGCCAGGTCAAACTGGCTAGCCTCGTGTCCCTGGTTGAGCCCCATGCTGCTGCACTCTTTGGGGAGGCACCCCTGGACAGGGCCAGGAGTGCCGTATGGGAGGAGGTGGTGGTGGCCCTGGAGGAGGTGACTGGGATCCAGCGCACAGCAAAGCAGTGCAGGCACCGGTATGGGGACTTCCAGCAGAGGGACACAGACAGGCTTGCCCACCTGCGGGCAGGCACCAGGAGGGGTGCAGTTCCACTGCCAGGTAGGTGCACCATCCATACACTGGTTACGTCCATATGGGTATTGCGGCGGGCATGTGTCCAGCACACTGGGGGGGTCGGTCTAGTGTGGGCCGTGGTGGTGGTGGTGGTGGTGGTGGTGGTATAGGGGTTGGGGGCAGATGGGTTTGGCTGTGTGGGATCGCACACACCCGGGGTTGGGGGGCCTTTGCTACCAGATTGTACTGATGTTCCTCTCTCCATGTTTGCACCCTAGGCTCTGAGGAGCACCGGCGTGCCAGGGATGGGCAGCTGCAGTGTGAGGCATGGCAAGATGCCAGGGCACCCATACCAGCCCAGCACCGGGACCAGCCAGATGATGGTGAGTACCTTACATCCAGGATCTTTTGTGCATGCTGTGTAGCAGGTCGGGCGGCAGGGCATGGCCACCATCCATTGACACCACTGCCATGCACGCAACATGGTACAGTCAGCACTGTCCAGTGGCACTGCAAGTCTGACAGTGCATCAGTGGTGGTCCATGCGTGCACTGAGTACATGGCTGTGCCACTGCCTTTGCACCGCAAGGCTATGTCACTGTACAGCCACGGTGGTGCTATTCGGGACTTGGGCAGTGGGTGTATGCAGTGGTCTGCATTGCTGTGTGTGCCTGGGTTGGCAGGTCTTGTGGACATGATCACTGTGGGTGGTCGCACACCATCACGGGGTGTGTCCCATGGCTGTATGCCATGCACAATGGGTGGGCTGCAGGGGGCTGTGCATTCACACCTATTGACTCTGCTCCCTTGTCCTAGGTGGACGGAGGATGGTATTTTTATTTTTATTTTATTTTATTTATTGAAGTAATCAGTTTTACAACCTTTGAGTCAGGGACTCATTTACAAAGGTACCTCGTCATTTGGGGGGGGGAGACAACAATTAAGTGAGGTTAGGACAGGGATTACATACGGGTGAGATACATAAATACACACGTGGAGTTACAGGCAGCAATTGTACAGGTACAAACATATGTTGAGTTACACGCATTGTTATATAACAACATACACATCATTAAATAACATCATGTTACGGTCTGTTATATAGTACCAGAACCAGTCGTCTATGGGACCCATAGGGCTAAACAGACAGGGTTTTGGCAAATACCACAGGCATTTACAACATCGGCTGTCAATAATATGTTGGCGGAGGGTGATTTTGAAACCGCCAATCCCAGGGATCTTAGTGATAGCCTCAGGAAGGGAGTTGAACCAGGGCGGGGCTTTGTGATGAAAGGATCTTTGGCAGCGAGAGGTCCTTGCTCTGGGAACTATGAAGGTGGCTGCGGTGGAGTTACGGGTTGGCAAAGGCCGGACAGCCAGTTGCAGGGGTGCAGAGACCCCAGGAGGGCAGAGCCCTGACATGGATTTTTTGGCCAGCAGGCAGGTATGATATTTCAGTCTTTCCTCAAGAGTGAGTATGTTAGTGGCGGAGTATAGCAGACAGGTGTGAGTTCTGCTATTAGCACCGGTAAGGAGCCTACAGGCTTTGTTAATAGAGGTCTGGACTTTTGATAAAGTGGAGGGGTCGGCCGCTGCGTAAATTGGAAGTCCATAGTCGGCCACTGACAACACAGATGAGGTAATGGCTAGTTTTAAGGCAGATTCCCGGAGGCAATCTTTGTGGTGGTAGAGGAGCCCGATCCTGGAGTTCATGGCTGATGACAGGGCTTTTAGGTGGGCGTGGAATGTAAGGCCTGAGTCAGAAGTGATGCCCAGGTACTTATATGTTGTTACCTGTTCTAGTGGGAGGAGCATGCTGGTGGTGATGTGAAGGGGAGTGTCCTTAGCGCTGTTTTGCCGGTGTGAGAACAGCATGGACTTTGTTTTCTTCAGGTTCAGGACTAGTCGATGGTTATTGAACCATTTTTCGGCTTGGTGGAAGGCGCTTTGCACCGTGCCTTGGAGTAGGAGTGGGTCAGAGTGTGATGCTAGGATTACTGCATCATCAGCATAGAGCAGTATTTTGTTGGAACAGGAGCTTGGAAGGGTGTTCAGGAATAGACTGAAAAGGGTGGGTCCAAGGATGGTCTTGTGGACCCCAGAGAGTACTGGTAGATTGAGGAGAGGGTCCCATTTAGCTTAACTCTTTGGGACCTGTTGTGCAGGTAGCTTGAGAACCAATTCAGGGGGTCGGATGAGAATCCCAGTTGGCTTAGGAGTTTAACAGCAAGGGGTGGCACACCATGTCGAAAGCCTTGGATAGGTCTATGAATACAGCCCCTGCAAGTTGACCCTTGTCAAGTGCAGAGTGTATGTGGTGGGAGAATTCCAGAAGGGCGGTGGTCGTGCTGTGGCCCGGACGAAACCCATGTTGCTCAGGACATAGAAGGTTGTGTTTAGTTAGGTATTCTGAGAGCTGTGTGGTTACTATTTTTTCTAAAGCTTTGGATGGGGAAGGGTGGAGATGGGCCTATAGTTATTAGTAGTATACGGTCCCCAGACTTATGGATCGGGGTTACTCAGCCGTGCTCCAAGCATCCGGAATTGGCCTAGTATAAGGATTTGTTTATGATAAGCGTGAGGATAAGCATGACATCCAGCGTGAGGCGGAGCATCTTGGAGTCAAGAGGGTCATTACTTGGGTTCTGAGAGGCAAGGACTTTATTAAGAAAGGTTTGGCATCGTGGGTGAGATCATCCGAAGTGGAATTGTGGCCTGAAGTGTGAGTATGGTGGCGTGGCAACCGGTTAAAAAAAGTGGTCAGGGAGAAATGCACTTAAGTCCGTGAAGGTTTTATTAAGGCAGTCTGCAATACATGTTTGGTCCGTCGAGACTGCCCCATTTATGACAATCTGAGACGGAGGGGGGGAGCAGGTTTTACCCTTCAGTTCTTTAATGTTGTCCCAGAAAGCTCTGGATGAGCCCCAGGAGGATGTCAAGGCAGCCTGGCAGTATTTAGCTTTAGTCTGCTTGATGGCCCAGGTGCATTGGTTGCGGGCTGCCCTATAGGCTTGCCTGTCAGCCACTCTACCAGAGTCATTTTATGTGCCAGAGATTATCTCTCTTTTTAGTTGCTGGATCTGCAGGAGCTATCCATGCAGCAGTCCGCTTTTTTTTTGTCTAGATGTGGTGAAGGGGCAAACAGACTCACAGGCGTGGTTGAAGGCCGTGGTGAGGTAGGTTAGGCAGTGTTTATGTTCTGATGCACAGGCCACTGGGGTCCAGTTGACTTGTGTGAGGTGACGTTGAGGTTGTCGAGACCCTGGGGAGAAATTCGCGCCGAGGGGTGCTGCTGTACAGGGCTGAGCGGGAGAGGACCAAAAGCAGATGACAGGGAGTGGTCGCTGAGTGAGTCCGCAAGGACTTGTACGGATGCCACTTTATGTGGCCGGTTAGAGAGGACTATGTCTAGGAGGGAGCTGGTTCCTGTTACTTTGTTAAGTCTAGTGGGCTGAGTGACCATTTGAGACAGGTCAAGGGCTGCAAGCTCATCCTTTATATTATCAGACGAGGGGCTGAGCCAGTTGGTGTTTAAGTCACCCAATATTAGTTGTTCAGCCTTCTGAGGTAAGGTGGATAGATAGTCAAGGAGGGAGGTGACCGCTAAATTTTTTTTTGCACTCAGGGGTATGTAAGCCGTGGTTAGGTATAGGGGGCCACGACCAGGGTAGGGTGTGATTTTAAGAGTAATGGCTTGCGCCCCATGGTTGAGCTCAGGGGTAGGGAGGGCATGGCCGAGGACCGAGTCACGCAAGTGGATAGCGCACCCTCCGCCTGCCCATCCTATCTGCCCTGAACAGGGAAAAGCCTGGAAGAGAGATGGCTGAGTCAGGCATGAGCAAGGAGAGCCAGGTTTCTGCTAGCATGAGAATGTCAGGGGAGTGTTGTGTAACCCAGCATTGGAGAGCTGCAGTTTTCTTGGGGATACTACATATGTTTATAAAAGCAATTCGGAGACCTTTGCCACTGGTGGGCTGAGACATGGCAGAGTTGGCGGGCCCAGGGTTTGGGTGCACATTGCCGGAGAGCAGGAGCAGCAGAAAAGTAGGCTCTCACAGGGTGTTGGTTGTGAGGGTGGGTGCATGTGTAGCTGCCGAGACCTCACAAGGGAGGTGCATGGGATGGAAGAGAAAAACGGAGACGCTTAGCGAGGAGAGTGACCACTTGTGATAGAAATCGCGATACTGAGAGTAGCACTTTGGTGGTGGGTGGGGGGTGGTAGTCCAGGGTTTGGGATGGATTTGGGGGATGGACTGAGAGGTAGGTGTGCAGTAAGCTGAGGAAAGCAGGGTATTGAGTGTGGGGGGATTGTGGTTTGGTCGGGGGCAGGTCAATGGGGGATATAAAGGGGTTGAGAGTGAGCATAGGGTGCTGTGGTAAGAGGAGTACCAGTATAGCAAGGATCATGCTAGTGAGAGATATATCCTTAGGTAGAGCAGAAAATGAGTGCAGGCTCCCTCTAGTGCTGGAAGGATATAACCAGCAAATGGGAAAGTTGGCTGATTGGTTCTGGCTCCCCATGTGACTAATCCTATATAAGGGAGAGCCGACCAAGGGTGGTGATGGGGGCGGTGGGGAGCTGAACGCACAGCGTTCGGCGGGGCTTCTCCAGGCACCGAGTGCGAGGAACTAGGGTGCGCGAGCCTGGAAAAGGCGCCAAAACCGCATTTAAACAAGTAGCAGGATTGTCCACAGTCAGACTAGCTCCCGACGGTTGCGACTGCAGCAGGCAGTTTTCAGGTAATTTTTACCTTGCAGCTTCTAGCTTCAACAGGGCAGGGAGGGTTTTTCCATGTAGCCCTCGTGACCTTCAGGTCCTCGGGAGTCCTAGCGGTGACTTCGGCCCTTCTAGGCAGCAGGGAGGGCACTAGTGCAGCCTCGACCTCCGTCCTCGGGGGGAGGGGGGCTCGATCTGTAGGAGAGGGAGAAAGAGCAGAGGTTAAGTAGGCAGGTAGGGGGGGATTAGCGGTAGGGGGTGGGCAGTCTTGGTGAGGGCGAAATGGCTAATGGCTCTGCAGCCAGAAGACCCAAGAGAGAGAAATCACCACTTCAGTTTTTTGGAACAGGCTTAACACTTCACTCTTATTTTTATATACATCATTTTTTCTTCTTCTTTTTTTTTAATCTAAGGTTGCAGATTAAATCAGGCTGGCTAAGCAGCTACAGAACTGAGGGAGAAATCATCAACTAACAGAGAATTCACTGAATCACATTGCAACAGGCTAAGCACATAACCTTCTCTTTTTCTAAGGCTAGAGTTGAACCAGGCTAATCTACATTAACCACAAGTACTTTACAGGTATTATAAAATTCATCAGGGTCTCCAGGCACCGAAAAGTAGGAACTAGGGTGCGCGAATCCTGAAAAGGTGCCAAACCGCATTTAAGCAAGTAGCAGATTGTCCACAGTCAGGCTAGCTCCCAACGGCCGCGACTACAGCAGGCAGTTTTCAGGTAAATTTACCTTGCAGCTTCTAGCTTCAACAGGGCAGGGAGGGTTTTCATGTAGCCCCTCGCGACCTTCAGGTCCTCGGGGAGTCCTAGCGTGACTTCGGCCCTTCCAGGCAGCAGGGAGGGCACTCCAGTGCAGCCCCTCACGACCTCCGGCTCCTCGGGGAGGGGCTCAATCTGTGGAGAGGAGAAGGAGCAGAGGTTAAGTAGGCAGGTAGGGGGATTAGCGTAGGGGCGGGCAGTCTTGGTGAGGGTGAAATGGCTAATGGCTCTGCAGCCAGAAGACCCAAGAGAGAAATCACCACTTGTTTTTGGAACAGGCTTAACACTTCACTCTTATTTTTATATACATCATTTTTCTTCTTCTTTTTTAATCTAAGGTTGCAGATTAAATCAGGCTGGCTAAAGCTACAGAACTGAGGGAGAAATCATCAACTAACAGAGAATTCACTGAATCACATTGCAACAGGCTAAGCACATAACCCTTCTCTTTTTTTCTAAGGTTAGAGAGTTGAACCAGGCTAATCTACATTAACCACAAGTACTTTACAGGTATTATAAAATTCATCAGGGTCTCCAGGCACCGAGTGCGAGGAACTAGAGTGCGCGAGCCTGGAAAAAGCACCAAAACCGCGTTTAAACAAGTAGCAGGATTGTCCACAGTCAGACTAGCTCCCGACGGTCGCGACTGCAGCAGGCAGTTTTCAGGTAATTTTTACCTTGCAGCTTCTAGCTTCAACAGGGCAGGGAGGGCTTTTCCATGTAGCCCTCGCGACCTTCAGGTCCTCGGGGAGTCCAGCGGTGACTTCGGCCCTTCAGGCAGCAGGGAGGGCACCAGTGCAGCCCTCGCGACCTCCGGCTCCTCGGGGGGAGGGGGGGCTCGATCTGTAGGAGAGGGAGAAAGAGCAGAGGTTAAGTAGGCAGGTAGGGGGGGATTAGCGGTAGGGGGCAGGCAGTCTTGGTGAGGGCGAAATGGCTAATGGCTCTGCAGTCGGAAGACCCAAGAGAGAGAAATCACCACCTCAGTTTTTTGGAACAGGCTTAACACTTCACTCTTATTTTTATATACATCATTTTTTCTTCTTCTTTTTTTTAATCTAAGGTTGCAGATTAAATCAGGCTGGCTAAGCAGCTACAGAACTGAGGGAGAAATCATCAACTAACAGAGAATTCACTGAATCACATTGCAACAGGCTAGCACATAACCCTTCTTTTTTCTAAGGCTAGAGAGTTGAACCAGGCTAATCTACATTAACCACAAGTACTTTACAGGTATTATAAAATTCATCAGGGTCTCCAGGCACCGAGACAGAGGAACTAGAGTTCGCAAGCCTGGAAAAGGTGCCAAACCGCTTTAAACAAGTAGCAGGATTGTCCACAGTCAGGCTAGCTCGGCGAGTTCGCGACTGCAGCAGGCAGTTTTCAGGTAGTTTTACCTTGCAGCTTCTAGCTTCAAGAGGGCAGGAGGGCTTTTCGTGCGCCCTCGCGACCTTCAGCTCCTCGGGGAGGGAGTCCTAGCGGTGACTTGGGCCCTTCAGGCAGCAGGGAGGGTAATTCAGTGCAGCCCTCGCGACCTCCGGCCTCGGGGAGGGGCTCGATCTGCAGCTTCTAGCTTCAACAGGGAGGAGGGCTTTTCCGTAGCCTCGCGACTTCAGCTCCTCAGTGGAAGGGGAGTCCTAGTGGTGACTTCGGTCCTTCAGGCAGCAGGGAGGGCCCAGTGCAGCCCTCGTGACCTCCGGCTCCTCGGGGAGGGGGCTCGATCTCAGCTTCTAGCTTCAACAGGGCAGGAAGGCTTTCCCGTTAAGCCCTCGTGACCTTCAGCTCCTCAGGAGGAGTGGGGAGTCCCAGCGGTGACTTCGGGCCCTTCAGGCAGCAGTGAGGGCAATTAGTGCAGCCCTCGTGACCTCCGCTCCTCGGGGAGGGGGCCGACCTGCAGCTTCTAGCTTCAACAGGGCAGGAGGGCTTTTCCGTGTAGCCTCGCGACCTTCAGCTCCTCGGGGGGGAGGGGGGAGTCCTAGTGGTGACTTCAGGCTCCTTCAGGCAGCAGGGAGGGCACTTCAGTGCAGCCCTCACGACCTCCGGCTCCTCGGAGGGAGGGGGTCTCGATCAGTATATGTGGAGCGTGTGCTGCAGGAGCTTTTGCAGGTGGCCAGGGCCTCTCTGGCCATCCTCAAAAGGATGGAGCGGCAGGGTGTGAGGCGACGTTGTGCCAGGAGGCACCACAGGAGCGGGGATTGGGGCTCCCGATGAAGATGGACCCTGGTTACATCTTAGATAGCACCATGGAGCCACACTCACACCCCTCCTTCCCTCTCGCATTTGTTCACCCCTGCCCCTTACCCACCTACAACCTGTTTGTGTGCCTCACCCCTTTCAAATGTATATATTTGTACACAGTTTTGTTACCACTTTTATAATATATTTGTTTAGTTATGCTTACTGTTGTGGTCTCTGATTTGCAGCTGGCATATGGTGCTGAGCTGCGGTGGCATGCATGGTGTCAGGGGTGGTGCTATCATGGGTGTGTGTGTGTGTGTGTCCATAGGGGAGGCAAGTGTGGTGTGGGTGTAGCTCTCAGTCACTGTGGTTTGTGTGTTGTTCCCTGTGTAATGGATGATTGTGTGCAGTGGTACACGGTGCATATGTTGTGTCCATGGCGCACCTGTCAGACCATCCATGGCCTGTGCAGATGTCACCCTTGCATGTCTGTGACCCGCACAGTCCGCTGGCATGTCAGTGGTGGCTGCCCATGCTGGACTGCCACTGTACCCTGCATGATGCCGTGTTGCCTCCTGTCACTGGTGTGGTGCACGCCTGCCTCATGTGGCACTGTTGCATCCTCTGTTGTTGTCCCACCTCGATGCTGTCACCTGTGTCTGTTGCAGGGGATGTGCTCCACTGTCTGTCACTTGTGCTCCAGCCGCATGCTGGTGGCATACAGCATCATGGTGCCTGCACAGGGTTGCTGGCACACCTGTGCCGTGGAGAAGTTCCAGTCGTGTGTACACAGCTGCCATGGTCACACGCCAGGGGCTTGGTTGACACACTACTGTGTCCCTGTGTTGGTGTGCCCTTGGGCATGGGTGGTTGTTTGTCTGTGCACTGTGTTGCATCCTGTGTGGCGCATGCTTCCATGCAACACTGTGGGTGTCTGCACTGGCTGTCGTGGTCAGTGCTGGAATGGGGTGTGTCCTTGGGAGGGTGGGCAGGATGCTGTGACAGTGGTGGTGGGTTCAAGGGAATGCCTGTCATGTGTGTGGTACCTCATGTGCTGACACATGGTCAGCCTCACAGCTTTACCTGGGGGGGGATGTGCATGGTGGCACTGTGTCTGCAGCCGTTGCTTCGCTGTCTGCTGCTGCTTTCCACTGTTGGGTGCTCGTGGTGGGGCTGCCATGCATGGTTCTGTGGTGCACAGGGTTGTATTGTCACAGTGGGGGTGGTGGCATGCTTGGGGTGTCCTGCACTGTTGGGCACTACCGCAGGGTGTATAGGGATCATGGTGCAGGGTGTGCTCTGCATTGGTGGGTTGGTGTGGCATGGGCTGGTCGGGCATCCATGTGTGATGGTCCCAGCTTGCAAGGGGGTGTGCTGGTGCACCGTGCCATGGCGATGGGTTTCTTGCAGGTGTCCCTGGGCCATTGGTCCTGCTGTGCATGGGGTGTGTGGGGTGATATCTGTTCTGCTGAGTGCTCCTCTGACCATCCTTACCATGGGTGGTGGGCCCCTGCATCCTGTCCCTGTGCATCCCTGGTTGTGCTGTTGCACTGCTGCCCTGCTTCACTAGGCGTCCCTGGTTTTGCTATTGCGCATCTGACCTGTGCCACTGAACATCCCTGGTTGCGCTATGGTGCAGATGCAGTAATATTCAGTTGTGCGCCGCAGGCACATCTTGACCTGCACAGTGTTTGAATATTGTGCGTGTTGCACTTGGGCACAGTGGACTTGTGCTTGCTTCTGCTGTTGCACACTTTTATGGCTCAGTTTGAATATCTGGGCCAGTATATTTATCTGTTATATTCCATGAGCAGAAGTAAGCGTTTGAATGTTCATTTAAAAAAAGCTGGAAAATCAAAAACTGAAGAAGTTTTATGAGTGTGGTGAAAATTAACAAGTGAGTCATAAATTAAATAAGCAGATTAAAACTAAAAGGACTTATGACGTTTATATAAGATGGTTACTTGTTGCTTTGTTTTAGTTTTTACCAAGACTGGGAGCTACAAAAAATATTAAGTTTGGGATAGTCATTCTAGAATAAGATATAAGTGTTCTTTTTGATACATATGGTATCTGTACCTAAGAAGATAAATAATAAGGGATTCACATTCAGAGTCTCAGAAGTTTTTTGTTGGCAATTTAAACTGTTTAGTTAATGGAAGTAAGAATATTGGAGATTATCCCATTTTCAAGGTCACTAATAGGAGAATTGTGTTATTTTTGGAGTCTATGTACTAAGATATGTATTTTTCTGTATTGTTTAGATTTGGAGAGAAATAACACTGCGACCTGAGGTAGTAGCTTAGCCATGAAACGTAGCTTTGAAAGTGTTTCGGCATGAATAAAACGAAATATTCTCTGAAGAGATTTTGTTGTGGACTTTGTCCTTTTACATACTTTTAGGACAGTCAAATACACAAAATACAGTGAACAGAAATAACATGCAGTGAAATATTACAGATAATGAATCCACAAAACATACCATGTACAAGGTAGAGCAGTAGTATTTCAGTTGTAATAGGTATAAACGAAAAGTATTTAGTTATAACACATATGAATCAATAAATACTTAAGGATAAGCAGTAATGTATTTTCAGGTGCCATTAAGTTTTGTAACAAGATACACATCAAGGTAAATCTTCAACTACATAACTGGAGGAATGGTAATCAACAGGAGAATATTGATTCAGAGGAATCAAGACCATAGTCATTAATTTCTATTCTAAGAATCCCAGCTGCACAACAAATTATGTGTTTTTATACTACAGAGCCCAGTTAAGTAACACATAATAGATGGCCAGTGTAATTGTTTCCTGGAATAGCCCACCCTATTTACAAATGCATACTTCTGGACAAGCTCTGTCGATGAGAGATTTAATGCACTTTCCCCCAACCAGGGAGCCAAGTTTGAGTGTGCTCTGTAGCTTGTTTCAGGCAGCTGGCATGATCTTGCTAATGACAGTTCTCCCGAAGAGTGTAGTGTACAGTGACGTATCCAACAGGAGAATATTGCTCTTCCTTAGTGCATAAGAGCAAGAAGTATTTTTGTAGCGCTCCAGGATGTATCCTTGTAAATCTGTGGATAATACCTTGTATGTCCATATGTAGAGGTTGTGTAGTCTCCTTTTGGCTAGTGAGGCCAACCCAACTGTTTCATACAGCTTGCAGTGATGAGCTAATGTTGGTAAATTCATAGTGAACCTTGGTGCTCCATGATAAAGTACATCAAGTTTATTTAGGCAGTTAGCAGTACAGCAACTATAGATAATATCTGCATAGTCTATTATTGGTACAAATGTAGCATGTACAAAACGTGTTTTGACGTTCTTGGGGAAACAGTACTGACTTCTGTAGTAGAATCTAAGTCTGATTCAAAGCATTTTGCAAATTGCATCAATGTGTTCTGCAAAGGATAACTTGCTGTCAATCCATACTCTTCACGTACAGTATTTGTATTCGGTCACTATTTCAAGGTGTTCTCCTAGCAACATACTGATAATCAAGGAGTTGGGGGTATGTTTTGCTCTAGGATTAGTAAACCACATTGCTTTAGTTTTGTTGGCATTAAGTAATAGTTTAGATCAGAAGAGGTTTGTTTGAAGTATGTTGAATGCTGCATGTAAATCCAAGTGTGTCAAATATATATTCGGTGCCTTTCACTGATTTATTGAAAATATTAACCTGTTCCAAAGTTATTATTAGGCGTGTGTAAATCTCACAAGAAAACACCCCCTGTCATGCATTATTGGTTAAGGAAGGACTCCAGTCAAAATTTATGGCATCAATAAATTCAAAATTTGGATCAGCATAGCCCCAATTAGCCGCTTGCCAAAAATGAGATCTCTGAGATACATTATTTAAAAGTTACAAGTCATTTTACAATCCTAAATTCAATGCCTGTTCAAAAAAAGCCAGTTTCAGTGAAGAGCTGATGATGATGTAATCTGCTGAACTCACAGTCTAGTCCTCACTGTCAACAAGCTTATAGGATCTGTCTCTTCAAAGTTTAAAGATCATGTGACATGGTTTTCACAAATAAAACAGGCAGCACCATTCAATAAACATTGCTTTAATAACTATGTGTGTTTCAGGTTTTATAACAGAGTTGAAAAATTCATATCAAACAAGGAAAAATGTTGAAGTCACATTCTTGTGACTTCCCACGTGAAATTCAAAGCACACAATCTATAATCAGCAATCTGTGATTAAGTATAGATTAATGGCACCTAGCTTCTGTATATTGAGTCTGCACTTATCTGTAGTGGAGATAAGGCTGCTGTCACGTCAGTGATGTAAAGAAAGAGACAGTCACACATACATCTGCAGATAGAGACAGTGATAGAGAAAATATGCCAAAGTTACAGTTTGACAATCTGAATAACTGGAAGTGAATGCATCTTTTTTTCTGAATCAAGATGAGTGTGTGCTGACTGTAATGAAAAAGTGTCTTGACTTTCTATAAAGTAAGTAGTTTTGTGAATGAGGTTGCTTTTCCTTTATTTCCCTATGCTAAAGATAAGTGTTACAGTCTAGCTTTGTTTTTATTTAAAGGTGGCGGGGATATCATTTCATATTCAAGTACTGTACCATAAAATACTCTCTTATTTCATTTTAATGGTACTGTGTCTTTTGATGTGCTCTACCTGTTTTCTTTTGTTATGTAAATGAGCCTCAGAGCTTTTAATTGTTCTAAGTTGTTTTTTTCACATTTTCTTTGGTGACTACTGTTGACTTTTTTAATGGTGCCTGAACATTTTATGATGCTCCAGTGTTTCATATTGATGCATGACTGCAAACGTGAACCAGCTTCATAGAATGCTCAGGAAACTCTTTATGTGACGGAAGTCAACATACAGTAAGGGGGTGTAAAGCAGAATATCTGACAGAAGTGTGGTACAAATACTGTTCAAAAAATAAACAATCAGCAATAGCATATCAGGTGGTACTGCAATACCATCAACAGAAAACATGAAACAGATGGTACTTTAAGGTACATTAATTAAAATAATTTCCTTCCATATTAAAGCTAGATGTTTTCCTGTTTATGCTTGCAATGGTGTGGTTAGGTACTATTCAGTTTCATTTTAGTTTTATTAACTTTGTAGGTACACTGAGCCAATGTCCTGTTTTCAGAAAAGACTCGAGGCCCAAGGCAAAGACATAAAAACTGATGCAAACAATAGACAGCAAAAATTATTGAAACACCGATGGAATTGGCATGGTAAACGTTTACTGTTTCTCCACATTACCACTAAAATTAAATAGTAAAGCTCACTGATTTAACATTATTTAGCCGATCTTTTGAAAACAAAACAGCACTAACAGCCATCAGTGACATACTGAATGGAATAACACATAACAAACTCTGGATAGTGCTGCAATGACCTATGCCGCTTAGAGCGTGGGGTATTACAGAGCAACCCCCAAACCCTGGAGTTTTAAAGATGAAAATGAAACTATTTGTCATTGGTCCAAGTGTCGTGTGGAGGGATTTAATCATGTAATGAGTTTGGCTGCTGAACCACATGCCACACTGTCAGATGTGTGAAAGACGCACTCTTTTGTTCCCAGACAGCTAATTATGTTGTAGCATTTTTCCAAGTTGTGTTATAGAAATTTACGTAAAGTAGCATCCTTACAAAATTCCAGAATTCACCCTTTTTATTTTGTACTGTACTGCATTTTGCCAAAAGTCTGCTTTTTGGCACATTTATTTTATTAATTATGTATCTGTTTGTTGTCTGGGTAATTGCACTGATCCAAGGGACTTTTCTCAGACACCATCTGGACCTAGATTTGTCAAACATAATGTTAATAGATAGTCAAGGACTAAAGATTACTAGTCCATTGAGTCTCCCCTGTTTTCACAATATACTGTAGATTTACTCAGTCCTTACACTTTTCCCTGCCCCTACCTCCCTTTTGTTTTGAATTACTCCCTAGAAATTATACCATTGGGTTATGAATCCCCAAAATAGTCCTAATATTAATCGCATTGTTTGGTAGATTCTTTCACCTACCCACCACCCTCTCAGTGAAGAAATGTTTCTTGATTTGTTACTTGAATTTTCTCCTAGCTAGTTTAAGGTTGTGCTGGTGCTTGTGTTGTTCTTGGCATCAATACCTCTGAGAAGTCCACCCTATTATATCCTTGCATGTATTTGTAGGTTGCTACCTTGACCTCCCTTTCACTCCTTTCTTCCAGGGAGCACATGTTAAGAGTGCCCACTCTTTCCTGAGAGGTCTTGCCTGGTTGCCCTGGATCCTTTTTGTGTCTCTCTGCCGATTAGAAGTCTCTAAACTCTTTCTGTCATTCATCACATACTGGTTCCAAAACTGCATGCAGTACATAATGTACAGTTTGACTTAGCCAATGACCTATATAGTGATAACATCCCCTCTTTATTGTGACTAGTGACAACATGCCTAATGGAGCTCAGCTTCCTCTAGGCTTTTCATATGCTGTACTGCATTCAGAAGAGGCTTTCAAACGGAAGTTTATTACACCCCTCTAGGTCCATTTTCTTCTTAGAGTGAGTTGCTTTGATCCCATTGATGCAATATTCTGTGTCTGGATTTTTCTCTCCACTGTGCTTAACTTTACAATTTTTGACAGTGAATTTTAGTTAAGATATTTTAGACCACTGCTCCAGCTTATCTTCATCCCTTTCAGCTGATTCAGGTGGTTGAACAGATGGCTCTCAAGGGAAAGCTTCTGCTAGTTGGGGACCTAAACCTCTCCGATCTGGACTGGGAGATCCCAGCAGCAGTATTAGCCAGGATCAAGGGGATCCTAGAGGCACTACAAGGTGTATTCATGTAACAGTTAGTGAAGAAGCCACTAGGGGTTATAACTTACTGAACATAGTCCTCAGGAATGGGAAAAGTGTGGAAGCGGTGGTGATGGGAGATGGACTAGGTACAAGTGATCACAGAACTGTAAGATTCTGGGTGAAAATGGGGAGGGACTCAAATCGGACCAGCATGAGGGTTATGGACCTCAGGAAGACTGACTTTACCAGAATGAGGAGGATATTTAGTGAGGAAATGGTGGGGAACAGGGATACAGGAGTTGTGGAGGAGTTATGGCAAACCATCAAGGAGGGGCAACTGAAAGCCACTGAAATTTGCATGAGGAAGGTAAGAAAACACAAAAAAAAAGAAAGACATCTCTCTGGTTTACAAAGGAGGCGGCAAGGGCAATCAGGGAATGGAAAAGTGCATTCAGAAATATAAGACACAGAGTAAGGAGGACAAGGAGGCTTACAGGAAGAAGCTGAAGGCAGCAGAGCAGAAGATAAGGAAGGCCAAAGCTGACACTGAGAAGCAATTGCAAGTCAGGCCAAAAGGGCTGAAAAGTGGCCCTGGTGCTGCTACCTGATGGTGGCTGGACCTCTGCATCCAGCCCGCCACCTCCTGACCAAGGAAAGCAGCCACAAGCCCAAACCAGGCTCTCCACTTCAGCTGAGTGGTCCCGGCTCTGCTACCTGCTGGTGGCTGGACCTCTGCATCCAGCCTACCACCCCCAACCAAGGAAAACAGCCACAAGCCCAAACCAGGCTCTCCACTTCAGCCAAGTGGCCCCGGCGCTGCTACCTGCTGGCAGATGGACCTCTGCATCCAGTCCACCACCCCATGACCAAGGAAAGCAGCCACAAGCCCAAACCAGGCTCTCCACTTCAGCTGAGTGGCCCTGGCACTGCTACCTGCTGGCAGCCAGACATCTGCTTCTAGCCCATCACCCCCTGACCAAGGAAAGCAGCCACAAGCCCAAAACAGTCCCTCCACTTCAGCCGAGTAGTCCTGGCATTGCTACCTGCTGGCGGCTGGACCTCTGCATCCAGCCCGCCACCCCCTGATCAAGGAAAGCAGCCACAAGCCCAAACCAGGCTCTCCACTTCAGCTGAGTTGCCCTGGCACTGCTACCTGCTGGCAGCCGGACCTCTGCATCCAGCCCGCCACCTCCTGACCAAGGAAATCAGCCACAAGCCAGAACCAGGCTCTCCACTTCAGCTGAGTGGCCCTGGCACTGGTACCTGCTGGTGGCCGTGCCTTTGCATCCAGCCTGCCACTCCCAGACCAAGGAAAGCAGGCATGTTTGGTCAGCTCCTTGCTCGGAGCTGTCAGGCTTCAATCCCTGTAATTGGACTGGCTCCTGGGGACTGTGGCTGCTTTTCAATTGGAAGCTGCAGATCCCCTTTGAGAAAGAAAGCACCCAAGGCACCTTTTTCAAAACACAGCTCAGCCACTGCCTTGCTGTACTGCTCTCTGGACAGTTTTTTTTCTGCTGAATTTACTGCTCATGTAGCAATATTTTTTTCTCTCCTCTTGGAATTTTCTGCTGTTTAGCCTGCTGTATTAGCTAGGTCTGACTTCTATATAGCTTATGACTTGTACTGCTGAATATTTTTATGCTTAAACATTTTACCTTTAAACTATTACACTGTATATGTAGGAATTGCCTAGCAGAGTATAGCAGAGTTGTAGCAAACTTTGACTGTCTGACATCTATATAGCCTACTGCTTGCACTACTGAATTTTTTCTGCTAATTGCCCAATATTGTAGAACAGCTAAAACTGACTACTGCCTGCTTTTTCTTCTGCCACACTCTTTTCCTATCACAGTTCCTCTCATTCATCCTCAGACTGCCTTCTGTTTCCCTCTTTTTCTTGTTTTTCCCTTTTATATTTCTTTCTCTCTATTCCCCACAGTGTTTCTTTGCCATCTACTGGACTCCCGATTCCCTCTCCTGACACCCCCTTGAACCAGCACATTCTGTAAATATTGCCTGGCATTTTGGGCCATCTTATCTACTCATTCCAGACTACCCTGAGTCCTCTCCACCACATACCTCCTTCCCAGCTCTCCCTGGTCTCATTCAAGGTGCCTCCCCCCCTCCGTCATCCTCCTGAATCAGCCTTTTGTTTTGCTAAATTCCCACCTGCACCTTTGACCAGACCTCTCTGCAGGAATCTTTTTTCTCCCACTATTTTCACCTACTTCTGCCCTGAGCACTAAATTGCCCATGGCTCTCCCAAGAATTTACTTGACCTTTGTCTTTGACTTTTTAACTAACGGTCCGCCTTTTTTTTGCTCTATTGTAGCCACAAGCCCAAACCAGGCTCTCCACTTCAGCCGAGTGGCTCTAGCACTGCTACCTGCTGGCGGCCAGATCTCTGCATCCAGCCCGCCACCCCCTGACCAAGGAAAGAAGGTACGTTTGGTCAGCTCCTAGCTCGGAGCTGTCAGGCTTCAATCCCCGTAATTGGACTGGCTCCTGGGGACTGTGGCTGCTTTCCAACTGGATGCTGCAGATCCCCATTGAGAAAGAAAGCACCCAAGGCACCTTTCTCAAAACATAGCTCAGCCACTGCCTTGCTGTACTGTTCTATGGACAGTTTTCTCACCCACCTTTCCACCCCTCTTCCCTCCTTTATTAAGTACACTTCCCTAGTGATGCCTTCCCCCTGAGGCCTCACACTGGTCACTGGACTCCTTAAAGGGGATCTTCTTTCTGTAACTTCTTAAAGGGGTGATCCCCTCATGCTCAAGTAACTTATCATCCTCAATGCATCTTGGATCAAGTGCATTGACACTTACTGTGGTCCTCCTCCTACTTTCTACACCAGTCCCACCTCACTTATGACCATCACCTTCTACCCATAGTACCCCCCCTTATCTACAACACCTCTACCAGACCCCCCGATGGTTGACCACCTCCCCCCCCCGGTACCCACCAAACTTCCAGCCCTGCTACCTCTTACTTCCCACTCATACTTTGATCTCTTCTCCTCAATGCCTTTCCCACTCTTCATACTCTACCCACCCCTTGCACCCCAGCACCCGACCCAATGTCCAGTCGCAAGCGGACATGCCACAATCACTACCACACTTTGGTGTGCCTAATCACCCTCCTGTTGCTTCTATCAGGTAACATTCAACCAAACCTTGGCCCTGTACCCAACCTTATCAACAAGCTTTCCCAGGCTCAAGGACTCTGCATAGCTTCTATGAATATTTGCAGCCTCCTTAAGAAGACTGCTGCAGTCCAATGCTGGGTTACTCAGCACCAACCGGACATTGTCGCACTCATCAAAACCTGGTTATCCAAATCCACCCCTGACTCCTTCATCTCCCTCCCTGGTTACACCAGTTTCAGGGAAGATCAGGTGGATAAGCATGGAGGTGGTTGTGCTGTCTACATGCATGACTCCATCCTTAGACATGCATTTCCTCACCCAAGCTTGATAACAGAGTGCAAGCCCTCATGCTAAAAATCTTCCCCAACCCTGGTAAGGGCCCACTTTTTCTCACCATTGCCTATATTTCCCCCAGATAGCAAGACCTCGCCATTCAGGTGCTTGCTGACTGCTTCTCTGGCCTACCGCCCAAAATGGCCCAGATAATTTTTGGTGACCTGAATATCAACTGGCTGTCTGCCACAGCCTCTCAAACCAGAGATATCTTTGCCACCCTTGACATGTCTCAGCTTGACACCACCCCAACTAGATTCAACCCCTCTACTGGCTCCAGCACCCTCCTGGATATCACCATTACCAACCGCTCCCAGAAGATGCTCAATATCAGTGTACTTCCCAACTCACTTAGTGACCACTCCCCGGTTGTAGACTCTTGGTCCGCTGCCATTAGCAAACCTGCACCACAAACCACCCAGTGACATCGCCTATTCCCAGGTGGCCTGCTTCACCTTAAACTGTACCTCTCACAACTGGATTGGTCCCTAATCAGGCTTGCACCATCCGTAGACTAGGCACTGGATTTTTTCACTCACACTTTTAACACTGCCTGTGATCTTTATGCCCCCTTCACAAAAAATCACACCAAAAAGCAAAGCAAGCTCTGAGTTACCCCCTCCCTCCTTCACAAACTTAAACTGAGAGACAACCTATGGCACATTGTTGTGGAATCTTGCAAGCTAGCTGATATACAAGTCTACAACGCCAAGCGTAATAAGTGTACTTGGGCCATTCGACAGGCCAAATCCCAGTACTACCAATCCGCTCTTGTCTCCTCCTGGGGGTCAGCTAGAAACTTTTGGGATATGTAAAAGTGCTGAATGGGAAATCCCACTCCCCACCCCCTTCTCAACTCTCCTTTAATGGAACTGTCTGCTCTGACCCCCTTGGCATTACAGACTGCCTAAATGGCACTTTCTCAGACCTGAGTTCAGTCCTGCTCAGTATCTTCTTTGACCCCATCCCAGTAACACCCCTGCCCACTCTCCAGAGACCTCCTTTCTATCTACATACCATCTCCCCACTGGAGGCTAGATCTCTTCTGCAAAAAGCCGTTAGTAGTAACAACCCCAGCACTGACCTACTGGACACTAGGCTACTCCATCTGACATCGGATGCTATCCTGGTCCCACTTACCGAGTTGCTCAACTGGTCTCTGTGTCTGGGGCAGTTCCCCAGCACATGGAAAACCACCATCATCACTGTCATCCTAAAGAGTGGTGATCCAGTGACCCCGGGTAACTATCGACTTATCTCCAACCTCCCCCCACTCTCTAAGGCTCTTGAAAAAGTAGTTGCCAACCACCTTGCCAAATACCTGGCAATGCACAATATCCTGTGCCCTGAACAGCATGGCTTTCATGCAGATCACAGCACCACAACTGCGCTACTTGAATTCTCCAACTTCCTGCACTCTGCTCTTGATGCCAGAAGTCCTGCCGGCGCTGTGTTCATTGACCTCTCCAAGGCATTTGACATGGTTTGCCATCCCCTCCTACTTGAGTCCCTCAGATGCCTTGGTTTCTCCCCCGGCCCCCTTGCATGGTTCACCAGTGACCTCTCTGCCAGAACTCAGTGTGTAAAAATCAATAGCACCCCATCTGGCACATGACCTGTCCACTCTGGGCTTCCCCAGGGCTCCATTTTAGGCCCTCTCCTTATCGGTCTCTACCTCAACTCCCTCCTGTCAGCCTGCCCAACTAAGATCCTCCTCTACATGGATGACGCCGTGGTCTTTGCCTCTGACCCCAACCCCAACACACTCCAGGCCACCCTCCAACAAGCTTTTGATAGAGCTGAGCATTGGTTCACAACACGAAGGCTAGTCCTGAACCTTAAAAAGACCAAAGCTATGCTCTTCTTGCATCGTCAAAGCACAGCCAGTGGTGGTCCTCTCATGATACTGCCTAGCACACTAAACCCCATTGAGCAGGTTTCTTCCCACAAGTATCTGGGCATTACCTTTGATTTGGCACTCTTCTTCCATTCCCATATCAGTGCCCTTTCTGCTGCCACCAATGTCAGGATTGGACTGTTATACCACCATAGGGACTGCCTACCACAAGAGGCTCTTAGACTGGCAATCACCTTCTCTGTCCTGTTGCTAATTGACTATGGGAGGCCCATCTATGCTGCAGCCGACAACACTGTGCTTGCAAGAATCCAGCTCTCTATAAACAAGGTCTGCAGGCTAATGCTGGGAGCCCCTAGGTGCACTCATGCATGTCTGCTGTACTCTACCACCAACTTGCTCAGTCTTGAAGGAAGACTCTGCTCCCAAACCTGCCTTCTTGTAAAAAAGACCCTGCTAGGGCTCTCCCCCCTGGGGTTACCACCTCCCTGCAGCATGCCTCCCCCACAGACTACATGCACAGCACTATCAAAACCTCCCTTATTGTCCCCAGGGTAAGGATCTCTATGGCTCAGAGATCCTTTTGCTATTGGGCTCCCTTCTGGTTCAATTCCCTCCCAGCCAACATAGCTGAATCTAGTAAGCTTGGTCCTTTCAAGGTCTCCCTCAGAAGCCATCTGACTAGCACTCACTGCTATAACTGCATGTAATCCCCAACCTGCCCCCTACCCTCACCCCTAGGCTGGGTCTGCCCTGTCTATATTTGCTGTATATGCCTGGGGTCTTAGGCAACATCTGCTGACTAATGTAATAAAATATCTCTGGTTGCTACCTGATGTGATACTCATGTACATATATTATGACTACTGTGATCTACCTTTTACCAAGCTTGTACCACCAGTGAATGCCTGTAACACTGGTTGATTTTTTAATCTAAGCATTATGTTCTGTACTGTTTTGTTTGCTGTGATGTATTGCTCTCCTGAGGAGATGCCTTTGAAAATTAGTTTTTGACTCAATGGTCTGTAAAAAAATGATCTAATAAATAAAATAAGTAAAATAAATAAAACTTTTTTTTTAGGTATGTGGGGAAAGGAGGAAGGTGAGGCATGGGATAGTTCGTTTGAGAGGGGAGGAGGGAATACAACTGGAGAGGGATTTTGAGAAAGCAGAGGTGCTAAATACAATGCCTACTTCTGTTCAGTCTTCACGGGGGGGGGGATAGGGCACCTTAGCTGAGAGGGAGGGATAGGGAAGACAAAATGGTAGATCCTAGTCTGTTCAGCAAATACATTGTAAGGGAGGAACTAGAGACGTTAAAGGCAGACCACGCAATGGGGCTGGGCCGCCTGTACCCGAGGGTGCTCCGGGAACTAAGGGAGGAGCTAGCATCCCCACTGACAAGGCTATTTAACTTATCCCTGGATACAGGGTGCAGGTCATGTGACTGGAGGAGGGTGGATGTTGTGACACTGCACAAGGGGGGCAGTAAGGAGGTGATAGAGAATGATCTCCAGGTTAGCCTCACCTCTGTGGTGGGTAAGGTGATGGAGGTACTAATAAAGGAAAGGGTGGTAGACTACCTGCAAGATGATAGGTAGCATGGCTTCACAAAAGGGAGGTCATGTCAGATGACCCTGATAGA
The DNA here is from genome assembly GCA_016271365.2 of Neoceratodus forsteri. Lineage (NCBI taxonomy): Eukaryota > Metazoa > Chordata > Ceratodontiformes > Ceratodontidae > Neoceratodus > Neoceratodus forsteri. The sequence goes on from CM057454.1 coordinate 14,622,177, forward strand.
GTTCTTCAATTGGGTGACTCAGCTGGTTGATCAGGGAGGAGTGGTGGACGTAGTCTGTCTGGACTTCAATAAGGCCTTTGACACTGTCCCTCAAAGAAAGCTGATGAATAAGCTGGAAAGCTTAGGGGTGGGACAGAAAATAATTAGGTGGGTGGATATTGGTTGATGGGCAGAAGCCTGAGTGTGGTGGTTAATTGAGTTCACTGTGAGGTGAGGGTGGTGATGAGTGGGGTGACCCAGTGGTCGGTACTGGGACCTCTCCTTTTTAATGTCTTAATCAGTGATATAGTGAAAGGACTGGAGGGGAGGGAGTACCTATTTGCAGGTGATATGAAGATTTGCAGTAAGGTGGACACCCGGGGGGGAGTGGAGGCCATGAGGCAGGGCCTGAAGAGATTGAAGGGGTGGTCGGAAACCTGGCAGCTGAAATTCAGTGCCAAAAAGTGTGCTGTGATGCACATGGGGAGTAAAAATCCGCAAGCTGCTTACACTCTGGGGGGGGGATAATTAAGCCAACAGAGCAGGAGAGGGTTCTGGGAATTATAATATCAAGTAACCTGAAGGTAGGTAACCAATGCAGCAAAGTGGTGGGGAAGGGAAATGGAATGTTGGCATGCATTGGGAGGGGGATAAATAGCAGAAGGAGGGAGGGACTGATTCCTCTTTATAAAGACATGATGAGGCCACATCTGGAGTATGGGTTCAAGTTTTGCAGACCACACCAATGCAAGGACATAGATGGAATAGAGATGATACAGAGAAGGGCAACTGATATGGTGCACAGTATGCAGGGGAAACCATATGAGCAGCATTGGAGGGAACTGGATCTGTACCCATTGGAGACAAGAAGGGAGAGGGGGGACATGATTGAAACATTTAAGTACATAAGGGGGATCAACAAGGTGGAGAGGGGAGCTTATTTAAAAGGAGGGAGGGATGGAACTAAAGGGCATAGTCTAAGACTAGAAGGAGGAAGATATAAAAGAAATGTGAGGGGGAATTTCTTCATGGAGAGTGTGATGGAGGCCTGGAATAAACTGCCAGAGGAAGTGGTGGGGACTGAAACGGTGGAGGGATTCAAGAGAGCATGGGAGAGACACATGGAGTTGGTAAGTAGGGGTAAAGGGAGAGCCCGTGGTACAAGCAATGAGTGGGGGGGGGATAGGGCAGACTTGATGGGCCAGTGGGTCCTTTTCAGTCATCATATTTCTATGATTCTATGATTCTTTTCATGTTGCTTATCCACTCTTCATTATCTACCCTCCCACAGAGTTTAGTGTCGTCAGTCAACAGACTTATTTTAGACTGCAATATCATCCCAGTCTCACTGATGCATAGGATTGATGACAGTATAGTGCCCCCAAAAGTGACAGATTTTCTGTCCAAAATAATGTCTGAAGTTCAACTTATTAACTAAATTATTTTGCAGAAGCAATGACAACTCTGATAAAGCAAACAGATACGAGTTCAACAAAAATATAGCAAACAAAGAATACTGCAGTTCATAAACTAATCCACTTTTTTTTTTACAATTTATTATAATTATTTGGGTTTTATACTGTTTTATGTTGTGATTATAGAACTGAGCTTACAGAAAACCTGTATTTTGCTAAATTACGCAATGCATAATTCTTATTTGACATGGTAGTTTTCTTTATTCATTTACTATATTTTTTATTACTATGAAAAATGTAATTTGATAAAAGTTATTTTTCCTAGTGAACAATAAATTTAGTTAATTGGTTGTGGTTCTGATATTTTTTGGACAGAAAATGTGTTACACGTTTTGGGGCAGCAAACTCTGAACAAGCCCATACAGTATATGTTAACCAATACTGGTCCAAGGACAGACCTTTGTGTCTTATCTGACCTCAGAGAATTTATCATTTAGAACTACTGGCTGTGTTCTATTGGACAACCAGTTACCAATCCACCTGGTAAGTCATTCTCCTAATCCTCTTCCCTTCAACTTCTGGCTAAGCCTTCTATGTGGCACTGACTCAAAGGCCTTACTGAAGTCCAGGTACAAAAGGTTGACTGCCTGATTCTTGTCTAGTGTGTCTGTGTCACTGAATCAGAAAAGATCAGTGAAATCCATTTGGCAGGACCAGCTCCTCATGAACCCATTCACATTCTTATCTGTTAGGTTATCATCTTCTAGGATGTCAACTATGATCCTTAATCACTGACTCTTAACAGCTTGCCTATTATTGAAGCCAGACTCACTAGCCTGTAATTACCTGGGGATCCCCTCTTCCCATTCATGTGCAGGGGGTCTATATTAACTCCCCTGCAGTCCTCTGGCACCTTTCCCATTGCCAGTAATACATTAACTAGGTCTGCAAAGTGGCTGCCAGTGGCTAGCTCATCTTTTTTAGAACCCTTGTGTGCAATCCATCTCGCCCTGGTGACTTTCTTACTGTCTGGTTCTGCAGACCCTTCACCACTATCTCCCTGTTCACTGTACTGTGTACTGTACTGTAATTACCGGGATCATCTAGGATCCTTGGGAAACATGGAGACAGAACACTTGGGCAGACTCGGTGGGCCTGGAGGTCCTTATCTGCCCAACAATATCTAGGTTTCTATGTAGCTCGTTTGTTGCTATAGGTACCCTCAAATCTGTTCTTGCTCTCAAAATTTGGACCTATAGAAGAGTAAAAAAAAGCAGTGCATCCCTAGAAAAAACAAGGATGCTATGCCAGGTAACCAACCCAGATAGGACACAACAAAACAAAAGTGCAGCACTCAAGAGACTGAAGAAAAACTATCAATACTGCATTACACACAGAACAGTTTAATGAAACCTGGCAAATGAAAGTACAAAAAATACAAAACAATGCATGCAGACTAATGCCCTGGTGCTTTGACCTGTGCGAGGTCCTCATCAGGGTGCATAATTGGACCTATACCTCTCACTGTGAACACACAGCTCAAGTACTGATTTAAACTCTTTGCCTTACTGTATTGCCTTACATACTACTTTCTTCTTTATTTTCTCTATGCTATCCTTTAACTGTTGTTTTTCCCATATGTAAATGTTTCTTGATTTTTATATATTTTCCAGTTAGAATAATAATTCTTAGTACTTCGCCACTAAATTAAATGATCATTTTTGTGCAGACAAAAGAACTTTAATCATACAGAGAATGAGCTTGTTTGGTTCCTTCTCTGCTTTAGTGTTTGTGAGAGAGTGTGGACAATCCATTTCAGTTGCTTACCAACAGATGGAGTAGACTGTACTGATGTGTATCAGTCTTTTCAACAGATGGGGGTTTTCCACATGCAGGCACCATGCTGTCTCTCATTAACTGATATAACTTTTTCATACTAACAAACAGCAGTCTCTCCAACAAATGAAATGTTTCTATACTGTGGCATTTCTTACAGTCTGTAACCAACAGATAGAAGTTTTCCATACTGAAGCATTAATTTATACTAATATACAATAGCAATGTATTTTTGATGCAAAAACTACTATTGACATACTTTGTTGATTAAAAAATTAAAAATGTACTTTATTGAGCTATCTTAACATATTTCTTCCAAATAGTTTTTAGAAACTTTTTTTCATATTTTCAGAATTGTGGTTCCACTATGAACTGTGTAATGAAGGTCTGTAATACGTCTCACTGGCTGGGCAAGGAGTGTGATTGCAGTATGTCACGCTGCCACCTGGGGATCACATGCAAGGCTCAGAATCCAAAACTAGAACTGGCTGGGTGCGTCACTGAGGAAAGAGGCATGTTCATCCTATGGAGATAGTTGGTCACCCAGTATTTATACCCTACCACAGGCTGATTACAGAGTAGTATTGATGTCCTCTGTGAGCCTGCAGCTCACCAGCTCTAACACCTAGAGGTAGGTTACAGCTGATGTGGACCTCCACACTGAGATGGGGGGGAGAAGAAACAGGAGAAAACAAGCTCTGGCAGAGCCACTATGACTATGAATGCATTAACTAGATAAGGGTATTTCATGGGCTTAAACATAAACATTTATTTATTTAAAAAATATCAGATTTACAAACCTTTGGGTCACAGACCCATTAACAAAGACACCTCATCGAAACTAATATAAAGACAGCACAGTTAACAAGTCAAAAAACAGTGGCTCGGAGAGCAGACAGTTATAAAAATCATTCACTGGAGATACATAGGTAACAGTAGATAAACAGATGACATAGTTTAGGCAAACAGGCAACACATCAAGAAGACCAAAGCAGTTCAAACAATATACAATAGCTAAAGCAAATAGACATCAGGAGTCAAAGAGAAGCCCAGAGTGTTCACATAAAGGCTGTTGCATACACTAACTGAAGCAAAGTATAGTACATTGAGAATGGGCCTATTTAAGCAATAAGGCATGACAGGGTGTGTGTTCATGTAATAACATCACTCCTAGGGTGGGTTGAAGCATGAGGCGAAGTCGAGTATTTATTTATTTGCACGTATTTATTTGATCCACTGGATCAGCAATATTTGCACAAGCTATGCCCAGTGCAGATTTTACGGCACTGGTCCTGGTCTGGTGATCTGGGTTTTACCCATACCACACTGCATATGGCTTAATGATATGCTGTACAGATTGCAGAGTATAACCCATTGAAAGCTGAAGTTTCAGAAAACCATTATGCTACAAATATCAAAACTCCCTCCCTCCCTCACCCTCCAGTCACAATTAATTCTCTACCAAAGTCATGGTTAAATACTGGTGCCTCTGCATCCACACTACTAAGCTTTTAATGCCAACATGCTTCTTCTGCTGCTGTGAGTTAAACTCTTTATTTAAAAACATTTTGTTGAGAAATTTTTGTTTTAGTATATCCATGGCCAAGAAAAAAGAATCTGTAAAAGAAACCAAAATCCCCATTTTTCAGTTCATTGAATCACAATGCAGCATGTTATGAATTTTTTAGATGTTATGTGTAACCTACAGTAAGTCAAACATAAATTAGACACAAATGCCTACCTATATGCAAGTGAAGCAAACGTGATTATTATCATTCAGTTGTAAACACCTATAGTCACAGCCAGGATTCACATTGCTAGACTCTGGGAAAGTATGACAAGTTTCCTAAATACTGGCACCTTATCTAGCTGTGTTCTGCTTGGGGTGTGTGTGTATGTGTTTAAACATGCAACTTTCTATAGTATATTGTATAGCACTGTGAATCCTGACTGCAGTGTTCTTTCTCTGCTGTGGCTAAACAAGACACTGTAACAAGACACTGGCCAGGGAAAATTAGAAATAAATCCTCTCACAGCCTATGCAGAAACAAAACACTGTATTGAAGTGAGAACTCAAAACTGGTAGTAATACATATATTCCTGATTTTAACATGCAGTTTTCCTTTAAGAAGATTCAGTAGAATATAAACAGTAGCCCAGAACTGCCTGATGAGAATGAAGTTGGTATATTATTTGGAAAAAGGCAAGGCTGGCTGTTTTGCTACTCAAAGTAACACACTGACTGCTCTTAGGATGGTGGTGTCAAATGCTGTGAGGTGCCTAGGGGAACTTGTTATTCAGAAAGTTCCAGGAACTGTTTAACACATTCTACTTCTAATAGCTTTCTACGATGTCTGTACAATGCTGCCTCCCATTACTCAGGTTCCAGTTCTTGTACCACCCATTTAAGAAAGAAAATAGTACCCTGCAACCATTGACTAACATGAAAACGTATTTATTTGAGGGCAGAAAACATTTCTTGGAGGAGGGTAAGGCGGAGGAGACTATTTACACCTTCAGTCAGTTCCATGGAATGAAAAAAATGACATCACTCCTTTTGCACATGCAATACTCCTGTTGGCTCTCCCAGAGTCATAAAAATGAGGCAAAACAAAATGTGTCTTTCTAATGTTTGCTACATTAAACACTTCTAATTGTATCATGTGACACACATCTGCATTCTTATTTCTATACAACATCATACTTAGTAGTGTTGACTTACAAAGTGGCTGGTGGGTCAGATGATTGACCTAATGTCCCTTCCAAAATTAAATTGCCATGTTACTGTATTGCATCACTCTACTTACTATTCCAAATCTTCCTGACTGCCACAAGAGTGAAAGATTTGACAGTTAATGACCTACTGTGTGTTCTTACCAGCTTTCATGTCGTTCCACAGGTTGCTGTATTTTAATTAGAAGTTTGCAATTCTTGTATACAGATAGTATAATAAAAACCTTACAAAATTTATTAAACCACACTTATGATGTGAGTCCCATTGATAGAGGGCTATGAATGCTGTGTAGATGAGATATTCTCTGTTGCTATGTCCAGACCAACCTTAGCCAAGGCTACAGGAGGGCGAACCCCTGCACAGGAGCACCCCACCGATGACCCTGAGCCGCCCCTACCACAAGCCAAGGCTACAGGAGGGCACACCCCTGCCCCGGAGCACCCCACCAATGACCCTGAGCCACCCCGACCACAAGCCAAGGCTACAGGAGGGTGCACCCCTGCCCCGGAGCACCCCACCGATGATCCTGAGCCACCCCGACCGCAAGGTAACTGCCTTTGAAAATGGAAACTGCGCACAGCCTGTCTCCCTTTGTCCTACTTTGAATTTTGGCGCCTTTCACAGCCTGGACTTCTCAAGTTCCCAGCACATCAAAAATAGCTTGTTTTTCCCTCTAAAAGGGAATCGGTGCTGCAGTGAAGAAAAGTACACCCTATTCAGTGAGCAGAACTGTTAAAAGTGCTCCGTTTTTCTATTCTTTGGGCTGCATTACCTCGAGTGCAAACGAACTGTCTCTCTCGCTATGCTGAATTCTGTTCCCAGTTGAGGTTGAGATCTGAATCGGTAACGGCTGGGCTACATCTTCTGCAGCTCCTTGGCTTGAAACGGCCAGTCGGCACTGCACTAAAAGAATGAGCGCTCACTCTAGGGAGGGCAAAACTTGTTCTCAGTGATTCATTTTGTATTTAAAAGTGATAAGCTAATATAGTAGCAGCTATAACTCTACAGCCTGTTCTTGGACTAACCCAGATGCAAACAGTATACATTGATGCCAGTAATTAATTATACTGCTTAAAGCTGCATACTCTAGAGAATTTTTCTAGTAAGCCATATAACCATTTAAAGTATAGTCTGCCTATTTGCAATCTAACCTTTCCCACCTACTTTCTTTGTCCCTCTCTCCTCCCCTCTCAAAGCTCCTCCAATCTCATATCTTTATGACTTCAGCCTCCCCATAATTTAGAAGATCACTCACCCTCTCTCTTTCTCCTTAGCCGAGGCTACAGGAGGGCGCACCCCTGCCCTGGAGCACCCCACTGACGACCCTGAGCTGCCCCGACCACAAGGTAACTGCCTTTGAAAAAGGAAACTGCGCACAGCCTGTCTCCCTTTGTCCTGCTTTGAATTTTGGCGCCTTTCACAACCTGGACTTCTCAAGTTCCCAGCACATCTAAAATAGCTTGTTTTTCCCTCTAAAAGGGAATCAATACTGCAGTGAAGAAAAGTACACCCTATTCAGTGAGCAGAATTGTTAAAAGTGCTCCGTTTTTCTATTCTTTGGGCTGCATTACCTCGAGTGCAAATGAACTGTCTCCCTCGCTATGCTGAATTCTGTTCCCAGTTGAGGTTGAGATCTGAATCGGTAATGGCTGGGCAACATCTTCTGCAGCTCCCTGGCTTGAAACGGCCGGTTGGCACTGGACTAAAAGAACGAGCGCTTTCCCCGCAGTCGGCTACCGACCTGCTCCCAACCCACCCACCACACCCACCCATGGCCGGCTCTAGCTTTATAGGGTCAGGCCACACCCTTAACATGCCCCTTTGATGCCCCTAGAGAATGGAAAATTACTATCTCCTCAGTTTTCCATTAGCAGGTTATAATGCTCTACAACTAGAGGGCGTATTGAAATAGTCAGTCTTTCAAGCTGTTATTAATCAAACTAGTGAGACTCACTAAACCCTATTCCTCTCCCTAGACTCAGTTTGTTTCTGCAACATAGAGCATTTCTAATATTATACTCAAGATGGCCATTAAGACCTATGAAATACTTTTACTAGTAACAATCCTTCTTAATCCATTACTGGTCAAAGTCCCAGACAACCCTAAAAAAACTTCATTTGGCTGTACCCAAACTACTAACTCTAAGCCCCCTATGTTTCAAATGTCCTTTCAACATCCCTTTGACACCTTCCCACTTATTATTCCACATAAGCTCATATACCACTTAGCCTACTCCCTTCATAAACACTTGGTGAGCAAAATTCCTCTGCCAACTACTCTCACCCATTGTAAACTGTGGCACTTCCTCCTCCTAGTGTTACTTTTATCTGGGGACATTGAGCAAAACCCTGGACCTGTTACAACTAACCTGACACCAAATAATGCAACTTGGCTAGACTCTAAGGGACTACGGATTGCGCACATGAATATTAGGAGCCTCCTGCACAATCTAATTGAACTTGAGGCATGGGTTGCACAGAACCTCCCTGACATCCTATGCCTGTCAGAGACCTGGTTAAAGCCCTCTATTGCTGACTATTTATGCGCTCTACCCAACTATAATCTCATTAGGCAAGATAGGGTCACCTCCAAGCGTGGGGGTGGAGTTGCCATCTACTTCAAACAACACCTGCTGCTAGTCCAAAATGCTCTTCCTGCCCTACCTCTCTGTGAAGCGCTCCATACAATGCTTCTACTAGGCTCCAAGAAGTTACACGTAATTTGTGCCTATAACCCTCCTGTGGGAGGGATAAAAAGCCTAGAAGATCTCCTCTTACTAATAGATAGTACTATTGGCCATAACGAAGTCCTCGTACTGGGTGACCTAAACCTAAACTGGGCTAGTAAATCAATTCAGGCCTCCCACACCTTAGTACAATGCCACAACTTTCATCAGCTGATCTCTGACCCCACCAGGGTCATGGCTCCCCCTCATATCGATTGGATCCTTACAAACCACCCTGATAGCATTAGCTGTGCAGGTACCCTCCAGATGTAATCAGTGATCACTCCCCAATCTATTACATCGGGAGCTCAAATAAAAAAACAACTCTGCCCCCAAGACTTGTCATGTTCCACAATCTTGCCAAGTTTAACCCTATTCACTTTACCCACGACCTCTCCATGATTGACTGGTCCTCCATCCACAGTGCATCTAATGTCCAGTCTGCCCTTGATAGTTTCCTTACAAAATTTAGTCAGCTCCAAGACACCCATGCCCCATGAATCACTAGACGCTTTCGTGGTACTCAGACTAAGTGGCTAACAAAAGATCTACTAACCCAGATAAGGGCCAGAGATAAAGCCTGGTGTTGTTTTAAGTCCACAGGGATGGAATCTGACTACTGCCATTACCGCTCACTGAGAAACGCTTGCAAAAGGAACATCTGTCTATCCAAAAGCGCTTTCTGTAAGAACCTACTAATAAGAGCCTCTGGTGACTCCAAGAAATTCTGGACCACCATAAAAACCCTCCTGGGTTCTAATCAAAAGGCCCATACAAATGACATGCTGTTAAATGGCATACATTGCAACAACCCGTTAACTATAGCCAATACCTTTAATCACCATTTCTCAGATTTATCAAGCTACCTGACCTCTTTCCCAACTGGTCACACTGCTCTGCCCCAAAGTGACACCAAACCTCCACCTCTGAACCCCCCCTTTAGGTTTCGGAGCATTCAAAAAAGAGAAGTAGAACAATTACTTCTCTCCATCCAAGAAAATACTAGTCCTGGATCAGTCGGTCTTGAACCTAGGCTCCTGAAAGCTGCAGCCCCCTTCATAACCTCCCCACTAACCAAAATCTTCAATATGTCCCTATGCCATGGTATAGTCCCAAATATATGGAAAATTGCTAAAATCACTTCTATTCCAAAAAAAGAAGACCCAAAGGAAATCAAGAACTATCGTCCCATCGCTATACTCTCTGTATTAAGCAAAATCTTGGAAAAATTAGTTGCCACCCAAACAATAGAATACCTCCAAAAATACAACCTCCTCTCTAGCTCTCAACATGGTTTCCATAAAGGTTACAGTACCACCTCTGCCCTGCTGAAGCTAACTAGTGACATTTATTCCACCATGGACCTAGGCCTTCTGACAGGTGCAGTTTTCATTGACCTAACTAAAGCTTTTGACCTGGTCAATCACACACTTCTTCTTGCAAAACTTCAGTCATTTGGTTTTTCCTCAGATACCATTACCTGGTTCGAAAGCTACCTGACTGACAGACAACAGGGTGTGGTCTTTAATTCAGCAATCTCAGATCCTGCACCAATCCACGTTGGAGTACCCCAGGGCTCCATTATTGGTCCTCTACTTTTTACTATCTTCATTGATGACATCCCTTTAACTGCACTGAACTGCTCATCTCTGCTCTACGCTGATGATCTGGTTATCTACCACAGTGCAAAAACTTCGACTTCCCTAAACCATCCCCTTGCCTTGGATTCAATGAGTATCCAGACCTAGCTCACTGATAATAAACTAGTCCTCAACTCTAGCAAATCCTACTCAATGTTGTTTGGCTCGCAGGCTAGACTCAAATCAAATCTAAACCCCCTTATCATCTCATGTGCGGACAGCTCCCCTCTACCCTCTGCCAAATCCTTTAAATATCTAGGTGTCACCTTGGATGAATCTCTTGACCTCAACCTTCATATCTCAACTATCTGTAAGTCCGTAAATGCCAAGATAGGAAGTGCCTATCGCACCAGCTATGCCCTCACCCCTCAAGCCAGACTAGCCGTGGCTCAAGGTTTCCTTATACCAGCTCTACCATATGGCTCTTCAATCTACCTATCTGCATCTAAGTCCTCCCTCCATAAATGGGACACCACTTACAATAGCATCTGTCTCATGCCTCTGCTTTACCATGTTTCAAGCACCACTGCCAGCTCTATTTGGACCTAAAATGGCTTAGCCCCTCCGCCTATCGTCTCCAGTCCTTTGGATCATTAATTGACTCTGTCACCAGAACAGGCCTCCTCCTATCCCTTTCCTCCGCTCTGGAATTACAACCTCTTACTTATGCACTACGATCAAACGATAAAGCCCTTCTGCATGTTCCAAGATGCAGAACAAACATGGGCACATGCGCGTTTGCTTACACAGCTCCTAAATACTGGAATTCTATACCCTTCTCTATCCGTCAAACAAACACCCATGCTGCCTTTAAGAAACTACACTGTGAACACCTTCACACCTTACACCCCTGCACTTGTTTTAACCCACCTTGAACCTTCATCCCTACCTGCTCTCTCCTCATCTCCATCTAAACTACCGCCTTTATATTTTCCCTCCTCTCCTAATCCAAGCCTGCCTACTCTCTTACACCATCCCTCTCCTCTCTCCCTACTTCTCCCTCCCTCTCCACTGTCTTAACACTTATTGTAATGTACCTCAATACCTATCTACTTTTGAACTTTTCCTATGTTACCCCTTCCTGTCTATAATTTGATTTTACAGTACTTCTACCTTCATTATTCAGTATGTCAATGTGTTTATATGTAATATCCATACATTGTTTCTTACCTGATTGTACTGCCTTCATGTGCTGCATCACATGTACATTGTTTGTCTGTAAACTGTTTTCTCCCGCGTCATGCCTGAAAATAGGCATTGTCTGCCTAGTGCACTTACCCGGTTACCAAAAGCAAAATAAAATAAAATTAATGCATTTTGTTTATGTTTTCTGTAACAGTACATGCCCAAATGTGTGTGAGAGGAGCAATCGGCTTCATTGAGAGTACTAGGCAGGCTGACCAATCATTCTGCCTAGTATCATACATAATGTGGATGCCTCCTACCTTCTAGGTGTGCACTGCTACAGTCAGATAACTATGAGCTGAGGGTTAGGGTGAAGGACTGACTGGTTGGATGTAGACTACAGTTGCCACCCAAAAAATAGATTGGGGTAAGAAGAGGGCTGACTTGTTATAAAAGGCTCTTTGGGGCCTGAGAGAGGACAGAATTTGGAGATCATTTGCTAAAAATGTGGCTCTTGACTCCTGGACAATGCCAGGGAATCATCAACTTAAAAAAGCCTTATGTAGAAGATGGTAGGAGGGTAGCAGAAGGCTATGTGTGGAGGAGGAGGAGAAGTCCACATGACCAGTCCTGGGGACCTGGAGAGGGCAGGAGAGTCTTTCAAAATTTTTTACTTCCTTCTTGTCATTCTTTGGTTAAATAATGAATACAGAGAATCTGGGGATGCCAAGTACAAATACCTACTAAGAATCTGAAAAAAGGTACTTGCACATCCCTATATTTAGTTATTTATTTATTTTTGGTAACCAGGTAAGCCCGCTGAGACCATGATGGTCCCTTTTTCAGGGGTGACCCAGAGTTATTTTACATACAGTAGTGGTGCATGTACAAGCAGTAGTGTGATACACAGAGACATTTCAGTGAGTTTCCATTCTCACTTACATCATTCAACTAAAAGTAATTATACACAAACCAACAACTATGGTTGTCTTTTGACATTTGTTAATCCATATAATAATAATAATAATCTTTATTTATATTGTGCTTTTCAAAAATCAAGGCGCATTACAATAAAATAACATCAAAATAAAACATCATAAAAACATTAAAATCAATAGCATCAGTCCATGTCAATACCATCCCCGTATGTCTTTTTCCATAGAAAGGACTTCAATCCTTGTTTAAAACCCCCCACAGTCATGCACTCTCTAATCCAACAGGGTAGAGAATTCCAGAGGGTTGGTGCCACGAACATAAAAGCTCGGGCGCCAGATTTTAAAGCTACCCTCGGAATCTACATACTAACATACTAACATACTAAAATGCCAGCAGAATAGGCCTAACGGTCTTTCGTGTCTGCTCGTTTGGTCAGCCCCCACCCTGGGTGCTGACCTTGCTGTCCCTCGCCTTCTCTGGCTTCTCCTTCCAGTTCCGGATATTCTTGCTGCATTGGATTTTGCTTCCTGAACCCTTCCTGTACCTGTCCCACCCCTCTTGAACCCTCCACTGTCTCTGCCTCCACCAGCCCCTAGCTAGTGCATTCCATGGCTCCACCACCCTCTCAGTGAAGTAGCACCTCCTCCTTTCTCCCCTGAATCTTCCCCCCTCCAGCTTCCACCCATGCCCTAGTGGCCCTCCTCCTTCCTTCGAAGCACCCTGACTGTTCCTCCCTATTTACCCTCTTCATGTACCTGAAGACCTCTATCATGTCCCCTGCTCCCTTCTCTCTTCCAATGTATACATATTTAGCTCTTCGCCTCTCCTCATGGGTCCTGTCCCCCAAGCCCCAAATCATTTTGTTGCCTCCTCTGGACCCTCTCCAGGAGGTTAATGTCCCTCTTAAGTGTGGCTCCAAAACTGCACGCAGTACTCCAGGTGCGGCCTCACCAAGCAGTTATACAGAGGGAGTATCACTTCTCCTTCTGAGGTGATCCCCTAGTGATGCATCCCAGCATCCTGTTGGCCTTGGCTGCTGCCCTCCTACAAGTCTCAGAGTTTTTCATCTTGACATCCACCACCACCCCCAGGTCCCTCTCAGCCATTGAGACTTGTAGTATTTCCCCCCCCAGGGTGTACACTTGGCCTGGGTTTCTGGACCCCAGGTGGAGTACTTTGCATTTCCCTGCATTGAACCTCAGCTTCCACTTTCTAGACCATCTTTCCAGAGCCTCCAGGTCCCCCTGCAGGGCCACCTTCCCCTCCTCCCCATCCATCACTGCCCCCAGTTTCGAGTCATCTGCAAAGAGACTCATCTCACTCCTGATTCCTGTCCTTATGTAAGATACGTAGGCATTGAACAGAAGGGGCCCAAGGACTGATCCCTGTGGGACCCCACTAATGACCCTCCTTGGGGATGAGACTATCCCACCAACTACAACCCTCTGGGTCCAGTCCGGAGCCAGTTGCCTATCCATCTGATCATCTGGTTTCCCACCCCCATTTCTCCTAGCTTATCCAACAGGCCCACGTGAGGAACAGAGTCAAATGCCTTGCTGAAGTCTAGAAAGAGGACATCCACTGGTCTACCCAGGTCCAAGGCACTTGTCACCCAGTCATAGAACTCCACCAGGTTTGTCTGACACGATTTCCCTGGGAATCTCTAGCAACCCCTTTTTGGCTGAGCGGAGCGGTTGCTCCAGAAGGTAAGGAACTAGAAGCTCTTTCAAGTAGTCAGGGCCCAAGCCGTGTAGGGCTTTATATGTCAGTAAACCGACTTTAAAGGTGATCCGCCACTGAACCGGCAGCCAGTGCAGATCCCACAGCGCCAGTGTAATGTGGGAAGAATGAGGAATCCCTATTAACAACCAGGCTGCTGAGTTCTGCACCAGCTGCAAGCGGTGGATATCAACCCCTGGAAGCCCAAAGTAAAGGGAGTTGCAATAGTCCAACTGCGAGGTCACAAAGACGTGGAGCAGCGTAGGCAAGTCGCCAGACGGAACAAGGTGCTTGATCCTAAAGATGTTCCTCAGATGGTAAAAGGATACCTTAATAACCACCGACACCTGAGCATGCAATGTCAGCCAATCATCAAGGATCACCCCTAAGTCACGGACCTGTTCAGAGATAGGGAGCTCGACATCCCCCAAGAACAAACCTGAGGGATGGTTTGCTCCCCACCCCCAATCAGGTGACCAGGATCCACAACCATCGCCTGCATCCTCCCAGAATTCAAATTCAACCAGCTGGACCTCATCCAACCCTGGATCTCACTGAGACAGTTGTTAAACACCAAGAGGGCTCCATTCTGGTCAGGTGCAAAAGACAGACAGAGCTTGGTATCATCGGCATAACAATGAAACTCCAGCCCATGTCATCTTACAATGTCTCTGAGGGGAAGCATGTACACTGCAAACAACATGGGAAACAGAACAGAGCCCTGAGGTACCCCACAGGACAGAGAGGTAGGATCGGAGGAAAATACCCCCGACACCACCCACTGAGTTTTACTTGTGAGGAAGGAGGTAAACCATCTGTGAACCAAACCTGACAGCCCATAGATGCATCTCAGGCACTCAGGCAACACCCCATGGTCTATGGTGTCAAATGCTGCTGACAGATCCAATAGGACCAAAATGGACCATTTTTCTGGTCTCTTGCCATCAAGAGATCATTGAGCACTCGAACCAGTGCAGTCTCGGTGCTGTGCCTCTTTCAAAAACCTGATTGAAGAGGGTTGTAGATGTTATGGATGGTCAAATGGTTGTCCAACTGGGCAGCCACCACTTTCTCAATTACCTTCTCCACAAAGGGAAGGTTCGAGATAGGTTTCTAGTTAACAAGGGAGTGTGGGTCCAGAGAAGCCTTCTTCAACACTGGTGTCACCACTGCTTCCTTCAGAGAGCAGGGATATTCACCAGAGTCTAAGGAGCACCAGACTATCCTTGCTAGAACCAGGATGATAACCTCCCCACAGCCCATGATCAGGGTCATGGGGCCCGGGTCTAAACTACAGCATGTAGTGTGCATACCCTGGATAATCCTCATGACATCTTTGATTTCTGGCCTTTCGAAAGAACTCCAGGAAAATGGAGGGATTGTGACCGGAGGCTGGTCCACCTCAATTCCTATAAAGAGTGCTATGCGGATCTCAGCCCTGATGTCGTCCACCTTATCTGCAAAGACCCAAGCAAGCTACTCACACTGTATTTGTGAAAAGGCTCTACAAACCTGTAGACAGGCTGGGTTGCACAGCCTGTCTATGGTTCGAAAGAGCTGGGCCGGTCGGTTCTGTGCAGCAGCAATTTCTCCGGACAGGAATACTGCCTTCTTATGAGTAATTGCTGACTGATAGAGTTGATAATGCTCTAGGAGTCTAAGATGGTCAGCATCTAAGCCAGATTTCTGCCAGCACCTCTACAACCTGAGTCCTAGTTGCCGCATCTCCCTCAAGTCCCCATCAAACCATGGGGACCGAGGGCGAAGGGAGAAAGGGCACACATGGGTGGGAGCAATGGAATCCAGTGCAGAGGTAATGGCCTTATTATAGGCCAGAACCAGAACTTCTGGATCCAAGCTCATCACAGGGAATTCTTATAGATCAAGCACCGCGGTTAGACCATCGGGAGTCACATCCCATAAAGGGCGGTACTTGACCATGTCCACAGGGGTTGGTCTATGCAGAGGGGTGCAAAACTTGAATCTCAAAGTGTAATGGTCAGACAGGTTCCACCCCCACATCGGAGGCTTCCATCCCCAGGAGGAAGACCAGGTCAAGGGAGTGACCATGTTTATGAGTGGCAGAGGTAACCACCTGTGAGAGGCCCTGATGGAACTGCTGTCCAAATTGCAAGAGTTCGTCATCGATCCAGGCATTAACGTCACCCAGCACCATCAACCTGGGTGACTCAAACACCAGGTCGACGATGAAGTCTGCCACTTCCTTAAGGAATAGCTTCTTGTCTCCAGGTGGACTATAAACGAGAGCCATCCTATTGCCCCCACCTGCCACTATGACACATTCAAATGGTCTGGTCTCCTTAACTGGGACACTAGTGAGATCCAATTTGGTCTTAAAACAGACCGCAACCCCCTCCTGCGATCCAATCTTGGGCAGTGTATCACCGAATACCTGGCTGGAACTGCTGCCTTGAGTATGGGGCCAGCATTACCATTCAGCCAGGTTTTGATGATGTAAGCCAGGTCCGCTGTACTCACCAAGTCTGCAACAATGGCAGTCTTGTTCACAATGGACCTGGCATTGCATAACACGGCCCGGGTTGGACAGAACTCCGGGGATGCCCCAACCACCTGCCCATCATTTATAGAGGTGTTGCCCTTGGGTCTGGAGACCAGACAGGAAGGCCCATGTTCTGCACTCCATTTTGCCCCAGGGCGTCTTCTAGACTTAACCACTCTGATTCGAGCGCCCCCCTCCGCTGTTCATATCCCTGCCCCTCCCCAACCTCCTGCAGGTAATTCCCAAAGCCTTGCAGCATTGATAAATGGAAGAGAGCAATGGGGGGGGAGAAGGGGTGGAGGGCATGAAGGGTAGAAGGTGAATATCGTATGACCGGCGGGGTGAAAAAGCAATATATATTACAATCTGCTAACATGGAACAAAGACACTAACTTCTAATCTCCCTGTAGTAGTGATAAAATTCAAATCAAATCTCAATCCTCAAAAATTAAATTGAAATAACTCGGATAAAAGCTAAACAAAAAATAAATAGATCAAACATCAACAAACTCAAACCTAATTAACATAGATTAGTCACCATTCATCATAGAAAACCTACGTTAGAGAAAAATAGAAATATGATAAATAACTAATCACAATTATCTCTAAATCAATACATCAGTAACTATATTAATAACTTAATAAACTACTAAAAATAAAAACAAATGGAAAATGACAGAGCCCAGTCCATAAAAGTTAGAGTAATGATTTTTGGAAAATGGAGCTCCCACCTCCTACGGCCAAATTGTCCATTTATAGACCCATGGCCTCTCACTCCTAGGGTCCAACAGCAGTAATAGCACAGATTAAAACTAAAGTCGAATTCACAGGGGCACTCTACCAGAATTCAGTCCTCCCATGAGCTCTCACCACCTTAGGGAAGTAAATAAAGGCCAGTGTCCCTCAAAAGTTAAATAGTAAACTGCAGTAGGTAGATCCAGATTCCGTTTAGTAAAACAGCACAGTACCAAAGTTCAAACCTTTCGTGGGCTCCCACCACGATGAGAGAGCAAACACTGGACAGTGTCCTTCGACAAAACCAACCAGGATCGTCTTCACCACCAGTCAAATTAGGCAGCAGGCAGCATTGAATTTTTAGAGAAAGCAAAATCCTTACTTTAGTGCAGTATTCCACAGGTTGATGGAAAAACCTTGTAGATGCCAAAGCAGATCAAACCAGGGAATCCAACGCCAGCACCAGAGGACTCACCCTGGAACACCCACCTTACCTTGGACCTTACCACAACTGAAACAGCTCTCCAGCAGCCATGGAACAGGTAACATATATGGTCTACAACAAGTACTGCATGTTGACTGAGTAAATGGCATCATTGATAGCAGCTGCATTGGTTCAGCTCTGAAAGGTACACCTTGAGCCCCTTTTTTAAATCCCAGAGTGAGGAGCAATCTTGTAGGTTGTCTGTGAGTGCATTCCAGAGGGATGGGATGCTAGCTGGGTATGACCTTTGCCCTAGCAATAATGTAACTTTGGGTATATTAAAGGATACCTAAACAATATCTTGACAAACTATCCAAAAGTCTGATTCCGTAGGTGACTAAAGGAAAGGCTGCTGTATTCATTAATGCTAAAACGACATTTACATAATTTACTTAAATGTGGTTCCAGAGCATTTGAAAATTGTAAAATCAGCCTTCCAATTTTAAAAATAACTGTCTTATCTGCTTCCTAAAATGGCCACCAAATGTGTTATGTGATGACATCATTGGAGCCAAAGGCTCTCTATAGTGCTAACTCATCATTTTTTCCCTTTGTATAGATTTGTTTCATCCAAATGGTCAAAACCATGTTCATTATTTTGTATAATGCACATGTTAGGCTAATGGTTCTGTTCATTTTGTTTCCTTTAAGATGCTGAAAATGCGTTCTAATCCAACCGGATTTCTCTGTGGCAAACCACAGTGCGGTACAAATCTTGAATAGCCTGGTGGTCTAGTGGTTATGGTGGATCCAGAATGCTACAGTCGGGGTGCTGGAGAGGTGTGCATGTTTCATATGTACTTTTTAACATTTTTATTAAACCTTTATATTTTCTGCTGTTATACTTTTCTAGTATGTTTTTGACAGAACCTACAAATGTAATCCATAGTTTGAATGTAAACATTTGTATAATCAATAAATCAGACTTCTTCAACAAAGTGAAATGCAGCAGCAGCAGCAAGCAAGTACGTTACTATGTGGGAGAGGGGGTTGCAGCCACACCCTTCACCTCCCCCTAGTGTCACCACTTTTTTGTAGCAAAGTTCTTGTGCAGTCCAATGTTAGAGTTCATACTTTCTCGAAACTCAAATATATGCTTGTCTTGTCTTCTTTTTCCATGGGAAATAATAATAAGAAGAAGAATCAGCATTTAAATAGTGGTTTTCATACACATTGTATCCCAAAGTGCTTTACAAGCAATACTAGACTGGTAGTGAAGTGACCGAACGTGCAGTGGCAGCCATTTCATACATGAATATCCACACACAGCATTGGACAATTGCATGAACTGGTTTGATGGGAAGGGGAATGTTGGTCAGGACAATGAGGTCAGGTAGTGATCAAGGTGCTGGCAGACCCTCATCTTATTTCTCACAATAATCTGCTCATATTTCTCTCCTTCTGTCTTCCCCCCTTCCCTGAATATAGCAGTACCTTGCAAGAGTGGCCTTCACAGTCCCCTCTAGTATTCATTCTTCACTATTCTTTCTCACACTGAAAACTGGTGAGCTCATCACCCTTCTGCATCACGAATGCAAGTAGTACAGTCCAAGTTTTATTTCGATATATCACATACAAACATATCTTTCCAGTAAGTCAGGCTTATAGAAGCAGGGAGCAAGGGGAATGATGGGCTTTCCTATCTTTAAAAAGATCTAGGCTACCTGTAATTAGGCACTATTAAATGATGGGTGTGCACATCAGTATGCACGTCATTTAATAGTGCCTAATCATAGGTGGCTTAGATCTTATATGGGAAGGAAAGTCTATTTTTCCACTTGTGTCATGCTGCTATCAGCCTGGCTTACCAGAAGATCATGTTTATTATTAATATGTAAATATAACACGGGAGACTGTACTAAACACATTCATGATGCAGAAGGGTAGTGAGCTCACCAGTTTTTGGTGTGGGGAGCAGGTGAGAAGAATGAATGCCAGAGAGGGACCGAAGAGGCCATTCCAGCAGGGTAACACTATATTCAGGTTAGTTGAAGACATGAAGGAGGATGCAGAGCAAATCAGTGTGAGATCTGAAATGTGGGGCTGCTAGCATCTTGATCACTACCTGACTGTGGATGAGAGTAGCCAGTGATGACAAATACTCAGAGTGGCAGGACTGCACTTAAACTGTTACTTGAATTCAGTGTAGGGAGATTACCCTTGGGTGGGGGGGGGTGTTAACGTTTGTTTGGACAGTATTGAGGGAGTTTTGTATAGATCATTCAAGATTTGGAAGGGTGGTATCCAGCCAGCTTGCATTGTGGAGTAGAGTACAGAAAAGTGCTGGAGAACTGTTCTGTGGGGTTCTGCAGATCACATGTAAAGGAGTAGACTGCCACTGGAAGTCAGGAGGATTCATTCAAGGTATTAGCATGCCTCTCCTGCTAATAATATTGTTATCCATTATTAAGTGCAGCCTTTGTGAGGGCATGAACAGCCGTTTTTCTGGTCGGTCATGATGCTTTTTGCTTGGCCTTCCAGGAACACCTCGTTGTTGGTTGATGAGGTGGGAAATAAACACAACAAGGAACTGTACATACTATCTTCACTGTGCAGAAGGGTGGCAATCCACTCAATGTTTACTGTGGGAGCAGAAGTCAAACATTAAGAATGTGGACTGGAGGATGATTTGGGGGTATTTTTTAACAGTGCCAGCTGATGATGCATATCAGTATAGGTGTGCACAACTCTCTGAGGTACAAGATTACAATCTGAGGTGTGATGATACTCTTCATGAGACTGCAAGCTCATATGCGGCCCCAGGCAGTACTAAGGACAGGGTATGGATGGTGGGGTGTTCAACAGAAGGCAATGCTAGGTGCAGGGGTTCACATTGAAAAAAATGCCTTATTTGTGGATTAACAAGACAGCATGAGCTTTGGAACTGAACACAACCGGTACCTTGCTGTGTGGCCCTGAGCAAGTCACTAAACTTCCTTGTGCTCCCAGGCCACACCTGTAAACAAGCTTTCAGCGTAGTGTCTCTCTCCTGGTTAACAAAAAACAAAATTCAGTGCATCATATAACTACTAGATCATCAGGTATTTTAAGTGTTGTACTGTATTGCAGTTTGCCAAAGAAAAAGTCAGCTGGATTGCAAAATATTTTCCGCAAGTTAAAGTAAACATAATGAACAAAATCATAGCCTAACATGTGTACTGATCAAAATAATCCACAAGTTAATACATAATGTTGATCATTCTGGTACAACAATTCAAAATGAAGAGGGAAAGAAGAACTAGTTAGCACTATAGAAATATATGTGGATCTCTGTCTCTGGCTCCAATGATGTTATCATGACTCATCACTTAACACACTTGGCAGATATCTTAGGGAGAAACCAAGGCTGTTTTTTGAAAGTGAAAGGCAGATGTTCACATTTTTCAAAAGCTATGACACTGCATTTATGTTATTTACATAAATGCAGTTTTAGCATAAATGTAAACATCAGCCTTTACTTTATCTCGTGATGATGCTAGATTTTGGAGTTTGCAGTTTTAAAAAACTGCTTGTTTAGGTACCCTTTAAGGAGTTTGTGGTTCGAGGATCTGAGGGGCCTTCTATTCAGTTTTTCGGACAGTAAACCAGCAATACTAGAGAGAGCATTTGCCTGCCTTAGTTTGAAGGCTAGAGATAGTGATGAGTACTGTAATCACCCTTTTAGTGATGGTCATGAGAGGGCATATAGCACCTTGCAGTGTTGCTCATGGGGCAGGGCTCCCAAAGTGAATCAGCAAACCCAGTGATATAGGGTTCTGAGCTTTTGCATTTCTGCCCCTCTGACACTTAGTAGAACTGAAGTGCCATAAAATAGGGTGGGTAGTATTGTGCCTGTAAGCACCTTTAGCCTGAATTCATATGTAAAGAAGGGGCTTAGCAGATAGAGTAGACACAGTTTCTGGTTCACAGTCTTGGTCAGCTGGTTGATGTGTGCTTTGAGAGTGCAGTTTTGGTCTATGATTATGCCTAGGTACTTGATGGATTCGACTACCTCAACTGTCGATCCATTGGTGAGAGTAGGTGTCAGGATCAGTGATCTATCTGATCCTAGACTTGCCGGTTCAAATAACATTACCTTTGTTTTTGGCATTTAACATGAGTCTGTTGTTTTCCAACCAATGCTCAAGGAGTTGAAGGTCAGTTGTCAGTCCAACGTTTAAAGTCACTGGGTCTCTGGGCTCGGTGGTGCTAAGGGTTGAGACACAGGACACCACACCTCGGCCACGTTAGCGACCCAGGTCCAGGAACGAGCCTGGATTGCCAGGGGTCGGCAGGGGAGTGGAAGGATTGAGCATCCAGAGGGCTGCTCTCCTTCCTCGGGGGGGGGGTCCAGGGATGATGCCTGGCACCGCAGCCACCTTTGGTGGAAACCGCAGGTACCACAACACTACAGGGTTCAAGAAGAGGGTTGCGGAGCCACAGCAAGACTTTCCCTGGCATCATTGCACATCAGGGCTCCATTGGGGGAGGGAGGGGGAGGGCGTAACACAAGAAAAATCACCACTCCCAGGAGATAGGTGAAGGCATCACCCTACAGCCACACTCCACCAGCCGAAGTCATCCAGCCCCTGGCCCGAGCCCAGCCCGGCCCTAATTTGCAGACAGAGCACCCTGGGATGATAGGGCGGCCCCACCTTGGGAGGGCTCAGAGCCAGGGGGATAGCTGAGCTGGTGCTGGGATGCTGATGAGCTTCAGGCCTGGAGGTAGAGCTGTAGGTAAGCAAATGCCCAAGAGAGTTCTCTGGGGCTTAAGCGGAGCAAAATTAGAGTTCCAAAACAAAAAGTCACTGGGTCTTTGGAAGACCTATATAGCACGGCGTCATCGGCATACAATGTTATTTTTGCATCACCATAATTATTTGGCATGTTATTAATAAATATGGAGATTAATAGGGGCCTCAGGATGGACCCCTGGGGGACCCTGTCAAGAATTGGTAGTTTGGTGGAGTGGGTACCCTGCCATCTTACAAGCTGTGTCCTCCCCTGTTGGTAGTCGGTGAACAATTTTACTTATAGATTATCTAGGCTTATTGCTTTGAGATTTTCTCAGTAGTTTGTGATCAACCATGTCAAAGGCCTTGGTGAGGTCAGTGAGGGCCGCACAGCATTATCACTTAGTAATAGTGATAACCATATTAATATGAAGCCATGGTGTGTGCTTATAAGCTACCACTTAACTATAACTCTGTAAATTGTGGTGACGTGCAGGAATTTGCTGATGTACCAAAAGCTATAAATGTCAGATAAAAACAAGTTTTTCACTATCCTTGTGAGAACTATGATGATGCTGTGAAACTGCACTGGTTGTTTTATCATTTACAAGGACAGTATAACCAATATAATTGCTGTTTTTGTTAACATAGCATTACTGGGAAAGAGTTATGTTTTGATATGTGCAAAATGACATATGTTTCCCCCAACACATGTAGAATGCTGGTGGTCAGACCTGGTTGATCAGGTTTCTTCCCCTGTGGCCTTGTACAAAATAATAATTCCATTCAGACTTTAAGTACCTATGCATTTCTTTTTTGTGAAGTTTACTTAGCTTGCAAACTTATTTTAAAAATACTTTTTGTTGGACTTTTTCTAATAGCAATAGTTTTCTTATGGAGCAGTTCCTGTACTACTTCAAGATAATGGGCCTTGACAACTGCTTAGCACCCTTGACTTTATTTGAGATGCCAAACTCTGTCAAGGTACATTATCTAGCAATAAAGCCCATGCTCTGAACAGCCTTACAGCTTTATTTCATGCTGGGCTGCTGTCTATAACCGCTCTCACACTGTAAAGTTTTTAATAGTTTTTTAAAGTTTTTAAGTAAATTTTATAGAAGCAGCAGTCCACAAAGTTTGTTTAGTTAGTGACTTTAAGTTAGGGATTTAAGGATAGTATAGAGGGCAGTAAGTATATTGTAGGAAGCTAGGTTTTTTTGTTTTTTAGTTAGGGTGTAAAACACGGTGCACTATCAGAATCACAGTTGTTAAATTTGCTATCTGTATTTGTGGATTTACTTGATTTCCAATCTTATGTGTCGGTTTAATGAAGGATTTCACCTGGAGAAGAAATTTGCTATGGAAGAGATAGGGAGTTCAAATTTTCGACCAGCTTCTGGAGTTGACTTCTGGTAGAAGGATTTGCACCCACTTAGGAGAGTGTAGTGGACTTTGCACTACTCCCATTGCCATTTGACTGATTTCTGAACTGTTTCTGAAGGTGACTCCAGATTTGCACCCATTGTAGAAAGCATGGTCACCTCGCGCTATTCCCATAGCCATTTGTTTGGTGTCAGAAGTTTGGACTCATGCAATTATTGCTGCAGTCAGTAGTTCAGTGGTGTGTCAGCCGAGGTCTGGAATAGAACAGGCTGCCGCTGTTTGAGTCATCGGTTGCAAGCTGTCTTGTGGCTATTTGCTGGCTGTGGTGTGGAGGACAGTTTGAAGCCACAGAGCTGATTGCTGGCCACAGTTTTGGAAGGACAGACCCTGAAGAATTGAGGTAACACTGGGGAGATACGGACGCTAACCTGATGTGAGACTGTGGGAAACCTTGAGTACCCATCAAAAGTACCCCACCAGAACCGTTGTGAATTGTATAGTTGGACATAAAGTCCCGAGGGCAGTGAGAGTGCCTAAGGGCTGAACAAACAGATTATTCAGTACTGTTGTTGTGGTTGTGAGAGAGCCAAACAAAAAAGGACAAATCACTTATACTAAACGTAGTTGTCTATCTGGGAAATGAGAGTTCCTTGATTTGTGTAGAATCATTTGGCATTGGCATTTATACTATTGCCCTCTATCCTTAACAAGCATTTAAAACCTTTCTGTGGCATCAGACCTTTCTGTGATGTATAGTTATATGAACCTGTTATTTTATTTATTATTGTATTTGTTCTATGCAATTATGTTTTAATCTTTGTACAATGCCTTGATATTTCAAAAGGTGCTTAAAAATAAAGTTTATTAGTATTATTATTGGGAAGTGAGAGCCCCATTGCAATTACATTATGAACTTTATAGATTTTTGGACTGGTGTGCACTGTAGATTTTACAAGAATTCTATAATAATTTATAGGACTGCTTGTGTAACAGTTTCTGGTTTGGAAACAGAAGGGTGGGGAGGTTTGGTGTGGTCTGTGTGAGTGGTTGAGGTGAATGGTTGTGTGCATGTGTGTATGTGGTATGTTTGATTTGGGAGTTTTATAAGGGTTATTTGGGGATTTGGGGGTTATTATAGTCATTAACAGTCAGGAAGTGCTGGAGACACAAGCCCATAAGGTGCAACTACTTGGCTCGGCTGCCTGCCTCTGCAACCTCCACCTCTTTGAGCTCCCCTCTTTACCTGCTGAAGCACATAGGAGATGCAGGGCTTTGGGGGATTGCTTATGGAGAGTCGGCATGGGGGGCTGCATGTGTGGCTGTCAGGGAGTTGGCAAAACAGGTGGTGAAGTCCAGGAGGTGCCCTGGGGCAAAATGGGAACTGCAGATGTGTCCTACTTGCCCAATTCCCATATTCAAGGGCTTCACCTGTAATAGTGGGCAGGTGGTTGTTGAGCCAGCAGTTCCCTCTCATCTGACCTGGGCTGTGCTTTGCAATGCCAGGTCGATGATGAACAAGACTGCAGTAATAGTGGACTTGGTTTCCTTGGTAGACCTGCCTTGCATCACAGAGACCTGGGTGGATGAAAATGCTACCTCCATTTTGGAGGCAGCAGTGCCAGCTGGGTACTCTGTGATTCACACCCAGAGGAAGGATCACAGAGGCAGGGGACTGTCCATTTATTTTAAAGCCAATCTGGGCCTCACGGTGCTATCATTGGGTTCTTCCAGGTCATTCAAGAGTGTTGCTGTGTGAGGGGGTCCTGGCACAGGTTACAGAATCCTTCTGATTTACCACCCACCAGGTGGAGAGAAGGAATTCCTGCAGGAGGTAGGGGACTTCATTGCTGGCCTGGTGTTGGAATCCTCCAGATGGTAAAGTTGGGGGGGATTTCAATGCCTGGGTCAATGATAGACTCTTGTCATTTGGACATGACCTTGTGCAGAATGTGGATACCCTGGGCCTGTCACAAGTTTTCACCTTAACGACCCACTCGCATGGTCACACATCGGACCTGGGGCCCTATTACAAGATGCATGGCACGACTCATGGGAGTATGTGATTTGTGCCATGAAGCACTTATGCTGGGGACCCTGTGCCCTTTTGTAAGACAGACATGGTCCCCTGCACCTACACCCTTGACTTGCGGCAGCCACTGGCTAGCGCCAAGGGAAGGTGCACTGGACATGGGTGCCACAAGTTGTGGCACACAACCAACTGCCCCCCTGCCCTGAACTGCACTACACACACCTGGGAGCATTGGGGGAGCTAGCCAGTTGGCACTGGTGATTAGGGGGGCACAACAGAAAAAGGACCTTAGGGTCCTTGAA
Organism: Neoceratodus forsteri; assembly: GCA_016271365.2. Lineage (NCBI taxonomy): Eukaryota > Metazoa > Chordata > Ceratodontiformes > Ceratodontidae > Neoceratodus > Neoceratodus forsteri. The sequence goes on from CM057454.1 coordinate 14,648,453, forward strand.
GTTTGGGGGAGTGGGGGGGCATGTCTGAGCAGGGGGAAGCACGTGGGACACAGACATGTCACTTCCACGGCACTGTGGGGAGATCCATCAATGTGCCAGGACGGATGCCCCTTAGACCACCTCCATGCTGGTCTAACCCCGCTACACCAAACTGGGCCCTGGAACGATGTAGGTTGGCTGCAACATCCCCCTTTCCAGAATAGGGTGCAGTTGTTGCTGTAACCCACCCTTGTGCCATGCAACTGTGGGTTGTGGGTGTAGTGGGTGGTGTAGCTCACCTTTGGCACAACCCACAAGCAGCATGGAGAAAGTCGCATCTTGGAATCATGACTTGCATATCCCAAAGCACAAGGTGCGATTTACGCTATGAAGTTTGGCATAATTGAAGTCACATTATGGTGACTTTCAGGAGGCAATTACCCAAAAGAAGGCAGATTTTTTGTCAAGGGGGATTGCTGCAGCAAGGAACAGACCAGCTCAGCTCTTCCACATGGTGGATGGGCTATTACACCCTGCCCTTCTCTGGGAGGGAGGAGCAGGTTCAAGCACAAGGTGTGAAAAGTTTGCTCTTTTCTTTGCCAACAAAGTGTCCTCTATCAGGGCCGAGATCTCTTCCAGTGTCATTCAAAGAGCTTGTAGGGTTGGACCTGAGACATGCCAGGGCACCTTTCTTGTATGGGCAGAGTTGATCCAGTTGGCGTGGATGAGGTGGCAGAGACAGTCTTGAGGCTGCGACCAACATATTGTGACCTAGACCCAGGGTTCAGCCCAACTTTTGATTCAGTGTGTGGACCTCATTGAATCTGTGGTTGCAGAGATTGTCCAGAATTACTTGGGGAGTGGGGTCTTTCCTACGGCACTGAAAGAGATCTTGGCAAGACCCCTGTTGAAGAAACCCTCGTTGGACCCTGAGTGTCTCACTAACTACAGACCAGACTTAAACCTCCCATTTTTAGTTAAGGTTTTAGACAAAGTGGTAGCCATCCAGCTTGAGATTCATCTTGCTTTCTCTGCCCCTTATGAGTGCTTCCAGTCTGGATTTAGATCTGGGCAAATCACAGAGACTGCCCTGGTGAATGTGATGAACGATCTTGTAATGGTGAGAGATAGGGGAGAACATACCATTCTTGTTCTCCTGGATCTCTCATACCGTTTGACACCATGGACCATGAGGTGCTGTTGGACAAACTGCGGAACTGGTATGGACTAATTAATAATGTTATCATTTGGTTTAGGCCCTACCTCACAGGTAGAGCGCAAAGGGTGATGATGGGGCTATGCTCATCTAACCTGATGCCTTAACACTGTGGAGTTCTGCAGGGGTTAGTCTTGTTGCCCTTATAGTTCATGGTGTACATGCTGCCATTCAGAGATGTTATCAGGTGGTATGGACTGGGTTTTCATTGCTATGCCAATGATACCCAGCTGTACCTGTCCTATGCACCTGGAAACCAGATGGTGGCCTCGGTGTTTAACACCTGTCTGGCGGAGATCCAGAACTGGATGACTCAAAACTGGCTGTGACTCAACCCAGACAAGATGGAGGTACTGGGGGTGAATCCAGGCTGTCAAAGTGATGGAGGGGGATCTGGAGGTGTCCCTGGTTTAGTACTGGGAGGCATTTCCTTGACCCCATCTATTCAGGTCAAGGATCTGGGCGGTCCCACCCCTCTATGTCGGTCTGACACTTGAGGCACAGGTGTCGGCCATCATCTAAAGTGTCTTTTACTATCTGAGGAGCATTGCTTGGATCCAGGCAATGATACCAAGTGAGGACCTGGCCACCCTGGTGCATGCCTTCATTACGTCTTGGTTGCACTACTGCAGTGCCATGTACCTGGGGCTATCTGGAGGCAACCACCACCATCTGCAGCTGGTGCAGAACATGGCAGCTAGATTGACTGGTGCATTGAGATCTGACTATATTACGCCTGTCCTCTGTGAACTGCACTGGCTGCCAGTAAGGTGGAGGATTGCCTTCAAGGTCGGATTACTGACCAATTAAGCCCTGCGGGGGGGGGGGACCAGACTACCTGTAAGATCTCCTGGTTCCTTACTGCCCATCTCCTGCTCTCAGTTCCTCTGAGGGTTACCTCCTTGTGGTTCCCAGGGCTAGGTTGTGGCATTCTGGAGACCGTGCTTTCTCAGTTGCCGCACCGACTCTGTGAAACTCATTGCCAAGACATCTAAGAGAGGCACCCTGAGTGGAAACCTTCAAAAAAGGGCTGAAAATGTTTTTACTCAGTCAAGCATATGACCTACATAATTTATTGTGAGTATAAGGTCATGTAGCAAACTAACTGTTGCTATATTTTTAGCTAAAGATAGACAGATTTATTTTATGTCTTAACTCTGCATTGTTTATTGGAATCTGTATGGATTGTTTTTATATTTTCTTAAGTGCTCTGAGCCTCCAGGAAGGGACGCTATATATAAATAGAATTTCTGTCTCTGCCTGTCTATCTGCCTATCTATCTATCTATCTATCTATCTATCTATCTATCTATCTATCTATCTATCTATCTACCTACTTACCTATTTCAGTCTATTATGTTAGGCATAGATGAAGAACAACCATGGGTGCTTCATGCACATCTTGACACACTGATCCTGCTGTTCTGCCTCCTAAAACACATGTCTGCAGCAGCTGACCAAGTCCACCAGCTTTTCACTGTGGCTGCAGCCATGAGGAGGTCACCATCAGTGGGGGTTGTTGAGTCTGCTGTCCTGTAGGCTCCCCCTAGCTTGTCCCGATCACCAGATGCCCATTTGCAAGCAACAGGAGCTGCTTGTTAAACTCTGTTGTGCCCAGCCAATTCAGGACTCCAACACTAGCATGGAGGAAGGCCTTAGACCCCCATCCTGGAAGCCAAGTACTGTCACCAACTGCAGTGATGAGAAGCATACCATCAGTGATGATCACTAAACCTGCTAACCTGTATGCTCCACAAGTTTGCCCCAATTGTTAGATGCCCATTTGCAAGCAGTAGAAACAACTTGTTGAAGTCTTTTGTTCCCAGCCAATCCAGGACTCTATTCTCTCTTCTAAATCAATGCTCTCTAGTGGTCCCATGTGAGTGGCACATCAGGAGTGGAAGTCGTTGAGGGGAGTCACCAGAGTGGGGAACACCGAGACACCAGGGGACTCTGCCCATCTTCCACCCTGCAAACTGCAAGTTACATTGTGGTTTGTTGCTCAGATGTACATTGTACTGGTATTAGTTAGGTACTAGTATTAGGGCTACAGTTGTGTTCCAACCATCTGCTATGTCTTATTATCTATTGTTTATACTGAACTACTAATAGATAAGTACCTGTGTTACCTTGTAGTTGTGCCCTTACACTCAGATGATGCCACTACCTAATTCCTACCCCACTCTTGGGGAGGCAGGACTTCTTGGGGGAGGTACTCATGATAGTGACCTGGGGGTATGTGGGGGCCCACCATAGTGAAAACCTCAAGAAGGGTGGTAGAGGACCCAAGAAGAGGAGAAGGGGGAAGCAACTTCTTGAGGGGGAATCAATTGTCAGAGTGATAGTTTTTGGGAATAGGAAAGGCATAGAGAGGCAGGTTAGGTGCCTACATGGCACCATGGCCCAGAGGGTTGGCCCACTGGATTCTGAGGAGTGCTAGGGCAGCAGAACTGGAGGAAGAGCTGGTTGTCATTGTCCACCTGGGGACCAATGACCTGGCTATGGACAGGACTGGGATAGTGCAGGGGGTTTTATAGAGCAGGGGAACATTCTTAGGTAGCTTGATCAGTGATTTTCACTGAGGTGCTGCCTGTCTATGACAGCAGGGAGAAGAGGGATCTTCACACCATAAGCTTGAACTCATGGCTGAAGGAATGGTGCAGAGAGGAAGGGTTCAGCTACAATGGGGACTAAGACCCACCTGGGAGGCTAAGGGCTTATACAGGGGTGATGGCCTGCATTGATCCAGGAGGAGAACTGCAGGGCACTGGGTCCAAAGAGAGCTGACAACAATAGCATTGGCAAGAAGCACGGTGTAAAAATAGCACCATTTTTGTTTTTGTGTGGGCTCTGCCCCGCACCGCCCTGTCTATAGGATTCTCACTCCAAGGGGGAGCTGATCCTTGGGAAAGTTAAAATTCATGGGGCCTTGGAATACTGTTTCCATGGCCCCATGTAAAAAACAAAAGCAAAGTGCCAATATGTTAAAAATGTCAGTGATCAGAATTAGAACCATTGTCTGCACTGCTGCTGGCTAAGCTGCTCTGTGCTCCAGCTCTCCACACCACAGAGCAGTTTGGCCAAGCTTCTGGATTCTGCTACCCTTGTCCATATAGCAGTTCCATGGACAGCGACCAGTGGAGTGCATATGGTTAGCACTGTAAATCCCTCCTCTCTATCCCTGGTAGCACTATACGGACTAGCACTGTCTTGACTGGTGCTATTAAAGTAGTGCTCATCTGACCGGGCACCGAAATGGTGTCCTCAGTGGATGGTTTGAATGTTACTTCAATGAACATTTAAACTGGCTGAGGGTGGTGGTGGTGGAAGGAATCAGGGGGCCTTGGAATACTGTTTCCATGGCCCCATGTAAAAAACAAAAGCAAAGTGCCAATATGTTAAAAATGTCAGTGATCAGAATTAGAACCATTGTCTGCACTGCTGCTGGCTAAGCTGCTCTGTGCTCCAGCTCTCCACACCACAGAGCAGTTTGGCCAAGCTTCTGGATTCTGCTACCCTTGTCCATATAGCAGTACCATGGACAGCGACCAGTGGAGTGCATATGGTTAGCACTGTAAATCCCTCCTCTCTATCCCTGGTAGCACTATACGGACTAGCACTGTCTTGACTGGTGCTATTAAAGTAGTGCTCATCTGACCGGGCACCAAAATGGTGTCCTCAGTGGATGGTTTGAATGTTACTTCAATGAACATTTAAACTGGCTGAGGGTGGTGGTGGTGGAAGGAATCAGGGAGTCAGAAACTGCCCCCCCCCCCCAGGCTGAAATGGAGAGACAGGAGAACTCAAGGGGAGGGTAATCCCCAAAGGTGCAAATTAATAAAGGAAGCATGGTGGTAGAGACAAAGGGAACAGGGAACAGGAGCAATGAAGGGGGGTGAGGGAGGAAAAAAAGGAAATGGTGGCCAACAAACATACTGGAAACAAAATCTGAAAGGCCATGTGTGTGACTGCTAGAAGTCTAAGAAATAAAAGAAATAAGATTCTGGACCTAGAGGCCATCATGGGAGAGGCCAGCCTGGATATTGTGGCCATTGCTGAGTCATGGTGCACTGAAAACCATGACTGGGACATGGCCATACCAGACTATACTCTGTTTAGGAAGGACCAGATAGGAAGGAAAGGAGGGGGTGTGGGTGTCTAAGTGAGGAAAGCATAAAAGTGATATAGATACAGGGAAAAGGGTAGGCAGAGGTCCTGTGGACACCCTAGAGATGGGGCATGGAGCCACTATTCACCTAGAGTGATCTACAGACATCTGGCACAGGGGAAATAATTCGATAAGGTACTGGTGGAAGCCACTGGCAAGATGGGGTAAAAAGGGGGAGGTGCTGCTGGGGGGCGACTTCATTCTGCTGGATGTAGACTGGACCTTCCAGCAGCAGCTTCAGCCAAAAGCAGGGACATTCTGAACTCTGTAGGGAGAATTCATCAGGTAACTGATCAGTGAACCCACTTATGATGGAGCAATACTGAACCTGATACTTCCTAACAGGGACAGTGCTGAAGACAACAAGGTGGGAGGCCACCTGTGGATCAGTGATTACTGTACAGTATGGTTCAATATATGAAAGGCTATGGCATCGATCCACACAAGGGTGAGAGTCCTGAACTTCAGGAAGGCAGGTTTTATAAAAATGAGTGAATGCCTCAGGGATCACCTGGCAGGGAGGGTGGCCCAGGTGGGTGGGAGGATGAAGATAAAAGAGACCACAGAAAAGGCAGCAAACCTCTACATCAAACAGGTGACCAAAAGCAAAAGGAAAATGATACTGCTATAGTTCTTAAAAGAGGTGGCTGAAAAGGGAAGACTAAAAGAGTAGCATTCGGAAGGTATAAGGAGATGCAGAGGCAGGAGGATATGGAGGTGTATCGGGGAAACAGAGGGAGGCAGGGAAAGCAGTAAGGAGTGTGAAGGCACAAACTGAAGAGATAATAGCCCATGAGGTAACAAAAAGGGTCAAGGCATTTTTTTAGGTGTGTAAGTGAAAGGGGAAGACCAGTGGTGGGATTGTAAGATTAAAAAGGGAAGGATGGAACTGTGCACAGGGGGACCAGGAAAAGGCAGACATCCTGAATTAATGCTTTTGTTCAGTATTCACAGAGGAAGGAGAAAGGGAGGTACCACAAAAAAAGTAACAGGAGCTTTGCAGGGAGGGAGGTGGACACTAGTCCATTTCCAAAGGAGACAGTCCTGAAGGGACTCTTAATCTGAAGATGGACAAAGCAATGGGGCTAGATGGGGTGCATCCAAGGGTACTGAGGGAGCGCATGAAGGTACTGGTTGCACCTCTGACATTCCTATTTAACCTTTCTCTGGGAACAGGAGTGGTTAGTCCTACTACACAAAAGTGGTAGCAGGGAGGAGGTTGTCAATTATAGGCCAGTCAGCCAAATACTGGTGTTGGTAAAGTTGATGGAATCACTGCTGGAGGAAAGGATTGTGGAACATCTTGAATCCACTGGTTGCAATACCCCAGGCATCATGGGTTCACAGGGGGAGGTCATGTCAAACAGATATGATAGATTCGTTTGAATGGTGACCAAGGAATAAGATCAGAGTGGAATGGTGGACATGGCCTACCTAGATTTTAGAAAGCCTTTTGACACTGTTCCATGTATGAGACTAGCAAGCTAGCTGTGTAGCTTCAGGGTGGGTCAAAAGGAGGTAAACTGGAGAGAAAATTGGTTAGGGAATAGGTGACAGAGGGTGGTGATAAACAGAGTTCACTCTGAGGAAGGGATGGTGACCAGCGGGGTGCCTCAGGAATCAGTGCTGGGACTGGTACTCCTTAATGTCTTTATAAGTGACATTGCAGAGGTGTGGGAAGGGAAGGTCTGTATCTTTGTGGATGACACCAAGATCTGAAATAGGGTAGATACTCCAGGTGTGTGCATGGAAAGGATGAGGAGAGACCTGAGAAAATGAGAGGAATGGTCAAGGGTATGGCAGCTGTGTTTCAATGCTTTCAATATGAAAAAGTGCAAAATAATGCACTTAAGAAAACAGAAACCAAAGGGTGTAGTACAAAATGGATGGAGTGGCATTTACAACTACCAAGCAGTAAAGAGACCAGGGAGTAATCATATCTGATAACCTAAAGGTGACCAGGTAGAGTGACAAGGTAGTCAGGAGGGCTAGTGGGATGCTGGGGTGCATAGGGAGGAGTATCGCCAACAGAAAGAGAGAGGTGGTTTTGCCTCTGTATAGATTGCTGGTAAGAACCCACCTAGAGTATGGTATCCAGTTCTCGAAACCTCATCTCCAGAAGGACACAGAGTGGAGGTTATTCAAAGGAGGGCAACTAAAATGGGGCAGAGTCTGCATGAAAAGCTCTATGAGGAGAGACTAAAAATCTTCAATATGCACACCCTGGAAGAGAGGATGGAGGAGAGATGTGATAAACCTTTAAATACCTCATGGGGGGGTAAATAAGGTACAGGAGGCAAGTATTTTTCAGAAAAAAAGGTACTCAAGAACAAGGAGACATGCTATGAAGCTGGTGGGGTGTATATTCAGGAGAGATGTGAGGAAGTACTTCTTCACAGAAAGAGTGGTGGATTCCTGGAACAACCTCCCAGCAGAGGAGGTGGTGGGAGCAAAAACAGTGGTGGGGTTCAAGAACACATGGGATAGGCACAAGGGAATCATAGTGGAAAGAATGGTGAGAGGGTGAAGGAAACATAGAAACATAGAAAATGATGGCAGAAGGAGACCAAGGGTCCATCAAGTCTGCCCATGAGTTTCAGAGACCTTCTACGGGTCCTGGGACCTAGCCCTCCCTTCTGACTCTGTCCCACCCCAGCTTGAATGTTGTCACATTCCTTGCTTCCACCACCTCGTAGGCAGTCTATTCCAAGGATCCAAGACCTTCTCTGTAAAATAATACTTAATTTGATCTTTCTTGGAGCTCCTCTCCCTTCCCAATTTCCATTTGTGACTTCTTGTAGTTGTGTTGTGGACTCTATTGAACAATTCTGAGTATGGCACTTTATTTATGCCTCCCAGGAACTAGAAGGTCTCGATCATATCCCCCCTCTCCCTCCTAGTCTCTAGCGAGTACATATCTAGTTCTTTCAGGCACTTCTCATACAGGAGCCCCTGGAGGCCCTGTATTATCTTGGTCACATTTCTCTGCACATCATCTAGCCTATCCCTGTCCTTCCTAAGGTGTGGACCCCAATACTGAACACAGTACTTGAAGTGGGGTCTCACAAATGATCTATATAGTGGGAGGATCACTTCCCTGTCCCTGCTGTCAAAACCTCTCCCTATATACCCCAGCATTTTGCTGGCCTTGCTGTAAGCTCTGTTGCATTGACTGGGCTGCTTTAGGGTGTTGCATATGATGACCCCTAGGTCTTTTTCTTCTTGTGAGGTACTGATTTTGACCCCATTTAGCCAATGCTCTGTCCTTTGGTTCTCCTTGCCTGGATGCATAGAAACAGACTTTGACGGCAGATAAGGACTGCTTGGCCCATCTAGTCTGCCCATTTCCCTACCAACAGGATAGGCCGCAGATCCTAGTTAACCAACAGCCTATTTCTTCCTATCCCCCACAAGAATTGCCTTATGTCTGTCCCATGCATTCTTGAATTCTCCCACAGTTTTAGACCCCACTACCTCCTCAGGAAGGCTGTTCCATGCATCCACTACCCTCTCTGTGAAATAATCCTTCCTCACATTGCCTCTGAACCTCCTTTCTATCTTTAAATTGTGTCCCTTTGTTCTTGCAATGCTCTTTTTCTGAAAGATGCTGCCTCTTGACTTTGTTGATTCCACTGAGGTACTTAAAGTTTCTATCATGTCCCCCTCTCCCTTCTTTCTCAAGGTGTACATATTAGCTCCTTAGTCTCTCCTCATACAGCTTCTCTTGCAGACCCTGCACCATTTTAGTTGCCCTCCTCTGGACTGCCTCTATCCTGTTTATGTCCTTGCAGAGATGGGGTCTCCAGAACTGGATGCAGTACTCAGATGGGGTCTCAACAACTGTCTGTACAGAGGGATAACAACTTCCTGTTTTCTGCTGCTGATGCCTCTCCCTGTGCATCCCAGTATACCCCCAGCCCTCCTACTGCCTTCTCACATTGCTTGCTAACCTTAAAGGTCATCTGATATGATTACCCCAGGTCCCTTTCCTTTTTGTTGTTGTTACTACCCCCATTGTGTATTCTTCCCTGGGTTCTTGTTTCCCAGGTGCATTATTTTGCACTTCTTTGCATTGAATCCTAGCTGCCATACTTCTGACCATTCCTCCAACCTTGCCAAGTCCCTTCTCATCCTTTCCACTCCTCCTGTGTATCAACCCTGTTGCAGATCTTTGTGTCATCTGCAAAAGGCATAATTTTCCTTCTAGTCCCTCTGCAATGTCACTGATGAAGACATTAAAAAGCACTGGACCCAATACTGAACCCTGTGGTACCCCACTAGTAACCCCTATTTCTTCAGAGTGAACTCCATTTACAATTACCTTCTGTGTCCTGTTGTCCAGCCAATGTTTATACTAGGCTACCACCCTGGGACCCACTCCCAGGCTGGTTAATTTGACTATTAATTTTTGTGTGGGACTGTGTCAAATGCCTTGCTAAAGTCTAGGTAGGCCATGTCCACAGCCCCTCCCTGGTTTACTACTTTGGTCACCCAGTCAAAGAAAACTATTAGATTCATCTGACATGACCTTCCCGCTGTGAACCCATGCTGCCTTGGGTCCTGTGCCCCACTGGCCTCTAGGTACTCAACTATTCTTTCCTTCAGAAGTGACTCCATCACTTTCCCTACCACAGAGGTCAGACTGACAGGTCTTTAGTTTCCTGCCTCTGTCCTGGTCCTGCTTTTGTAAAGGGGAATCACATCCGCCTTCCTCCAGTCCTCGGGTACCACACCACCCTCCCATGATTTATTAAAAAGAGTAGCCAGTGGTTTCACTAGTTCCTCCCTTAATTCTTTTACAATTCTGGGGTGAATTCCATCAAGACCCATTGCTTTGTCCACCTTCAGTTTTACACTTCACGTTGAACCTTAGCTGCCAGATATTAGACCATCTTTCCAGCTTCTTCAGATCTTTTTAGGTCCTCAACCTCCCCCTTGCTATCAAACCTGCCACCTAGCTTAGTATCATCCTCTATGAGTGCAAACTTGCCCTGGATATCTACACTAATGTTGCTAATGAACATATTAAACAGGACCGGGCCCAGGACTAACCCTTAGGGCACTCCACTGGTGACCTCCCCCTCGCCTGACTTCATCCTGTTTATTACTATACTCTGCTTACTGTCCCATAGCCAGTTTCCTACCTACCTGACTACGCTCTTGGCTGTGACTAGGTCCTCCAATTTTTTCAGCAGTAGGTTGTACGGCACTGAGTCAAAAGCTTTGCTAAAATTGAAGTAGAGTAGGTCCACTGGGTGGCCTCTATCCAATTCCTTGGTCACCCAGTCGAAAAAAAACATAATTAGGTTCATCTGGCATGACCTGCCCGCTATGAGCCTATGCTGTCTGATTTTCTGAAGATCATTCTTTTCCAGGCACTTTACTAGGTTTTGCATAATAAAAAGCTGTAGATCAAGTAATCTGTAGATCTGCATAGCAGTATTTCTGCAGTAATAATGTAGGTAGGAAACAATGGGAAGACTGGGTTGGCCAAATGGTCCTTATCTGCCATGAAATTCTATGTTTCTGCATTTCTATGCTGTGTTTGTTCTATTGCCACAAGAGGTTACACAGGAGTGCTATCTTTTAGAAGCTATCCTACGCCTGAGATATCCCGGTAAATTAGCATGGGACTGTTGCATCGTGTGCTGCCACTCACTCCCATCCATTTAGTTAGCCTGGTGCAGCCACACTGTTCAAAACTGACTTCCTTCCAACCTTGCCCTATTCCCCCTTTCTATTACTAGGCTTCCTCATTCCTGGGTAAAGCACCACCCACTCTTTATACTTTATTGGTCTTCCTTCCTTTCTGGGTGAGGCTGTATCCTGCCAACTTTTTAATTTGTGGCTTTCTCCATATCTGGGTAAAATCCATATTCTCCCCACCCCAAGTTGTTTTGCTTCCTCCCCATCTGAGTGTACCCCACTTCCACCAGTTTCTTAAATCTAGGCTTCTTCCCTCAGGGTAAAGCCTGCACCCTCTGCAAATGATCAAATTATGCTTCTCCTCATCTGATAGTAATCCCACCTCCCCCATCAAATTGCCTCAACTTAGGTTTCTTTCCATTCTAATTGTAGCCTTCTCCTCCTCATAGTTAATGTCCTCTCTACTGGAGTGAAGCTTATATTTCCATCTTAATTTATTTATTAAACCTTTTGGCAGAGTTGAGGGTGACAACTGTTACTGTCCCTCAATTATCATACTTCTAACCCTACCATTCCTCCCCCTCCTATTCTCCTTCATCTCCCCCCTACTGACTATCCTTGCCTTCCCTCCTTCTCCCCACTCCTCCTCACCTACACTCCCTACTTCCTTCCTCCCCTTTCTATCTCATTCCTCCTGGTTTTCCTGGGTGCAGTCTACTCCCTTCTCGCTGTTTCACCTTGAAGCTCTCAGGTGCCTTCTTCCCTCCTATCCCTCACATCCCCTTCACACACACCCTCCTCTCCTCATAATTGACTTGCAGGCTCCCTTAAACTAATTTTCTCATTGTCTCCCTGTTACTTATAGTAGCAGGTGATACTGAGCTCAGTCATGGTCCTTCTCAGTCATCTCCCTCTTATCTCCAAAAAAGGACTAGGAGTGACTCATCTAAATATCTGAAGTCTTCTCCCCATGACTTACCAGTTGCAACCACTTATGGTCAGTGTCCCACCTGATGTGTTGGTGATCTGGGAGCCTCGGCTCTTGCACAAGATTTCAGATTCAGCTGTTGCCTTCCCCAGATCTACAATCATATGGTAGGATTACACTTACAGTGGGAGTGGTGTTGCTATCTACCTCTCCTCCAGCATCCAGTTGAGACTGTGCTATTGTCTCCTCTCCCTCTGCCTATGAGTTGCTCCTCCTCAAGCTCTCCCTCCCCTTCTCTTTCCCTATATTCATAGCTAGTGCCTGCTGTTGTCCTGTCTTGTCCACACCTTCAGTCACCGAGCTTCTCTTCACTATCTCCTTCCTTGCATCCTCTGAGTTTCTTATCCTCTGCGATTTTAATTGCCTCTCGCCCCCCACTCTAAATAAATTGTGTCAAAACATAAAGTCCCTCCAACTTTCCTAGCTTATCACTGAACCCACCCAGCACAACTACAGATCCCTCAATAACTCCCTGCTGGAGTGGGTTCTCACCTCCCATCCCACTGTATCATGGATGCTTGTGCCCTCCATGCTGCCCTCAATAACCACCATATGTTCTACTGTGTGCACAAGACTCCTCTCCTGAACCCTCCTCTAAATTCATCCAGCTCCAATCCTTCCAGATCACTGGATTTGTCCTCTCTCCATGCTCACCTGGTGGCTACTGACTGGTTATCCATCTCTACAGACATCAACATAAATTTCACCCTGCAATATTTCAACTCAAAAGTCATGTCTGCCTAGTACATACATTCTCCCCTTAGGAAAACCAGGGTCTGATGTTTTCATCTCCCGCGAGTCACAGCAAAGCTGCTGGCCTGCCTCTCTCCATGCTCACCTTGTGGCTACCGACTGGGTATCCATCTCTACAGACAGCAACATAAATGCCGCCATCCAATATTTCAACTCAAATTTCATGTCTACCTGGTACGTACATTCCCCCCTTAGGAAAACCAGGGTCTGATGTTCCCACCTCTAACGAGTCACAGCAAAGCTGCTGGCCTGCCTCTGTTCATGAGACCTTATCTGGCAGACTCTCAAGCCCTCTGGCTCCCCTGCCATGCTAATCAAGTACTGGACTTTACATAATGCCATTACCCGAGCTACCAGACTTGCTATGTCCAAATTTTTCGCATCCATGCTTCAGAAAAACCTTAATCACCCCTCCAAGTTCTGGAAGGTCAGCCATGCCCTTTTCTTTCCCCTAACTCAGTCCCCCATCTCTGTCCTAAAGGTGTATGACATTCCTATTTATGACCCCTATTCTGTTACCTTCAAATTCTTCTTCACTTCCTGTGCCTTCTTCTTCCTCTCCCCTCCTCCCAACCCTGTCCCGCTTCTTCTACTACCCAACCCTACCTCTTCACTTCTGCCTCTCCCACTGCACCTCTTATGTTTTCCTCTCACCCCCTCCACATTTCCCTTTTGTCCATTTCCCGTTACTCTTATCTAGGAGTCCTTTTTTTACTAGAACCTAATACTACCTTTATGCAGTCTTTATGGTTATGAATATTAATGTACTGTAGGGAATTCTTGTTCATTTGACCTAATACTTTAATGTTTTCCTCTCACTCCCTCCCCATTCCCCTTTGCTCCTTCTTTTCCCCTTCTTACTGTATCTACAGAGTCTTAGCTTAACTAAGACCAAAGACAGTCTTTTTGCAGTCTTCCCTCCTTTATTCCATTCTCTCCCCCTTGTCCTACACTACTTACAGAGCCTGACTGATATAACTACAGGACTATAATTTTATGGCCTTTATCTCTCTTCCTTTCATCTTTTTTTTTAATATATATCTTGCATTTTTTTCTCATGCTGTAGTTTTGTACTTCTTACAACAAGCTTCCTCACAACTACCCTTGGCTATGAAATCTTTTTTCATTGAATATATGAATATATAAATGTTTGACTGAGTCAGATAGTTATAAGTGAAATTGTTGTCGTACATTCCTTATGTGCTAGCAGTAGTTGTACCTGAACTGCTGTAATTTTATTCTTGCATGGTGATTTTGTTTTTATGTGTATTTTTTCAATGGTGTTTTGTTGTTGTAACATTAGGCTCTGTTGTTTAGTAGTATACCTTTAAGAACAAATTAAAAATTTTGGATATCTAAGCCTGTAAATCTGCCCCTTGGCAAAGCCTCATGCTACAGAGGTGAAGTGCCAGGGTAATAGTACAGTACCAACATCTTGATTATGTAAGCATCTTGCGTATTAAACCTTTTTCATCCACAGAGACTTTATGCTCTCTAATTACCAGGTGTGGATCAATTTTTTGTGTGTTTGCTGCTGCTGTTCTTTAAGTTGGCAACCGTCACACAGTTCTAGAGAGCACACAATTCTGTATTTACCTCTCATATATTTTTGGCCATCCCTAGCATTTCTCCTGTATGACTCCTGCACTGGAGTTTTTCCATTGAAAGTTGGCATCTTGGGGGCATGGCTTATGCATCACACAAGATGGCAGCTTAACTTTCTCACTCTGTATAACTCAAGGGCAATAATCCAGAGTTAATTCTTCTCAACTGTTAAACTAAAAACAATATCTACAGCAGCAGATAGTACTTACTCTGCTGTGTGGCTACAGCTGAAAATATGAGTGAGAAGATGATCAGCAGGGCTGCACAATTGCAATCCTACAATCCGGAGCTCCATGTGGTAGTATGGGTGTGCACAAGAAGCCAAAATGGGACCCAACAAAAGTGGAAGAGATGTTCTCATCCTTAATGATTCAAATGTCAGAACTGACAGCCACACCACAACAGACGACTCTGGCAATACATAAAGTCAAAACCAGGCTTTGGCAGATGGAACAGAAACTAGCCTCCCATGACAGTTCAATCCAAGAACTTGCAACTAACTTAAGGGAGCAGGGCCACATGATAGAGCTACTCCAGGAAAAAGTGGATGACCTGGAAAATAGAAGCCTGAGGAATAACCTCCAAATCCTCGGCTTCCCTGAAGGAGTAGAACTCCAGGATGCAGCGTCCTTCTTGCAGCATGCCTTGCCAATGGTAGTAAAGCTAAACGGAGACCATCGTTTTGACATAGAGAGGGCACACAGAACCCTTGCACTAGTGCCCAGGAAAGGGGAAAAACCCACACCAATTATAGTAAAATTTTTAGGCTACAATACAAGGCAGAACATTATTGCCTGATACAGGGAACTGAGACAGCTATCATGACAAGACCACCAAAACATCCACATTTATCAAGACTTCTCGAAGAACTTGTCCAACAGGCACCATTGCTTACCCATCAGTGAGGCACATTATGCAATGAGTGGGATTACAATTTTCACTCCGGTACCCTGCCATTATGCAGGTAATCTATAAAGGCACCCTGCTGTCCTTTGTCACTGGAAGCCCTGGAGGACTTTCTTTATAAGCACTGGCTGCAAGAAATGAGAAATCAAAACCCACTTCAAGCTCCACCAATGCCACCATGAGCAGCAGAGTGCAGTACAGAAACCCCACATCATCAAGCTAGTAAAACAGAGCAACACATGGGGCCAACAGAAGATGCCAGCTGGAGCGTTCCTCGTAGGAGTTGCAAATGAAACTGGGATATTTGACACATCTGCAGGGATCACCCAAGCAGCAGGTACAGGTCTCAGAGCCATAGCAATGAGGGAGTGATGGACAGCACCCCAGCAAGTGATGACCCAATCCTGGTGAACAACCGATCTGCAGTACTTAGGCTGCCATTCCTGACATTCTTGACTAAACAGCAACCAGCCGACCAGCAGCCCAGTGGGATCCCCTCCATCGCTACGAATGTCACATCCATTACCACTTGTACAGAGAGGGTCACCACCAAACATGGGACACAATCAGAGCAGACAGCAGAAAGCCGCGTGTATCCTGACTTTGCCCCCGTGATCGACCAAACAACAGCCGAAGTTGAAGACAGAGCTCCAGGAGACCAGCATGTTATCTGTGGATAATTGTCATATAAATGGAGCTTTTTGTTGATTTGGGGGGGTAGAAGGGATCAGAAAGGGGGAGAAAACCTGGAATACCCTGCAGAGAGGCATTGATTAAATCCGTTGGATACAGGGTGGGTATTCGGGACATGCTGTTCTTCTCCCCCCTCCTGTATACAGATGGTCAGGCACTTTCTACACCCTTCCCCAACTTCCTTTCTAATAAAGTAACTAAACATTCTGAGTTGATCCATGTCTGGGACTTATTCAACAGATTAAATTGTATGACTGTATAAATGCAGTGCTGTTTCTCCTTTGACAGACACTAAGGGAGGCCGCATAGCAATTAGGATGACACTCACCACAGGGCGAATCACCATGAACATCGAGGCCACATGACAGCTGGTGATCACCTGCAAAGCGCAGCCTGCCTTACTACCCTGGAGAGTGATACCTGTAACCACTCACTGTCTCTGGATGATCCAAACAGGAAACAGCTTATGCTGGGCATCAGGACAAGCAGAGAGCTCAGAATGGCCTATGATGTTAGCTGGATGAGTTCATGCTGCTGGATCCCAGGCAGCTGGTAATGATAGCCCACTTGTGTAGCCCCATTGCAATGTATAAGTGAATCATAATGCCCATGGCTTATTTGCAGATGACACCCATCAGCCCACCACTACCACCTAAAGGGGGGGGGGAGGCTGAGAGAGAAATCGTTTACACAGGTCTTTGAGCTTTTACCTTGCCAGACTCACTATGGAGGTGTTAACATTATGCCATTCAGTTTATAAAAAAAACTACCAGCACCTCACTCTCAGCTGGCTGTCATCAAGTCACTATCATTCCTGTTTGCGCAGTATACTAGCTTCCGTATGGAAGGTCCTCGAAGTACAACAGGGCACTCAGAGTGGGTGTAGCTGTCAAAGGCATGCCACAGGTATGCAGACACAAGCATGTGGTTCACCAGAACAAAAGCCTTGCTCATGCTCTCTGGGAATAAGAGGAGGGCCTTGTTCAGTCCCATGGGGCTGCTGGTTCATTACGTTTTTATATCCCCCTTGGTCCAATGTAAAGTTTCTTGTACATAGTTTTATATATCTGTTTGCTGTTGTTTCTAGTGACTTTTTTTTTACAAAGAATTTGACTTAAATGTAAAGGAATGCTCCACTCAGGAATTTAAATCCTTTTTTTGGTAAACCAATGCAGTTTGTAATATTATGGGGAAGGTATCATCTTGCCTATCAGTCCCCTCAAGGGGCCCAGTTCCCTCTTACAACCCTTTGGTGACACAACTAAAGTGTATGCTCAGAGTAGCCTAAACCTCTACCCTGCACCTAGTCCCAGCAGAAAGGTGTCCATCCCCTGATGCCTCACTCTGTTCAACACAGATCTCTGGCCAATGTTAGGGTTTGTTATTCTTGTCGGCTAGTTGTCACTTTCCTATTCGTGCTGTGCCCCTCAATGACCATGGGTTAACTTACATGTCACACCAGGAACGTTAGGGGACTTAATTCACAGGTGAAAAGGAAAAAGGTTCTATCACACTTAAAGAAACAAAAATCTCAGATTGCCTTCCTGCAAGAAACCAAACTGACTTCCAAAGATCATGAAAAACTGGCCAGGGACTGGATAGGTCAGGTGATTTATGCATTACAAGCAAAAAAAAGGTGTGGTTATCCTAATACACAAGACCCTGAAATGGAATCTAGTCCAAACCAAAAAGGACCCCTTGGGGAGATGGGTGTATGCACTGATGCACACCCCTGAAGGGCATGTTCTGTTGGGCAATGTATACGCTCCTAATGAGGATGACCTGGATTCTTTTCACACCCTATCCCAAAACACTAGGTAATTTAGCTGGCGGTAATATGCCCATCATTATAAGAGGGGATTTTAACCTCACACTGACCACCTTGCTAGACAGGAGTTCTACTAGCACAGAATCCCACCATAAGGGGTTGCATGCAGTTCAGAAAATGATGCAGGATCCAGGTCTGATGGCCATTTGGAGACTCTTCCTTCCTAAAGAAAGGGATTATTCATTTTACTCAACAGTCCATGGGTCACACAGTAGGACTGACTTTTGACTGACCTCCCCAGCCATCACACAGATAGCCTTGGAGTTCACAGTCCTTCCAAGGGTCATATCTGAACATGAACCAGTGCAATTTACCCTATTGTGGGGTACCCCACAAACAGCCTTGCCCTCAAGGAGACTAGACCCCTCATTGATGAAAGACCCCGAGTTAATTCATTGGGTTCAATATGAAGCTTCCTCCTTTTTTGCTGAAAATCTTATAGCAGATACCTCAGCGGGCAATACATGTGAGGCCTTTAAGGCAACTATACATGGGAAACTTATTGTGTATGCAGTCCATAGATGTAGGCAAAGACAAAAATGTTTAAACCAGTTGGATCAAGACCTGAAAATTGCAGAAATTGAATTTAAAATACTCCCACGCCCAAACCCACACTCACCTAGGGTCATAACAAATAAAAGGAAATACTGCTTCACTATTAGAGCAGTCAAACTGTGGAAAAAATTACCCCAAATCATAGTGGACTCAAAAAATGCCCTGCAGTTTAAAAACAAATTAGACAAATACATCATGGGACTAGGGATCCAATAGTCCACATGGTGTGGGAAAGTAGACTCGATGGGCCTAGTGCCTTCTTCTACCTTGCAAGACCGAGTTATCGAGTTACCTCTAGGCAGTAAAATCATAGGATTATGGCTTGAAATCAACATCATATCTAGGAAGGTTGAAATCTCTATCCTCCAGCTAAAACATAAATACTGGTAGGGAGGAGAAAAGGGGGGTAAATTATTGGCATACCACTTCTGCAAGCAACAAGCTGAGCGACATATAGCAGGACTGAGAAATCCTGCTGGGATGGTACAGAACACACCCATAGAAGTAAACCACATTATGACCTCCTTCTATACTTCCCTATACGTGTCACCCCACTGAACCAACCCCACTGCCACCCATGCCTTTCTAGAACCCCTGCATTTCCCCACTGTCTCTCCCCAACAAGCAGCTCAGCTGGGCACCCTGTTAAAAGCTGAAGAGATAACGAAGGCTCTTATGTCCCTATGGTAGGGCAAGGCTCCTGGGGATGGTTTTCCAGTGGAGTTCTGGCAAGCTCTCTCCCCAGTCATATCCCCAGTCCTGGAGCAAGTATACCAAGAAACTGAATTTGCAGGCATATTCCATCTCACGCTGCAGGAAGCCACCATTACAGTCCTTCCAAAAAAAGGGAAGGACCCCACACTGGCAAGCAGCTATCAGCCAATATATCTAATAAATGTGAACAGCAAGGTATACACAAAAGCACTGGGGATAAGACTTAACCTGTTTCTTTCTCAAGTGATCCACCCAACACAGGTGAGGTTTGTACAATGATGCTACAGCACTGATCATATCTGTACCCTAATAAACCTAATTCACACAGCAAAGTCCCTCCACTTGCCAGCAGCAGCAATTAACTTTGAAAAGGCATTTGACTCGTTAGAGTGGGATTACCTGTACTCGGTGTTGACTCACATTGGGTTTGGGAACCGCTTCTGAACCAAGTTGGAATCACTGTACGTAACACCACTGCCCGCATCCTAACAAACTCAATGCTCTCAGATACCTTCACCCTACAGAGAGGCACTAGGTAAGGCTGCCCCTGTCATCCGTCTTCTTTGTCCTGGTGGTCAAGCTGGTAGCAGTGGCTATTCGGTAACATGAAATTCAAGGAATTAAGGTGAGTACAAAGCAGTACTCTACCCTCATGTATACAGACGATCTGCTGGTACCCCTGGCTGATGTAACAAAATTGCTTAACCCTCTCCTCTACTTACTACAGCACTTTGCTTTATATTCTGGTTTAAAGATAAACCAAACTAAAACCATAGTCCTTCCCTTAAACCCTTTATGTACCTCCAATCATGCCACAGATAAGGGTTGTGTCGGGCTGTAGATGGCATCACATATTTGGGCATTAAAATTACTGAGATGTTGACAAAGTTATGGAAATACAATCTACAACACCTACTGGCCTATATTGCCACAGAACTAGATAGGTGGAAAAAGCTGCAGCTCAATCTAGTGGGCAAAATTGTGGCAATTAAGATGATAATTGACCCCAAACTGTTTTATCTAATATCACATCTCCCACTAGATCTGCCATCTGACTGGTATCTGAAAAGTGATAGAATGATGGGCAATTTTCTTTAGGAAGGAAATCAGCCTAGATATAGCCACAATAAACTGAGGGCACATTGGAGGGAAGGGTGTTGGTGTCTTCCATAGTTTGAGGAATTCAAGTGGGCTTTCCAAAATATGCAAACTCTACAGTGGTTATCGACTAAGATGAAAGACTCTCCACAGTAAATACATATAGAGCATAGCCAAAATACAGTACATTTCCTTCCACTTCTTTTATACAACACCCCCCAAGGGCCTGTTGACTCACCCTATGATAGGACCCACTAGTAAATATTGGTTCAAAATACACCGCAAGTTAGGTACCAACACCAATCCCCAGCAATCTACACCAATCTGGGGCAATGCAGGCATCCTGACTGACAAGAAACCCATACTCTGGCACATATAGAAAGATAAAGGAATCAACACTTTAGGTGACCTCCTGGTACCAGGCTCACATGTGTTGGAGATGTTTCAAGGCCTTAAGTCCCTCTGGGGTCTTGCAGCAGCAGACTTATGGAGGTATCTACAACTCAGAGATGCTATACAAGCCCACCTTGTGAAAGTACTCCACACTGATGAGCCTACAGTACTGCCACTATGGCAGGCCACCACCAAAAGCAAAGTGAGCAGGACATACTCAACCATCTGAGACACCTTACCCAGCCAATCATTGGCACCCAAAGCTAAATAGAAAACAGTCCTCCACATGGCAATCTAAGACTTGCAATGGCACTGATGTTGGAAATTTGGCCACACTGCCTTTACAGATCTTAAGAACAGATTAATCCAAAACAAGATCCTACACCTCTAGTAAAGGACCCTGGCAGTACTCCACACAACTGGTGCTCTTAACATGGACAAGTGCTGGAGATGCCGAACACACCATGGAGACTTGATTCACATTATATTTTTCTGCCCCAAATTGTAACCAGTTTGGAACCAGGTCTGCCAATTAGGCTCTCGAGTCCCAGGGAAACTACTCCCTCCTTCTACACCATTATGGATATTGGGCATGAAAGCCGAGGCACCCCACCTGACAGGCCCAGAGTATAGGTGACTTGCATTACTCAGCATGCAGGTCAAAAGACTTCTGCTTTGCAAATGGAGGACAATAGACATTCCAACTATTTAGGAATTACTATCCTTCCTTAATCAACTGTCAATACTTGACCATGATGCCCATTTAGCTACCAACACTATGCATGTATATGATTCTTGTTGGCAACCCTTCTTCAAGTACATACAACCAAGGACAAGGATTGGATAGGAGGTCAAAACCCAGGATTTTGGCCTGTTTCTCTAACTGCTAATCAGGATTTTTGAACTGCGCCGAGTTGTGAAGTGTTACTTCCTTACAGACATTACTGAACTCTCTGTATGTAAATAGTTGTATAGACTTTGGTTCTTTGTGGTTTGTTTTATTTTGTTGCAGGGTGAAGGATGCCTTGTGCTATACTGTTCCTTTCAGATTATAAGAAGACCACTGGTGAGTTATATGACTGAAAGTGCATCTGGATTTTTTTTTTCACGTAGGCTATCTTAGTGTGTAAATTTACATCCCATCTGTCCTGATTGATTGTTTTGTGTTGATGTAACTGAAAATTTCAATAAAAAGTTTAACCGCTAAATACTGACATCTTATACAGGTATGTCTGTGGCTGCTCATACAGTATTTTAGTTTGACTATATAGCCTTTTATATGTGCTCACATGGTTTTCCTTGAGTTTACTTTAAGTGACTGTATCGGGAGTTTCTCTTTGAACTGAGTGAAACACAGAGTACATAGCCACTTTACGGCAAGCAGTGTTTGATACTTCTGGGATCCATAACTCCCTAATACAGCACATCATTTTATACTCTCTGTTTCTGCCTGCTTTTCTGCCCTGAGTAATTTCCCCATCCCAAGACAAATGAGCAATACAGAGCCAAATACATCAGAAATAAGCAATCAGATGACATTTAGTCACCAGTTCACTTTCATTTGCTACAGAAATCATGAACACTGAAATGAGTGATTTGAAGGAATTGTTCCAGAAATTTGAAAAGCTCAAGTTTAAGGAAAATATCACTGACTATAATAAGGAGTCTCTCAAATAGTACAAAGAAAAGAATTGGGCCCCACGTGGCTTGTGCTTAGATAAGCTCCTGACTGGGGAGTTTATTAAAGATTGCTGTAAATTTCACTGGGAAACATCCCTTAGCAATTGCTCCACCAGACTAGTAAATATATCACTGGGTCAGGATGAAGAGGTGCACCAAAAATGTTCCACTGAACTAGTATATATATTACTGGGTCAGGACACAGAGGTACACCAAACTGTGGCAAAAAATCTTGAAGAGATTAAATCACAGCTGTCCAGTTTGAAAAACATACCTCAGTTTAAAAATTTTGAAACAAATCTTCAAAAGAAACTACTTGGCCATAAAGCTGAACATAGCATAAAAAAAAAACATAAATCCCTCTCAATGGATAAACTGAAAGCCAGATGGGAAAAACAGCTTGGTTACGCTCCAGTACAGGAGGATTGGGAGTGTTTGTGGTCTGATGCCTATATCTCATGTAGAGACACAGGGGGAGACCTATGCAGCTCAAAATCCTACTCCATTGTACAGGATGCCCAATCAGCCGAAGAAAATTAATCTGATAACCCATTATGAATGCTGGAGATGTCTCCAACATGAGGGCACTTTGTTACGTATTCTTTGGTCTTACCATGAGCTGGCAGACTGGTGAAACCAGCTTTGGTCTAGGATAGTGGGTGTCTTGCAGTGTTCCATACCTATAGATGCATCCCTCTTGGTCCTGGGCAATACCAACAAACTCCCTGTATCACAAAAGTCCCTCCACTTGTGGTTTATGGCAGCTATTACGGAAGCTAAACAGTTAGTGTTTAGGAAGTGGAGGTCAGAAACTATACCTACCATGGATGAATAGGAAGACAGTATGCATAAATTGCCTAGTCTGGAGAGTTTGACTTTTATAGCCACAGATAAATTGCCCTTATATGAAAAAATGTGGGGGCCCTGTCTTTCCTGACCCTTACTGTATTTGCAATGCTAGTGACGGGGTCTGTTCCTTACTTTCTTTGTCTGTCCCATCAGCTTTCTGGCTGATTGTTATTTTTGGTTAAGGTAGACAACTACCCTTCCCCCTACCCGGCATGATCCTACTTTGTTGGTTTATTTAGCTTCTGAGTTACTGCAGCTGGCAGGTGTTTGCTTACTCACCACTCTGTCACATTTATTATAATTTACTCTGCTGTTCTATTCTGTTACTTACTTTGTTGCATTCAATGTTTGTGTTAGCCTTTTCTGTAAGGCTGTTCTCTCAGTATTTTTTCTATTGAGGAAGATATCTGGAAGACTACACCTCAGTACTTGGATTCTGAGAAGGTATCTTGGGATCTTATTTGATTGTTAGTGTGGTATATTTGAGATTTCTGCAACAGATAATGTCTCTCTGTACTTTGCATTTTATCTGTAATCCAAGGAACTATTGTTCCAGATAGGATCAGAGCAATATAACAGTGTTATTGGTGGGTTGCACATTATTGTACTTTATAATATAAAACCTCAATAAAGTATGAATTGAAAAAGAAGAACATAAATGCATAAGGAACACAGCCAATTATGAGAATAAGCAAGTCTTTACTTGGGAACATGCCACCAGATACCTCAGTAAGGGGTGCACCTGAAACAAATCAAGACCATGGAGAAATTATCAAAGAGACCATTCAAGAAACTGAAGAACCATGCAATCAACTACATCCCAGAGCCAACAAAACAACAAGTCTGTAACCTTTTTTTAACCACAGGACAGAACCAACAATCCAAGAAACACTACACTTGCAGCAGCAGCATACAGGACCAAGATGAAAGACCAGAAGAGGATGAAGAGGCCAAGGTAATTACCCTGAGAGATGCCAACAGAACAGGTGCATGACTAAAACATATGAAGTAGTGAACTTATCTTCTATCTCCCTATTAGTATCATGGATTCAGCTATTTCTCCAAGGCCTGAATGTTTGTACCTGATTCTGTTGTCAATCAATCTGAAACATATACTGATTTAAGGAAATTGTTCCAGAAATTAAATCTGAGGAAACATTACAGTGCCAGAACAAACAACATGGGGTACCCTACAGTACATGAAACAGTCCCTATTTTTGACCTCTATCTCCATCCTCTAATGGTGTTAATACACAAAAATGATATTTTATCTGATCCACCAGATCTAGTATCTTTTGACGAGGCCCCTGACATGAGTCATGAGAACCCACTGACACAGATTAACAGAAAGAGATTCTTTAAACCATTATCAACATTTTATCTCTTGGTATCCAAATCCCCTGCTTTACAGACCATCCAGAATTTAGTTCTGTAAGAGGTAGAACTATTATTTCAGACCAACTGGAACCCTTATCATCAAAATGTAACTCTGCTGAAAAGCTGGCTCTTTAAGAACTCAAAGATATACCAACCATTGAAATCAAACCTGCTGGTATGGATGTAGTGATGGACAAACATCAATACAAATCCAAAATGAATAGGCCCCCCATCCACCTCCACCTCCAAATGGCTATACTTTCTCCTCAGTCTCCTGCCTAAAGGTCTATAATGCCCTCTTAGCCCTCAACCCCAATAAGTCCAGTCCAGACAATCTTGATCCTTATCTTGTTTGTATCTCTGCTCCTGCCAGCTCTCTCCCCCTCTCCCATATACTGAACCACTTCTTCCACCTTTGTGAGTTTATCCTGGCTTGAAAAACTGCAAATGTAATACCCCTCCACAAGGGAGGGGATGCACGCACATCAGGTAACTATCGCACCATATCCCTTCTTCCTTCCCTGGCTAAATTTCAGGACTCCCTAGTCCTCTCTCAATTTCCTTAACTCCACTGTCTATCTCTCCCCTTTCCAATCTGGATTTCAAGCTAATCACTCAACTATCACCTCTTTCTGTCCTGTCACTAACTCTATCCTTTCTGGTATTGACAAATGTCACCTAACAGCTGCCATTTTCATTGACCTTGCCGAGGCCTTCGACTCAGTCTCCAACCCCCTCTTGCTAAAAAAATTTGATCTGCTGGTCTCTCTGCCCCAATGTTAATTGGTTTCATCCTACCTCTCCTATTGCTCCCAATGTGTCAGAGTAGGTGGCACCTTCTCCCCCCTCATCTGTTCCAGTGCCCCTAAGGATCAGTCCTAGGGCCAATACTCTTGTCTATATTTCTAAATGATCTTCTGACAGCTTGCTCTGCTTCAAACATACAAACATATGCTGATGATACAGTTCTCTATGTCTCTGATCCTTCTGCTCTTGATGTTGAATTTCAGCTCCAAACTCACTTTCACTCAATACCACAGTGGTTTCAAGTCAACCACCTCAAAGTTAATGCCAAAAAAACTGTTTCAATGATTTTTGGTTCCCCTTACAAACTAACCAACCTCTCCTCTTCGCCTAAATTCTCAACCTTGGATGAAGCCATACTGGATGATGTCTCCTACTATAAATACTTGTGTGTCTGGCTTGATTGCTGCCTGGACTACTCCAAACACATCAAGCACATCCACTCTAAGCTCCGCCCAGGTTAGGTGCTATATATCATAATAAAAATTCCCTCCCTCAGAATGCTCGCCTTGCACGCCTCACAAAAATGATCCTACCCACCTTCGATTATGCTGACATTATCTATGGCACCGATCAAGCCTCTCTTCCAGCAAGGCTAGACTCCCCATACAATGCCTTCTGTTGCTTTGTTTTGAATGCCCCTCCCCACACCCACTACTTCATGCTGTACTCCTCCTCCCTTTCTCTCTCCTCACTTCATTGTCATCAAAAGGTGCATTCCTCTTTCTTCATCTCCAAATTCTGGTTTGGTTTCCTCTCCTCCTATCTCTTCTTTTCTCCTCTCCCCTATGGCAGAGCTCTCCTATCCCCTTGGGTGCAGGGACTTCCACACGTTCTCCCTTCCTCACCCTTTGTATTGGGCTGGCTCTGCTGCTTTCACCTTCCAGCTACCCTCTCTCTGGAACTGTCTTCCTCTCTGCATTCATCTCTTCTCCTCCACAGCTGTTCTTAAAAAGGCCCTTGCTGAACACTCTTCTTTCACTGGCACCTGCTCATGCTAGGTCTTTCAGCCACCGCTCTCTCCACTTCCCATCTCCAGCTATTCACTTTTTTCTTCCTTGGCAAACTAGCCTGACACACTACTCTCGATTACTTTGTTAGCCAACTTAATGCAATATTATATAATCCAATGGCTATGCACAGGTACCTGTAAAAAAAAAAATACTGTATTCGATTCCTTATGAAATTATTTATAAATTTGCCTTACGTTTGTAAAAACTGTATTCAGTTCTTTATGTAATTTATTTGTAATTTGCCTAATGTTTTTATTTGATTCCTTCTCCCCATCCCCTAGGTCACACCTGGAAATGAGTCTTTGCCTCTCCTGGTCACCAATTTTAAATAAATAAATTGGAGTAGTTATAGATTGCTCACAACAGATCCTACCAGAATCTTCCAGTCATGGATTTTTGAATTTCTAGACAGAGCATTGATGCAATACTGGATAACAGAGCAAGAGAGACAATATATAAGGGTCACTACACCAATACCAATTTTTATATTTTCACAAAGCTACACAAGGACCAGACCAACCCCTCAGGATGCCCCATAGTTTCTGGAAAAGGGCGCCCTACAGAAAAGATCTCTATTTTCAGTGATTTCTTCTTAAATTTCAAATAGCACAGACTCTCCCTTCATACATACAGGACATTATGGATATTCTATCACATTTGGAATGGGTGACCTGGTCCAAGGAGTATATTTGACTTCAGTAGATGCCATTTCACTATGTACATCCATAAGCCACAAATCTGTGCTTTTTACACTTGAATATTTCTTAACCAATGCTAAAGTGACATCAAACTTTCCTGTTCCTTTTTTACTTGAAGCTATAAAACTTCTTCTTACATCAAATTATTTTGTCTTTAACAAACTATTTACCAACAGAGTTAAGGTATGGCTATGGGGACCACTGTGGCCACATCTTATGCCAACCTACTGTTGGGTTGGTGGGAGGAGGCAATCCTGTTCAGCCATGGCCATAACCCATATCTGCCCCAGATTAAACTCTGGGGTAGATATATTGAAAATATTTTGGTTGTAAAATTGAAGGGAGGTCTTAGATCTGCAAAACAATTTGTTGATTTTTTTGAATATAAATGCAACTGGTGTCCAGTTTACAAATTTCGCTAACCCTCACATTATAACATTTTTTGACATATTGTTTATGTTGGAGCCAAGCTGCATCATTGAAACCAAGACATTTTGTAAACCCACTTCTGGGAATACATTACTGCTGTTACAGAGTTCCACCCATATCATCTGAAATGGGGCATTCTGTTTGGGCAGTTCCTGTGCCTTCACAGGAACTGTTCTTCACTGTCCAGTTTTAATAAACAGGTCTTTGGTCTGCAACAGAGGTTCCCTGAGTGGGAATACACAGCCTACACTTTGGATGAAGCTTGAATAAAGCTAGAAATACTGACCATAACATCCTTTTAATCCCCAGAAGACATCAGGAATACCAGACTGAATGAGTGAATTTTGTCCTGGAGTACAACTGTTTAGCACTATATAATGCAGACATTGTACATAATCACTGACATATAGTCCATAGTGATGGGGACCACAAAGTAAGCCCTAAGGATCCTCCCAGAATCTCATACAAAATGGTAAAAATTTGGCAAACATGTTAACTCACAGCTTATATACCAAACACCAGACACACAACACATTTCCTGACTTCCATCCCCTGCCACCAGCATATTTCAATGTGGTCATTGCAACATCTGCGATTATTGCTCTTCAGGTAGTACCTTTAAACATCCTACCATCCAAAAGTCAGAAAACATCAGGCAGTTCATCAACTGCAGCACATAATTTGTGGTATATGTGATAGTATGCACCTGTCCAAAGATTTACATTAGCAAGACCATCTCCCAATTCTGTAATTGAATACAAGAACACATACACTCCATTATTTGGGCACATCTAGACACCCCACTGGTGTCACATTTTGCAGAGCTACACAATGGTGAAACAGGCAACTTGTATTTAATGGGACTGGAACTTATAAAAGCATCCATATGCGGAGGGATCAGGACCAAGAAACATCTTCAAAAAGAGGCAAGATGGACTTACACCTTGAAAACTCGCATTCCAGAAGGGCTAAGCAATATGACTGATCTTATACATTTTCTATGAACCATTATAGGCTGATACAGAGTTTACAAAATGCAGACATGTCTAGGATTTATAAATTAGTCTGTCATTGCTATAATTATAAGCAGTAGTCAATATTGATACTAATCTAATGTTTTTTTTTTCCATACAGATTGATTGGATTCTTCACTGGCTTGTTTATATCCTATCTACATTCTGTTTGAGCACCCTTAACATCTCATACTGCCTTTCATTTTTGTATCACTTCTTATTACATAACCCTAGTTACCACAGTGGCATGCATACTCTTTGCCCAATTTTACTCTTCTTATTTGGTGATGAATATTAATGTAGGGAACACTTGTTTCTTTGACCTCATACTTTCATGTTTTCCTCTCAGACGCTCCCCTTTCTGTTTCCTTCTTTTCCCCTTTTACCCTCTCTATAAAGTTCTAGTTTTACTAAGACCTAAGTCTGTCTTTTTGAAGTCTTCTATTTCATAGAGTATGTAGCCAGAGATGCTGAAGAGATGCCAGAGATAAATTAGGTTCTGCAGTATTACAGTAGGTAGGAAAAATTGTCAACTTGATGGGCCAAGTGGTCCTTATGTGCCATCAATTTCAATGTTTCTGTGTAACACCTGTAGTCTCTGCAGCTTTCATATGGCTTGCCCCACTTTCATTTTTCTTGGCAAGCATGCCTATGTATTGAACATTTGTTCTACTTACCTCTTACTATTTTGTCATTTCATCCCTTCCTCATTCTTTTCTTCTCTCTTTTTTTTTCTTCACTACTTTTAGTGCCTGACTGGCATCACTGCAGGGCTGTAATGTTATTGTCTTTGTCTCTGCTCCTTTTATCTTTTTGTTTTTGTAACATTTACTTTGCTTCTTTTTGCATGCTGTAAATTTATACTCCTTACTACAAGCTTCCTCACCACCACCCTTGGTTATGAAATCTGCTTTTAATTGAATATATGAATATATACTGTACATTTTTGACTGAGTCACATAGTTATAAATGAAATTGTTGTATTACACTACTTATGTGCTAGTAATTTGTGTACCTAAACAGCTGTAATTTGATACTCACATGGTGATTTTTTTAATGTGCATTTTCTTTAGTGTTTTGTTGTTGTACAGAAACTGGAAAGACTTTTGTTCTACCAACCAGGCAAATGTAGTTGACCCATATGGCATACATAAAAAGTATCATAAGGATTGTACTTTGTATTTCATGCTTCTAATTTTGGGAGGTGATGCTGAACTTAATCCAGGATCTCAAGCAGATATGAAATCAAATATAAAAATACTACATGGCAAAGCCCAAAGCATGGCTCCAAAAATTGACAAAATTCAGACCATGATTCAAGAACTAGATCCAGGAATAATTGGACTCACTGAGACATGGCTAACAGGGAATATAGATGACAATGAAACCAGTATCCCAGAACACCAACACTTCATATCTGACAGAGTAAGGGGGGGTCATACTTAAATAAAGCATTCTTTAGATCATGCTGAAATGTTGTCAAAAGGAAGTACAAGTAGTATAGAATATATAGTGATTAACTTATTGAGTCTTAAGATGGCACTGGGGTACTGTACTCTCCACCTAACACTAAAATAGAACACATAGAAGAAGTAATAAACAAAATGTATGATAGTGTCGGAGAAAGACAAATGGTACTGATTGGAGACATGAATGCAGACTGGTATAAACCTAGGGGAAGAAATCTAAACAAAGCAATATCAACACTGGGGTTAAAACAACAAATTAAAAAAACAACCGGATTCACACTACTGCAACTGAAGGAGCTGTCTTGGAACTTATATTTACATCTCCTCAGATCAACGTACAGGAAACAGGAACCTTACCAACATACTTGGGTGACCATAACCCGGTTTGGATAAAGATAGGATGTAACCATCTTTATCTCAAACAAAACAACCTAAATGGGGTCAGGGGCATGCATCATTTCTCAGTAGATAAGTCAAAATTAGATTTGAAGAAAGAAAAGTAGGAAAGATGTAAGCTTATCTCCAATCTAGAAACAACAGTTGAATACTTTCTTGACACATTCAACAATATATGTGGTCTGAATGCCCATAGATGTAAATAACATAATACGAATATTAAAGTTCCCTGGATCAAAGAAAACATTTCAAAAATTATTACAAATCAAAAATAGACTTTGGTGTATAGCCAGAAGAACAAAACATCAAAAAGACTGGGAGAACTTTAAAAACAATAGAAATACATGTAAAGAACAAATCAAACAAGCAAATGCTAGCTACTATAAACATAAATTGGAACAACATAAAGATTCAAAAAGTTTCTGGTAAACTTGACATGACAGAGATGTTCAAAAACCTCAAGGGCATGAACAAGGTGGAAGGGGACAACATATTCCAGTTTAAAAGTAGTGCCAGAAGAAGAGGGTATGATCTGAGACTGATGGGTGGGCGCATAAGGGGAAATGTCATAAAGAGTTTTTTTTACAAAGAGGGTGGTGGATGCATGGAATACCCTGCCCCAGGAAGTGGTGGCCACCCATATGGTGGCAGGCTTCAAACATGCATGGGGCAGGAATAAAGAAATATTAGAGATGGGATGAACAAGCTAAAGCCAGGGACCAGATAGGATCATTGGCCACTTCGTCAGGTAGTATAAATGGGAAGACTGGATGGGCCTGGTGGCCCTTATCTGCTGACATTAGCTATGTGTATCTATGTAACTGTAAATAAACTAACTAGCCCTAGTAAAAAGGGAACCCAAAAAATCTTGCAGTTGGTATACAAAGGCTAACTCATAAAACACCCGAAGCAAATAGCTAATATGCTAAATGAATATTTCATTAATCTACCAGATCTGGGGAACATCGACTCTTAAAACTAACAAGGAAAAAATGAACCTAAACTGTAATACTGTAGCAGTGACTTAATCATTCCTTTTATTTTAAGGTTTTGTCCATTTCTGAAGTAAAAAAGGGTTTAAGAAAAATAAACATATACAAAACTCCGGGGTTGGATGGAGTGGAGGGAACATTTTTACAATTGGCAGCTGATTATATAGCACCTACAGTAATATATATGTTCAGAAACTTTCCCATCTGTATGGAAGCAAAGTAAGATAGTTCTAATTTTTAAAGGGGGTGAAGCTGAGGACCTTGGAAATTATAGACCAATAGACCTTTTATCAGTATTGTCAAAATGTATACAGAGGCATGTTCACCAACAAATAACAGAATACTTAAATAAGTATGGTATATTGACACTGTACCAGTCAGGGTTCAGGGGAGGACATTCCACCACTACAGCACTGGTGGAATTTAATGATCTGGTGGCCTCCTCACATGGTGCTAAACAATAAACAGCTGTTCTGTTTGATGATTTAGTGAAGGCCTTTGACCTGGTGGACCACTCCCTGCTCCTGGAAAAAATCAAGGCACTGGGAATAGCAGATGGCCCCTGAGATTGGGTAAGATCTTATCTGACAGGAAGATCACAGAGGGTATCTGCATCCCAGACTTTGTCATCCAATAAAAATGCAATCTGTGGAGTCCCTCAGGGGTCCATACTCAGACCCCTGCTGTTTCTATTATTCAACAATGACCTCCCACAGGTGGTGCAACATTCAACAGTAAGACTATATGCAGACAACACTGCACTCATTGCCATAGGAGCAAATCTGTAGGATATGGAAGAAAAACTGAAGTCAGATTTTGATGTGGTTAAGGAGTGGTTCACCAGGTCAAGGCTTCAGATGAACACAAGAAATGCCAAAGTCTTGCACTTTGGAATAAAGGATGAGTCTAAACTACATGTACATACAAACAACAAGGAGCAAATAGAACAGATAAAGAAATACTATTATTTAGAAGTGATGTTCGATGCAGAACTAAGTTTTGATGAGCACATCACTACATTGATATCCAATTCAAACAAAAAGTTAGGAGTTCTTAGGTGCACCAGTAAATGCCTTAACAGGCAGGCATGCAAAACAATAGCAGAGGAAATGATATTGCCATCTTTAGAATGTGGACCAATATATAGAGTTACAAGCAAGAAATTAATGGACAGGTTAAATAAGACACAGTAGAGAATGGCTAGGTATGTTCGAAGATGTATATTCAACACATATCACTGTGACATGCTATTAAAACTAGGGTGGTCACCACTTGAAACAGGAAACCATAAAACATGGATAAAACTTTTACATAAACTTTCAATCTACAACTGAGAACACTATGTACAAAAAGTAGCTTTTGGCAGAGAAATACAGCCAACTCATAAATCTACTAGATCTGTACACATAAAAAAGATCATTCCAAGTATATGTAAGACCAGATTTGGGGAAAAAACTTTATGCTTCCGGGCAGCTCAATAGTGGAATGTTCTTACCTTTGAAATGCATACAGCGACCTCCCATCACAAATTTGTCACTGCTGTAAACAGCTATTTTCCAGTGATTTGTAATTAACAACATTTAGAATTATTTAACTGTACTAAGTACATGTTACACATATAAATTGAATGACATTTTGCATACAGTATATGTTGTGTGTATACTACTGCATTGTATGTATTTTTATTATTATTTTTAGTGGTAACTAGTAAGCTCATTCTATACAGGACTGTCTTGCAAACATGGGTTCTTCCCTAACGACATGTATTATTTTGTTTAAAAATAACATTTTTATCTACATGTCTATCTACAGGCTCAGTTTTTTAGTAGTATGCCTTTAAGAATGGACTTTGAATTTTGGATACCTGAGCCTGTAGCTCTGCCCCCTGGTGAAGCCTCATGCCACAGAGGCAAGGCACCAGTGTAATAGTACCGTCATCTTCATTATTTGAGCATTTCACGTATTAAAACTTTAGCAGCCACAGAGACATTTTACTCTCTGACTATCTGGTGTTCACCCATTTTTTGTGTGTTTGCTTCATCCCTTAAGGCCGTCCTGTCTCTAAAATCCCACAACGGAATGAGCCCTAATTGTCTAGACCACAAACTCCTGCACCTCTCTGCCTCTGCTGTTAACTTACCACTTACCTCCATTCTCAACCTCTCCTTCACCTGTGTTTCTGATTCTACAGTTATCCTCCTTCCAAAAGGGGTGATTCTACCTCTCCTGGTAACTATTACCATATGACCCTCCTCACCACCTTGGCCTAGCTCCAGGAACACCTTGTGCTATTCCAGCTCTCCACATTCCTTGATTCTTCCACCTTCTTCACTCCTTACTGACCTGGCTTCTGAAAGTCCAGCTTCACCTCCAACTCCCTCCTCTAGCTTACTGACTCCTTTCTATCTATCTGTCATGGATGAAGGCCTGCCCACTTCTGTCATATTTGTTGACTTGTCCAAAGCCTTCAGCACTGTTGCCCACCCCCTTTTCCTGGAAAAGCTCAAGGCAGCTGGGCGCTTTTACTCCTCAGTCAGGTGTTTCAGCTTCTACCTTGAAGGCAGGCCTCAAGCTGCCTAGATTTGAGAATCCCTCTCGTTACCCAACTCTCTATCAGCTCAGGCATTCCCCAAAAGTTTGTCCTTGGCCCCATAATATTCTACAGCTTCCTAAATGACCTCCCCACTGTGTGCTTTTGCATCCATCCAATGTATGCAGATTGTATGGTACTGTTTGCCTCTGGCTCCTCTGCCCTTGACCTTACTGCCAGGTTCAAAATGGAGTTTGTTTAAATCCAGCACTGGTTCCTGGCAAATCAGCTGTCCCTCAACACCAAGACAACAGTCTCTATGATGTTTGCCACACAGCAGAAGTTTGCTAGGCTCACCCTTCCCCTCCTTCTATACCCTTGATAGAGCAGAAATTTTACCTCAGTGTCTAGCAGGACAGGCACCTTGATTTCTCTGCACATGTGGATGCTATCCACTAAAAGCTTCATCCCAAACTTGGTGTGCTTTACAGGAATAATGGATGTATCCCACTTCCTGCCCATAGACAGATTGTCTCAAAGATGATACTCCCCATCTTCAACCATGGTGACATAGTACACAGTATTGCTCCCATGTCCATCTCATGCCATAATGACTACTTCATTAAACCTGTAGACCTGGACATCACATCATACATTGAGGACAACAAATATTTTTTTACTACATACACAAATACATACACAAATTAGCACAGAACATTCAGGCTTTACTAATGTTTAACTGGTAACCTTGGACATCCAGGACGTATATACATGTATAGGCCTGGAATCACTATTCATAGCACTAAGAAATGGACCCCCAGGCAAGAAACCTAGCAATGCTTTTCTTGTGCAGCTGGCTGAGATAGTTCTCTTGTGTAACTACTTTACATTTGAAAACACATACTATGCCCAAATCAGAGGCACAGAAATGGGGAGCACCTTTGCAACCTCATATGCAACTCACCATATGGCCAAATTGGAGACAGGCTGCATTTATGATGATAGCGCTAACATGTACAAGCAATATATCATAGCATGGAATGATACATTGATGACATTTTCCTACTATGGTCAGGAACAAACAAGAATTGACCTTTCTGTATGACTTCCTAAACCAGAGAAGGGAAAACTTGAAATTTACCCTTAACTGGGTACTGAAAAAGTACAAGTTTTGGATGTCAACGTTTACAAAAAATATGATAAATTGGAGACCACACTCTTTTGCAAAACAACAGACAAAAACACAGAGAAAGCTTCCATAACTCTAAACTTATAGAAAGCATCCAATTTTCCCAATTCCACAGATTAAAAAGGAATTACAGTAACCCTAACACCTACCAACAAGAAGGTGAGAACATAGCCAGAAGATTCAGAAAAAGGGTATATAAAGAAAGCATTGTAACAGTACTAAAGAGAAGACAGACAGTACTGTACTGCAGGAGAGGTTGCTGTGCAAAACAGGCAATGGGAACTAAGCAATGAAATGATTTTATTGGGTGCCAAGTACATACAAGAAACTAGTAAAATAACTAATATCATCAACAAGGACTGGCAAACATAGCAGATCCATGGGAGATATGTCACTAAATTGTATCAGAACTCTCTGGTAGCATTAAAACACAACCCCACAATCTAAAATCAAATTGTACACACAGTGCATGAGCTTACAGCCCCACCTTAGCAACAATACCTTTTGGGCCCTCTTAAAAATAGAAGTTTCTCATGTCGTATGCATTTGGTGTGCTCCCATACTGTGAGAAAAGAATACTTTAAGGACACCACAATGGAAAGAGAGGGACAATATAATATGCCAGAGTACACACATTTTATATGTACTCATATCCATGTGACTGTTTATACAGAGAAACATAGACAATGATGGCACAAAAAGACCAGTGGTCCATCCAGTCTGCCCAAGATCCCAATAATCCCTGGCACCTACTACTCCTCCAGGGTACTAACCCTTCCCGTCATCTCTCTATTCTCCTTCTTGGTCCTGTCACCCCCGGTAACCACTGTTCTCTTCATTATATCCCCACCATGCTTGATTCCCCTGACTGTTTTCACACCCACCACCTCAGCTGACAGACTGTTCCAAGGTTCCACCACTCGTTCTATAGAGTTGTACTTCCTCACATCCCTTCTGAACCCATCTCCTGTTAATGTCCTTTCATGTCCACATGACCGTGAATTGATATTCAGGCTAAATAGTTCCCTGCATTTCACTTTGTTAATTCCTTTAAGGAGCTTGAAGTTCTCTATCATATCTCTCCTCTCCCTTCTGGTCTCCAGTAAGTTTGTCTTTAGTGCCTTGAGGTGCTCCTACATGATGCATGGGCAAGATGATGACAGAACTGAAGACACACATCCAGGAGCACAAGGGATGCATAACAAGAAGAGACACTAACTCCTCAGTAGTGAGACATGATAATGCAACAGGACATAACTCATTATCACTGAGGTTTTGGGACCTAGGAAAAGTGAAGGAACCCAGCAGGGAAGCTGACTGGGACCTGAGCCTAAGGAAAAGGGAAATGTTGTGGATATACACACATAACTCCACAGATGTGGACAAGGGAATGAATGAAGTCAAGGACTGGCACTGTGGCACCTTTTCTTCTAGGCTTAGATAATAATGCCTACAGAGAAATGGACTTAAGCGACAATACTGCAGCAGAATCTTGATATCACAACCTATAAACTCCCCCCCTTTCCATCTCCAAATTGTTCCCTCTTTTTCCCCTTCCCTCATTTGGAACACCCCTCCATTCCTTTTTTCCCCTTCCCCCAACCCAACCCCTTTTACCCCTCCCTAGACTATAATTACTTACCTTCTTCTGAAACTTCACAACACCTCTAAGCTCACAGAGTCTGTCTACTTTACCCCTGGGTTCATCCAGCAATAGAAGTGCATTCTTGTATTTTTGTGTAAATTTATTTAGTTAGTTAAAAGTTTAATCATGAAAGATACTGAGCAGAAAACAGCTCATTTCCAGATACATCCTGGGGGAGAGGAGAGAAGGGAGATAGCTAAGCAATAAAACTACTCAAGATAAGAAGTAAAATACAATAATAAGTACTAAAAAGCATAATTATAAATATTAGAGGCAAATTAAAGAGTGAATACAATAAAATTAAAACACATTATAATATAGGTTGGAAAAAGCCAGCAACACAGTTGGTGTAACAGCATCACCTGACCATGGATTAAAACACCTTTTTAATCCACAGTTGGTGTGCGTGTCTCTGACACAATATCCATGCTTAAAGACTCGGAAGTAAAAGGTAGCCATTGAAGAAGTATGCAGGTGATAGACAGCGGCTTCATGGTAATCAAGTGCCAGTAGTGGGGAGAACATAGTGACAGCAGGTCAGAGATATGCAAGTGACTATATTAAATGTGGGACGGAGCTCCGACCTGCTGTCACTGTGCTTAGGGAACAGAGAGAGTGAACAGCAAGTTGTAAAAGATAGAAAGTGCATTGGTGTTGCCCCCCCCCCCCGCTTGGCTGCACATTTCCATGTCAGGCTGTGTGACATTTATGCTGGTTGGGGTATTGGTGCTGGACATTGTTGCTAACTGGCTGCACTGAGTCCTGCATGAGAAAGAGAGACATGGGAGAGAGATAGAGCATGTTGGCAGCACTCCCCAGCCAATACATTTATGTCAGCTGCATCTAGCCCTGCAGGAGCACCAAAATAAAAAGAGAAAGGCAGCCCATGCACCAAGCCCTGCACCCCCTCATTCTCTGCAGTTCTCAGCCCTCCCCACCCGTACATTTATACCAGCTGCACCAAGCCCCACATGAGTGGTGAAAGTGAAACAGAAAGGCAAACCCTGCACCTCCTCGTACTCTGCAGTTCTGACTGCAACTATCCTGGAGGCATTTACAAGTAAGGCAACCGCTGCAGACTGGGATAGGATGAGAATGTCATTGTGTCTCCAACTGTCCCAGAGGCATTTCCCACTGAGGTACCCCCTGGAAAGTGAGAGAGAGAAGGAGAGAGAGAGCGAGAGAGAGAAAGACTGAAAGGCACAGCTGCTGTGGGGCAGAAAAAGAGCAGAGTTTGTTAAGAGGAAAGCAAATTCACTCATGCATATGTTATGTATGTTATGAACATACAAATGTCAGAAATAATTTCTGGACTCTATTTCTGGCATTTGTATGTTAATAAAATACATAACATGTGCATGAGTTCTGAGGACTACTTTTCAGCTTGGCAGGATACACTCACAGTTTCGCTATATAAGCAGCAAAAACAGATGATCCTGGATGTTTTAGTGTTTTTTAAACATAACCCATATTATAAGTGCAATAACCCACTCCAGGGTATGGGGTTGTACACATTTAATCCATGCCTCAGGCTCTGTGAGGAAACTCAGCCTACAGCCTTATGCCTTACAATGCACCCGAGGTGTGGATTAAATGCCTATAACCTCATACCCTGTCGTGGGCTACTGCTTACCTCTTATATGTAGAGAAAGAGGAAATAAGAAGAGGAGGGAGTCATGGAAAGTTGCAGGTATGATAACAAAAGTCATATAAAAGAGACTTTAAGGAGGAAGGAGAAGATGCTGATTGAATTGAAGGGGGAAGGGAGGACCAACGTTTAGGACATTGGTAAGAAAAAGTAGATTCTCCAGCAGTAGATTTTCTAGAAGGAATAAAGAGAAAAGGGGAAATATTGTTGTAGAGAGGGTTGGAGGAAGAAGGCATTTAGGACAGGATAGAAGGGAGCTGAACCAGAATTTGGATATCAAATCAAATCAAACTTTATTTGTAAAAGGCACCTTTCCAAAACCAAGGCACCTACCTGTACATAACACAATAAAAATCAATAAATAATTAAAACAATGTTAAAAATTTATCCAAGGCGGCAACATTAAAAATCATTATATATATGGCTAAAAAGAAATGTTTTTAACGCCCCCTTAAAACTTTGGACAGTCGGGCAATCTCGCACCTGATGAGGTAGAGAATTCTACAAGGTTGGGGCCATAAAACTAAAAGATCTGGCCCCAGATGTCTTTAAACGAACCTTGGGAATCTCCAGCAATCCCTCGTCAGTGGATTGGAGAGAGTGGGAGGGACAGTAGGGACAAAGAAGATTTTTCAGGTAACCAGGTCCCTGATCATGTAGGGCCTTATAGATCAGCAAACCAAACTTGAAGGTGATTCGCCAGCATAATGGCAGCCAGTGCAGTTCGCAGAGCACAGGCGTTATATGACTGGCCCTAGAAGAACCAGTCAATAGCCTGGCTGCTGCATTTTGCACTAGCTGCAGGTGGGGAATATCAACCCCCGGTAGCCCAAGATAAAGGGCATTGCAGTAGTCAAGGCAGGAGGTAACGAAGCCGTGGACCAAAGTAGGAAAATCGTCAGGAGGAACCAGGCGCTTCACCCAGGCGATGTTCCTCAGATGGTAAAAAGAGGCTTTGACAACTGCCGACACCTGAGATTTAAGTGTCAAACAGTCATCAAACACAATGCCCAGGTTCCGCACACGGTCTGAGGTAGTTAGCTGAACACCCCCAACCTATAAACCCGAGGGTGATCCCGCCAACAAACCTGCCTCCCAGCGACCTGGGTCCACAGCCAACACCTCAGTTTTCTCTGTATTCAACCGCAGCCAACTCACATTCATCCAGTCCTGGATTTCAGCCAGACAGTTGTTAATGACCGAAATGGCAGCATCTTGGCCAGGCACAAAGGACATGTACAGTTCAGTATCATCTGTATAGCAGTGAAAACTGAAACTGTACTGCCTAATAATCACTCCCAATGGCAGCATATACACTGCAAACAACATGGGCACCAAAATGGAGCCCTTCGGCACCCCACAGAATAGGGGGAATGATGTTGAGGAAAAATTCCCAGACACCACCCTCTGATTGTAAAAGAAGCACAATAGGACAAGTGCCTAGAATCAAGAGAGGGGAGAGAAAGGTCTGAGTAAAGAGAGCAGTGGTGAGTGTGAGGGGGTAATCTAAAGCAAAATGGCAAAAAGAATGAAAAAGGGGGTCCAGTCTGGCAAAGGAAGACTTAGGAGCACCACTGTAGATGAAGTCACCATAGTCTAAAATAAGAATTATTTTTACTATGATTTCTCAGTAGGCAGGCAGGGAATGCATGCTTTATTCCTGTACAATGATCCAAGCTTAGAGTGAGGCTTATGGTAAATTGCATCAATATGCACTGAGAAATCAAGATGCTGGTCAATCTTAGCTCCTTAAAGGGTAGTAAACAGTGGGAGAGAAGTATGTCCCGCAAGCCTCTGATGGGTGCCAAAAGTCGAGGAGACTGGTGTTTTGGTATTGAGGGACAATTGGTTAGAATTGAATCAGCGATGAATGCTGTTGAAATCCAAATGCAGCCAGGGAATAAGGTCACGGGAAGAAGAGCCTGAAGCCAAAAGAATTGTGTCATCAGTGTACATACGAATGGACGCAGAGGAACAGACAGGGGGCAGATCAGTAAAGAAAATGGAAAGGAGAATGGGATCCAGTACAGACCCTTTAGGGACACTTGAGCTAATGGGGATTGGAGAAGAATGGATTTTCCTATCTAAACGGCTTGAGACTTTACTTGAATATAAGAATGGAACAAATTGTCCGAAGAGTCAGAGAGACCTGATGCTTTAAGTTTGTCCAGAAGGAGGAAATGTGCCACAGTGTCAAAAGCTTTAGCAGGGTCAACAACAAACATTTGTCATTGCTGAATGTTGGCTTGCTGGCATTGGCACTGGTAGTGCAGGAGTTAGAGATGCATAATAGGAATGGCAGTGAAGTATTGAACTGAAGCCAACCCCATCCCCACCCTGCAGAGACTGACAGGCGTTGGGGTGTGCCTTTGGGTCATCCGCTACATGACATTTTACCTCACCCTACCCTGTAGACACTGACAAGTGTTGTGGTGTGCTTTGGGGTCCTTGGGCATTATACTTACCCCATTCCATAAGGAAATACACTGAGGTGGGTGCAGTATAGGAGAATGGGGCGAACTTTGTGGCAAAACACTCCAAGGCACACTTCGATGCCTAGGGATGTAAGTTTGTCATGGCAGTCATACACGTCATTGATTCCATGATGTTTGGTCTTTATTCAGAACCT
Organism: Neoceratodus forsteri; assembly: GCA_016271365.2. Lineage (NCBI taxonomy): Eukaryota > Metazoa > Chordata > Ceratodontiformes > Ceratodontidae > Neoceratodus > Neoceratodus forsteri. The sequence continues at coordinate 14,689,355 of CM057454.1, forward strand.
CCATGACTTTCACTAGTGTCATCAGAATGTAGCAATGATGGCAGTGCCACAACATTTACTACTGTTTACTAATGATTTCATGAACAAACAATGAGTCATTAAAACCTCATCCATGACAAACTTATTGTACATCCCTATCAATGCCTGTCACTGGCTGCAGGGTGGGGGTGGAATGGTGGGAGCATTACAGCTGATGATCCCGTCACACCCCTGACACCTGTCAGTCTCTACAGGGTGGGGAGTAACAGTTGGAAACCCTAATGTGTTGGTATTTTCACTCCAAATTATCAACATGGGCTTTTTGTGACCCCACCTCATGAAGAGCGGCAGTATCAGTTTGTTGGCCAAAAGGTGATTTTGCACAGTGACTGCGCCATTTTACATCACAGGTATGTAAACACACTTTGGGCAGGATATGAAAAATGACAACTGTATTGTTCATGAGGAGGTGTAAAAAAATGGCAACATTGAAAATCTGGAGTGAAAATATGAAAAGTTGGTGAAGTCATAAGCATGCATAGAAACAGCGTAACTCACGTCCGTAACCCAATTATTTATTTATTTTTTTAACCACATTTTCAACATAGGCATTTTGGGACCTCCCCTCATGAACAGTGGCACTGTGATTTTGTTAATCTGTCCCAAAAGTTGATCTCCCACAGTAACCACACCATTGTACGCCACTGGTGCGAAAACACATTTTGGGCAGGATGTGAAAAACAACAGCTGTAGTGTTCATAAGGAGGTGTGAAAAAATGCCAGTGTTGAAAATCTTGCATGAAAATCTTGCAAATTTGTGAAGTTACAAGGGTGCATGAAAATTGCTTGTAACACAGTCATTTTATGGACTTTCATCATCAAATTTTCAACATAGGCATTTTAGGACCTCTGTTCATGAAGATTGTCACTGCTATTTTGTTAATCTGTCCCTAAAACTGATTTCCCACAGCAACTGTGCTGTTCTGTGCTGGAAGTGCGAAATCACATTTTGGCCAGGATATGTAAAATGACAGATGTACTGTTCATAAGGAGGTGTTGAAAAATGGCAATGTTGAAAATCTGGAGTGAAAATATTACAAATTCATGAAGTTATGAACGTGCGTAGCAACTGTGCAATGCACTCTCATAAAACAGTCATTTTTTGGATTTTTTCACCAAATTTGCAACGTAGGCTTTTTGAGAGCCCACCTCATGAATTGGGCATTGTCATTTGTTAATCGGTCCCAAAAGGTGATTCCACACAGTGACCGTGAAATCCCCTTTCAGGACCAATTAACGTCATGACAGTGACTGAATTCATGAAGAGGTGTCCCAATAACCCCATGTTAAAAGTGTGGTGCCATAATTCACAAAAATGGCCGAGATATGCACCAAAGTTGAAAACACCCTATCTATGCCATTATAGAGCTTACCAGCATTTCATCAGTTCGCGGTCAGCTTTGAAGACTGCAGATGTGTTCCCGGTCCACTGAAGATCATCGCGCCAGGCTCCAGAGGTAAGTATGGGGTGAGGGAGGGGTGTGGGTAGGTAGAGTACACGGAGGGTGGGCGTGGGTTAGGGAGGGAGCAGGACAGACTGCAAGGGACCATTTTCTGTTTTACAGGTAAAAAAAAAAAAAGAGAAACGTTGCGGGACTTTTTTTTTTTTTTAACAGGGACATTTGGCATGCTGTGGTGGGCTCCCAGCATGCCACATGAGTGTTTAGGGGACTGTAGCCGATGGAGGATTGGGCACCCCCATCGGCACACAAAAATTGGGGGGTGCATCATGCCAACGGGGAGTGGGCTCCCCCATCGGCAAATTAAACTGGAAAGGGGAGACTGTAGCCAGTGGTGACTGGGCCCCCAGTTGGCAAAGAGAGACTGTTGTGGGGGGCACATGATGCTGAGGGGATTGGGCACCCCCTCGGCACACACTTGGGAGGGGAGCATAAGCCAACAGGGAGTGGGCTCCCCTGTCAGCAAATGAAGTGCTTCAGGCATGCGACAGGGGGATTTGGCACCCCTGAAGTCAGGTGGTGGCAGTCAGTGCCGCCATGTTTAGGGAAAAAAAAAAACAGTAAAGGCACATCGGGAGGCATGTTCCTGTGCCACTGCATGAGAAGCTTGCCTCTCATTGCAGCAGCACTTTTGTTTGATCTGCTGGCCAGTTTACGTATACCTGGTGTCAGTGCCTGCATGCTGGCTTATTGGGGAATGAGGGATGCACCTACTGATGTGTGCCCTGCATTTGCCCACACTGACCGCACCTCCAAATCTGCTACTACTTCAATATGTTGGGTGGTGTGCAAGTGCAAGCCAACATAAAAATGGAAGAAGTAATCAGTCTTTGATCCATACCTTCTTATATAATATTTTATCTCTATGATGTGGTTTGACTTGTACTTTGGCAAAATGGGAGACTTACAGTTTGAGCAGTAGGGGGGGAGGGGTACCCTGTCATGCCTATATAGCACTATAAGGCTCTTACAGGACATGGGCAATTTAGGTTTTTGAGTTTATTGTACTTTTCAATTTACTCCATGCAGGCAACCAAAAATCACTCACTAGTTCCGTTGGGGGGAACCACCATTCTCTTGCCAGCTTAGGCCCCTGATCCCACTTTGGCCTTGTGCAGGCAGCCGCAGTTACAACATAGAGCTCACTTGCTAGGAGCAACAGGAGTTATCATGGTCATCATATACAGTGTGACATTATGATGGTACTGGATGCCCCCTGGGAACCTGCCTTAAAATGGGCCATGGGCTACTATGAGCAAGAAATTTGGCAACAGTAGAAATTTCATAACCCCTTACAACACAGTTTTTTTTTTTAAATACAATAGTTGTCTAGAAAAGGATGAGGGTTTTGATTACTAGCAAATAAACTGAGTCTAATATTAAAAGATCTATACATTAGCAGGGTATATGGCAATCACCAGGACACAACTAACCGGAGAGCCAGGCAGTATGCACATCATCATGTACATCACTCCACAAGATCATCATGCACACCCTCGAGCCTCACTGTGAACAGGTCTTCACTTCAGAAAACCCATCGCTACTACAGAAGGTGAGTAGCATGCGTTTGTCACCCTCATTATTAACTTATCCACTTTAAAGTACTGTAGGAAAATCTGAGTTGGAATGCATTTTAAATTGGAGAATGGTTATAAAAAAGAATGGCACTATAGCATGTTTAGTTCTGCAGTGACATCTGGAAAATAAAATTTAGGATGATCTTCCTGAATGTAAGAATCTTGAACAGCACAGGGGGCAGACAGAACTAATCATGTTTATCTAAATCGCCAAAATATTAATTTCCATTTTGCATACATACATTTGGGGTAAAAATCTGCACAAATGACAAAGTTATGAGTAAACATTTAAAAAAATGTTTACTCATAACTTAATAGTGTTTTAAGATTTTGACCCCAAATGCTCAACATAGACTTTTTATGACCCCACCATATGATCAAGCCAGGTGACATTTTTTAAGTCCCATCCAAAAGGGCCCAGTGGCACTGGAGGTTGAGGCGCTGGTCACTACACCTCACGCCATGCCGGCGACCTGGGTTTGAGAATGACCCTGGGCTGCCGGGGCTTGGCAGGGGGGAGAGAGAAGATTTAGCATCCGGAGGACTGCTCTCCTCTATTTGGGGGGAGGGAGACTTGTTGTCCCACTTGTTGACTGCCCTCTGGCGTGGCTGGGGGGCAGTATGGGATGGGAGGCATGATCCGACATCCTCACGTCGGTAGGGGAGGGTGGACAAAGAAAATGGAGAAACAGAGCCTGGCAGGCTCTGTGATGGTCCACTGCTCCTAAGGGCCATCCCTGGGTTCTGGATTAGGTCTCCAGGAGGGTGAAGAAGCTGGCAACCTCCTCCCTAGCCCAGCCGAGGGGGTCAATCCATTGGGGAATTACCGGGGATCAGTGAGTGTGAGAGTGGCGGGATCAGAGAGAGAGTCCCTCTGTCAGGAGGGCCATAGCTGCCTGACAGGGCTCCAGCAGGATAAACATCTATATGTAGAAAAAAAAATCCCATCCAAAAGGTGATTCTGTGGAACAACTATGAATACCTATTTCAGTGGGGATTTGAAAAATGACACTTGTCATGCTCATGAGGTGAGGTGAGTTAAGAAGAGGGTTGCATTGAAAATGTGGGGCCCAAATCTGCAAAAACAACAAAGTTATGAGTAAATATTGAAAAATATGTTTCCTCATAATGTCATTGTTTTTTCATATTTTGACCCAAAATTTTCAACATAGTCTCTTTATGACCTCATCATATGACCAACACAGGCAGATTTCTTTTCAAATCCTGTCCTAAAGGTGATTTTGTGAAGTGGCTGTTAAAATACTTTTTGGGGGATTTTAAAATGTTCACCTATCTTGTTCATGAGGTGGGGTTCCAAAAAGGCTATGTTGAAAATCTGGTGCAAAAAAAATCCCAACAAATGACAATATTATGAGTAAAAGCTCAAAACACATTAAAGAGCCATTAACCAAACTTACCTTGTTTTAGTCAGTTAATAGTCAGCATTGGAAGCAGAAGTATGGGCCAGTCATCATCAGAGTTCAGTGGATAGGAACCTTTTTTTAACAGCGAAATAAAATAGCGTACTTCAACTTTAAACCAACTTTGTTTTTGTGTTGGTTGCCTAATTGCTCTGCTATTTTGTTTTGCTATTTCTTTAGTTTGCAGGAGCACAGGCTAGTACCAGGTAGCCGCCTCAGTTCTTTTTGTTCTTTTTTTTTTTTTTTTTTAACAGGTTTATAAGATGATGAGGGACATAGAAACATAGACTTTGATGCTGGCCCAGTGGTGCTGAGGGTTGAGGTGCTGGATGCCACACCACGTGCCACGCTGGCGACCGGGGTTTGGATGTGAGCTGGGGTACCAGGGGTTGGCAGGGGAGGGATGGGATCGAGCATCTGAAGGACTGCTCTCCCATCCCTGCGGAGGGATCTAGGGAACCAATGCTCTATTGTGGCCCCTATGACAACTGGGGCACTAGTGAAGGGCAAGGGCGGAGGTGGCAGATGTCGGCAGTTGTGCCCAACTTCATTGCACGCCCGCACTCTGGTGGAGACAGAAATCAGGAGGAAAATGGCAGCACAGGTCCATGGCAGCAGGATGGCCACAGCTTCATCAGCCAACAAATGTCTGAATTAGAGGCATGTGCCAGTATTGGTTCCTTACCAGGTGCAGGAACATAGAGGGAGTCCCTCTCATGGTATAGCTGCATATGCCAGCTGGGCACATCCAACTTCAGGGTTGGAGGTGAAGTAGGAGCAGTTGCTGGAGGTAAGCAGAGGCTGTGGCTGCAAGGAGGATACAATATGATATGATAAAAAAAATAAATAAATAAACATTGGTGGCAGATAAGGACCACTTGGCCCACCTAGTCTGCCATTTCTTTACCTATTGGGTAAGCTACAGATCCTAGTTAACCAACAGCCTACTTCTTTTTACACCCCACCAGAATTGCCTTATGTCTGTCCCATGCATTCTTGAATTCCCTCACTGTTTTTGACCCCACAACTTCCTCAGGAAGGCTATTCCATACCAACAAGGACAAGACAACAAGGGACAGTTTCCTTTGTTTCAAGTACTTACACTTGGGATATGGCACTCCACTAGAGGTTTGTTGTTTGTCAGCACTAGCGGTGGGCACCCCAGTGTTGCATCCTCTGTAGGGATAGGTTATCTGGCACTGGGAGTTAGCACCCCTGTGATGGACTCTTTCTTTCTTGGGAGAAGTTGAAAACTGGATTGGGTAGGGATGATACCAGCGGTGGTCTTGATGAGCACCGGCCGGTGGTCATACAGAAGGTTGGATAAGGTGGGAGGAAGGATACTGGCAGCAGGGTCGATGAGCCCCACCATTGGTCATTCAGAAACTTGGGTCAGATGAGTGGGGGTACTGGTGGCAGAGTTGATGGGTAGAGATGTAGTGAAGTAAAATTCCACCCATGAATTGATCACGAAGTGGCCACTCCGCTTTAGTATTCCGCTACGTGGATTGCCCATTTTAAACCCTCACTTCACCACTTCACATTGTAATTATGACTTTGCGTTGTGCATGCTGCCTTAACTGCTTTAAGGTGGAGTGAGACTTCACAGGCAGCCCACACACATCACATGGCTTACACAGTGTAGGTCACATACTTCAGTCATGCAGGCAGGAGGTTACAGGCAAAAACACTCTACAGCTTGTGCTGACTTACACGTTTTGCACAGGGTGTGACAAATGGCTCGGCTCTGCAAATGGCCAGGGGTGGAGTGTGGACATGTGATGAAGAAGGGCGCACAGGTGACAAGTCCACAAATGAAGTTATTTTCCCCATTTTACATACAGGGGTTGATGTACCACTTGCACTAGCTAGACATACTGCATTGACCACCACCATCACCACCACTGCTACTCTGACCACCACCTGACAAGATTTCTAAATCATAATCCTCCCTCTCATCATGCCTGTAGTAATCCTCTGGTGTTATTTCATCGCTGCTGCAGACATTTCTCCTTGGTCTTACACTCATGGAAGGGGGTAACATGCTCAATAAGGTTGATGATGAGGGTGAACGCCCCACTATGGCATTAGCTGCCATCTGGTGCTGGGTCCACAGTGTCATGTGCCTGTTCTTAAGATGTGTATGCTGACCCCCATACCCAGATGACTCTCGTTTTTACCTCAACTCACACATGCATGGCAAAGCTGGCAGATTTCTTCATTTGCATCTTAGACAAAAAAATCCCAAACAAGGGATTGTGATCCCCTACTTTTCACATGTCCTTGATGCTGCTTATTGGAATCTGTTTTTTAACCCCTGAAATGGGTGTGCTACATGATTTTTCAGGCTGGAAACACTTGGACTCCAACTGACCACCACAACTACCTATAATTATTACTGGGTCATCATCATTATAATAATAATAATAATAATATTTTTATTTATATTGCGCCTTTCAAATGTCAAGGCACATTCCAATAAAAAACATAAGATAAAAATACAGGAGTACAAAAACAGGAAAGCAATATAAAAAAAACACACACACACAAAGACAAATCAATAAACAGTAAAACAATATGCCTTTTTCCACAGAAAGGATTTCAGAGCCTGTTTAAAACTCCCCACGGTCGTAAACTCCTTAGTCCAATGGGGTAGAGAATTGCAAAGGGAAGGGGCCACAACCATAAAAACCCGGGCCCCAGCAGATGTTAACATCACCCTTGGAATCTCTAGCAACCCCTCATCGGCTGAGCGGAGCGATCTCACAGGCCGATAAGGAATCAGGAGTTCTTTCAGGTAATCAGGGCTCAGATCGTGTAGGGCTTTAAAAGTCAGTAATCTGACTTTGAAGGTGATCCGCCACTGAACTGGCAGCCAGTGCAGTTCCTGCAGCACCGGTGTAATATGGATAGATCTAGGGGTGCCCATCAACACCTGGGCTGCAGAATTCTGCACCTGCTGCAAGCGGTGGATATCAACCCACAGAAGCCCAAGGTAAAGCGAGTTGCAGTAGTCCAGGCGCGAGGTCACAAAGGCATGGATCAAAGTTGGCAGATCACTGGATGGAACAAGGTGCTTGATCCTGGTGATGTTTCTTAGATGGTAAAAAGATGACTTTACCACTGCTGACACCTGGGACCAAAGAGTCAGCCCCGCATCTAATATCACCCCCAGGTCTCACACCCATTCAGAGACCTGTAGCTCGATGTCCCCAAAAAACAATCCAGATGGGGTGCCGGCCGCAGGTCCCCCTATCCGGCAATCCGGATCCGATACCAACACCTCCGTCTTTTCAGAGTTCAACTTCAGCCAGCTGGACCTCATACTATCCTGAATTTCATTTAGGCAGCTGTTAAATACCGAGATAGCTCCTTCCTGGTCGGGTGCAAAGGACAGGTATAGCTGGGTATCCTCTGCGTAACAATGAAACCTCAGCCCATACCATCTCACAATGTTTCTGAGGGGAAGCATGTATACCACAAACATCAGGGACAATATAGAGCCCCGAGGAACCCCACAAAATAGAGAGATGGGATCAGAGGAAAAAAAACCCTGACACCACCCTCTGAGTTCTTCCAGTGATGTATGAAGTGAACCATCTGAGAACAATCCCAGAGAGCCCACAAATACATCTCAGGCGCGCAAGTAGGACCCCATGGTCAACGGTGTCAAATGCTGATGACAGATCTAATAGTACCAAAATGGACCATTTTCTCTGGTCTCTCGCCATCAGGAGATCATTGAGCACCCGAACAAGTGCGGTCTCGGTACTGTGCCTCTTTCAAAAACCTGATTGGAGAGGTTCGTAGATGCTATGGATGGTCAAATGGTTCTCCAACTGGGCCACCACTACCTTCTCGATCACCTTCCCCACAAAGGGAAGGTTTGAGATAGGTCTGTAGTTAGCAAGACAGTCTGGGTCCAAGGATGCTTTCTTCAACAAGGGTGTCAACACTGCCTCTTTCTAGGAGCAGGGATATTCACCTGAGTCAAGAGAACACCAGACTATCTGTGCTAGAACCAAGAAAATAGACTCCCCACATCCCAGAATTAAGGAAGTAGGGCCTGGATCTAAACTACAGCAGGTAGGATGCAGCCCTTGGACAATCCGCATAACATCTACGATTCCCAGGAGGTCGAAGGTACTTCAGGAAAATGAAGGGGTGGTGACCAGGTCCTGGCCACTTGCAACCCACATAGAATGTGTCAAACAGATCTCTGACCTAATGTAAGCCACCTTATCAGCAAAGAACCAAGTGAGCTCATCACACTGTAATTGTGAAAATGCTCTACGGAGCTGTAGACAGGTTGGGCTGCACAATCTGTCCACAGTTCTGAACAGCTGAGCTGGTCGGTTCTGAGTGGCAGAAATTTCCCCGGACAGGAACTCTGCCTTCTTATGAGAGATTTCTGACTGATAGAATTGATAATGTTCTAACAGTCTACGGTGGTTGGCATCTAGGCCAGATTTCCACCAACAATGTTCTAACCTGCGACCAAGTCGCCGCAACTCCTTCAAGGCCCCATCAAACCATGAAGCCCGAGGTCGAAGGGAGAGAGGACACACACCAACTGGAGCAATAGAATCCAGGGAGGAGGTGATAGCAGTATTATAAGCCACAACCAACACCTCTGGATCACTGCAATGCACAGGAAATTGTGATAGGTCAAGAACCGCAGCAAGGCCATTAGAAGAAATATTCCACAAAGGGCGGTGCTTGACCATCTCCACAGGGGTCAGCCTACCAGGTGGGGTGCCAAAACTGAATCTCACAGTGTAGTGATCTGACCAACCGACTGGTTCCACCCCCACGTCAGAAGCCTCGATCCCCAGGAGGAAGACCAAATCAAGAGAATGGCCACCTTTGTGTGTAGCACTGGTAACCACCTGTGTTAGGCCCAGTGAATCCATTAACTGGAGGAAGTGTTGTCCAAATTGTGAGAGTTCGTCATCGATCCATGCATTAAAGCCACCCAGGACCATCAGCCTGGGAGACTCAAAAGCCATGTCGACAACGAAGTCTGCTACTTCCTTAAGGAATTGCTTCTCATCTCCTGGCGGATGGTAGATGAGAGCAATTCGATAGCCCACACCTGCTACAACAGCACATTCAAAAAGGTGGTCTCCTCCACTGGAACACTAGTGAGTGCCAATTCGGTCTTAAAACAGACCGCAACCCGCCCCTCCCCAGTGGTCCAACCTCGGTGATGTATCACCATATACCTGGCTGGAATTGCGGCCTCCAATATTGGTCCTGCATTATCATCCAGCCAGGTCTCAGTGATGCATGCCAGATCTGTCAAACCAACAAGATCTGAAATCACAGCAGTCTTGTTCTGGACAGATCTGGCATTGCACAACATCACCCGGGTTGGACAAAACTCCTGGGCTGCCCTGACTACCTACCCATCACTAATGATAGTGCCCTTGGGTATGGGGACCAAACAAGGTGGTCCACGCTTCAAGCGTCACTTCGCCCCAGGGCATCACCTGGGCTTAATCACCTTAATGAGTGCGCCCTGCTCCACTCGCATCCACTGTTCACCCCCCCTTCCTCCTCCCACAGGCAATACCTAAAGCCCAACAACATTGATAGATAGAAAAAAACAGAGCAGGGGCATGGAAAGGGCGGAGGGAGTAGAAAGCAGAGGCTGAGTAGTGCATGACTGGGTGGGGTTAACAGGCAAGCACATCTCATAAATTAAAACCTCTCAAAATTAAGCAATTTAAGAACAGAATATAGTGTACTTAAAAATCATCCCCTTATGCAGTTCAAGCCAACTAAATAACTAAAATTACCAAACTACTAATTTAACACAATCTAAATTATACCCCAAAAATAATAAAACCCATAAAGATCGCCCTCCAGAGAAATCACTCACAAATCTCAGAGGAGGGCAATCAATACAAATCAATAATTAAAAACAATAATAAAACAGATATAACGGTTAAAGACAACTACAATAAAAACTCAACAGGAACTGCTAAATGACAACTTTTTTGAGGGGGGGGATTTAACACCAACAGACCCAGACACAGCCAACTTGACTTACTTTTTCTCCAGTTCCCAACAGGGGTCACTGACATCATTATCATACTCATCAACATCATCTGCATCCACATTTTCAGCTTGGATGCTGTCATGTGGAGAACGTGTTCCAACCACAGCATCATCATTATCATCATCATCATCACCACCACCAGATATTTTTGTGCCACATTTTGAATCACTGGATAGCAAAGGCATGACCTCAACAGTGCTGGAAGAAATGTGACATTGTGAGTTATCATTGCCAGGATCAGAATCATGTTCAACTACCATGGGGATGTTAATGGGGAGTATGACATCATTTACACTGTCAGTTGCAGCTTTAAACTCAACTATATTTTTTGTGATGGTTAACTGGTCAGAAGTGGGACTTGAGGCAGCAATACTCATGTCAGCAGAAACTGCACTAACACCACCAGCTGGGACAACATCATCTCCTTCAACTATGAGAGAAGCTACAGATTGTGCCGTAAAAAACATTGATGGAGAAATTTACTGACATCAGCTATACACTTTTGCATACTACCACAACCACAGACAATCTTGCACTGGCAGCAGTGCCATGGCCAGAAACAGCTTTGCTTACGCATATCTTTGCAGGTATTTTGGGGGATCACCAAGAAAATTCTAAACAAATTTAGATTTCTGAACTTTCAGTCTGGGCTGGTGGATGTGAAGCCAAAAAAAAAAAAAACAGCTTTGGCTTGCAGATGGAGATTGGGCACTAAACAGATGCAAAAGCACAGACAGATTAAGATTGCACAGCGCAGCCAAGAAGAGATGCAGATGCAAAGTCACAACACCACCTTAACCAGTGCTCACAAGTCACAATCCAATCTGGAAAAGAATACCTTTTGCCAGTTTGGGGGGGGGGGTGCAGTGCACTGCAGTAACAGTCCAAAACCAAGATACCACAAAGCAGTACAAAATCACAGAGGTGCAGTGGAGAGCAGGTTCACACTGCAGTAATTACTCTGTGGCACAAAAAAATGTGTCTGATTTGATGGCACGCATCACACACACACTCACACACACATTACAAGCAATGTGTAGCAAATTGAAAACTTCAGTAATATAACCAAATCTTTCAAACAAACTGAAATTATGCACAGCTGCACCACAACAATCGGCAAAAAAAAGTCAAGAATTACTGAAAATATTACTGTGTGTACATTAACACAGTTATACAAGAAAAATATAACCAAAACAGAATGGCTGCTTTTTTTCTTCCAGTTTTAACCTACCTCCACCACAGATATGCCCCTCCTCCAAAGCACACTTCAAGTGTCTGTCAGTACACAGACTGAATGTTCTAAATTAACATTTAAGGTCCGACCCAATGGCACTGAGGTTTGAGATGCTGGACACCACACCTCGCGGCACACTGGCGACCCAGGTTTGGACATGAGCCCGGGTTGTCATGGGTCAGCAGGGGAAAGGTAGGATTGAGCATCCACAGGACTGCTCTCCTATCCTGGGGAGGGATGTGGGACTTCACCACTCTGCAGTGGCCCCTGGGGATGCCGGGGGCACTGCCAGCATTAGTGCAATGGAGGGAGGAGTGCAGTGGACATCAGCACTTCGGTGCTTGATGTCATTGCACATCTGCACTCCTGGAGAACCTAGTCAGTGGAAATGGCAGCATTGTACATGGCAGTTTGATGGCCATGCTTCTGGAGCCCAGCATGAAACTGGGGCTGATATTGGTTCCTGTCTTGGTGCAGGGATCGAGGAGGGCGTCCCTTTCACAGGTACTGCTGCATATTCCAGCTGGCCCAGGCAGCTGTGTCCCGTGGTTGTCGGGGGAAGTGAGAGGTGGCTGGAAGATATGGGAGGTCAGTGGCTCTGAGGAGGCAAAAACAGAAAGAAGATAAAAAATAAATTAACATTCAAAATCCACACACAAACAATAAACACTCGATGATATGAGCACATGAGGATTTCCTACAATTGATATACTAAATTCTTAGCAAAACAAAATGGCTCAAAAAGGCTTTTTTAACAGCTTTTAGAGGATTTGAATTGCAGAGCTCTGAGAGGGAACTATCTTCATCTACCACTATACATACACTATACAGAACTGAGTCTGTGCAGAACAATTTAGAGCCCATGTGACCTCAAATCAAATGAATCACTGCAAAATTTGCCTTGGAGATCAATAACAAGGCGAAGTGATGTGAAGTACATTGATTTCTATGTACTTTACATTAAAATTGGTGCAGAAGTCGTTGGGGGAAGGTGGAATAACGCAAAGTCATTGTTATCAATGGACTTCAAGTTCCTCATTAGGACGAGAAGTACTCTGCTTCGCGTTCTGGATTACTTTGCAGATTTCACATTACTCCACTAATTGTCTCGCAGAGTGAATTTTGGCCACTTTGCCCACCTCTATTGATGAGCATCCACTGCCGGTCATAGAGAAAGTTGGGTCAAGTGGAAGGGGGGACATCAGCAGCACACAGATGGAGTGGGGGGTTAGAGAGCAGCCACAGTACAGTACACAGACAGAGTGGGAGGACAGAGATCAGCCACACAGAAAAATCAGAAGGCTGATGATGATGCTGTCCTAGAATGCTAATGGCTGGAAAACCACTATGATAGTTGTGGCTGCATCCTTTCATGTGTGAGAAGTTTCCACCCATCAGCAAGCAGAGCAGTGTCATCAGCCTTTTTACCATTGGGGTTTAATTTCCAGACCTTCTGCAGCCTAAGCTTCATTGGCCGATAACAGCACAGACCTCCCAGGCCAAAGCACTGCCAGACCAGCACCAATGTATTGGCACTGTGCATGCATCAAGCAAACATAAAACAACATAATTTTCTATTAGGAAAGCACATCAAGAACCTAGGTATTTGGCTGCAGAATATGTACAGAAACAAACAAATTCTGAACTTAAGAAAAAACAATGCTGTGAAGGAATAATCAAGGGCCAGAAATGTATAGATTAACTCATTGCCTCCTAGAAATGCCCGTAGGTGTCAGCAAATCTACTGCAGTGTGTCCCAGAACAACTACAGAAGTCACCTACAGACTTTCTGTGTGCCCTAGTAACGTCTGGAGACATCACTCACATATTTTAATATTACTTGCCAGCCAGAAATTATTAGAATTGACTGCATAGTACCATTAGAAGGTAATGTTGTGCTGAACAACTTTGACACTGACACTTTGTGTGTATCATGTTCACTTTAGTAGTTATTCACATTTGTTTATGACATTTTGTCCATCTAGGACCACCTAAGCACTTTGAAGAAAACACACATTCTGGGTATCTCAGCCAGTAAAAAACCAAAAACTGAATTGAGCACAGTTGATTGCATAGCACCGTTGGAAAGGCAATTTTGTGTGGAACAACTTTGCCACTCATACGTTGTGTGTGTCATGTACACTTTAGGAGTTATATGCATTTGTTTATGGTATGGTGTGTATGGTTCAGATTTGTCCATCAAACCTCACCAACACACCTTGACTCAAATGGGGAAAAATTATGTTTAATACTACAGAAATAGCAGGTTTTTTTTCCAAATAAACTATTAAAACTACATCTAATGCCTGGATGTTTAATTTGGTGTTGATATGTTACATATTTCCCAACAAAAAAGGGCTTATGGTGCATTTTTTAGTGAAAAAAATATTTTGTTTTGCTGTTTCCACCAGCACCGAAATAAAACTAAATTACCTATTATTCCTTGCATGCCACCATTAGAAAAGTAATTTTATGCTGAACAATTTTGCCACTCATACTTTGTGTCTAGTACTTACGGTTTCTGTGCTATTAGCATTTGTTTGCGGCATGCCAATTTTGGCTTGATTTTGCTTAGAAAGGCCCAGGATTCACTGTTAACAGTATACAGGAGACAAGTGCTGCAACTTCACAGAGTTCCTATGGAGGCAATGAGTTAATCACATTTAAGACCTATCCAATTTGCACTTATTTGCGTGAACAGTATTACTTCATGGTAATTGAAAAGTGTGACACTATAAGACATGGGCAAAAAAAAAAAAAAAGAGGATAGGATAGGAAATGTCCAAAGAGCTTTGACATTTTCATCTATGGGTGAGAGATGATGGAAATTGGCCCCTTCAGATTAACTTAGATTCAAAACCCTTGTCTTTGGTTTGGCTTCAACACATCAGCCAAAGACACTTTAGATCCTTGCTATTCGGAATTACCTGAATACAAATTGCAGTACTTAGAACCCCCTCAACCACCCTTCATGCATCCCAGTCAGTTCCTGCTGCTGCCACCCTCCCCTGGTCCTACAGTCAAGAGTTTTTAAAAACAAAGTCAGCACCTGGTACATCACCCGTAGACAGCTTTTTTTTAAATAAAAATTATATCTGGGGATGGATTCTACCCATAATTGATTAGGGAGATGTCATCTATGCCACTGCTCCAAAATGTCAGCTATGTAAATTAGACACCCTGTTCAACTCCCTCTGGACTCTTGCTCTCTGTTGCCCTCTTCAGACTTGTTATTGCACTCTATATTTATATATTTATTTATTGAATTTTGTTGACCCACAATGCCAACTGAGACTAGAAGTCCCCTTTTCAGGGGCAACTGGGGGAAGGGAAACAGATGGTAACCAACTGAAACTGGACCAGATTAAGCTGTTGGTGGTATTTTTAGTGAATGGGGAAAATTTGGCCAGGACATCAGAGAAATTCCCCTACTCTTGCTTCAGGGGCCACTGTTCACACTGCAGGGATCATGGAGGACCTCAGTAAGGACTGAACTATGGAAGGGGAAGGCTGTGTTGTAGGAGCTGTAGAACTGTTGAATATACCTATGCCTCTATATAGACTGGAGCAGCATGATAGTGCTGTTACTAGTGGCGACCAGCAATGTCCTGCACAGCCTTTATTATCTGAAGACATGGAAGTGATGGTAAAGGAGGATTGATTAAAGGTTGAATTAGGGAATAAAAAACTTCAGCTGCTGGCAATGATGTTGGCTACAGGACAGGAATATCTGCAAGGCAAAATGAAGTTGGAAGAAGAAAAAACAAAAACATAAACATTTAGTGGCAAGTCCCATATAAGAAACTAGCAAGTGCTTACCTGTAGGGACAGGGACTGAGGCACCTCGAAAGGCTGAAGTAGCGCCAGTGGAGATAGCGGATGTCCCTGGGTCACCAGAAGACAGCATTATTATAAGTGTATCTTCGACGGATAGGACACCAGGTGGTGGCTTACAACAAGCTAGATAGTTGTTTCAAAATAATCAGTGGGTCCCAGACCCAGCTATCCCTCTCTCAGGCTCCCCAGAAATGCAACATGATGTGGAAAGATGTTTAAAAGCAGATGTATGGACAGACATGCTGGCACAAACTACTGTGCACACAGAAGAGGTATTGATTCCTTCTGCAGCTGCACGACATGATGTGGAGGCATCGGAGAATGGTGCTGCACCAGATGCTACTCTTTCAGTGGTCGGATCACCCGCGTGTGATACTTCCAGGTGATCTTCACTGGCTTCATACTATTCCTATCATTCTGTGGACAGAGGAGGAGAGGAGGCTGCCTTTACGACTTCTATGTCATGTAGAGTGGTTGAGGGACATACTGTGGTGAAGAAAGGGGAAGGGGAGATGGTTGCCCAGGATATGAATAATAACCTGAAATTGCATGTGGGCCTCTTTCAAAAACCTGTGAAGGCAGCGAAGCAAAGGTTTGTTGAACACCTTCATTGTAAAGGCTAGGCTCCCCTATCCCCAGACAGACACTGGGTCAGGAAAACTCTGATTAAGGACTCCTTGGGTTTCACCCCCACTGAAGTTTACACCTTCATCCACTCACCCTGAGACCATTGCTATGACATTAACTTCTGTATAGTATCTGCATTAGATAAATTTTGGAGGGTGTATTATGAGATTAAAAACTGAGGAGTGGAAAGATTTCTTGACTATTCCAATCACAAAACCTACGATAAAAACTGTGACTCTTTTCTTTCGAAATGAAGGTATGAAAATCAGTGATGTTTGGATGTTTCTGGTTGGAAAAATTTACTATTTTTGGCAGACCAAACCCCATATTAGATGACAGTGGCTTTTGAACTGGGGGGTGGACATTTCACATTCAATTGAAGCAAACTGAGCAAGGTATCCAACATTTCCCAAGTTCCTTTTTCTTCGGGAGGGATAGAGGCATACTCTTCTACGCAGGTCAGCCCAAAGGTTGCTACCAATGTGTATCTTTAGCACATCTCAGTACTGACTGTGATAAAATCAAGTGCTATCAATGTGGGGTGATTGGTCACACTGCTGCACAATATTCAGCTCCCCCGTTTGTAATTTATGCGGGGATGATGAGCATACTTTCAGAGATTGCCTATGGGTGGCTCATAATTCAGAAGACAGTTCAGGTCAGGACTATTATCTATACCCTGCTAAAAAGCCCTTTAGACAGTCAGAAAGAGAAGAACCAGGACAAGATGTTTATTCAAAATGGAGAGGCAGAGGAAGGGGAGGAAGCATGAGGACACTGCCTAGAACTGAACAACCTTGGCCCCAACCACCGCCTGCTATAGAGATGTCTAGACCACAACCACAGAGCTCTAAGGTTGTAGTGATGGGACCACCTACAGGCAATATTGTACAAATGAAGGCATTAACAGCCAGGAAGCAGGGTGCTAACTTTCGTAAAGAGGACTCCCTTCCCCCGGGAAGTCTACCTAGTATGGACTTAGCTGAGTCTAACCCCCCTGGAAGGTGTCTTTGATGAAGCAATTATATCATATATGGAGGAGCGACATTCAGAGGTAATGGATGTGGAAACTATCAGATACACCCCCCTGGCTGTAATATGAGATACAAGATTGGGAAAAGCATTGTCTCAACTACCCCTCATGAATAGATTTGAGGCTTTTCAGACATGGGCAGACAGGGTAGAATCTGAAAATCCGGTGGAACAGCAGGGAAAGGGTACTGTGTTGGTGTCTGCCCAAAATACTATCTATTGCATCCAGAAACTAGTACAAGATCGACCATGAAACATCACCAACCTCCCTGAGTTTGAACACCTGAGGCTAGCAAGCCTAAATGTCAATAGTATTAAATCACAGACAAAGCATTATACCACTTTTGCCATTTTACAACAGTTATGTTTTGATGTATTTTGTTTTACAGGGCACTCTGTTTCATACAGTGGTAGAGATGGATGTGGCTACACAGGAGTGATATTGGGGGACATCATATTGGTCTATAGGTTCAGACACATGTTGTGGGGTGGAATTTTATTTTACAACCCCAACGGTACAGTTTTTAGAACAGTAGAAATTGACCCTGTCTGAGCATTTTTGTTGGGTGTTTATATAAATAACTTACAGTGTAGACTGATGAATATTTATGGGCCGCAAACGAAGGCTAGCAGAATTGAACTTCAGAAAAAGTTCAGCCATTTCTTCTCACTAGCAGACAGATTTTTTTTCTGGGGAGATTTTAATATTAATCTACAGCATTGAGACATTGACAGTGGGAAATGTAAGGTTTGCTGTGACAAATCCTTTTGAACTATGATGTGTGAAGCTGGTTTACAGCATGCACATACTGTTCATGGGAAGAGGAAGGCCCCTACATTTTACAGGGGGACATTGTCATCATGTTTTATTTTTTAAAGAAATCATTACTTGTTATCTCTATGGTAACTATGCTCATAGAAATCTCAGACCATACAATGATCGGGATTTCAGTAGCAACAGTACCACCTAGGGAGGAAGGGAGGGGTTACTGGAGGATGAATTCCACCTTGTTAATGGACCCAGGCATAAAACAGGAACTGGCACAGATAATACAAGACAGGATTGCAACTATCTATCTTTTTGATAGTATGTGCCAGTGGTGGGAGGAGCTGTAACTTTGTTTGATCATTTTGTTTTCAGCAGAAAGCAATTGCCTGTGATAAATCTGTGCACTGTAGGTATTTGGAACTTAGGGGAGACTTACAACTCCCGATTTCTAGGCGAAACATATATCAGGTCAGCTTAACTGAGGAAATGAATTTAATAAAAGAAGAGATGTCTAAATATCAATATGACAGGCTGAAATCTCTCGGAAAGGAACAGGCTTTTGGGACACAAGGAATGACAGAACGCACTTACCCATTTTAAGATTATCATTGAAGCAGGGATAAGAAATTGATGGTACAGCTAGTATCTCCACAAAGAGTCATAGGAAGAGATAATAATAGTATTATGAGGCAGTTGGAAGATCACATTTTTCAGACTTTTGGTGTACCCGCACCAAACTCTCCATTAATGACAACTGCTACATGGGTGCAAAATTGCCACAATTAGACCCCAACAAAACTGTAGGTTTCACTGCCCTTTTGAGGCAGCTGAATTAAGGGTGGTGATTCAAGCACTATAAAATGTCTATCCTGGTTTGGATGGGCTGCCTGGGGAATTGTATAAAGTCTTGTGGGAGTTAATGCCGCAGAAATTATTAGATGTATATAATTCATTCACTGAAGAAGATATATACCCACCAAAATGAATGAGGGTCTCATGATTTTTTTTTTTTTTTAATCGGGGGAACAGTCAGCTATTTCTAACTAGCATCCCACTACATTACTAAACATTGATTTTAAAATCTTTGCTAAATTTCTGGGTAACAGGCTTGGGTCAGTCGTGGGGGATCTGATTCACCCCAATCAGTTTTGCTTTATCTCAGGATGGTGGATCACTGATGTGCTGATATTACTAAGAGAGCTGACCACACTGGTGGGGTAAGACCTAGATGCAGATCATGGACAGGGGCTGTGGTAAGTTTGGATCAGGCTAAGGCATTTGACAGGGTCTCCCATGGCTTCTTATGGCAGTGTCTGGGAACGTATGGGATCCCAAGCCAGTTTATCCAGTGTCTCTAGATGTATTATGCCTTGACATTTGTTAAACCATATGAAAATGGCAGAATGAGGGCCAGTAAGTGGATTATGAGAGGAATATGATAAGGCTGCCCTTTGAGCCCATTGTTATACGTATTTACTTTAGACCCAGTGGTGAGGATTCTCCAAAGATCCCCCCTGATAACTGGAATCTGGACAGAAGTTTTTGCAGTTGTTAAAGTTATTGCTTATACTGATGACTTATGTTTAGTGGTAAAAGATGAGAAGTCCATACAGAGGGCATGTGGTCTGCTGCACGTCCTTGGCATTGTGACAGGAGTTAAACTTAATTTCGGGAAAACCAAGTGTCTTAGTTTACTTGTGTTTCCTGGGGTACAGGAGGAGGTAGTGGGCATACCAGTGTCTACAGCTCCATGTGGTATTTTGGATATGGGGATATTGCCCAGTTTAATTCGGAACAAAGATTGATTGTGGGGAAGGAGAACGTGATGCATGGAATTCATGGAAAACCTCCACAAAAAAGGATCTACATGATCAAAACTTTCCTGATTCCTGTATTTTTATTTCTTAGTTATGTTTTTCCTTTACCAAACAAATTGGGAACTAGTGTGTTGGGTTGTTTCTTTTCTTATTTTTGAGGGAGTAGGCTTAACCCCATCGAACAAAATGTTCTTTAGAAAGAAGAAAAAGATGGGAGGGTACACATGCCTAACATGGTTATATTTTTTTTATGATGTTGTTATATGCCAATATAGTCCCAATTATGATGGATAGGAAACAGCTTTGGATTACATGGAGCTCAAAGGCGGTAAAAAGTTATTATGGCAGAATGGAGAGCTGCAGGTTTTCTACACAAAAATAAGAGTCCAGAGATTGACGTATATGTGGGAGGGGTTTTTTGATACTATAAAAAATGGAAAATTGATTTTGTTACTGTTTTGAACCTGCCCAGGAAAATGTTGCATACAAATGTTTTATTAGAGTGTTTTACAGAACACCCTTTTTCAGGGTTTTCAAAGGCACACCAAAATTGTATTTCCTCATATATTATGGCTAACAGAATCCCAGAAAAAATGTAGGATACAGCATGGTTGGGGGTATATGGGAGGATTAATGTCAAAGGTAACCAAAAGCACAAGCAGTTGCAAGAGAGGTAATGTCCTAAGGAGAATTGTACGGCACAAATTGAAATCATGGATCACGTGTATTTACATTGTCCCCATAGCCTTCAATTTTGGGACATAGTGAAGGATAAATGGAAATGGGAAGTGTCTGTCCCCACTGATCCAGAATTATTGTATTATGGGATCATCCCCCACACGAGGTTGCCTTACAGTGTTAGCACAGTTCGTATTCTGATGTTGCATTTTTTGTATTGGATATGGATTAGCAGGTGTAGGCAAAAAGTAATTCCAGCTGGAGATCCTTTTAATATAATAGTTCAAGAAATACATGTATTTCAATATTCAGAACATAACAAGTTTAGTCAACAAACAAAGTTACGATATTGTCAAAATTTTGATTGGTTATGAAGGCTATTAATTTGGGTGAGTACACATTACTAATGTATGAAGGTGCTTGTGCTTTTTTAACTTTTAGTGGGAGTGGGGGATGGGGGAATTAATGTAAATTTAAGCCATATCATGAGATCTTGTCTGTGTTCTGGGTTAGGATTTTGGTTGATGAAGTCCATCAGATTGTTTATTATTGTTTTTATTCATAGAATTCTAGACTCCAGAGGTGGGGGGGGCGGCTTGTTTTCAGTATTTATGGTTTACTTTTGAGGATTTATACTGGCAATTTTCTTTTTTTCTGTCTTGATGGTACATTCCATTTTTTAGTTAGTCTTTCTTAGTAGGTTATGGAACTTTCATAATTTGTTAGTATTTGAATGTATCGTGAAATACTTGTTATGTGTACTTTTCTTTCCTAGCATCAGGTTTTAGTGTGATGGAGCACTGTATTGTTTGATTTCTGTTTTCACGTTTTATTAAAAAATTCCCCTACTCTTTTTGATAAATGCCATGGGATCCTTAACATATACCTGAACAACCACCAGAACAGGCAGATGGGACCCTGGTTTAATGTCTCACCTGAAAGGCAGCACCTCAGGAGTGCAGCACCCTCCCCTCATGCTACACTACAGTATCAGTATTGGAATTTAACCAAAGTGCCAGATGTGAGGCTAGAACCCACAGCCTTCTAATCTTCCAGCCTCAGAATGAAGTGTGCAACCCACTGAGCCACTGATACTGATTGCCCATAATTGATTAGGAAGATGTCATCTATGCCACTGCTCTAAAATGTCAGCTATGCAAATTAGACACCCATTTCAACTCCCTCTGGAATTTTGCTCTCTGACTTATGACTGACTAAAGTAGTGTTCATTAAATTGTAGGTGATTGCAACACTTGGCCTCTTCAGATTTAAGTACTGGTTCAACAACCTTCCTGATATTCAAGCATCCTACAGTACTCAACCCTTCTCATCACTCTAAGACATTACCCTTGGTTTGACACTGGGAAATGTTCCTCATCCCCTGCTGCAAACAATGAATTGGTCAGCTTGCCTTCTGCACATATTCTCACAGGTACTGTATAGAAGAACCTTGCCTTGGCTAGCTGCCCACTCACCAAAAGGCAGTCCAGTGAACCTAGGCCTTTCCAAATGCTTTCACATTTTTACACAGATGTTAGTAAGGGAAACTCCCATGTTCCTCTAAACACAGTCAAATGGGAGCAGACTGTTACTGTATATAACTTCAACAGAAGGAAAAATAATTGCAGTTGGAAGCTACAAAGTTGTACAGTATAACTAGTCACATTACAAAACTTATTGTATGTCACAGGCTCTGTCAAATCTCCCATAACTAGTAGAAAAAAATATTCAACTCCACACACAAACTGGGCCAGTTAATGGGGAGTAATAATATCAATGATCACTTTGGCGGAAGACTGGTTCAAATCCCAAGAGCCTTGAAGTTGATGTTCCTCTTTGAAAGATTGTCACTTTGGTCTCAGGTATCCTGCTTTTGAAGCTGCTACACCCACTGATCAATGCTTGCAGGCAGCATGAGATGCCACTGATGTCAGTATCCAGGATTGTCTGAGTGTGCTTCTATTCCAAAGCATTTTGGTGCAAAAATTAGCATCTCCATCATCTGAGTACTGCCAGTAGGGTTTCAAGAGCTGACTGTGACCAAGATGCATTTGTGGAGGCTGAGATTATAATAACATACATTTTTGTAAATAAGAATAAGAAGGAGAACTGACTAGGGAGATCAGGGCAGTAGTTTGGAAGGAATAGCAATTTTGCTGTCCAAGTGCTGTTGATGGTGTTTTGGCATCTACGTGTGTCCTGTATGCCCTCAGTGAGGTCAAGGGGTTTCCAGTTTTACAACAAACATAGATTTTGTAAATAAGTCCACTCATTCCCATTCTGGAACATGGGGAGAGGAAATAATATCAGAGGCAGATACAAAGCAAAGAATGACTGCATGCCCACATATTGGGGAATGAAGATAAATTTGGTCCTTAGGCATGTGACTATCTTGAATGTTTTGGCAAACAGTGGATAGTTTGAGGCTATTTTAAAGACATAAGATAAGGACATTAGCTACTAGTACTGAGACCATAAGGCGCTGGTGCTTACCATAGTGCGGCCACATCAGATGTTGCAGTGTGAGGCAGGGCACCTTTATCTACCCTTACTGGTGTGTGGCAGGGAGAACAGGACAAACAATCTTGTAATGAACTGTTTTCCAGATGATAGAGGAGAATCACTTGTTAAGCAACCAAGACAACAAAGAACTGATCAGCTTTTCACTTTACTGAAGGGGTACTGTCAGCTCTGAGCACAAAGCTACTCTTTCTTCTGGCAACAGCAGTATAGCCTAGTGAACAGAGCTAGGTCTTCAAATAATTAGGAAATAGATATGACTCCCATCAAAGCAACTGGTTTACTGTGTGGTCCTGAGCAAGTCACTTGCTCTTCATGTGCTTAAGTCCTCTGATGTGTAAAATTGGCAGAAGCAAGTCAAAAAGAGCTGTTGCATTTACAGTATTTCATGCATTGGCTATGTGTGGGGTGGGGGACTCAGTAGAGGAAACTACTTCAGTTTGGAGGTCTGTGTTTTCTTCAGCAGCACTATGTTTGTGATGTCACTTCAACAAAGTCTAGAGATGTTGCGAAGTGTTACTTCACTGGCTAAGTTCCTACAAAGTTGTGAACTCTCTACTTCACCACTTTGCATTGACAGTTCCTTGGGAGATGACACTTTATGAGGTGAAGTCAGGTGAAGTTAAGGTGAAGTAGCAACTTAACTTCACCTGGAAAAGTGCCACTTTCTCTTGCCAAAAATGTCTGCACTTCACACTTTAGAATTTGGCTAACCTCTCAAATTATTTTGCAGAGTAAAGTTTGTCAGCTTCATACATCTCTAATAAAATTATGTTTTGGTTCAACCTGCTCAGAATAATGACAATACAGAAATCTTGTTGATTGCGGCTTCTTGTCTCACATAGAAATGTTTCATGAAATTGTAATATTTCCTTACAAATGATCAGAGAAGCATAGAACCTGAATGGGAATCCGTACCTTTCCTAATGCAATTATTGTAAAGGTCACTATGAGGATCCAGTATGTAAATTGATAGGTTATGTTTAGAAAATGTTTTCAGGAAAACAGAAAAATGCTTTTTAAACACGGATGTGGAGGCATCCATTTTGTTGACAGGAAGGGCATTGTGATGATGTCACTGCCTCACCAGTGTTAACAGTGTGCAGTGCAGCAGGTGAAAACAGTTTGACTGTGCTGTCAGGAATTCTATTATATTCTGAGGAACACCCAGGATTTATGTTTGGCAGAGTGCAAGAAAAGAGTCCAGTGCTTCACTTCATGATAGAACAAGATCCCTGTCTGCAGGAGCAGTTTGTTTTAACCTGCTTAACTGCATACTGTTAGAGCTGGTGAGGCAGTGACATCATCACAGCACCCTTCCTGTCCACAAAATGGAAGCCTCCACATCATAATTTTAAATGTATTTTTCTGTCTTACTGAAAACATTTTCTAAATATAACCTAGCAATTTAAAAACTGGATCCTTATAATTACCTTTACAATAATTGCATAACAAAATGTACAGATTCCCTTTAAGGAATGTCTCAGAGTTCCTT
Source organism: Neoceratodus forsteri (assembly GCA_016271365.2). Lineage (NCBI taxonomy): Eukaryota > Metazoa > Chordata > Ceratodontiformes > Ceratodontidae > Neoceratodus > Neoceratodus forsteri. The sequence goes on from CM057454.1 coordinate 14,713,925, forward strand.
AAAATCTTAAAATGTTTCATTGGCAATTTTGTCTTCTTGCAGAAAAGTTCACAGTAATTTACAGAACATGAGGACTTGGAGAAAAAAGGAGATGCTGCCTTAAAGCATTTCCAAAAAATATGGAAAACTTAATTAGCTGACACACACACACACACACACACACACACACACACACACACACACAAATTGCTGACTCACTGGTGGACACATAGAAAAGTTTTTCCAAACAGGTGGTATCACCTGATACTGTAACAGCTTTAAAGCTCAAACTTCATAAGCACTTTGAAGAAAAAAGATTGGAAAAAGATTCACGGTATTCATAAATACTTTGAAGAAAAAGGGTTGGAAAAAAGTTGACATGTTTATAAGTATTTCAAAGAAACTTGGTAGGAAAAAGGGTAAGAGTATTCACACTGTAAATACTTTAAAGGAAACGTGTTGGCATGCTATTTCCACTAAGCTGATGGAACTCAATAGACAATTACCTTCTTTCCCCTCGAAAACTGCATATCTGTATGTATGAATCTATGACTGTATACTGTGAATGAGTTAACAAAATGGGCAGGAAAAATAATCAAACCTAATAGATTGAAAACCTCACTGAGATGGTTGATTTTGTCTGTTTAAAGTGTACAGTTTATCAATGGGTTCAAGTCACAGTTTTTTGACCATGAGTACCTATGTAGGTTGAGTCTGAAGAAGGACCTGGGGTGGAGATATATAAAATATGCTGGTGAAATAAGATTCTATTAGGCCTACATTACTCTTAGGTAAATATATTGTATACATTACAGTCTGATCAAATACTAAGCGGGGTACAACTCTATTAAAAAAGCACCTATTTTTATAACAGCAAAAAAGGCACTACCAGGGGTCATGCTAACATTCAGCTATTTACCGTCTAGGGCTTGTAGCACTTATTTGCACTCTATACCACATTACATCACTAGAGGGTGATTAACAGAACATTAACATAACTGTGATCTTGTCTTTTTGATTAAAAGGCAATTTGGAGATGTGGTTAGAGCATTGAGCATCGAATTTAGAGTCACAGTTTTGAATCCCACAACAGGCTTCTTTTTTACACAATCTTCTACTTCAGTACTTTCTACTTCTGCTCCATCTTCACCACAGAGAAAGAGGAGAGGAGATGAACCACCAGGGAGCAGAAGGAACAAAGGAAGGTAGGGGGGAGGTGGACACAAGTTCATTTCCAGAGGAAAGAATCCTGACGGAGCTTGCAGCTCTAAAAGTGGGAAGTGCTATGGGACCAGATGGGATACACTCAAGGTACTAAAGGAATTCAGGGAGATGCTAACTGCCCTACTGATGGCTTTATTCGACAGCTCACTGGAAACAGGTGTGGTTCCTGAGGACTGAAGGAGCAGACAAGGTCCTTCTCCATAATATCAGCAGGAGGTAGGAGGCTGGCAACTACAGACTACTCACTCTCACATCAGTGGTAGGAAAATAAATGGAAACCCTGTTCAAGAAAAGGTTTGTAGAGTATCTTGAATATATTGGGCTACAAGACCAAAGACAGCATGGATTCATGGGGGGACGGGTTCATGCCAGATGAATCTTATTGATTTTTTAGATTGGGTGACCAGGGGAATAGAACAGGGAGGACAGTGGGCATAGTCTATATGGACTTCAGCAAGGCCTTTTACACTGTGTTTCACAGAAGACTAAAGAAACTAGGCAGCCTAGGGGTGGGACCTAAAGTGGTGAATTATGTACATAACTGGTTAATGGATAGGTGACAGGAGGTGGTGGGTAATGGCACTCACTCTAATAAGGGGAGTCTGTCCAGTGGGGTACCACAGGACTGAGTTCTGGGACCAGTGCTCTTCAATGCCTTCTTAAATTATCTTGAAGAAGAACTGGAAGGAAACATGTGCCTTTTTGAAGATGTCACCAAAATCTGCAACAGGGTAGATACTCAGGAGGGGGCAGAGAGAATGCGTAGGTATCTTGGGAACCTCAAGAAGTGTTCAGGAGCATCACAGTTGGGGTTCAATGCCATAAAAACTCAAAAACTACACCTAGGGCATAGGAACCCAGGAGCTGAATATAGGATGTGTTGGGGGGGGGTTACTAATAACAAGTAAGCAGGAAAGGGACTTGGTGGCAGGGCAGTGTGACAAAGAATTGGGTAGGACCAGGGAGAAGCTAGGATGCATAGGTTAAGGTATATCCATAAGGAGGAGGGAGTGTTGTTGCCACTTTATCACTCACTTGTGAGACCCCACGTGGAGTATTGTGTCTAGTTCTGGATGCCGCACCACAGAAAGGACATAGACAGGGTGGAGGCAGTCCAGAGGTTCACAACTAAAATGGTGCAGGGGTTGCATCAAAAGCCCTGTGAAGAAGAGAGACTGAGGGATCTCAGCATGTACACCTGGAAGTGAGGAGAGTGAAAGGTGACACAATAGAAACCTACAAGTACCTCACAGGGGTGCAGAGGTGCAGGAAAGGAGCCTGTGTCAAATGAGAAAGAGCAACATGACCAGAAGGCATGCAAGGAAGCTGGATGGGGGGATATTAAGAGGTACTGTATGTGAGGAAGTTCCACTTCACTGAAAGAGTGTTGGATGCCTGAAACAGACTGCCAGCAGAAGAGGTGGAGGCAAAAACAGTAGGGATCCTTAAGCTTGCCTGGGATAGAAAGAGGGGAATATTAGTAAACAGGCAATGTGGAGGGAGGGTCACTAGAGACCAGCTAGGGTCTGCGGACAGACTAAGCAAGGACCATCTGGGCCAACTGGCTGGACCATGTGATACTTTTCTGCCAACAATTACTATGTTTCTATGTTTCAATCTGTTTGCCTGTTTGGAAACTCATAGAAATAATTCTCATAAAGAGGGCAGAATGATTCTCTAAGGAAAAGTTCTTTCAATTACTTTACAGAACTACATTGAACTCTCATTCAACAAAATTTCCTCCGAGTTCTATGGGCTTCTGTAGGGAAAATGTTTGATGGGCTAAGTACTTTAGTGTTTCTAACCACTTAGATTGATACTGCTTCTGTTTTGAGATTCTCTTAATTCAAGGTCTACTTTAGTTCAGTTTCAAAGACTGAACTGGTAGGACAGTGCATGTTTGGATTTCACTCCAATTGTGATACACAGCATGACCATTGGTTTGCCTTTGACTGCCTTTCACCCTCCTAGTTCTAGCTGTGGTAGTATCAGATAGTGACAGAGATGTTGCATCGCAGCTGTAATATCTTGTATAAATAAATTGTAAAACAAAACTCATCTGCCTTCCTCAAAGTGTGAATCTGCAAGCTGCTAGCAGAGACAGTTTATAAATACTTGTCAAGGACATTCTGATTTGTTGAATTTTCAAGGGTCTCAGGGAGTTTAGTACATGCTATCTAAGCTAGAGATAATGTGAATTATTGTATAGTTTATTTTCATAAGTTTAGCTGGCCAGCATCCTAGCATTGCTAGATTGGATCAAGATGTGTATTAATTGTGAATCCCTATCTAAAAATATGCCAATAAAATAAGCTGGTGCTCCTTAAACTGATATTGGTGTGGAAATGATTTTTTTTCTTTTGCTGCATTCAGAAGATAACTTTGTTTTCCCTCCCTCCCTCCCTGCCTTCCTTCCTTCCTTCCTTCCTATAAACTCAAAAATGATTTTCAAAGTGGATGGACAAGGCACAACTCCTGATATTGTGTTGCAACTGATTCATCCAAAATGTGGCGAAACATTAGTTTGCTATTTTTAAATGGTCTCCCACATTTCTAACAGTTTCACTGCTTTTCGGTAACTAGCATCAAAAAAGTGATGCATGCATCACTCTTTAACACAAGTGGGACCTGAAATGCTGTAACATGCTGAAATCACAACCAAAAGTTAGATCTCCAAATTTTTGTGTGCAATTTACGGAATAGCACCAGAAGCATTGTGGAGGTTCTGGGGTTAATTTTGCAAACTGTGCCCTAAAATGAGCAGACAGGGTGGGCCAAATGGTCCTATCTGCCATCAAATGTTGTTTTCTTTGGTGTCAAGCAGCCATAATTCCTGGGTAATTGATTATACTGCAGATAAATTGGGATGCCTTTTGATGCCTTCTGAACAGGGAGTGGGATGCCTTCTGAACAAATTTCTCAAGACCCAGCACACTTGTACCTCAACAACTGAACACCGTCTTGTTCCTAGTTGATGGACTGCCAGTACCAGTGATCCTGTAAATATCTGGTGCCTCTCTGGTACAATGGCCTTCATCATGAATTACCCAACCTACCCAAACTTGGCCAGTACAAGCGTATGCTATGGTAGCATCTCACAACTGAAAGCCACTGTGGTTGTACCCCCTAATCCTATGTATACCTGCCCTCATCCCCTCCCTGGCTGCACTCCTACCATACCTTAATTTCAGCTGAAGTTTATTTCTTGACAAGGCCTATGGCTCCTCCACTTCCCCTGCCTTTCCTCCCCCCACTTCCCCCGCTTTCACTCTGTACTCCTCCCTCTTTTCCCCCCATCTCCAGCTCCCTATTTTCTTCCTACCCCAGTTCTCTCTTATAATTTCTTCTCTTGCCCCATCTTCCTTCATACACCACCTCAGCAACTCTGACAAAGCTGTGGGTTGCTACATTCCTACCTATGATTCTTAAATCCTCCTTCCACCCATCTTCTTCCTATTGCAGAATGACAGCTTGAGCAGGCAGTCCCTGGCACTTTCTTCCTGATAACCATCCACTGCTGTAATAAAAGAAAGTAACAGTCCCTGGCAGTCTAGTGCTCCACCTTACTGAAACCCATCTGATGCTGTGTAGTATTCAAATAACTGCCCCTTGTAATCTAGTGGTCCCACTTCCTGATCTCTTGCCAATGCTGAATAATATGAAAATAACAGTCCCTGGTAGCCCAGTACCCTCCTTCCCACCAAAACACTAATATAGCAGCTGTGCCTTCCTTCCCCACCCCACTCACTCAGCACCCACAACCTACACCTCCCATCCACAACAAACTCACTCTCTAAAATAGAAAAAACATCACTGGCAGTGCTGTAGTGATAGTGACCAGCACAGATCCTCTGCTCACCATGTTGTCTAGCTGCCATGTGTGTAATATGGAGTTAACACATGCATACACTGTATGAGGGATTGGTTGAGTGCCACCACTCATTTTTTAATGGTGGCATTATGTAGACCAGCTTTCAGCCACATAACAACATGCAAATGGTCCTTTAACATCTTGCATGGCATATGTGGTCATTAGAATGCAATCCACAGAATATGGCTTTCAGGAGCAAAGACACTACCCTGATTGGGATATGCTGGGCCATATTCTCGAAGTTGTGGTAGAGCAACTCACAGTGTGCCACTGGAAACTTGTGCCAATTGCTGGTGTGCCAGGGACCCTGCACCTGATTCTCTATTGGGTAGGGTCCCAGAGTCAACGTCCTACAGCTTGTAGCAACTGTGGCTCTACGCCGAAAATACAGTGCACCTGAGAGGTTTCCCGCAAGCTACGGGGAGTTCAGGTGGCACACTCAAAGGGTAGAGACCCATTCCAGTGTCAGTCACATGAATAATGGTGCAGGCAAGGATTGATGCACATGCAACCAGGAAGTGCACATCTAGTGGCAGTCAGCACACAGTCCATAGCACTCCTGTTACAGTCACAATTCACATAGCTATACATAGTAGTAACAACAAAATAGGAATATATAGTACATTCCATACATAATATAACATGCACAAGTACTGCATGGATTCACAGGATATAGATACCCTGCTCACAATGTGTCTATAATATAATATACCAGTAACATCAACACAACATGGAATACATATAAATACATTTAGTATACGTGTAATGATAACCTACTCCAGCTATATACCTGTGCAAAACCCCTGAATGCAGACATGTGCACACATCACTATGTACCTTCACACCCAGAGAGGGCTCTGTGGGTGGCATACAGATCAATAGATCAGACCTGACTGGTCTAATGGGTGTTTGTTTCTGTTGGCACCATACACTTTAATGAATGCTAGAAAAGGGGATGTTGTGGCACTACCTAGGCACACTGCTCCTTGCGCCACACTACACCTCTTTTTGTGACTCAAGGCTGGTGCACGACCCCCTTGGTGCATGCAGCCTGTGGTTGCCACAGGCTGCATTTGAGAGTTGCTCTTGGCACAATTCCTGATGCAACTGCTCCTTGCAAATTTTTCTTCTTTTGTACCACAAGCTCCATGCATCACTCTGGACACTTTGAGAATTAAGCCTGCTGTCTCCTTTGCTCCTGGGAGTCAGTTTTTAGCAGGGGGATGTTACTCCCATGCATAGCCACTTTGCATGGGGCTAATATGACCCCATATTCACAAAGGGAGCACGCAGTAGACAGAACGCACTGCCTGTACAAAAATGGCACATTGGCCAGCCATGCACTGTCTTGTGGACAGTGTTATTGATTGTGCCAAGCAAACATGTGGCTTTGAAAATAAGGGCCCCTTGATGCTAGCTATTAAAATGTGTATGAGGCCAATCAGAAAATAGACAGATACAATCAGGAATGTATAATGCAGGGCTTAGAGACTGACTGAGTGTTATAGAAAGGATGTGTTCTGCCAAACACCCCAAATCTTCACTTTACCTCTCACTGACAAAAACTTTGTGAATATTTATTATTCCTTTAGTCTTTTCTAATTACAGAAGTTGTCTCTAAATTTCTCACAGGCTGCTGAACTGTAAAATAGTTTTTCTACACTTTTCCTTGCTAATCCCGGTCTCCAGTTGTCTCACATTAAACGTCCCACTGTTTCTCAGATCAATGTGCTGGAGTCAGGAATAAGGTTCTTAGTGCCAAACTCTAAAGTAGTCCTAACACTGTCCCTATAGTTAAGGTTGAGTAGGCTGTTAAATGTTAAACCCCAATTTTTCCACCATAATAACTTTGGTATAATTTGACGAAATATGAAAAGTTTTACAATGGCATCTTGTTTGCCTTTTGAGATACAGAGCACCACAAAATGAATTAAAAAAAAACCTTTTGGTTTCCCTATACTTAACATTGTGTATTTTTTGATCTCACACACAGCCTGGACGGTGTGGAATTTCTCCATGTAATTTTCAGGGCTGAAGGTGCCTATGCCAAGTGTGTGCCTTTTGAAGGTTTCAAGAACAGAATATTACATGGTTCCAGATTTATAAGAATTTTTTGGATAACAGAGAAATGCAAAAGGTAAAAAAAAAAAAGCTGTTGGGAGTGCTTATTTTCATGATTTACTTGTACTGTAGTGTGAAAAAAAAAATACCAATTGTGATGACCAAATTATTTTTAACTCTCAAATATTGAAATTACATAAAACTGATAGGGTAAAAAACAAACACCTGAACCTAGGAAACCAGAACCCATTTAGCTAGATTCTGGTGTTTTTTTTTTTTAATGGTAAGAAGTACCTTTTTGGGCACCCAAAAATCCAGGGTGCCAAGCTTAGCGACAGGAACCTTCACCCGAGTTTCTCTGTATGAGAACAGCAGGACTTTCTTGAATGCTGAAATGCAGCTGGAGTTGTGTTGCTAGCTTCAGTTCTAGCAGTGAGCTGGAGATTCCCTGTTCTCTCTGCCTCTGTTTCTCTGTTTCTGTCTCAGTCTATTTGTCCATCCATCTATTTATCTATCTGTCGATCTATTTAACATTTTTCTTAACAGGAATGCAATTCCTACCCCTGGTGCCACTTCTTTCTCCCATCACCCCTCCTGGTTGCCCACCCCACATTCCTGATATGTACATTTCAGCACCAGGATGCCCACCCCTGGTGTCACCGAACAATAGCCTGACACTTCAGTGCCCAATCCCCAGTGTTGGAATAGCCCCTGAAATAAATAAACTGTTCCTCAATATTTTTTGTTTGTTTGTTTTAACCCTGTAAAAATGAAAACAGTCCCTCATCGATCTGAACCCCTACACACCCTAGCCTGACCTGCCACTCAGCCCCCACACCCCCTCAAACCCATACACTCACCAGAACATGTCCAGTGGCATAGATCCACTCTCCAGTTGATGACACAATTTGCTGCTGGAAACAGCGACTGCCATATGAGAAAATCAAGTAAGTTATTTTTAATGTATTTCAAAGGGGGTTGAGCTTAAATTCATAACTGACATGTTTACATATTTTGACTGCAAACTTTACACATGGCCTTTTTGGGACCCCATCTCATGACAATGGTGGTTGAATTATGCATGTCTGACCAAAATTGTGCTTGCTTTGCAAAATCACCTTTTGAGTGGGATTTAAAAATGTTCACCACCATTGTTCATGAGATGGGGTCATAAGAAGGCTATGTTGAAAATTTTGAGGTCAAAATTGCTTCTATGAACATCCGTAGCCTGCTGAAAAAACTGGACTCTCTACACTGCTGGGTGATGCTTCATAAACCTGATGTTGTTGCCCTGGTTGAAACCTGGCTGTCTCCCTCCACTCCTAACTCTCATGTCTCTCTCCCCTGCTACACTCTCCACCGGTTGGACTGTGTCGGCAGGAGAGGTAGGGGCTGTGTCTTCTATTTGAAGGATTCTCTCATGGGGCTACCACTCTCCGCCTGACCTCGACCATGAGGCTCATAGGCACTTACCTAAAGCTGTCCTCGACCCAGCTAGAGGCCCATTATTCCCAACCGTAGCCTACATACTCCCAAGAACCAATCCCAGGCCTGGGCCCACTAATTGACTACCTCACCTCCCTACCCAACTCGTCGGACCAGTCTTGGTGGCGACTTGAATATAAACTGGCTCTGCCTCGTCCTCCTCCCACCGTGAGGCTTCGATTCAATTGACCTAACTCAACTGGTCACACAGCCTACTAGAAAAAAACCTAGGGGGGACAAGCAACCTCCTGGATGTGGTCCTCACCAACAGGCCAATCCGCATCCACAACATCCAAATCTTCCTGACTGCCTCAGTGACCACTCCCCTATGCTTTTTCAACTGGGAAACCCCTCAGCCCCTCATCCCCAGTCAAAACCACCTCTCGGGCGAGGCGGCCTGGGGACTCATAGGCCTTAAGCTTCCTTGCCCACACTGATTGGTCTCCTGATGAGGGCAACAACATTGACTTGGCCCTGGCTTCTTTGTAAGCACTTTCAACTTTGCCTGTGATATCTTTGCTCCCCATAACTGCTAGAAGGTCCAAAGTGAAACATGCCTTGGATCACCCCTGCCTTCTGTAGCAACTTAAACATGTGACAATCTTTGGCACCTTGCTGTTGCTACTGGCCATTCAGCTGACAGGCAGTCCTATGCTGCCACCCACAACCAGTGCACCTGGGCCATCCGCAAAGCAAAGGCGGAATTTTTTTTATTTTATTTAGCTTTTGTTGACTACCACTACCAAGCCTCTCTTACCTCCTCCTGGGGGAACCCCAGGTGCTTCTGGGACAACATCAAGCAACTGAATGGTCACTCCCAGTCCCCCTCTCCTTCTCTTATCAACATCAATGGTACCGTCTCCTCTGACCCTGCCCTTATTGCCACCCACCTCAATAACTCCTTTACCGACCTTAGCTCAGTACTTCCTGGTAACTTTTCAGTCCACCTCCTCCATCTGTACCACCCATTGCCCACCCTCTTTCCACCTGCGTGTGTCACCATGCAAGAAGCTAGGCCTTACTTGCTAAAAGCCTAAAAGGTAACACCATCGTAATGACTCACTTGATCCCTGCCTTTACGTCAGGTCCTGGATCAGGTCCTCTTACCTATTACGTGCATTTTCAACAAATCACTCTGTCTCGACAATTCCCTCTGCCTGGAAGATTGCCACAGTCCCCTGTCGATAAAGGTGGTGACAGGACTCTTCCAGGTAACTACTGACCCATCTCAATCCTCTGCCCCCTCTCTAAGGCGTTAGAGAAAATTGTGGCGTCCCAAGTCTCTGACTACCTCTGTAAGTACAATGTTCTCTGCCCTGAACAACACGGGTTCAGAGCAGGTCATAGTACCAATACAGCACTCCTGGAATTTTCCAACTTCCTCCATGCCTCCTTGGATTCTGGTGCCCTGGCTGGTGCTATATTCATTGACCTGTCTAAAGCATTCGATACCGTTTCACATCCTCTTTTGCTCTCCACCCTCGACCTAATAGGCTTTGACTCAGGACCTGTTTCCTGGTGCACCAGCTATCTCTCCGCCCGCTCCCAATGTGTGAAAGTCAACGGTACTCTCTCTGAAACATGCCCCATTCGCTCTGGGGTGCCGCAGGGCTCAATTCTTGGACCCTTACTATTCTCACTCTTTCTTAACTCCCTACCCAGCAGTTGTACAGGTAAGATGCTTCTCATGCTGATGATGCTGTTCTCGTTGCCTCCCACAATGACCCCATGCTGCTACAGAACTCCCTCCAACTAGTCTTTGACTCTGCAGCTACCTGGTTCACTGAGCACCGACTTGTTATCAACCTTAAGAAAACAAAAGCAGTGCTCTTCTCCCACCCGAAAATAAGTACAACAAGTTTCCCTTAGCATCCTCCACACCAATCTCGCATTGACCAGGTGCAGTCCTATAAATATCTTGGTATAACCTTTGACCCTGCACTTTCATTCCATGGACATATATCTGCCCTAAATTCTGTCTCAACTCACAGCTAGGCATTCTTTACCGGCATGAAATGCCTCCCTCCTGATGCCCTCCGCCTGGCTGTCACCTCCTCTGTCATGTCTCTCATTGACTATGGCCTTCCGGTCTATGGCTCAGCAGATCAGACTGCCCTCAACAAGGTTCACCTCACAGTTAATAAGGCCTGCAGACTTATCACTGGTGCTCCCAGACTCACTCACACATGTGAGCTGTACACCCTGGCTACCCTACTCAACCTGGAAGAGCGACTCATGTATCAGACATGCCAGCTCACCTTTAAAGCCCTGAGTGGCCTATCCCCATAGGCCTATCCAACTCCATTCACCATACTGCACCGACTCTGATCACGCCAGTAGCTCGTCAAGAGCTACCCTACTTATTCCAAGAGCCAGGACCCTCTCAAGGTCAGAGGCATTCCTCACTGCACCCCACTGGTATAACTCCTCCCTTGCCAGTGTCTCAAACTCACTAACCTTAGCTTTGCTTTAAGCCCAGGCTCAGAAACTTCCTGCTTAGCTCTCGCGAATGCAACTGCCGCTAGCCTATGTAAAAAAATATATATATATACTCTGTTTGACAATGCTCACTGAGCGGCTCCCCTTCCTTTCCCTACTAATTCCTCCTCTCTATCTCCTCCCTTCTATCTCCACCAGCTCTCCCGACCATAAGTTTTGCACCTTTTGTTTATCTTTTGCTTGTTGGAGATTGTATTCTATTGAAACAAAATTGTAATTGAACTGTAACTTTTTTGTTTGTAAGTACTGTGTCCCTTGTACTACTGTTCTGATGTCCTCTTTGTGACGAGGTACCTTTGTAAATGAGCCTCTGGCTCAAAGGTTTCTAAACTGATGTTTAACTAAATAAATAAATAAATAAAATGTGTAAAAATTACAAAGTTCAGAGCATATGCTGTAATTTTCCTACATTCTCTCATAACTTTGGCAATGTTAAATATTTTGATCACATATTTTCTACATAGGCATTTTTTCACACCACCTTATGAATGTGATAGTTGTCATTTTTAAAATACTGGCCAAGATGAGATTTTGCACCTGTGGTGTGGAATGATGTTTTGGCAGGGATCTGAACATTTTCACCTACAGTACCAGGTTCATGAGGTGGGGGTAATAAGAAGGCTATGCTGAAAATGTGGTGTATAAATACAATAACATGCCCAGGTTATGAGTGAATGTTGCAATATTTCAATGTTCACTCTTAATTTCACTAATTTTCAATTTTATGTCTCCAAATGTTCAACATAGTTATTTTTCCACACCACCTCATAAATGTGGCAGGTGTCTTTTTCATCCTGGATGAGACATGTTTTCACACTTCTGGTGTGAAATGATGTTTTGGCCAATATACTATAAATGCTACACCTCATGTTTATAAGGGCAGTCATAAAACAACAATATTGAAAATATGAATATAGATAGACAGACATATAGATAGAGAAATAGAGAGCTAGAGAGATAGAGCTGAGATATATATCTATATATATATATATATATATATATATATATATATATATATACACTGTATATATAAAGAGAGAGAGAGAGAGAGAGATAGATATTCCTTGCAAAACTTTGTTAATGCACTAGTTAGGGTCAAACCAACAAAAGCAGAGAAATGTGGTGTTAGGGTTTCCAACCCTAACACCTCAACTGCACCCTGCAGGCAACAACAGAAAGAATCTTTACAGTTTCTACAGTTTCATCTCTTCTGCATTTTCTCAGATCAGGTATGGGCTGTGCCTTGGGGTTGTCAACCCTAACGTTCACCCCATTTGATCATTAAAGTTGAGATGTATAGAGTATATTATAATGAGGTAAACATTAAGGTTGACAACCGCAAGGGACACCACACACCTGATTTGCGAACACGCTGAAGAGGTCAAACCATAATGTTTGTTCCTGTTGCTGCTTGGAGGGTGGGGGTGAGGTGTTAGGGTTCGAAACCCTAAAGCCACATTTCTCTACTTTTGTTGGTTTAACTTTAACTAATGCATTCATGAAGTTTTTTGCAAAGAATTTCCTTTCTTTTTGAGATAGTGGAATCATATCCTCATTCACGCAGGCCCCCTTGGAACCTGATGCCCTGTGCCAAAGGGGCACTCCATCTGCCTACAGAAGTGAAGAATTCATGTGGCTGTCCTGTGGTCCTTGGGCTTCCATATGGCTGCAGATACAGATGCACAGAGCAAAGAGTGCATCTTTCAGCCAATCACATGGCCCTCTGCAACCCAGGGTTGCCAAGATCCAGGGCCCTATGGCAAAAGGAAAGTTGCCTCACTACATGGTACCCAGTCCTGTGTGGAAAACCTTGTATCTTTAATTTCTTGGCTGGGTGAGTGTGGCATAACAGCACCATCCCCCCACCCTCACCCCATCCAGGTTGGTCACTGAGCTCACCCCCAAACTCAGATCACCAGCATGGGATCACAAAGAATACCCCTTGGGGTCAAGAGTGGCACTACACATAAAGTTTGTTAACAATTATGTATTTTTTTATTTTGACCCCAACATTTTAAGATGCTCTTTTTATGATTCACCATATAAGCACTACATGTACCATTTATAATATACTGACAAAAATGTAATTTCACACCAGAAGTATGAAAACACATCTCATCCAGGATTTAAAAAATGACACATGTCACGTTTATGAGGTGGTGGGGAAAAATGGCTATGTTGAAAGTTTTGAGTCAAAATAGTGAAATTTAGTTAAGTTATGAGTGAACATTGAAATACTGCAATGTTCACTCATAACCTAGGCATTTTACCATATTTGTACACCAAATTGTCAGCATATCCTTCTTATTACCACCACCACATGAAATTCAGTAGCGACAATTTTCAAATCCACACCAAAATGTCATTCCATGGCATCAAAATGTCATTCTGTGTCACAGGTGTAAAAACCCATTTTGGCCCGGATTTGAAAAATGACAGCTGCAACATCCATGTGGTTATGTAAAAAATAGCTATGTTGAAAATGTGGGGTCAAAATATTTAAAATTACTAAAGTTGTAATCGACTGTAGTACAATTTCAATGTATGCACATAGCTTTGCTATTTTTACATATTTTGACCCCACATTTTCACATAGCCTTCTTATGACCCCCACCTCATGAACAAGGGTGGTGAAAATTTTCAAATCCCTTCCAAATGGTGATTTCATGAAGAAACCTTGAAATTACCTTTTAGGCTTGATTTGTATAATTTCACCACCACTCATCATGTGGTGGGATCCCAAAAAGGGCATGTTGAAAACTTGGGGTCAAAATAAGCAACAATGACAAAGTTATGCATCAGAGTTAAAAACTCCATTGAAATATACTGAATCACACTTACTTTAGTTTATCATATTGCAGCAGGCAGTTCCAGCAGAAAAAAGTGTCTTTGATCAGCAATCGGCTCTTTGCCCTTATTTATTTTAATTTTTTTGAAAGTCACATTTACAACCTTTGAGTAAGGGACTCATTTACAAAGGCACCTCATCCCAAGGAGGGTAGACATGATTACTGTGTGAGATAAAACAGTAGTAACATACAGGTGCAATACAGATAACAAAAAGAACACAATATAACAGTGGTTTACGGGATAAAGTTATATGCAGTAAATAGCAATCATATAAAGTATAACAATAGTAGAAGTAACAACACTGATCGTACCGGGGAAATACCTAAGTGGAAGGGTGGGAAGAACAGGGGTGAGAAAAAGAGAGGAAAAAAGGGGAGAGAAGCAGTCTAAAGGACATTGTCAAGGCTATGGGCAAGAAACAGGGAGGGACCCCAACATTAGGTTGATTAAGGGCAACTACAGCCTCGGGCGTCAAAGAGATGGTTTCGGAGAGTGACTTTAAAGGGATCAATTTTACCCTATGACCTGTTCAGGTGAGTGAGGGTGTGTGGGGTGTACTGGGGGTATGGGATGGTGGGTTCCGAGTGAGAGGTGGGGGTGGGGGGGGGTCCAAACATAGAGGAACCATTTTCTTTTTTGCAGGTTTAAAAAATAAAAATTGAGAAATGGTTTTCTTTATTTCAGACTGGGATGGTGATCAGAGGGTGGAGGGGTGACAATAGACACCAGGAAAAGACAAAAGCAGCACAGGGATGGCTTTTGAGGCATGGGGAGGTGCCACTAGACACCAGAGAAAGAAAAACATATCACAGGACAGTGATCGGAGGGTGGAAGGGTGCCACTAGTCACCAGGGAAAGAAAACCGTATTACAATGACGGCGATTGGAGGGTGGAGAAAAAGTATATATATGGCTTAAAGGGGTAGAGATTCAAATGAGTTACACTTTTACTTAAATACTAACTTAAACTAGAAAAAAAGAGTGTGTCTGTTAATTAATGAAATACCCACTACTATCTTCCGACTTCAGGATTTCATTATGATAAATAATCAGGGCACTGAAATATAGTTTTGTTGTGCATATGTTAAAACAGCATTATTTATGCAATAAACTTTGACATACTATAAGATAGATAGATAGATCACAAAGACAGTGTGATCACTATAGCCAGCTCACTGCTGCAACTGAAGCCAGCAGCATGACTCCAGCTGCGACTTCACAAGTCTAGAAAATCTGGCTGTTCTCATACAGAGAATGCCTTGTTGTATATGCTTGTGATGCATTGTTTTTTATGGTGGACTGCAGAATTAGAGACTAGGCTGGCTGCTGATTATCTAGGTTATATGATTAGAGATTTCATTTTTAGATTATCATTTGCATCTGTTTGAATTTATTTTTATTTTGTTTCTATTATTTTGAAAGGTTTTTGGAGGGGGCAGATTTATGGTTAATGGTCAGTATTTTTACCAGATTATGAATAGGTGAGTTTGAATCTTGGTGTTGTACTGTTAGGCTTCTTCCACTCATGCCTGAGACATCATTCTGGTTTTAGGGGTTTCAGTTTGGGGTAGGAATCAACTAATTTCCCATCACTTCAGATATTAATCTGCTTTCACACAGTAACTCTTTTTATGACTGCAGTAGGTGGAGCCTGCAGACTTATTGCTTTGAGAAAAGGACTACCTGCATAATTACATTCCAAACAACATGTTAGAGTGTTAAAAATAATGTCCTCCACTGAAGCCTCATTACTACGCTGCCTGTGTGTGTATGAGATTTAGACGGCACTATTTTTCCTCTGGCTCATGTTCCCTCCCTGCAAGGCATCAAAGGAGGCAGGACTTTGTCTAGGGGCATGACCAGGACATCTAGGTTGATAGGTTGGGGAGGAGGGCAAGCAGGTGCCACACACAAGGAGCAGCCAGGTGTTCCCAGGGCAGAGGGAACTTGCATCCAGGAATAGGGAGGAGATACCTCATAATTTCTACCTTTCCTAGGTTGCAAGAACAGTCTCAGAGGAACGCACACACTCAGCAGTAAAATGATTAGATTTGTCTACAGGCACTGTCTTCCACGCAAGACACAAGAAATTGAATCAAATGTATACACACACACACACACACACACACACACAGAGAAAAATCCACTGGAGATAGCAAAGCAATGTAATGAATATTTGTGTTTCTTTTTCAAACCCAGTCACAACTCAGTCCCCTGCCCCTGTACATTACCAGGAATGCCAGCAGAATATAAATACCGACAACATACTGCAAAAAATTTAGGATAAGAAAATCAGAGTGTAAAGTTTCCACTAAAATGATGAAATTCAAGACACAATCATTTTGATCACACACACACACACACACACACACACACACACACACACACACACACACAGCTGGATAAAATACTATTATTTAAAAGACTTATTAATTATGCTCCACATACCCTAAAACTCAAAGTGTGACTCCTCTTGGCTGCCAATCTTCTGTGGTTAATTTGAAACAAACTACAATGTAACAAGACACTGGCCTCCACCAGAAACTATTAAACAATAGTGCAAACTGCACTCCGGGAAGATTGTCTGGGACAAGATGCAATAAAAAAACCCTGAAGAGCAGGTTCCAAGGGACATAAAACTTCCAGGAATGTTAGAACAACTCCCCCTCCCCACTCATTCAAAGCTGTCAATGTATTTGCTAACCATGCTGCTTGTTTGTTCTTTCTTCCATCATTGTAAGAATGTGAAACTACATTTGTATTTTTTAAATGACTGATAAGTGGCTTGTCCAGGGGGATAGAAGGAAATACTTCTTTAGAGGTAGGGTGGGGGACACGTGGAACAGCCTACCAGCAGAGGTAATGGGTACCAAAATGGTTACAGATTTCAGACATGCATGAGATACACATAGAAGGACTTTGGTAACAGGGCTGCAGCACGGGGAAGGGGGGAGGAGGCTGGACATCAGTTATGGTCCATGACGTAACCAAATGGTCAAAATAGTAAATATTTTAAAATAAACATAAATGCAAAAGTAACCATTTCAAGAAGAAAATGGAACTGCAGACAAAAGCAACAGAAAGCAATTGTGCAGTTACATCAGAACCCAAACCAGCCAAATCATATGAAGATTCATCACTGTAAGTCTTCTGTATTATGCAGACTGTGACAATTAACAGTTGTAGAGTAAGTTAGCACATCTGGACTTATTTGCTGCATATGCATCTGAATTGCTAAGTGGTCCTGACCATGTTCACCCTTCCTAATGCCAAGCTGGCTACAGTATGTCTAGCAATAACATGGATGAAAAGATTATGCCATATTTTCAACAAGAAGTTAACATTTTAAAAAGACAGTGCTGTAGACTGAGAATCAACTTGTGCAGGTGAATTCATCATGCTAGCCAAGATATGTTCTGGTTGCGTTCCATAAGGCTAACCAGTAGCAACAGTAGGGGAAAGGGATAGAAATCTAAAATAGAACCATTTAACCCATTTGTGATTTAAAGTTGCATGACAGAAATGTTGGTTCCAGAACTGGACACCATATTCCAAAAAAGGCCTCACCAGTGATCTACACACTGGCATCACCACCCCCTTCCTTTTGCTGGTAATACCCTTCCCTATCCACAACAGCATTCCACTGGCTCTCCTCACATCTTTGGTACATTGTTTAGTCACCTTTAGGGCATCCAATATGATTACCCCAAAATCCCTTTCCATTTTGATGACCATCAGCCCCCCCCCCCCAATAATCCTTCCCTTAGTTCCTGCAACCCAGATGAATGAATTTGCACTTCTTTGCATCAGATCTCAGCTGCAACATTTTGGACCACTCCTCTAGTTTTCCTAGTTTCCTCCTGATTCTTTCCACTCTTTCCAAAGTGTCCATCCTGTTGCAGATCTTAGTGTACTTCACAAACAAGCACACTTTCCCCTCTGGTCCCTCTGCAATTTCATTTGTGAAGACGTACAATAGGACTGGGCCCAGGACTGATACCTGTGGCACCCTGCTGGTCACACTCCTTTCCTTTGACTGAGCACCATTTACCATGACTCTCCATCTTCTATCATTCAACCAGTTTCTAACCCAGTTTACTACCTTGTGACTCACTTCCAGGCTGCCCAACTTGTTTGCAAGTCATACGTGGAATGGTATCGTAGGCTTTACTAAATGCAATTCATGTTTATGTTTAAGCCCATGAAACTCCCTTATCAAGTTAATGGCATTTGCAGCTGTAGTTTTGATTCTCTATGACTCCTTAATAATTCCACATAACTTCACTAACTTCATTATGCAGCTGTGGTGGATCTGACCAGATTTTGTTTAAATAATGTTAGCAGATATCAACTAAAGTTTAAGGCGTTGTTAGCTTAATATCTCCTTTGACTTTTTTTATTACTTAGGATTCATTCACAGCAAACTTCAGTATCTACAGTGTGCTCTGGTACAGCTTTATTTTTTTTTATTTAAACTGGATAAAATTGCTTTGAAACAAGACTTCATTTAAATTATTTTAAAGTGTAAAACCATGAAGGAATGTATTATGTAAATTGTTTGTGCAATTCTACTGATTTGCAGGATTCTGAGACAAACTCAGTTGTCCTTTAAGTATAAAGACTTACTAAGAAAAGGATAAGAAGTTAGAGATTTTTTTTAGTATATACTGTAGTGAGATGTTTGTATCTTCACTTGCATTAAAGTTGCCATTTGCCATATATGGAGTATTGACACATACTTTTGATCTCAAACTAAGAGGCAGTATCTGCAGGATATACAAAGTTAACCTCCATTCCTCATTCAGCAGTTATTCACAGAAGGGAAAGATGCTCACAGATGAGAGAGCTTGTTATGTGTGGGAGGTTTGCTACACTCAGTGCCTGAGAAATAAAAACATTAAAGTGCTCACAAAGCTGTGTGCCAGTGTAGCCATTATAAATGGTGCACACTATAAGCACATTTAAACTACATTTAAAGTGCTATTTAAAATTGTGTAGACTGTATGTTTAGAGGAGCATTTGAAAAGATTGAAGGAAGCTTTTGCCTTGTAATTTCATCATTCTACTGCACTTGCCCTGTGATTTTGTGTGGGTATTTCTGGCCAAGAACAAATTCCAGGAAACCTCTCTCAAGAAACAAACTGAGTTCTTAACAACTTGCACACTATAATTACAGAACCAAGATGGTGATGTTAAGTTATACTTCCAACATTGTTTTGGCCTCTGATTAATTAATTAAATCAAAAACAATCAGGAATTGAGTTTTAAGTAATTGATTTTATAAAAGTATTATCAAACTGAAAGGATCTTGAGTATACTATGTTTAGATCACTTGCTTCTTTCACAGTTGGAATCTTTAGGATCGGAGAAGGCTAAGTTAATAAGTATGTAGTAACAGATAAATAATTGATTTAAAATAAGCCATGACATAGGGAATATTAAGTTATCTTAGACAGTTAATTTATTTTAATAAATATTAATAATTATAATCATGTATGTTATCAGACCTTTTTGCATATACATTTTCTTAAAGATCAATGGCAATCATTTTACACATTGTTAATAAAACCCTGAAATCAAGTCCCTGTGTCATGAGTAGTGTTTTCTGAAAATGTTATGCTATTTGGTTTTGTGGTTTTCTTTAAATTAGCACTTGTTAACTTGTTCTGCATTGACTGAAAACAATCAGGTTGTTTCTGGCCCTCTGACTGAGCCTTAGAGAGTAAAGACATCATATTGGAGCAAGCTACTGTTTCAGCAGTGTAAGTCTGCTTGACTGAAGAGCTGAAGAGCTGTTAACTTCCCAATTAGAGCAGCCTGTGGAGTTAATTGTTTGCTGTACAGTTTTTACTGACTCAGTCACTGGTTTGTGTTCAGATGAATTAGCTGCAAATCTATGATTCTGTTCTTATATAAATTTGATCATTTGAGTTTCAGTGCTGAATTGAAGTGGTATGCATATGAGAAATCAGCTTGTCTGTATCAGAGTTGTCAATGCTTTCTCATCAAAACTGTATTTTTGCTATATAGCACTGGGTTATTTAATGGATATAATACATCTAAAGTTTGTTAATTCAGACAAGTAGCTTGTCCTTGATGTAGCCTCCATAAAATAGATTTATGTAAGAACAATTTTTCCCTGTCAGAGTGACAAACCAGTGCCTGCCACACTCTGCTATTTCAGATACATGTACTATATGAACTCACAATTTTCAGTTATTTTATGGTTTCTGTGTGAAAATACATCATGTATGTGTATAACTAGAAACACTATATGGCATCCTGATACCCCCATCCCCTGCTCACAGTTGATGCAGCTGCATTGTGCTGCCCCCTGCCCTATAAGCCCACTATCTCCTTCCCCACATTTGATGCTTCTGCACCCTGCTGCCCACTCTCTTCTCCCATAGTGTCAGGGTTGCTGCACCCTGTTGCCCCATTCCATGCCTGAACAATCTGGGCTGCTGCACCATGCTGCCCCCTGCATGAGCAGCTGGGGTTGCTGAACCCTGCTGCCTCTTGTCCCCCATCTCCCAGTCAGGGTTCCTGCACCCTGTTGCCCCCTGTTTCTGTCACCACAATTGGGGCTGCTGTGCAATACTATGACCTAAAGTCCCATGTCCCCTACCTCCACATTCGGGGCTGTTGCACCATGTTGCCTGTGCCACTACAGTTGGGGCTTTTGTTGCACTCTGTTACCTGCTTCCATTTTCCCAAATTGGCAGGGCTGCTGCACCATGCACATCCCATCCCACAGTCAGGGCTGCTGTATCCTGATGCCACCCATGTCCTGCCCCACAGTCAAGGCTTCTGCATCATGCTGTATGTAGTCTGTCCCCTGCCACCATAGCCAGAGCTGCTGCACCCTGCCCCTGTGTACACAGTGAGGGCTGCTGTGCCCTGCTGCACCCTGCAGCCCCATACCTCCACAGTAAGTGTTGCTGCACCATGCTGCCACCAAAGTCAGATTTTTTTTTGCTACACTGCCCAAAAGAAAAAACAGAAAAATATTTTCATCTTATGTTATGGGGGTGAAGCACAGAGGGCAGTAGGGTGCAGAAGTCCTGACTGTTAGGCAGGTGACAAGGGAGGCATCAGGGTACAGCAGCCCACACCTGGTTGCAACTGACTCCAACTATGGTTGCAGCTGACACAACTGTGGGGCAAGTGGCAGCATGGTGCAGCAGCCCAAATTGTGGAGGCAAGGGACTCTAGGGCATAGTAGGCTACAGCAGCCCTGCCTGAATAGGCAAGAGCAGGTGCAGCAGCCCTGGTCATCGTGATAGGGACTGAGGACATCATGGTGCAAAAACCTTGACTGTGGGGCAAGATACAATGGGCATCAGGGTAAAGCAGCCCTGACTGAGGGATGGGGAGTGAATGGTGCAGCAGCCCTGCTCATTTGAGACAATGGATGTAGATAGCAGTGTGCAGCAAAAGCCCCACCTTTGGTGGCATGGGGTAACACTGTGCAGCAGCCCCAACTGTAGAGACAGGAGACATGGTACTCTAGGGTGCAGAAGAGCAAATCAGCCTTGACTATGAAGAGATGAACAGGGACAATGACCCCAAATGTGGGGGTGGAAGACAGAGGACAGCAGGGTGCAGCATCCCCAACTGTTCGGGCAAGGGGCAGCATGGTGTAGCAACCCTGACTGTTCAGGCAGATGATGGGGGCAACCAGGTGCAGCAACTCCAACTATGTGGGAGATGACAGTGGGCAGCAGGGTGTAGCAGCCTCTGATGTGGGGCAAGAGACAAGGTGCTTGTGTGGCAGTGGACGGGGCAGCAGAGTGCAGTTGCTTCAACTATGGGACAGGAGACAGGGGCATCAGGATGCCATATAATGTTTCTAGTTATATTCCTATATTATGTATGTTCTCATAGAAACCATCAAAGAACTGGCATTTGTGCATTTGTATAGTTCATGTGCCTGAAATAGCAGAGTGTGGCAGGCACCGGTTTGTCAATCTGACAAGAAAAATTGTTCTTACATGAATCTATTTATAGAGACTACATCAAAGATAAACTACTTGTATGACTTAAACTTTAAATTTATTTTATATCCATTAAATAACCCAGTGCTATATAGTTAGGGGAAAAAAACATAGCGTTTTGATGAGAAAGAACTGACAGCCCAGATGCAGACAAGATGATTTCTCATATGCGTACCACTTCAATTCAGCATTGAAATTCAAATGATCAACTTTTTATAAGAAGAGAATGATAAATTTTCAGCTAATTCATCTGATCGAAACCAGAGACTGGGTTAGTAAAAACCCAGGACAGCAAACAATTAATTCTACAGGCTGCTCTAATTGTAAAGTTAACAGCTAATCAGCTCTTCAGTCAAGCAGAGACTTACACTGCTGAAGCAGTAGCTTAATTCTAGATGATGTCATCACTCTCCAAGACTCAGTCAGAGGGCCAGAAACAGCCTGACTGTTTTCAGTCAATGCAGAACAAGTTAGCAAATGCTGATTTAAAGAAAACCACAAAACCAAATAGCATGAAATTTTCAGGAAACACTACTCATGACACAAGGATTTAAATTCAAGCTTTTATTAACAATGTGTAAAATGGTTACCATTGGTCTTTAAAGCCATACCCCTGGGACCTTTGGGTCAGCAAAAGACTACACTGAAAGACATGACTGGAGTGATAGCATTTGATTTTGTTTATTTTCCTTTCAGTAGTAGAGTCTCTTTTATTGCTATGAATATACTGAGAGCGGATGTGAGAGCAGGCCTATATTTAAAGTGCACTGAGCAACCTGGTACCCTCAGCACTTGTTTCTTTAATTAGTTCATCTTTTTCTCCCTCCCTGGCTGACTTCTCTCTCCCCTCTGACACCACTAGCCCCATGTTCCAATTTCTCTTTGACTTACTTGGCTCTAGCTTCCCCCACAACTTGCCCTCCATAACAGCATGGCAGAGATCCATCGCTCAACTGGTCAGACAGGATTTAGTGGCAGCCATGCCAGGTCATCTGTGTGGGGCCTTGGAAGGGCTAGAGGATCATCCTTCCAAGCTAGGGTGATTTGTTCTTGTTCTCCTGCCTTTGGTGCATAGGAGGTGGTGTGCAGTGACATCAGTGACTAAGCTGCACATGCTTTCATATGCAGCATGCTGAGCATCAGCCCCACCTCCACTCCCTTACTTGAAGTTCCAGTGTTCTGACCCCAAGCAATCTCTAGGGGCCAGGCTAATGCCATGCACTGGTTCCAGTTCTGCTTGGAAGAGGAGAGCAGTCCATTGGATGCTTAATCCTCCTCCCCTAGCCAGTCCTCTGACTCTTGAGTTTGCTCCTGAACTCGGGGTGTCAGCATTGTGAGTGTTAGCACTACCACTGCACCTGCAGGCCAGCTCCCTCAGTGTTTTTGATACAAGAACTATTGACTACCCAGAGGAGGATCCTGTGACTATATGATTATGAAAGGGAGATACAGTCTGTTTTGGAAAAAGATAAGAAACAAGAGACCTTTTTAGACCAAACACCTTTATTTTACTATTATTTGTTTTTGTATGTTGTTCTTTTTATTTTTAGCAGTCACTGGCTTTTATATTTAGTTTAGTTAAAAACTCTGTTTTTATTGTTTGTGAAATATTACTTTATTTTTTTTTTTAGTTCATCCCTGAGGTAAGTAGGTGTTTATAGGGCCTTAAGGCACATATTGTAATTATGGTTTAAACAAGAAATTATAGGATTGCAGAATCTTTGCTATCCCCATCATTCCCTCAGTGGGTTAAAGCTAGGTAAAGGAAAGTAAGGGAGGAGAATGTTAAATAGGGATGTAAATAAGCCAATTAATGAGAAGATAGGGAATAAGAATGAGAATGGAACAACTCCAAAGGCAAGAATAGGATAAACAAATTGAAAAAGGACCCCTTACAACCCAGGATGAATACATTTCTAGACAATCAACCTCTACTCCATCAAATAATATTAACGGGGATGTGACTGCAGTTAAAGATGGCAATAATAGTGGATTTATACTGAATAAAACGTTAAACACTCCTGTGCAATTTCATTGTTGTAAAGAACTTTAGTCTGATATGATCTCCATTTACCCTTCTTCTTTGGACTCTTGTACTGAAAGATCCTTGTGTGAAGTTAGCATATGTCCATGCAAAATTTGCACAAGAGACTCAACAGATAATGGCAAGCATGCCCAATCTGAAGTTTAAAATGCTTCCTATAATGATAACAGCCATTATATTTCTGAAAGAGAAATAACCCTGCATGATAATAGAGAAATATGGAAAGAAGAGCTATTTGGAGTAATTCAGATTAAAATGCCTATTTTGTCTCTATAGTAAACAATTTAGGCTGTAATAAATATAAAAGATCCAGGATTAACTGGGTGAGACTCAACCTTCAAGAAAATATTAGGGGTAGAGGAACTATTTTGAGGCAGAGTAAAATCCATATAAGTAATGAACAAAAGGTTCAACTCCTATGTAATACAACAGAATATTTATTTATTATTTTCCACCAAGAAAATCTACATTTCTTGGTAAAGCCACTTCTTCAGTAATGGTAGTTTCTCCAAATGGTTACTTGCTTGGTGCTTTGGAAACAGACTTTCTAGTTTGTACTCATATGGTAAACAAGTGATCAAAACCTCCTGGGCATCTTGTGTGTTGGATTACTGCCACTATGTTTGCTGCTGATGCAGTTACAATTGTGAGCCAAGGACTATCCGACTTCCCACTGACAGTGACTTGAAACAGCATCAGTAGCAAATGTATTGGTAGTAATCCTACAAATAAGTTGCCCAGGAGGTTTTGAATGCTTATTTGCAGTTAATTATTTCTATTGAGCATTTCTGTGTACAACATATAGAAAAAAGTCACAACAGCAGTACAGACATATTCTATAGAACACTCAAACTTGTATTGCGAAACACTATGTGAACAGGCAACAAAGGTCACAGATGTACGTTTTCAACTTGGCATATCTGAATATAGTGGACACCATGGGGTGTGGGCCTCTGGCACAGTGGTGCTATTAGAAGTGGGGTGATATGGTAAGAAGCAACCCAAATCTAAGTATCATTGTATGAAGAGGGCTGCCACTGTTAGGATTGATAGGAGGGTCCATTAGTGTGAAGCGGGAGGGTAGGAATGGTTCCCAGACACTGTGATCCTTAGGCAGAGCTTTCCTTGCAAAATGTGGTTTTCTGTCCAATGTGGCAAAATTTCTTATTGTAGTCAGCCAATGGGAAATAGAGGGGACCTTTTCTGATCCCCACCTCTGGAGTAAGAGCCTCTGGGTCTCAGTGATGGCCAACATAAGCCATAGTAGCTGTTTATAAGGGAGAGGTGTGGCAGGTGGGGACAGACTCAGAATGTACAACTGAAGAGAGAGAAGGATGGTTCCAACCCCAGAATTTTGTTGCAACACTCATAGATACTTAACCAAAGGGGAAGATTTGGGGGCTGCTCCATAGAAAATGGAGAAAGTCAGCCCCAGAGGCCCGACATTTCCAACATATATCACGGGACCTGAGACCAAGGTACTTTTGCCACTGTATGGCACCATGAATGCATGATCTTATTTTGTATAAGGAGTTTCCTAGTGTCTAGGCAAGTTTTAAGGATGAGCAGCCATAGCTGAGACCATCAAGCCTTAGATTTTTCAATTTCAAAAGTTTGGGACCATGTGGTGGCCTGCAGAATTTGCTTGCATATCAGGCCTGCCCTGAGTTTGGGGGCTCTCAGCCATGACTGTAGGTTGTGTGGGGGTGTCAGTGAGATCTAAGGAAAGTTTCTTTAAGTACTCACTTATGGCATTTCAGATTTGGAAATCTTTCAAAAGGTCCCCCTTGGGGAAGTTGCATTTTTCCATAAGGTTCTCAAAAGCATTCATGTGTGTGGTGGATGGCTGCCACAAGTCAGAGAGGAGTGAGAGTCCCTTTTCTCTCTAGGTGGCCCAGTGAAGTGGTTGGTCCCAAACTGTGATTAGTGGGTTCCTTCAAAGAGGGAGCAGGGGTAGGGAGGTGGGGGCATGTGCAACCAGCCCTCTAGCTTCTTCCATGCCTTAAGGGTTGGGGCAGTGGTAGGGCTTGCCTTTCTAACCCCAGAAACTGAGCTCCAGCTTGAAAGCCAGTGTCTTGGCAAGGATCTTATCATCTGCATTAATGCGTGAGACAGACCTGTTGCTTCCAGGGAGAGTAGGGTCTTTCCTTCCTTTGGGAAGAATGTTGATCCTGCAGCTAGGGTGAGAAGGGAATATTTATTAGGTTCTGAATAGACAGTTTGCAGAACTGAGTTCAAGGATCAGCTGGAATAGACCAATTGGGATGCTATCACACCCAGGAGCTTTGTGGGGAGAGAGGGCAGAAATGGCTGTCTAGATCTTCTGAGAGGAAACCAGAGCTTTCAGTGCAGCTTTCTCTTCTTCCATCAGGGAAGGAAAGTGGAGGTCAGTGAGAAAAGCTTTTAGCCTGTTTTGATTTGGGGGTTCCCTGGTTGAATATAGCTCTTTATATAAGGCATGCATCACATGGTTAATCTGTGTGGGTTAAGCCTGCAGGGAGCATACACTATCTCTTAGGCGATGACTGTATCTGTCTACCTGCTGGTTGTGCTGCCAATAGGACACTAACTTGTTCACCTTCTCACCCTCATCCCAGTACCTGTATTTTATGTGCAATGCCATCAGCTTAGCATTTCTTGTTGATAGGGTATTACACTGCATGTTAGAGGATCTTATGTCTCTTAGTAATGAGGGCTTTAGGTGCGAGAACTTAGTCTCCTTGAGGAACTTTTTCTTCTTTGTAGGCTCTGTTTCAAGTGCTTTTTATTCTGCCTCCTTTTTCCTGTGATGTACAGGTGAGCAGTCCATAATATGACCACGTTTTAAAGGCCTTAGAGGCCTTCTATAGGGTGAGTTTGGTGGTGTCCCCAGTATCATTTAACTCAAAGTAGGCAGATACTTCCTGTAGGAGCAAGGATACAATGTATTTGTCTGGAGCAGTAGGGGGTTTAGCCGCCATGAGGCAGACTGCATGGGAGTAGAACCCCAGGAAACAAATAGTTCCACTGGGGTATTTTCAAACAGATTTTGGGAAACAATATAGGAGTTAAGCACCATCTGGGAGACAGAGGGTGATGTCAGCCAAAAGTATGACTAGAGACAGAATGGGGAACCAAAAAACAGGAGTAGTCAAGGGTTCTAAGGTTTTGCTGACACCATATAAGGCCCAGTGAGAACACTGACATCATATCCTTGTCCATCACCAGGGCTCTTACATGAGGCTCTGGATTCCATGAGTACCTGTCCATTCAGGCTTCCAGAGTTAGACTGACGTCGCCTCCCAAGAAAACAAGCATTTGTCAATGTCGAAGGTTGACTTGCTGGCATTGGCATTGGTAGTGCAGGAGTTAGAGAGATGCATAATAGGAATGGCAGCGAAGTATTGAACTGAAGCCAACCCCGACCCTACTCTGCAGAGACTGACAGGCATTGGGGGTGTGCCTTTGGGTTTTTGGACATACCGCTCTTGCCATTTCGCCTCACCCTATCCTGCAGTCACTGACAGGTGTCGCGGTGTGCCTTAAGGTCTTCAGGCCTTATACTCACCCCATTCCATAAGGAAATAGGCTTAGATGGTTGCAGTATAGGAGAATGGGGTGAACGTTGGGGCCCAAAGACCCCAAGGCACACCTTGGTGCCTATCACTGGCTGCAGGATAAGGGTGGAATAGCGTGTGCATTATGACTGATGATCCGAAGTCACACCCCTGACACCTGTCAGTCTCTACAGAGTAGGGCGTTATGGTTGGAAACTCTAATGCCCTGGCCATTTGTTGGTATTTTTGCTCCAAATTTTCAAAATGGGCTTTTTATGACCCCATGAACAGTGGCACTATCATTTCATTACTCAATCCCAAAAGGTGGTTTTACACTGTGACTGTGCCATTTGGTGCCACAGGTGTGAAAACACATTTCTGGCAGGATGTGAAAAATGACTGTTGTACTGTTCATGAGGTGGTGTGAAAAAATGGCAATGCTGAAAATGTGGAGTGAAAATGTGAAAAATTGTTGAAGTTACGAACGTGCATAGAAACTGCATAATGCACGCCTGTATTGCAATCATTTTTTGGATTTTTTTACCAGATTTTCAACATGGGTACTTTTGAACCTCTCCTCATGAATAGTGGCACTGTGATTTTGTTAATCTGTCCTGAAAGTTGATTTCCCATAGCGACTGCGCCACTCTATACCACATGTGTGAAAACATGTTTCAGGAAGGATATGAACATGACAGCTATACTGTTCATTAGGAGGTGTGAAAAAGTGGCAATGTTGAAAACTGGGAGAGAAAATATTATAAACTGGTGAAGTTACAAGCATGCATAGAAACTGCACAATGCACACTCGTAATGCAGTCATTTTTTGGATTTTTTTCATCAAATTTGAAGCATGGGCTTTTTGGGACCTCCTCTCATGAACAATGGCACTGTCATTTTGTTAATTGGTCCCAAAAGGTGATTCCATGCAGTGACTGCAAAATCACCTTTTGGGACAGAGAAACTAAATGACAGTGACATGTTCATGAGGTGGGAACCCACGAACCCCATGCTGAAAATCAGGGGCCAAAATTCCCTAAAATGGCTGAAATATCAACCTAAGTTGAACCCCCCCCTTGCCTCCCATTATAAAGCTTATTGTCATTTTTTCAGTTAGCAGTTCGGCTTTGAAGAGTGCAGATGTGTCCTGGTTCAGAGAAAATCACAGCTCCCAACATCTGGAGGGTAAGTATGGGTGAGGTGAGGTGGAGTGCAGGGAGGTGGGGGTACAGAGGGAGTGTGGGGATGGCAGAGAGGGATGAGGGAGACACCGCTGGACCATTTTCTTGTTTGCAGGAAAAAAAAAGACTGGGAGGGAAGGTTTTCTTTATTTACAACACAAAAAGAAAATAGGCACACTGGAGTTGGCTCCCAGTGTGTCACAGTTCTTGGGGAGAATGCTGACATGGGAATTGGGCACCCTGATGTTGGCAAGCCATATGAACAGGTTGGGGGGTGCGCATCTTACACTGGGAGTGGGCATTCTGGTATTGGAAAGGAAAGGGGGAACCATTTAACTAGGAAAGACACACTAAGAAGGGGGTTCCAACATGGGGATTGGGCACCCCAATGTCAGTTTTTTGGGAGTGTGTGGCAGGTGGCAAGAGCCATCATGTTATGGTGTGCTACATAATGTGGAGGGGGGGGCATGCTGACATGGGGATTGGGCACCCCAATGTCAGCTTTCTGGGGATTGTGTGGCTGACAGCAGGAGCCGCCATATTTATTGAAATGTTTCACCAGGAAAGGCACATAATGGAGGCATGTCATCTGCCACTGCAATGACAAGCCTGTCTCTGATTGCAGCAGCATATTTGTTTCAACTCTTTGGTTGTCTCTGAAACTGCTGTCATCGGTGGCATGATCATTGACTGGCAGTTGAGGAACACACCCACTAAAGCATCCCCTGCATTGGCCAACACTGACATACCTCTGAAATGTGCTACTGCCACAAGATGTTGTTTGCGCGTGTGTGCAAGCCAACATAAAAAGGGAATATTAGGGGTCAACAAATTCATCAGGTCATGACTGAGGGCAATAAATAAGTCAGTGTTGTCTTAATTGTAACCATTAATATTTGCTATTACCAGGGGACCTTCATGGGTACAGATTTTGGCAGCAACCTACCTACCAGCTGCATCAGTTCATGAGATTTCTGCCATCCAGTACAGGGACTTATAAATGAGGATGGAGACCCCGGTTTTCCCCCATCCCCTTTGCAACTCAGCTGCTTTGTCAAGGCAAAGCTTAGTTTCTTGTAGTAGCACTACCTTGGCCTTAAGGGTTTTAAGTTTGGTCAGTATGCACTCTTAACAGGGGAGTTTAAACCTCTAACATTCCATATGATTTAAGTTAAAGTAGCCATCAGGTGGGTAGTGAGGTCAGGGCATTGCTGTTTTTTGTTGCCTTTTTTTATTTTTATGCTCCTGGAGCCCTGGCAG
Source organism: Neoceratodus forsteri (assembly GCA_016271365.2). NCBI lineage: Eukaryota > Metazoa > Chordata > Ceratodontiformes > Ceratodontidae > Neoceratodus > Neoceratodus forsteri. The sequence continues at coordinate 14,743,911 of CM057454.1, forward strand.
GTGGCTGTGACCCTCCTTCAGAGGGACTCAATCTGGTCCACACATCCCTGCTCTTGCTGACTCCTGTATGTTCCCACTTGGCTTACCCCCCAAAGCAGGGCCAGGGAGGAGGGTGACGGCTTCTCCATCCCATCCAAAGCATAATCCAGAAGCCAGGAGTGGACCTTAGGGGCACAATGGGCCATAGGGGAGCCTGCCAGCTCCTTTTTCCACCATTTTCTCCCGCCCCACCTTTCCTACTGACATGAAGACGTCAGTACATATCTCCCAACCAATACTGCCCTTCGGCCATCACCAGAGGGCAGTCAACGAGTGGGATGACAAATCCTCCTTCTCCAAGAGAAGACAACAGTCCTTTGGATGCTCGATCCTCTCTCACCCCTGCTGATCCATAGTGGTCCGGGCTCGCTTCCAAACCCGGGTTGCCGGCATGGCGCGAGGTGTAGCAACTAGCGCCTCAACATCCAATGCCACTGGGCAAGCCACATTGCTGTGGTTTGAACAATTATGGCAACCTGTAGGTGGACCCTATATGGGGCCCCAATGGGACTCTGGGGCCCTCCCCTTGTAATTGAACAGACATCTGCCAGACATGCCTGCAGTACAATACATCTAAAGTGCCAGTGACCTACAACCTGCATAAAAGTAAAATATAAAACACACACTCAAAAGCTGTCTGTAACATACATTTGAAATGGAAAGTAGGTTGTACAGTATACTAAACACCTGAATACTTACTGGACCTTAGTAGTCAGAGACACCAAGGACTGTAAAGCCCATGGCCAGAGAGTAGGGGGGAAGCACAGTAAAATAGTGACACGTGGAGAAGTAAACAGTAAACAGTGAACTCCAATCACTGTCACTTACTGAGAGAATCACTCAGCATTAAGAACAAGTAAATGTAAGGCATTTCATACACTCAAATGTTTATAAGAAGAAAACAGTGTACCATAGTGAAATGAGGAGGGGGCTAACCCAGCCCTTTCCTAGCTCCGACATAGCACCTGAGAGGAAAGGGAGAAGGACATAAGGGGAGAAGAGGGATACAAGAGAAGAAAAGTGCCTCCCTGATGTCATTTTCAGATTCTGGCACAAATGATAGTTCCCTGAACTGGGTCTTAACCATTGAGGACTGGCAGGTGCAGGTACTGAGGGGCGGTCACAGCGGTCACAATGCCAGAGGCAGAGCCATATTATCCTACCTGCCAAAGTGGTGGGTGCTAAGACTGTTGGTGGGTTCAAGCACAGATGGGATAGAATGAAGGATATAGTGATTGCTTGGGACAGCAGAAACTGAGAGGGGAATGGGGGGGGAGGATTGGGAGGGCAAAGACCCTGGAGGGATAGTAGGTCCTGGAGCTAAATAGGGAACTCAAGCAGACTGGATAAACTGTTGGTCTTTTTCTGCCATCATTGTGTTTTTCACCTTATCAGAAAGACCCCTTGTCAGGGCCAGATTAAGGTAACCTGGGACCCTTGGTTGAGAGAAATCTCAGGCCCTCCTTCACCTAGGCCATGCCCCCTTGCCTTGGCCATACCCCTTTTCACCAAGTCACATCCCTTTGCCATTACATATTAGTTCAAGGAAACATGCACTGTATTTATCTATTATTGAGCATCCATGTAATTAATACAGCACAAATAAATAACCTAAATAGCCATAGTAATCCAAACATGTAACACTCCCCCAAATGTGGCATGACTTGCAGTTCACAGCAAAACCACGTATGCCATTGGCAGTTTCTCATTGTCTGTCAGTGCCATCTTATCATAATGAAACCCCACCTCCAACCGGAGTCACCACAGTCAGCCCAACAAGGCAGCCAGCAGCCAAACACTCTGCACCTCAGCTAGCCCAGGAAGACCAGGTGGATCCTACTACCTGAACTCCAGGTATACCTGCAATGGGAAGAGGTGCTCAGTGGTGGGGAGCTGATGCAAACTATAGGTGGCATTGAGGTAAGAAGAATGTGTTAAGTTGTTGAAAGCTTGCACAATGAAGGAACATTATTACAAGTGTTCTGTTTAAGCCAAGTAGGGCAGTTCCATGGATAAGTAGGTGTTTTCGAAAGGGTACATTTCTAGGGTTTGGTAGTTTAGAATTGTGGTATTGTAGTGGTTAAAATACCCTGTTGTTTGGGAGGCTGTTTTTTTGCCGTGAAGGGATTCTGCAGGGTTGTTGGTCTCTTGTCTGCAGTTGTGGTTTAGCCTGAGTATGTAACAACTATGGGACATACTTGCATGCTTATATAATTACTGTCACCATACAGCTGAACTAGCTGGTATTACTAAACTCTTCCATGTGCCTCGGGAGTGCAGTCTAATCATAGTCGGTACTACTTAAATTAATCTCTCATCAATACTGTTCTTGTTAGGATGTGGTAAGGGGGAGGCAATCAGTTGTAGGGACTGTGGGGAACTATTCCCAGGGAAGGGCTCTGGAGCAGAGGACACTGTCCATTCTGCAGGACCATAGCAGAGCTCCATGCTCAGCTGGTAGAAGCCAGGATAGAAATTACCCAGTTGCGCACCCAGCTCAGAAGGGGCCTACCAACCTTACCCCCACCCCCAAAAGACTCACTGGTTTGGGAGGGTGGAGGGTTAGAAGGGCAGCCTCAGAGAAGTTGCCCAGTCCAGTTGCATATAGATGGCAAATAGCTCTCCTCCTTGGATGTGGCTCAAGCTCTTTATTCCAATGGGGGGGGACTCTGAGTCAGTTTCAGGTGATGGGCCAGACAGCACACAGGCACCCAAGGAGGGTTAGACTGTAAAGAAGGTCCTAGTGATTGGGGACTCAGTGGTTAGAGGTACAGACAGGGTGTTGGGAGGCAGATGGAGGAGGGCTGCTTTGATGCCTGCCTGGATCATCAGCCAACTGGGACGTAGATAGAATTAAGCAATAAGGCATGACCAGGGATGATGTTAATGGTCTGTTAATTACCCTCTAGGGGTGTAATGTGGCATGAGGCATGCCCTAGATGGTGATTAACTGACCAGTAACATAACCCCAGGGAGCGCCTTATTGCTATTATAATAAAAATGTTTTTTTTTTTATCACAACTGTATTTGTTGCCTTGCTGCGGTGTGTCCAACATGGGGCATCCTGCCACTGGCTCTGCTCACCCGGAGAGCTGGATGGCTCAAACCACACCCAGAAGGATCCAGGATAGTCATCTTACTATCCTGCTGGAGGAGCACCATGCCTCTTCTAGCCAGAACAGGCCTGGAACCCCCCCGATGGGACTCCTCACAAGTCCTCTGGGCAGCACAGAGCATGGCCATTAGGCTGCATGGTCACTCCCAGCCCATTTTCCTCCTGTTTTAAGTTCCCCCTTGGAGCATGGACATGCAATGACATCCAGGTACAAGGTGCTGATGTCCGCCACACTCTCCTATGCTTACACAAATGCTAGTAGTACCTCCGGGCATCTCCAGAGGTAGCTACAGTGTGGTGGATGTCTCTTGCCCACCCCAGGACTAGGAAAGCAGTCTGGAGATGCTCAATCCTAGTCCTCCTCTGTCAACGGATGACCTGGTCTCGATCCTGAACCCGGGTCACCGGCATGCTGCGAGGTGTGGTGTCCAGCACCTCAACCCTCAGCACCACTGGGCCAGCCATAAAAATGTTTTTTTAAATAGTGTTAAACCGTGTTCAGCATGTGATTAGGTTGTACATGTATGTTAATCCTAGCTTTAGTCTAGTTGTCCACAAGTCCCTCCTGGTATCCCTCAACTCATGGGACTGTTGCTAACCCTCTCCCCCCATTTTCCCTTCTCTCCTTCCCCACTCTCTCTTGACAAAGGAATCCCCTCCTGTCCCTTTTCCTTGTGCCCACCCACCCTCCTCTCTCTTAACAAAGGATTTTCTCCTGCCTCAGATTTCTCACCTAGGCAGCAACTACTTTAAAATGTAAGTTATGTTATTTTGATTATGTTGTAATCTTTTGTGCCCTGCACTCCCTGTGTCTTGTATTCCTACATATTTGTTTAGATCTAGATTGAATTCTGTACCAACTTGTGATGTATTATGTTGCACTGTTACCTACATCTGTATACTACTGTTCCATCCTTCCTCTTTATTTGCTCTATGATGTGGAACCTTTGTAAAAGAGTCCCTGACTCAAAGGTATGTCCAATTCTTCTCAATAAATAATCAAAGATTAACATAGGGCTGATAGAATGTTTACAACCAATCAGAAAGCTCTATTTCTCAGACCCTCTTTATAATAGGGAGGATAGGGGAGAGGGAAGGGGGGAGCTGGAGGTGATGCACCTAGGTACTAATGATCTGGCCAACCAGTTGGTAGAGGCAGTGAGTTTCTATAAAGTGAGGTGCAGGATGGTGGCACACTCAGCTTCCCTGGCCTTCTCCAAAGTCCTACCTGTGTGGGGCCAAGCAGGGAGGCAGGACAGGATTAGAGGTACTGAGATAGCAGAATTCAATAGTTGGCTCAAGGGTTGTGTCAGGATATGGGATACCACTTTGTATAGTAGTGGGGGGATTTCTGCGACAGACAACTCTTCAAAGGTGATGGGTTTCACCTGACAAGAGAGGGGCCAGTGCACTGGGGTAAATGTTTACTGTCTCTATCATGCATTTAAATGGACTGCTGGGGAGTCCAGATCTACAGGATCCACAACTGAGAACAAGCAGAAAGGGATCCAAGATGGTACTCACTCACACCCAGGGATGGTAGAAAGATATGGGGTACAGGGAACAATGTAAGGGTTGTGACAGGGGAAATGGTTGTAAAAGAAAAAACTGCAGACAAAGGCACTACGTAAGAGGGGAGAAAGCATAGCAGGCAGATGGGCAGTAGCAGAGCAAAAGCAGGGGCCAAGTGGAAGGGGGTATGCATTAGCGTCAAGAGCCTGGGTAAGCAATGATGCCACACACTGAGGTACACCTTTTGGCCATCACAGAAACATGGGCCATAGAAAATAATGACTGGATGATGGTGGTCTCTGGATATACATTATTCAGGAGGGATCGCTGGTCAGGTAAGGGGGGCACCCACTATTTCAGGGAGGGCATTGACATGACTGAAGATAGGGGGCATTAGAGGTTCAGATGGGGAAACTGAGACTATATGGGTGCAGTTCATAGTGGCCTCGGGCAGAAAGATAAGGTTAGGAGTAGTCTATAGGCCCCCTGGTCAAGGGGAGGAAAGGGACAGAGTACTTGATGAGGAAGTTAGAGGAGGGGTGGTGAAAGGGGAAGTGGTAGTGGTAGGGAACCTAAATCAGCCTGACATTGATTGGAATGTCCCAGTGGCCAAGAGTACAGTACCAAGAGTCAGTCCTTGCTGGATGTATTTCAGGACTGTCTCCTGGTACAACTAAAATAAAGTTTGCAATCAAAGTTAAACAAGTTAACGGAGTTTGCAAAAGAGCACAGACAAAAAATAAATGAATCAAAAAGTCAAGTAATGATATTTGGAGCTAAAAGGTCTAAATTAACATGGAAAATGGGTGACAAATGCTTAAAAACAGTAGATCAATATGTATAGCTAGGCCTGGCACTGTCAAGTAATGGTAAATGGCTTAGCCACATGAATAGACTTAAAATAAAGCTCATGCAAACAATAAGCTCATTAATGAGCTTTAATTACAAGTACAATGGCAACACGATCCTGCCCCTTTAACTCATTGTCTCCTAGAAGATGCCTGTAGGCAGCAGCAAATGTACTGCAGTGTGTTCCAGAATGACTGCAGAAGTCGCCTACAGACTTCCCGTGTGTCCTAGCAATGTCTGGAAACATCACACACATGTTTTAATATTACTTGCCAGCCAGAAATGTTAGAATTGACTGATTATCACCATTAGAAAGGTAATGCTGTATTGAACAACTTTGACACTGACACTTTGCGTGTATCATGTTCATTTAAGGAGTTATTTACTTTTGTTTATGACATGGTGTGTATGGCAGCCATTTTGTCCTTCAAGAACCACTTAAGCACTTTGAAGAAAACACACATTCTGGGTATCTCAGCCAGTACAAAACAAAAACTGAACTGAGCATAATTGATTGCACAAACCGTTGGAAAGGCAATTTTGTGTGGAACAACTTTGCCACTGATATGTTGTGTGTATCATGTATATTTTAGGAGTTATGTGCATTTGTTTATGGTATGGCATTTATGGTTTAGATTCGTCTCTCAAACCTCACCAACACACCTTGACTAAAATGGGGAAAAATTATGTTAAATGCTACAGAAACAGTTTTTTTTTTACAAACAATTATTAAAACTATATCAATGTCTGGATGCCTAATTTGGCGTTGATATGTTACATATTTCCCAACAAAAAAAGGCTTATGGTGCATTTTTTAGTGAAAAAAATATTTTTTTGCTGTTTCAACCAGCATAGAAAAAAAAACTAAATTACCTATTATTACTTGAATACCATGATTGGAACGGTACTCTTATGCTGAACAAGTTTGCCACTCTTACTTTGTGTCTAGCGCTTATGGTTTTTGTGCTATTAGTATTTGTTTGCGGCATGCCGATTATGGCTTGATTTTGCTTAAAAGGGCCAAAGATTCACTGTTAACAGTATACAGGAGACAAGTGCTGCAACTTTAGAGAGTTCCTGTGGAGGCAATGAGTTAACTGCAATAAAAGCTAAATATTTTTCTCAGCTGGCATATCAGAGTGAAGTTTGGGATGTAGAAAGAGTCGATTTCCTTGAAACTCCACTTAATAAAGTATACAAAGCTGCTTTGGGGTTAGGGTCCTCTGCTACAAATGTGCAAGTAAGGGCAGAGTTGGGCATGTTTAGTCCAAAACACTGACTGAAACCAGAAAATGTACATACTGGATAAAGCTAACCAGGATGCAAAACAATAGGCTACCATTACTATGCTTAGGAGAAAAAAATCAAATGGCAGTAGATGGGTTGTAGACAGTCATATTGGTAAAAAAACATTGCTCTATTACTAAACAGATATGGTCTGAGCTTTTTGAATCAATATAAATGTAAAGGGATTCAAATTAGTATGAAATATAATAAATATATTACTAACAGAATTATACATTTTTACAAAGTAAATGATCTAGTAAGAGCATCCAGATTGAACATTTCACCATGGTTAATATCGCATGACATAAACATGAATTTAGATACTATCTGGAAGCTCTAGTTGAACAAGACAAGGGAAAATTATACACAAAATATTGTTTTGAGCTTTTTGATAGTAAAGTTCTAAAAGCTCATTATTCTAAATACAATATACATGCTGAAAAATTGTGTAACTGTTTTAGACCAGACCTTGAAAACTTAGCTCATGTGTTGTTTTCTTGCAAGTGGTATGATGCACCAAAAGAAAATTGGCTGCAGCCAATCTGGAATTCAATCCAACCTTCAGATGATACTATATTATTGGATATTATGTTTACCTCACAGGATGATCAAATAATCAACAGTGTGGCCTCATCTTTAAAAACCGTCATTAATTCACCTAAAGCATGCAAAGTAAAGAGAAGTATTGTGGGTCAGGAATTACTGGATTTTGAAATAAATTTTAAGGATGTTTCTTGGAGTAAAATGTTCACTTATAATGCTATATATATAAAGTTGTATGTTATTATTTATAGAAATCTTGTAAAGATGCTTGTACATTTGTATGTATGTATGTATGTATGTCAAGTCGTATGTAATGATCTATGACTGAACAATAAACTTTACTTACTGGTACAACTAGTTAAGGAACCCACCAGGCAAACAGAAGTCCTAGATGTAGTACTCACTAACACAGAGCTGGTGGGTGCTGTGAGAGTGGGATCCTCTGGGAAATAGCAACCATAGCTCTGTGTGGTTTGAAACTGCTATGGTGCTCACCTACAGTCAGATAAGCAGCAAGGCCCAAAAAGAGGCCTTTTTATAAATATACTGTAAGAGCGAGCAAGGAGAGGCAGAACAGTAGGAATATCTTCAGAAAGCCAGGGAGGCTAAGAGGACCATCAGGGAGACAAAAGCAGACTCATAACTGTGAATTGTGGAGATAGTGAAGAAAGGGGAAAAACAGTTTTTTAGATCTATTAGCGAAAAACATAAAAAGGAGATATTGCACAACTGGTGGAGGATGGTAGGGTGATAGAAAAGATGGGCAGAAGGCCACCTTTCTGAATGACTATTTTTGCTCTGTCTTCACTAGGGAAGAAGACAGGCCCTTGGCTTACAGCGTCATCAAAGCAGCCTTACATGGAATCCCAGAAATGAATCTGCCTGTGTTTACTAGGGAAAGAGTCCAGAAGGGTCTGGCAGCCCTCAAGATTGATAAGGCCCCGGGTCCAGATGGGTTGCACCCAAGGATACTGAGGGAGTTGGCAACCAAACTGGCTGATCCACTGGCTGAGTTGTTCAACAGCTCACTCAAGATTGGGTTACTCATAGTGGACTGGAAGTTAGCAAATATTGTACAACTACATAAGGGGCGAGAATGGAGCAACCAGGGAATTATAGGCCTGTTTGCTTGACCTTCATCGTGGGGGAGCTGATGGAGTCCCTGATTAAAGAGGCCCTTGTAGAATACCTGGAGAGCAACAGACTTCAGGATAATAAACAACATGGTTTCGCCGCAGGAAGGTCTTGTCAGATCAACCTGATAGTCTTCTTTACTGGGTGACAAGGGAGATAGACAACCATGCAGTAGACTTTCTGTACTTTTACTTTAGTAAGGCCTTTGATTTAGTACCACACAAGAGGTTGCTTAAAAAAAGTGAAGGACCTGGTGCATCTAAAACTCTTGTGAGATGGATGGGAAACTGGCAAGCAGGTAGGTGACAGAGGGTGGTGGTCAATGGGGTTGAATCAGAAGAGGAGGGGGTAATGAATGGAGTTCCGTAGGTATCTGTCCTGGGACCGGTCCTCTTCGACATGTTCATTAACGACATTGGAGAAGGAATGCAGAGAAAGTTGTGTCTGTGGATGACACAAAGCTATGAGGGAGGGTGGATTGTGAGAAATGAATAAGTAATATACAAAAGGACCTGCCAAGATTAGAGGGGTGGTCAAAGGTCTGGCAGTTAAAATTCAACACAAAAAAGTGCAAGGTAAAGCACTTGGGGAAAAAGAACCCCATGATGGAGTTTTGGATGGGAGGGGAGAGACTTAGCAATACAAATGAGAAACAGGATCTAAGTGTTATCATCAGTAACTCCCATAAACAAATTAACTAGTGCAACAAAGTGTATAGTAAGACCAACAGGATGCTGGGATGCAGTGGGAGGGGGATTAACAGTAGGAAAAAAGTAATGATACTACCCCTTTACAGAGTCCTGGAGAGGCTGTACCCAGAGTACTTTGCCAAGTTCTGGAGTCCTTGCCTCAGAAAAGACAAGGACAGGTTAGAGATAGTGCAATGCTGAGTGATCAAAATGATTCAGGGACAGCAGGGTAAATCCTATGAGCAGCACCTCAGGGCATTAAATTTGTACTCATTGGAAACAAGAAGGGAGAGGGGTGATACGATTGAGAACTTCAGATTCCTCAAAGGAATTAATAAAGTGAACTGAGGGAAATTATTTAGCCCAAGTACAAACTTGGGGTCACGGGGTCACAAGTGGAAGTTGGCAGGTGGGAGGTTAAGGAGAGACATGAGGAAGTACTTCTTTACAGAAAGGGTGGTGGAGCCCTGGAACAGTTCGTCAGCTGAGGTGGTAGGAGCATGCACAGCAAGGGGGTTCAAACAAGCCTTGGATAGAATAGTAACACATTTATAAAGGCTGTACTTACTCTGGCTGGAAGCATGGCAAGAACAAATATAGTAATCATTCCCTCACAAAACAATCAGCATTATAACATTCCCATAACATACCCTAACTCAGTTCAGAAGCTGTACTTTAGATACAGCAATTAAAAAGTCCATCACCACTACCTTCTTTTCTTCTGAAGATCAATTTTCTTTGTTTCTGGATGCTGGAGCAATTTGGAACTATGCTGCTATTTTATCTCTTTTCTTCTGTACTTCTGGAGTGTCAGAGTATTGATATGTTTTAAGGTATAAGTATCAATCTTTCTAGAAAGATTTCATCATCTTCATTTCTGAAAACTGGAGCACTTAAGAATTCCAACATTATTTTGTCCATTTGCTTCTGTATTTCATGGGGTTTAGGCAGGTTGACATATTGATAGGTTCCACTATACACGTAGGTTAAGCATATTAATATCAGTCTCATAGACAGCTGTTGTCTACATTTCTGGATGATTGAGCACTTCAGAACTCTACATCTGTTTTATCCATTTCTTATAGTGCTTCACAGAGGTCAAAGTATTGATTAGTTTTCTCAATAAGCTAAGCATATTTATCAATCTTCTCAGACAGCTTTTGTCCTCTTCTTTTCTGGGTGCTGGAATACTTTGGAGTGCCAATGCTATTTTGCTCATTGCAGTGCCTCATGGGGGTCACAATATTATGCTTCTCAGACAGCTTTTGTCATCTTGATTTCTGTGTGCTTCAGGATCTCAGAACTCCATCTCTATTTTGTCCATTTCCTACAGTGCTTCCCATGGGTCAGAGTATTGATTGGTTTCCCTCCATAGGTTGAGCATATTAGTACAAATCTTGTCAGACAGCTTTTGTCATCTTCATTTCTGGGTGCTGGAACACTGTCATTTTGCTCATTTCTTTCCATGCTTCATGTGGTCAAAGTACTTGTTTTTCCCTCCATAGGTTAACCATATTAGTATCATTTTTTTTCAGACAGCTATTATTGTCTTCATTTCAGTGTGCTGCAGCACTTTGGAACTCTGTTGCTACAATATTTTGTCCATTTCCTTCAGTTCTTCAGAGGGGTCTATAATATTAATATATATTAATACCCTTAACATATGGAGGAACCTATCTTCTCAGAATGATGAGTAGAGCCACAGTCAGTTGAGGAAAATGTAAACATCTTACTTTAAAATAATACATTGGTAGCTCAAAGCATCACTCCACAGGACCCAATGTATGGTACATCACGTTAACTAATGGGCTTTCTATTACCCCATGCACACCATTTTTAAAGTAGAACAGACATTACATAATCAATAAAAAAAACTTTCAGTAAAGCAATTGCTTTCACCAATAGTTTTTCCACCTTTAGAAAATGATGATCATCGCCAGTCCTTCAGTCTGCCTATATTTGTTTCTTCTGGGTTTTAAGGTTTGCAAAGTCACTGATGAGATTATTTAAGTCTATTCTTTTAACCAGTTCACTTTCAACAGATGAAATAGTCAGTGCATTGAGTCTTTCTTGGCTCATTATGCTCCGTAGTTTGTTTCTGACTCTATTTAAGGTAGAAAATGCCTGCTCTCCATTATAGTTTGCTGCTGGTGTACACAGATTATACATATATATATATATATATATATATATATATATACACACATACAAAAGGCAACATCCACATTGGGGAATCTTGACTCCAATCCTCAGGCCTTCAACATTTTGCACAATTTAAGAGCACCATTGTCTTCTTCATCTAAAATAAACAATGAAAATGGTGTACATTCTTCTGTGAATGACTTCTCCAAATCCATAGAGTATGCAACAGCAATATTATCTGCCCTCTTCCAGATTTCGTTTACATTCAGCACTGGAAAATCTGTTAAAACTCTAAATTTTTTCTGTAAGTTATCGTAAGCCTCTTTTCTCTTCTGTAGGGCAGTATTCATAATATCAGTTATAACAAGGCATGTCTCTGTCCAAAATTGCTCTCTGCTTATTAATCATTTTTCAGTTCTTGCTTCACCAAACTGGTGCTGGTGTCACATTTGCCTGCGGAGGCCTGCTCAGTATGATGTGTCAGGCTCACCAAGTGTTTTGACCATTGTTGCATACTCAACAAAGTTGTTGCATACCTTTGATGAAATCCTACCAGGAATGCTTATAAATCCACCACTGTCTTCAAAGAAATGCCAACTTTCTGAAGTCTCTTATTTCTGGTGTGCATACACTGTAATATGGAATTCCAAATGGTTGTCAGCAGTGCATTTTTCAACAATTCCATCTTACCAGCAAGAAATGCAGCTTCAGTCTTTGTGCTTGCTCCTTCTGAAGGATTATCAGCCAGGTTTGGTAATGTAGTGTGGATGTGTTGGTAGCCACTGAACAGGGCACTACATGCATCAGTTCAAGCAGACTATGTAGTAACTGATGGGGACTTTGGTTCATTGAGTTTACCTGTCAGTTGCTCAATCGTTTCATGCCACTGATGTGTAGAGGCAGAAAACAATGTGAAAAGTGCCTGAAGAAATCCAAAGATGGACACAACTTCTACATAGCATTCAGCACCACATGACCCAACCAAGTTCAAGGAATGTGTTAAATAGGGGATGAAGTCAGCCAAGGAATTGAGTTATTTTATTCTTGATTGTAGTGCACTGTATTTTCCTGCCATATTACTCATGTTATCATAAATCTGATTTTGACAATCCTTAATATCAAGGCCCAAGTCCTGAACCACAGACATCACAGGGTTTTCCAGATTTGCAGGCATATAACTATGAATAGGAATAAACTTCAGAAAATGTTCAATGTAGTTAGCCTGGTGGTGCTGATGGTTGAGGTGTTGGAAGCCACACCGTATTTCATGCTGGTGACCCATGTTTTAGAATGAGCATGGGACACCGAGGGTTGTCTCGAAGGGAGATGATCAGATGTATGAGGGACTGCTCTCCTCTGCTGGGCTGGGAGGACTATGGCTTTGTTGAAAGACTGCTGCTAGATGGAAGCCTGGTAATAGTGCAGGTTGGCAGCTGCAGTATTGGGTGGTGTTGCGAGACTCTGTGGTGTGCATGTGCCTCAACACGCATACACCAATGTCCATGTCCCAGCAAGAGTTGGAACAGCAGTAGAAAACAGGAGGAAAATGGTGGCAGAGCAGGCATTCATAAAGGCCTGCCCCCTGATCCCTAACCTGCCTCACCACTGGGATACACAGGGGGCTGAGACTGATGGGGCCAACCTAGTATGTCCTGGGAAGTTGGCAAGGGTATGGGTCAGTGAACTAAGAGTGGATGGAAGCCTAGCCTGTCCCAGCAGAGGAGCATAAAATACAAATGAAAAGAAAATGTTCAGCTGGACTCCCATCGGCTGTCACATATTGAACAATAAAAGTCAGCTGATCCACATGTGAAATATTCAGGATTGAACCAACAATGATGGAATTCTATTTTTGATCTTCAGTTCTTGCACAATAATAAACACTTTTTGGCCCATCAGGTCAATGAATTCATTGTTGTCAGTGGAAGACAAATATGATGGACTTCCTCTTCCAGCATTGCCAAATTTTGCTATGTGCTCAGCTAGGAGAGGGTCAAATTTGCTAAGAAGTTAAAACATTCCCAAGTAGTTTCCATTTCCTGGAGAACCCAATAATTTATTGTCACCTTGAAATGCTAATCCACGTTCTGACAGGTAATGCACCACAGCAACCACATGCTTAAATTAATTTTTCCAGTACTGACACTCATTCTGATATCATTGTACAATTTCGGCATCAATTCAGCCTACAGTTCTTTCCTTGAGAGCTGTATGAGTACTACCAACCTGTGATCGTGATTGTTTTCATGTTCATTCACACAGGGGTTGGCATTTTTTCAGTTATTAAAACCTGACTGTGAAAATGCATTATTCTTAACTAAAAAGAGCTTATAGAGATAATAGAAAACATAGCCAGTTGAATGAGTGTAAATCAGCCAGTCCCTTTTTCTTTGAATTTGCCTTTTAACATTTAGAAAAGATCCTCAGATAAATAAATTGTAGGAGAAAGACATAATGTGACCTACTGGGAATTAAACCCAGGGGCCGGGGATATCTTGGATAAATAATTTTTATCCATGCACAAATGCATGGACCTAGAAAACTCACAAATGTTCTGGTCAACCTCATGGTCTGTGAAATGGTTTTGGATTTCTTCACTGACTGATGCCCACCATGCTAGGTCTTTGTTGTATAGTTGTGTTATAACCCTATGTAATAGCCCTACAAGGAGAGATTAGAGGACCTCAATATGTACACCCTGGAAGAGAGGAGGGAGGAGCGATGTGATAGAAACTTTTAAACAACTCAAGGGAGTAGACAAAGGTACGGGAGGGAAGTATGTTTCAGAAAAAAAGAAGCTCAAGAACAAGGGGGCATGTTATGAAGCTGGAAGGGGGTAGATTCAGGAGTAATGTGAGAAAGTACTTATTCACAGAAAGGGTGGTGGATTCCTGGAACAGCCTTCCAGCAGATGTGGTGGGGGTAGAGACAGTGGTAGGGTTTAAGAATGCATGGGATAAGCATAATGTAATCTTAATGGAATGAAGGGGGGGGGGGGGCAGAGATTAAGTAATGTATGTGGTGATACTATAGCTAGCCAAGGAAGGGCAGAGTGGGTGGGCTAAGTGGTCCCTATCTGCATTCAAATTCTGTTCCTATGCTTCTATTTGGGTGATTTCCACCAGAACCTGATGACAAGTGTTGATAACCTGTTCCTCTGTGACATCTGAGTACGTAGGAACCACTGAGTTGCTTTCCGTTGGCATCTATCTGACAATACGTGTTGATGATAACTTGTTCATCTGTGACACCATGGTATGTAGGAATCATTGGGTTGCTTTCCACAGGAATCTGATGGCACATGTTGACAAGAACATGTTCTTCTGTGTCCCCATGGCATGTGGAAGCTGCTGGGTGCTTTTCAAATGAATCTGTTGGCACATGTTGGTGAGAATTTGTTCCTTTGTGACATCTTGGACTTGAAATGCAGAAGCCACTGTTTATTGTTTCCTACAAGGGGCCTGCATCCAACATTTCAGTCACAATATTTGACACACATGTCTACATTTCTAAAAGCTTCATCTGTGCTGCCCCGAGAATCCTGACCAAATGCTTTTTTTTAGTTCTAACACTACTTCCTGGTGCCAAGAAGACATCTATCAGGTCTGGAACCTTTGCAAGTATTTCTTCCTCGTTTACTTGATGATCCCTGGCATATTACGTTTAGTGATACTGGGAGCCCCCGAGATATCTGTGTGCTGACATTGATTCCAACTTTCTACAATAACATTACCTATAATACAAAAATTAACAGAGAAACCTGTGACTGTAAATAAACAAGGCTGACACACTCGTCACTAACTATCTGAAGCAACAGCCTAACAATATAATTTCATCACATAGAGTATCATGTTTAAAAAAAAACTGGCACACCCCAAACAAACAACACTAGCAGGCCTTTTCATTCCAATACCTGGACAGTCACCATCTTACATGCCACATTCCCTCAGGGGGGCCACTATGGGGGTCCATGATCAGAGCAAGAACCTCACACAAACGTTGGATCTAAGGACACCTTCACAGTAATGTTGAGACCCCAGACTCTATGTGCCAGCCAGCTAGCTAGGCTGTCCCCCCAGGACCATTCAATAAGTGTATTTTTCTGTTTTCATTTTATTCTCTGTAATTCTTCTCCACCACAGATTTCGCCAGATGTACCACCTTAACATCTGGGTATACCAGCCTTCATGGGGTTGTGGGGCATAGGGGATTTATCCTTAGTAGCTTCCCAATCTGGCCACCTGTTCTCTTTTGTGTGCCCATTGGGATGCTGGCATTTTTGGATTGGGGTTCCTGACAAAAGAATACTGATGCACACTCTGTCAACATGGAACACATCATTCCTCCCCATCCCAAGTCACACTGACACAAGTGCATCTGCAGGTAGCAGTATCACTTTGGGATGCACCCCCCCAGAGGAGTAGAGCATTCTCTGGGACACTCAGTCATAGAAACATAGAAGCGGATGGCAAATAAGACCACTTTGCCCTACCTGTTACAAAAAAACACAGACCCTACTTGATCTCCAGCTTTGCTTACTTTCCTACTGCTAGGATTCCCCTATGCCTATCCCATGCATTTTTGAACTCCTCTACTGAATTTTCCCCCACTACCTCAGCTTGGAGGCTATTCCATGCATCCACCACCCTTTCTGTGAAGAAATACTTCCTCACATTACCTCTTAGCCTACCCCCCCATAGCCTCATGTTGTGACCCCTTGTTCTAGAACATCTCTTTTTCTGAAAAATGCTACCCTCATGTACCTTATTTATGCCCTTGAGATAAGAAAAAGTGGAACATCTTAAGAGGGGACATTGATCTTAGCAACTATCATAATAATACACCGAGATTGTCCTACAAGAGAGCTGTCACACTGAGAGACCACCTAGTTCACAGCAGGCAGGCTAGACCTGTTACACAAACTCGGCTTTCAAACAAATATGTAGGATATTTTTTTTTATATATTATTTATTTTTTCCTCTGTCATTGTGGAGCAGGCCCCAACAACCACCAGCCACTGGCACTCGAACCCCCGGACCAGGTCTGGTGTATGCTATTGTGCCTGACACACATAGGCCCATAACCGAGAACCAGATGGCCACGCCTCTCATGTCCAGAGGCTCGGGACACAACTATGAGCTGCCGCAGTCACCCACAATTTTTCCGCCGTTATTTGCCCCTAGGGAGTGAGACATGCAATGACATCTGCTGCACTTTTGCATGTGAACATCTGCCGTACTCCCTCCCATTGGAATGCACAGTACTGACAGTGCGCCCAGCCTCCGCTAGGCGCCACTGCAGCTTGCCACATAGCCCGTACCCACCCCAGAGGAAGGAGATCACTCCTGGGATGCTTAATCCTTCCTCTCCCCTGCCATCCCCCAGCGCCCCGAGTCCATTCCTGAACCCGGGTCACCAGCATGGTGCAAGGTGTGGCGTCCAATGCCTCAACCATCAGCACCACCGGGCCAGCTATGTGGGATATTTTAAATGCCACAAATGTACACATTGCTCAGCTGTATCCCCAGGAAAAGATTTTATAAGCCCCCAAGTTGATAAATTGTTCCAAATCAGACAGCTGATAACATGTGAATCATATGGGGTTATTTATACAGCCATGTGTACATATGGCACATTTTATTTTGGAAAGACAAAATGACAGTTTAAGATCAGGTTAGGGGAAACACTGTAGGGCAATAAAACATGTTGACATTTCTTATGCTACAGCACTGCATGTGTCAAGGGCTAACGATAAGAGTGTACATATGTTCTCCTTTAGAGCCATTGAAATATTTTATCCTAAACCCCAAGATGGAGACTTTAACAACTTGACTCTGCAGAGGGAGGGTTCTGGATTTACACTTTGAGAGCTTGCAGTTTACCTGGCCTTAATGATTGCTTAGACATTTCTCCGTATATAAATAAGAAAAAGTAAAGAAATACAACTTTAAAGAGTTTCACCAATAAAAGTCCATGCACCTGAAATATAGGTGCTTTACCACCACAGGAGTTCAGAATTGTGCAAATGTCAAAATATAATCCAGTAAGAAAAAAACTATGTCCATCGTAAAATTCTTGAAACTGGGTCCCATGGACTTATTTGGTTATAAGTGTCACCCATGCTCCACCCCTGCGCTCAGTAATGTGATGATGAGATGAAAGTGAGAGCACGGGGGTGCTCTGCATTATAATTAATGGGCGGTGGCTTTTCCATCAATTTTTTATATTATCATGGCCACTTGGTAATAAAAATGTGGGCACCAGTCGACTAACAAGGGCCTTGTTAGTCAACCGGTACCACATTTGTGTTGCATTTGAGTGAGTGTTTTCAAACCAGTTTAATGCATTCTCAAAGTCAGCCTGAAGGGAAGCCTGTGCATGTGAGAGGGAGGGGCCTGACGCATAGATGACCATGTCTTCGGCGTACATGTGTATGTGTGAGGTGGAGCAGGAGAGGAGAGTTTGTTGAAGAAAATCAAGAATAATATTGATCCCAAGATTGATCCCTGAGGGATGCCAGTGTGGATGGGGGTGGGATGAGGGGGATGTGGAGTCACCCAGTTGCACGTATTAAAATCTGTCAGATAGATATGCCCTGAACCATTTGGTGGATGAGGAACAGAGGCAGATGGAAGCAAGTTTATCCAGGAGGAGATGATTAGAGACTGAGTCAAAGGCCTTGGCTAGGTCTAGGAAGATGGCCAGTGTCAGCTGTCCATTGTCCATAGCAAAGTGAATATGATGTGTAAGGCAAAGTAGAGAGGATGAAGTGGAGTGATGATGCCAAAAGCCAGATTGATAAGGGCTAAGGACCACATTGTATCCAGGAAGTAGTTTAGCCTGTTGGAAATGAGGGTCTTCTGCAATCTGGTAGCAGAGAGATGGGCCTATAGTTGACCAGTAGGGAGTGGTCACACCTTTGTGAAAGGGGATGACTTTGGTTAACTTCTATGCCTTGGAGACTGTGCCTTGAGAGAGTGATAAATTGAAAATGTGTGTAAGCAGTGGGGCAATTGCCAGGGCAGAGATCTTGAGTAGACTGAGGTTGAGCCCATCAGGACTCTGCTTGAACTGGTTCAAATGTTAACTGGAGCACCTTTGCTGCAGCCACATCCAAGATCATGGTCATTCTCGATGCTCTACATGGGGCATGCCTCAGACAGCTAATGCTGGAACCCACTCAGGAAGGAGCAATCTTAGACCTGGTACTCTTAAAGGGGAACAGAGAGAGGATCTCAGATTTAGAAGTGATTCCTAGAATCTAGGAACAAGTGACCACCAAACAGTGTGGTTCATCATAAACACAATCATAGAGTCAAGCCACACAAAAGTGAAGGTATTGTACTTTAGGAGGGCTGACTTTGGCAAACACCAGCACTCCCTCAACCAACCAACACTTATCCAAAAGGGTTCAATGTCAAAATAGTGAACACAAAATATCGATAATCACGACACAGGAAAATCAGGGCCAGACAAAAATAGTGACAATAAGTAACAGCGGGAATCAAAAAAGTGAAAAAAGTACCACAAAACAAAAGGCGCACAAATAAGGGAACAGCACTTGGGGAAGGAGAAGTCAGCAGAAAGATATCAGTGGGGGCAGATTACATATTTTTGCTCTGAGGGGGACGCAAGTTGGGGAGGGAACAAACTCAGGAGGGGAGCAGATTATATATTCTAACTCTGGGGGGTCACAAATTGGGGAGTGGGAGACAGTCAGAAAGGGGAATATTGTATATTCTTACTCCAGGGGGGTCACAAGTAGGGGAGTAGGATGATGTTTGGGGGGGAATTATATATCTCACTTGGGAGGCCCAGAAAAAAACATCAGGAATGATGAGTCTTGAACCCAGGTATGCTGGGACATAGCCGACAACTAAAACCATTACACTACACTGCCACAACAGATTTGAAGCACATACTGGTGACTACATCAATGTCTACACCATAGAATGACACTGCTGCCTACTCGCTTAAATGACCACACACTGTTTTGAACATGTCACCCAAATCACATTCGCTGTTTTTCACTTGCTCTTATTCCTTCACTCTTTTGACAGGATACCATCCAAAAGAGACTCTCTAAGATTATAAGGCATGGGCACCCAGCCTACTCAGACCCAATAAACAACTAGCCCACTTCTCTGTGGAATCCTCTAGTAAAGGACACAGAATTAAATGGAAAATAAGCTTAATCAGCTTAGTACATCCAGCAAACCTGGGTGTGATTTTCACACTCTTTTCTTGCACATTGAGCAGCCATAAGCAAGTCACTTAACCTCCCAGTGCTCTTAGGTCACCCCTGAAAACAGGACATGTGCCCAGTGAGTCTTATCCAGCTACCAAAGAAAAAAGAAAAATAACCATGGGGTGCAAAATAAGAACAAACGGTATGAAATGTGTTTTTACAAATTGAGAATAATAATGCATTGGCACTGCGGTAGCAACCTGCCACATGCAGTGCTGATGCTGTGGCATTAGGATTCACTGCTGTCTACTGTGTAGAAGGCAAACCCTCTTGACCTGCTACAGGGATCTCTTGGACTGAAAAGAAAAAATAATTGTCCCATCACATCACTACCCTTACACCTGCTCAGTTGGAATACCCAGCCATGCCATTTTCTTCAAAATACCAATCAAGTCTGAGATTGAATGACTATTAAACAAGACTGCACCATTCATAGCCCAGTGTATACAAAGGCAGCCAGCCCCAAACTGTAAATGCTATGCACAACTTTTTATGCACTCACTGAAAACAAAATTAAAATATCAGCTGCAAGCATTTGCATTTTATATATGATTTACAATGAACAATAAATAAATAAATATCTAAATAAAAATAATTAACTGGAAAGAGGACTATTACATCTCACCTCCAGTGCTTTGACCTTCTACAGATTTGAGTCGGGGGGAGAATGTTATTAAAATACTGGAAACACCCTTCAATACTGTTCAATTTACAAATTCAGGTAAAGTCCTCAGTAATTTTCATGTGGTGCATTCAATTAACATCATGAAAAGAGAATGTATGACAGAGCAACATCTCAAAGAGCAGGTGATATGTTTACATGCTCCAGGCAGGCTATTCACACCATGTAGTTGCCTGCCCTAGGAGCTATTTTAACCTGCAGTTGAATTTTTTTAGTTCTCTTAGTAGATACAAAGTAATTTCCTTCTTAAAGTCCAGCTTGTACCTTTCTGGCACAAGCTGAGCAGCCACCTATACATTGCAACCCCATCCATAAAAGTAGCAGAATGCTGATGTAAACTACGGAGTGGGGCTGCAGTGCAGGTGCTCATGGAGCTACAGGTAGTACTAGGATCAGTGAAGTGAGTCTGCCTAAATGTACTGTGGTCATCTTTGCTAGAATGTTTACATGTATGTGGCCAATAGATAGTTTATTTACATAATAACTGCCCATTCATTTCATCAATGGAGATAGCCAATTATTATTTGCCTTAATAACCAATCAGTTTTTTATGGCAATTGCATGCACAGTCAATGCAGCGAGTGGGCATGAGACACCATCATGCAGCTACTTGACTCTTTCCAATCCCAAACTACTGCCAAAGACACTCACAAAATAATTGACTCTAAGCAATAGCAGCTATGAAAGAGTTGTACAAATAAAGATTGTCAGAAAACTAGTAGATTTTTCACTTTTTATCTTCTTCAAGCAGCAGCTTTAATTTCCCAATCTCTCCCTCTCCAGCAGCTTCTAAAAGCTCACAGTGTGTTTAATAAGGGAGTGATGGTAAACGTTTATCACTGTAGTGTCCTGACTGCCCTTCCAAAAATATCTGGTCATCCTCTTACAGTAACTGATATTAACACTGGTTAAGGTAATTCACATCTATAGTACATGCATCATTAAATCACATTGAATTCTTGAAAAAAGTAATGGAAATAATGCCGGAACCGTGGAAGTAGTTTAATGTGTAACAGTCAAAAATACCACACTTTAACCTCATTTCATTCAACAGGACTCTCACGTCTTCCTGAATCCTATAAAATTATCATGACAAAACAATAGTAAATTGAAAAACAGCAAATGATTTAACACAGTCATCTAACAGTTTATCTTCTTTAATTTTAAATTTCTTTGGCAAACCTGGTAAAAATTAGTATTGATGTTTTTCTTATTACTTGAAAAATATGTTTTCTTCACCCAGTTACTAGTGCTATTTGCAATATTTGTATTCAATAAAAAGCAAAGTAAGCTGACTCTTTTTCTAAATATTTTTTGCACAACTTTATTTTTTATTTAAAGTAATTTTTGCAGAGCCAGACCATTAGTGCAGCGGTAATGTTACTGGTCATGGTGCCAGCAATCCAGGTTCAGATGCAGACTCAGGTCATTGGGGGCTGGCTGGGGGGAGGAGAATGGAGTGTCCCAGGGACAGCTCTCCTCCTTTGGAGGTGGGTGCATTGCCATCCCCACTGCAATACTGCCACCTGGGTGACCACAGGTGGGGGTGCAACTCGGGATGCCATGGGGGGGAGGAAGCCAGCCAAGTTCCAGAGCAGCAGCATACTCTGCATGCTTATGCTCCCTGGTTCTCCTCATGAGCTCATTTCCTCAGGGATGGGAGGGTGTAACTAAGATGGAAAAGGCCTGCAGTTAAGCCAGACAACAGCCTCCAGTACCTTGCCCTAGAGATAACTGAAACTGGATGATCCTAGATGCCACCTGATGAGGACATATTGCAGGTGAGGGAGTGAAAAGGAGAGCTGCTCTTTCCTTCCCCACCAGTGGTAAGCCTAGGCAGCAAGGAGGTAGGTATCAGGAGAAGGTCTGGTAATGGCCCTAGCCCAGCTCTGGATATCTTGGATGACCCTGAGGGAGTGGTGAAGCTGTGGTGACAAGGGGGCAAACACAGAGAATATAAAAAAAGTAATTTTTGCAACTTAAAGTATGACAAATTTTTGGGGGGTGGGTCACATAATGACAGACCTACAGAAAGGGTGAGGAAGAATTGATGGTCAGAGATTATATAAAATAAATCATCGGGTGGTGAAATTACTTCAGTTTGATACACACTGTAACTGTGTGATGCTTGATAAACCCCTTGAGCTTTGCTCTTGGGGTTTATGTAGCATCACACACCTCAGGTGTGTATTAAATTATTTTATAAAATGGAAATCCTAAATAAAGCAATCTCATTGGTCCAAACATGTCATGTGACTATGCTTGAAATCTGTTTCATGCACAGTCATACTGGTCCTAAACCACATCACACAATGATCAAATCAGTCCTCCTACAACCAGAACTCTCTTCCATCAGTCCCCCTACAACCAGAATTGATCTTCCATTACAAAACTGGCTGCTACCTTTACACTGCAAAAAAACCTTCAATTGGGCCCTAAAAATAAAACCACCTGCAATAAAAAATAAAACAAAATAATTAAATGTTGTTTCCATGACCATCGCACTTGCCTTACACACATAAACACATTAGAAATATTAAGTACTGCTTATAGTTTTCATTACAACTGTTTATTTGCTGACAATGAAAAATCCCCCTTCCATCTTTACCTGCTCATCAGGAAAATCTCTTCTGCTTGCTCTTTCAGTGAGATAATTGAGTCGCATGCTGTAGAATAGGCCTTTGTTTGGTGTGTGTGTGTGTGTGTGTGTGTGTGTGTGTGTATATATATACAGTATGTTAGGAGAGGAACATTCTGTCAGTGGAACTGAGGAGAATTTTGAATCCATGTATTCCATGCTAAGCATTCCATGAAACATTCCATATCTTGAATCTTGATGCCAGCAAATTACAAACTTTGTCCAGCAGTAATACAATGACATCATCAATGACATCATTTGCAGAGGGCAGAAGTAGTATTTTATCATAAATGCACATAAGTTAATCTATTGTTTCTACATATAAACATGCTTTACCAAACTGTAAAAAGTAAAAAAATAGCCCATATTATAAGTGCAATAAGACACTCCTGTGGTGTGCATGGAACAGATATTACTGCACTTCCAGGGGCTGAAGGAACTTGGCCTGTGGCCTCATGCCTCACTACACCTTGGGCGTGGGGTAAAATCTATTCCATGCACGCCAGTCATGTCTTATTGCTTACATAATACATGGATTGGAACTTTTTAATTGAAAAGGCCATCAGTTATTTCCCCTGTATACCTGTGACTAATCTATTGATTCAAAGTATATAACTGCACTAATTAAGCAATTACAGCTATATACCTATATTAATTAAAGCTATAAACCTACACTAATCAAACAATTAGAAGTATATAACTGCACTTTTATTTCAATTGTATTTTATTAATTTTCATATCTTACACAAGTGATGGAAGATGGGTCATTAATAAATTATTACAAGCATTTATCCAGAGAAACAATAACTAACATGTTTAAAGACAGTATTAGATGAATGTATATTGCACTTACAAAATAAATATTTTGTCAATAAAAGAACTTGGAATAATAAATAACTTTGTACAACAGCCAAATGCGCACAAATATCAAAGTCAATATGTTTACCACAAATAATAAAGAAAAATGTAAATCAATTACTATTAAAGTCAGTTATTGACCATTGGTTAATCTCTTTGTTTCATAGTTTTCACACCGGATCAAAATTGTAGAAATATTTATAATTATATAGTGTTGCTAAAAATAGTTGTTTCTATTCATTTTTGGGACAGGGGATTGAGCATGTGTAGCACTTCCAATTTTTTAATATTAATATTTTAACAGTTACAGAAACATAGAAACATAGAAGTTGATGGCAGATAAGGACCTCAAGGCCCATCCAATCTACCCATTTCTTTTTCTACCTAATAAATGTGCCTTCGGCCTTTGCTCTGTCAATGGCCTTTTTTTTCATACTCATCTGAATTGCTCCCTTATGCCTAACCCATGACTGTTTGAAGCCCTGCACTGTATTCATATCCACCACTTCCTGACATAGGATGTTCCACACATCCACCACCCTTTCTGTGAAAAAGAACTTCCTCACATTACCCCTTAATCTGCTTCCCTTTAATCTCATGCTGTGTCCTATTGTCCTGCTATTTTTCTTATATTGAAACATACTAGACTCTTTCACCTTGTTAATGCCCTTAAGGTGTTTGAATGTTTTGATCATATCACCTCTCTCCCTCCTTTTCTCTAGGGTATAGATACTGAGCTCCGTTAATCTGTCCTCATATGTTTTCTGGTGCAGTACCTGCACCATTTTGGTTGCCCTTCTCTGGACTGCCTCAATTTGGTTAATGTTCTTGTGAAGGTGTGGCCTCCAGTACTGCATGCAGTACTCCAGATGGGGCCTAACCAGTGTCTTGTAAAGAGGGATTTCCTCCCTCTTCTGACTTGTGATACTCCTATTTATATACCTTAACATCTCCCTAGCCTTACCTACTGCTTTAGAGGTCTGCTTGGATGATTTCAGGTCATCAATCATGATGATGCCCAAGTATCTCTTTCCTTGTGACTGCCAGCAACTCCCTTCCCAGCCTATAGGTGGCTTCAGAGTTTCTCTTCCCTATGTGCATGATCTTGCACTCCTTTGCATTAAACCCCAGTTGCCACTCTTCTGACCATTTTGCAGGTTTATCAAAATCTCTTCTCATTCTGCCCACCCCATCTGGATCATCTACTATATTGCAGATCTTGGTGTCATCTGCAAACAGACAAACCGTACCCTTCAGTCCATCTGCAATGTCAGTGATGAAGATATTGAAGAGGACTGGCCCCAGGACTGATCCCTGAGGTATCCTACTTGTGACTTGCATCTCTTCTGACTGTATACCATTTACCACCATTCTCTGTTTTCTCTCCGTCAACCAGTTTGCCACCCAGTTGACCAACGTCTGACCCACCCAGAGCCTACCCAGCTTATTAATCAATCTTCTTTGTGGAACAGTATTGAAAGCTTTGCTGAAGTCAAGGTAGGCGACATCACCTGCTCCTCCTTGGTCCACCACTCTGGTTACCCAGTCAAAGAAATCTATGAGATTAGTTTGACAGGACCTTCCTTTTGTAAACCCATGCTGTCTTGGATCCTGTGCTCCTATGGATTCCAGGTGTTGCACTATCCTTTCCTTAAGAAATGCCTCTATAATTATTACATTTGCTTTAAGAATTAATTTATTTGCTGCATCTAATCCCCTAATATTGTACATTTTCAATATTGTAAATCTGAAATGTTTCCAGTGTGGAAAGTCAAAACCTATGAGATTGAGAATTTCAAAAGCAGAAGTCTATCAACTGGAGCTTAATCTACAGCTCCAACAAACATGTAACATGTCCGCATTTGTGGCTTTACAATGCCAACATGAATTATTTGTTCTTAACTTCATTCTGTAAAGTCTGTAAGGGGAGCACTAGGCCCTGTTGAGAATCTTGTATTGTATTGCATGATCCCTTTTTTAAATTTATATAGGGGTACAGCCTTACAGGCCAGCACCTATTGTTGGTCTGTAGTATTCTGCTTTAGTTCATCCCATTTATCAAAGATGTTTTTATAAATATGAAGATATGATTTATGTAAATGTCCTGTCAACCAGGCAAATACTTTAATGGATTTACCTTCTAAAGACCTCAGCAGAGTTTGTTCCCTTTCACTGTTATTTGGTGCCCTCTCTCATCTTTTATAATTCTTAGCATATAGACTACTAAACTGTTTGAAATAAAAATGTTGATTTTCATGTAACTGAAACTTGTTTTAAAAAATATGCAAAGATAATTTACGTCACTTATTTTAAAAATCTAACCAGCTAGCTACTGCTTTTCCTTCCCAAAGTTTGTTTGATAATCATTTACCTCCTAATTTAAAGTTAGGATTATTTCAAATCTTAATTTCAGGTGAAAATTGTACATCCCATATGATTCTGTTTGTAAATTTAATAACCCATTTGGCTATATTGTTTAATAGCACACTTTTTTTGTTGTTTCCTAGCTGTAAACAGTAGCTGGGTTAAATCCAAATTTTCAGAGAGGAATTCTTTAAGCAAATTACTTATAAATTTTAGATTCTCCTCTGATTCTTTGCCATAGGCCCACGTGGTAATCATGTTCATTATATAAGATAGATGGCAACTTTTTAGATTTGGGCAGGCCATGCCACCACAATCTATGGGAAGGCAAAGTTTATGTCAGTCAATTCTAGATGGTTTATTATTCCAAATAATTTTTTAATTTGTTTATTAATTTGCTTAAACTAATTATCTAGAATAGGAATCATATCTGTTTGCAATCTAAAGGAAAGAAATGGCACCGCCATCATTTTTATTATTTGGATTTTTCCCCAAAACGACAGTGGTATCTTACTCAAAACTGCAATCTGTCTTGTAATGTATATGATAATACTTTAAAATGTAGTTTAAATAAACTATTTAAGTTATTATGGATGTAAATTCCTAAATATTTCATGACATCCCTGCTTATGTTAGCCTTTAAGTGTTGTTGCATAGGCCCCATATCTGGAGTATGAAAAATTATCATTTCTGTTTTCTTCTCACTTATTTTATACCCTGAAAATCTTTTAATTATTTTTGGTAATTCTTGTATACTATATACTGGGTCCTGCAATGTCAAAAGGACATCATCAGCAAATGCATTATGTTTTATTTCCTCTGAGCCAATTTTTAGTCCTCCGATTTTGCTTTTTGATCTTATCTCATTTAACAGAGCCTCTAAGCCTAACATAAACAGGGATGGTGGCAAAGGGAATCCTTGATGGATTTCTCTTTGCAGTTCTAAAATTGCAGAGAAGTTCCCATTAACTTTTATTTGTGTTTGTGGCTTACTGTATAAGGTTTTGATTATTCAAGTAAAATCATCCAGGAAACCAAAAGACCCTAAAACACTGAATAGATAAGTCCACTCTAGCATATCGAAGGCCTTGGTGGCATCCAATGACACCAAGGCCGCCAAACTTTCCTATTTCTCCAGATATTCCAGCAGAAATTGAATTTCAGCAAACCAGATTGAATTGTTCTACCAGGTATAAAACTTGTTTGATAATGGTGTATTTAGTCTGCCCAGGACAGAGAGTAATCTATTGTTTAATATTTTTGTGAATATTTTGTAATCCACATTAAGAATTGCTATTGGACTATAGTTTTCTATTTTCTTAATATCTTTACCTTGTTTGGGTATAACTGAGAAGTATGCTTGAGAAAAAGTCAGGCATTTTGTGGGAGGTTAATATCTGATTAAATAAATCAAGGAGAAATGGAATCATTTGTTCCTCAAAAGTTATATAAAATTCCAAAGTAAACTCATCTCATCCTGGAGATTTGGATTTTGCCATCTGATATAATGTTTTCCTAATTTCTTCTATAGATATAGTTTGGGTAAGTGTTTGGGCATTATGAGGAGATCATTTTTTCCCCACAAGTTTTCCATAATATTCTAGATCTTGTTGTAATGGAAAACACTCAGAGGTGTATAAAGAGGAGTAATATTTCACAATTTTGCAAATTCTAATAGAATCAGTTTTTGGTCAGTAAGTAACTAACCCTCTGTATTACATATTGAAGTTATTTCCATTTTCTCCTTTTCTACGTCTTATAATCTTTTAGCCAGGAGTGAACTCTACCTATCACTTCACTATTGGTTTTCCAGTTTTGAGCCTGTATTGCTCAGTTTTTCTTAATGTCTAAATAATCAGTGGATTCTATCAGCCTCCTGAGTTCTTTCAACTCCTATTCTTTGGAAGTATTTCCCCCTTTCACTGCTATTTCTAAATTCTGAAGTTTGTTTTCTACCTCCTTTTTTTAATTTTAATCTTTCTTTGTTGATCCAGGATGCTTCTGAAATGATAGCCTCTCTAATTGTAACCTTAAAAACATCCCAGCTGTCCACAATATTATGAGCTGAAACCATGTTATCTGCCATAAAGTTTTCCATGGCCTGAACAATCTTACAGCAAAAAGATTTGTCATTCAACAAATTGTTGTTCAGACACCATGTACCCTATCTGTTACTGTGGCAAATGTCAAGAAATGCATTAAATGGAACTGGGCTATGATCAGATATTAGACAAGTTTCTATAGTAGCAGTACATCCCAAACAGTATATTAGTAATTCTCTGGAAATAAAAAGGTAGTCAAGTCTTGAAAGCATAATGTGTCTTGCTGAAAAATAAGTGTAATCTCTAGTTCCTCCATTTAATTCCCTCCATAAATCCACTAAGTTGTTTGAGTCTAAAAAATGTTGTAACATCTTAGCATTTTATTTATCCCAGTTACTACCTTTAGAAGTTTTATCTAGTGCACCATTCAAAGCACAAATTAGATAACCTCCCAATATACAGTGGATGAAATGCAATTCTGCATTTTTTTGCAGCACTCTGAAGAATGCTGCAGAAGACCTACTGAATAAAGCAATGTAATTTCAATGGTAATTAGTCCCCTTTGTCATGGAGGAACATGTGACACTGCCAGGATGAAGTGACTGCCACAGTTTCCTGCATGACAAAGGAGACTAATTGACTTTGAAATTAGATTGCTTTATATTCAGTAGGTCTGCTGCAGCATACTGCAGAGTGCATTTCATCCTGGGGATGCCACTGTATAATATCCCCAATCCCAGGCCTGCATCAACTTGTTCATGTTGAGTTTGGCCAAAACGTTACCAACGTCTTAGAATGGAGCATAAAGAGAGCTTTATGTAATAATTCTATGATCAGATTTGGTGTTAACCAAAACAATTCTGCCCTTTTTATCTGTCTCCATGTCTATAATTTCACCTTTAAAATGCTTAGTGAATAAAACAGCTACCCCTGCACTTTATTTTCTCCTAGTGAATAGTATGTCTGTCTTGACCATCTTTTTTTTATTTCTCCATCTCTTTATTATTCAGAAAAAATATTTTTTGTAACATAGTGAAGTTAGATTTTAATTTCTCAATTCTGGCCAGGATCCTAGTTCTCTTTATAGGAGAATTAATGCTGTTTACATTAAATGTACACCCCTTAATTGTACCCATCTTATAAACCAACCCTGCTAATGCACCAGTTATCAGAGGCTTCAGTCTCTAGGACTCTATTCTCTGAGTATTGCAGACTCAAGGGTGATATGTGCCTAGTATATACAGCATTGTTGGATAATGAATTGTGGGAGCAACTAGGTCTACAATTAATGACACAGGTTTATAACACTAGAGCACATTCTGTCCAATTAAAGGGTACCATATCAGACAAAAACACTGAAATGTTGAAGCTTTCTTGAAGCTCCTCCTCCTGGGGCTGTGTGGTTGGCTGTTTGTGCTTGTCTGTGTCTGTAGGTTAGTTTTTGTTCATTTACATGTTTTTCTGCTGGGAATACCTGTGCCATTCTTGCACACAACATTGGTGAAAGTCTCCTGGACTAAATTTCTGCAAATCGCCATCATCAGGTATCAGCTTTTTAATTTTAAATCAACTTTCTTGAAGCCTTCCCAAGGAAGCATATGCCTTACAACTAGTCTTACAAACATGGTGATGCTGGGTCCTGCAACTGAATCAACATTTTCAACATTCTCATCTGACCACTCTTAAAGCAACTGCACTTGTGGACTTTAAGAACAAAGGAATTTTAACACATTTTGTGACTGAATCAACATTTTGTCTGACCTTTTCCAAAGGTATTGTACTTGTCTCTGAGGACTTTGAAGATCAAAGGAAACATACAGACAAAAGGATTTCATGCATTGCATATGCCTACTGTCTGACCTACTCCCCAAGGTATTGTACTTATCTCTGAGGGCTTTGAAGAACAAAGGAAACATATGACACAAAGGATTTACACATTGCATATGCCAGGCCACGGTTTATCACCTTTCAGGAACTTTAACATATTATGTGATCCTGGATCTCAACAGTACTATAATACTTCTCTTAAACCCTCTGGCACCAAACCCTCCCAGTCTTTTTTTTCATTTTCTCTGTACTTAGCCATGGTGTAGCTATCCACCTTAGCCCACTAAAATCTGCACCCCACCACCCACCTATGCTGTACCCCTCCCCGACTGCCTAGCCCACACTACTCGGCCTCTCCTGCCTCGCTAAAAAATGCTTTGGCTTAGTCCCACCACCTGTTCCTGCTCACCCTCACCCTCCTTTTCCCTTATGCCAACTCCCCTCCGCCTACCCTACCCTCCACCTACTCTCACGTTTCTATACTACTATCCGAAACATTGTACCATGGCTTTTACTCTGAAGTCTTAAACAAACATCACCCAATTAATACCTGGGTGCAAAGAGCCATATTTCCTAATTGGAAACTGCCACATCATTATAACTCACTAACAATCACCCTCTACTGGGACTCCAGAAGACAATCCAAGCATCTTAAAAAGTACAAGCAGAAACTCACTCCAACCTATTATGAACTATGAATGGAATCGCTGAAACTCCTGCTCCTCCTACTTTTAATATCTGGAGGGATACACCCAAACCCTGTTCCTGTTGCTCTGAAGCCGACAAAAACAGGGAAAGTTGGTATGGTCTCTCCATTATCACTCTAAATATCTGCAGCCCTCCTTCCCAAATTGGCATCTCTTCAAACTCTGCTGGACAAAAACCTGATATACTAGCCATTGTGGAAACCTGGCTATCTCCCAGCACCGGATCATGCGGTCTCACTGAGAAGCTACAATCTTTTCAGACTCGACCGGGCAAGCAAGAAAGGTGGGGCTGTACTATCTACATAAAGGACAACCTCTCCTGTCAATGCAGCAGCTTCACCCCACAAATACATGATGCAACTCCTCCTATCAAACTGCTTCTTGGTGCACAAAACAAAGTTCTCACAGTGGCATGATCTATATCCCTCAAAAGACCACCGTGCCAGTATTAAGTCTGTACTTGATTTTGTTAGTCTGCAGCCCTCTGAAAATGAGCTCCTCCTCCTTGGGGATTTCAACATAAACTGGCTCGCCTCTGACACTGGCTCTTACAAAGTTGACATCCTAGCAGCAAACCTGAGCTCAGATGGTAACCTCCCCACCGGAAAAATTACAAAACTGGTACAAGCACCCTTATTGACTGGGTTCTCACAATCACCCTGACCAGATAAAACATTAAAGTCCTCCCTGACTCCCTCAGTGACCATTCCCCAGTGTCCTGTACCTGGTCTAATAAATTTCTCAAGCCACCCCCCAAAGTTATAACAAGCAAGTATTGCCTTATGGGAATCTTATCAAGTTGAAAACCCATCTCCTACAACAGGACTGGATGCAATCCTTGAATCAACTGATATTAATACCGCACTAGAATATTTCATTAAATCTTTCAACTCTGCATGCGACTTACTCGCCCCAGTAAAAAAGTAAAATCAAACGCTATCAAATCCATGGATTACTGCCAAACTACTTGCCGAGCTCAAGGTTCAGGACCACCTCTGGGCAGTTGCCAGAGACACAGGCTCACCTCATGATACCCTAAAATACAAGCAGGCATGAAATAGATGTACCTACAAATTGAGCAAATGAAAGTGCCTATTCAAAATACCCTTAGATCCACCTGGGGAGATGGAAAGAGCTTTGTGGGCAACATCCGAAACATAATGGGTAAACAATCAAAATCGTCACCTACCATTATGAAAGTTGATGGATCCACCACTCTTGACCCAAAGTCTATTGCAGATGTGCTTAATAAGACATTCACAGACCTTAGTGGGGTCCTCCCTCCAGATTTCTTCTCGGACTTACCTGTGCCTAGCCTAGTATCACAAAACACCCCTCGTGACAAACCACAATTTTACTTCAAGAGAATCAAAGTGCATGAAGCACACAAGTACATAAGAAAGGTCTGCTCAAATCCAGAACAAGTAGTGACACGCTAGATCTAAAATCCTGTCTCTCACCTGGATGAAGTAATTAACCCCTTACCAAAATTCTTAATCTGTCACTTTGCCAAAGTCAATTTCCCAACAAATGGAAATCTGCCATAGTTACGCCAGTGCACAAAGGGGGACAAAACCTCAACAGAAACTATCGACCAATATCAATACTCCTCCCTCTCAAAGCACTTGAGCAGAATAGTGGCAGACCAACTCTCTGATTTCCTGGACAAATACAATCTACTCTGTAATCAACAGCATGGCTTTAGGAAAGGACATAGTACAACAACAGCCTTACTTGATTTCTCTGGAGAAGTCCACTCAGCCCTGGACAAAGGGTGCCAAACAGGTGCAGTCTTTATCGATCTTACAAAAGCTTTTGACACAGTCCATCATGGCCTACTTGCCTCCCTACTTTCTAGCCTAGGCCTGGCCGAAGGTCCTTGTGCTTGGGTGAAAAGTTACCTGTCCAATCGGTCACAGGCTGTAAAAATCTCTAATGAACTCTCCGACTTCAAACCAGTTCTCTCGAGTGTACCACAGGGATCAATTCTTGGACCACTCCTCTTTAGCCTGTACCTTAACTCCCTCCCAAATATCTGCCAGCAGAAAATAATCTTATACGCTGATGATGCTGTAATTCTCTCTTCCCACAAGGATCCAAACTCCCTATGAAAAAGCCTGCAACTTGCTTTCTCTAGTGTTGAAAGGTGGTTCCTGGATAGTAAACTTGTGCTAAATCACAATCAAACAAAAGCCATGCTCTTCTCCAATCACCAAAACAAAAATAGGCATACTCCACTCACCATACAAACCTCTGCGGGAATTACACTGCACCAAGTAAATACTTTCAAATACTTTGGCATCACTTTTGACCAAGGGTTCACCTTTGCAACCCACATTGACAACACCGCGAAAACAGTGAACCAACGCCTTGGAATACTATTCCGTAACCGTCAATTTCTAAATCAAGCGGCATTGAGAATAGCTATACAGAGTTCCATAATCTCAATCATTGACTATGGCCAAGGCCACTGATTTACGGTGATTAAAACAATTAAATTCCGTTTTCAAGACTTAAGATTCCAGAATTTCACCGGTGATTGTTACTCTAATTTCCGGATTTTACCAGGATTCTGTTATCATTCTTTTAGTATGTGCATAAATAATCAGAATTAAAGAAGGCTTAATATACAGAGCATTAAATAAAGCAAACTGAAAATAGTACAGGAAGGAATTAAAAGAAAAACAGACTTTTTTATAGATTTACTGATCTGATAGAACATGCCAGATTCCATGAAATCTTCATTTTTACCGGTTTTCAGGCAGCCCTAATTCCGGAATTTTACCGGATTTTCCGCTAAAAACCGAAAAACAGTGGCCTTGACTATGGCCTTATTATCTATGGCTCAGCTACCTCCACTGCTCTAAGGCGTATCTCAATCACTCTAAATAAGGCCTACCCGGCTCACTCAGGGGCTCAAAGACTGACTCACACGTGTGATCTGTACTATGAATCAGGCTGGTTGAACCTATCAAATCATCTTATTTATCTCACCTGCAATGGCAAAAAAATCTATCTTGGGACTGACTCCATTATGTATTCAAAACCTACTCCGACTGAATCTGGCTCACGACCCTCCACCAGATCTGAATGCCAGCCTTTCCTGGTTCCGAGATGCCCGGACTGCACAGGGACAAAGATCTTTTAGCATACAGGGCCCCGACATGGTTCAATGTGCTTAGTCCACCTACTCTATCCTCAACCTCGCTTGAGCTTTCAAATCCATGCTCTATGCCCACCTCACCACCACTAGCAACTGTGACTGCGCTAGATAAAGACTACTACTCCTCATGTCCATCCTCACATTTGAGGCCTCTTCCTCTCCTGACTAATGAACCCTCTGGTACCTCTACTACTTCCTGTCTCCCACCCAAACTCAGTCCCCCTTTTTTCCTGTCCCCTCACTTACTCTCCCGCTCATCACCTTTCCCTCTCTCTAGCCTCCTTTGGCGCCTAATGATCACCCTCTCCCTGGAAGTTTCCTTAACCTCAAAATTGTCTACTCGCTTGAACCTGTTATAGCTTGTTTTTCTATGAAACTTAAAAACGTTACTGCCTTAAACTGTTAATAGCAAATTTATGATGTAACTTTCCTGTCTGGTTTTACCTGTAATGTGTATCATGCTTTGTCAAATGTTCTTTGTGACGTGGAACCTTTGTAAAAGAGCCCTGGCTCAAAGGTATTAATTCCTAGACTAATAAACTAAACTAAACTAATTTTGGTTTAGTGTAAGGGTTACAAAAATATGGAATGAGCTGCCACTTGAGGTTTTGGCCAGTAAGAGCATGGCTGAATTTTAAATGAGCTCAGATAGCCTTCTAGTGTTGTCTGGAATTTTGGAGTATAGTTAACTCTCTTGTAGAGCTGTTATGGACCTTTTGGTCTTATTGGTTCTGTGACACCTATGATATCTATGATACCTATGATCTTTTGACTCCAACTTCCAAACAAATTAAACTACCTTTTCCCACATCCCTTCCCCCTCCCCAACCCTTTTTGCCAAGAAATGGTTCTTGCATAAGAAACCTAAAAATCTTGGAAGCAATCGCTTGTTGGCAGGCTAGTCCTTACCCCCCACTCCATTTTTCAATTCAGCTTCTTGTTATAAGCTCCCTGTATTGCTTAACACAGACAATGCAGCAATCAAATGATTATAACTCTACTTCTCATCCATCTTCATAAGTTGCCGATATAGTGGGCGGTCTCAGTCTTAAATCAGAAATAGCTTCAGACATTAGTTTCAATCTGGAAGGAAAAAACACATAAACTTTTATGCCTTCCCTCCACAATTGTTGTTGAATTCCCCCAAACTGTTTTCTCTGGTCCCATAAAGCTTTAGAGAAGTAATTTTTTACCATATATTGTTCCTTTTACAGGTGGCATGATTCTTCTTCCTAGTAGGTGCCTCCATTACTGTTACTTTTAATATTTGTTCAGAACTGGAATGCTGCTGTAATATGTTTCTCTTGCCTGTCTGAATTGCATTACTTTACAGTCACTTTATAGTATGCTTGTTTTGTTGTATATGTAAGAAACTTTAATAAAAATTATTAACTAAAAAACACAAATAAAAGTCCTGATCCCTATATATATAAACTTATTTTTGCCATAGTAATCTTTCATTAAAATGTATTTCCCTTCGGTTGTTAACATTTTAACTATGGCTGGTCTTGCTTTTAGGGACTGATCTTTTCTCATTCTTAGCCAGTGAGCCCTATCAATAATTGGATGGCTGTTTCAGGCCCTAAAAGTTTCAAGAAAATGTCCAACAAAATATTGCTGAGTGATTGTTCTTTCTACCAGTCCGGTGGGATGCCAAAAATTCCAATATTATGTCTTCTGGCTCTGTTTTCCTGATCGTGTAATTTCCATTTCAATGATTCTTGTTGTTTTCTCAGTTCTTTTATTTCTTGAGCTAAAGGAAGCACAGTATCTTCTATAGTAGACTGTCTTTGCTCCATTTCATTTATACATTTAATTCCTTGTTCTAAATTGGCATCCAGTTTCTGAATATTGTCAGAGAGGGTAAAGAACCAGGCAGATGTTGTAGTTTTTCCATAGTAACGTGCAAGTTACTAACGTTTTCTATTAGCTGCAGAGTCCATTTTGGTGGTTTATCATGATTTATTGCAGCCTGATTTGGGCCATGTTCTGCCCCCTTTTTATTCATTGTTGACATGCCTGTGGTAGAGGTTTCCCCTGGAACCAGGTCCTCCTCAGAAAGATGCGTTGATTCCTCCGAGGGTACTGATACCTGTTCACCTTCGGTTTTAGAAAATGTCCCACCTTGGTCTTGAGAATGTGGGTCTAATTTAGTTGTTGATGACACACCCTTTCCTTTTTTGTCTTTTTTTTTTAAATCGGGGTCAGAGTAAGCTTTAAGGGGCTTTTTAATTATTTTTTATCCAGCCAAATCACAGCAATTTTTAAAGGGTAATTTTAATTGTCTTCATTTCTTGCCTTTTTGGCTTGTTACAGTATTTTTAAATCAGGACCAGTATTGTTTGAAGGTTTCTGTGATTTAACTTTGATCTCAGAAGCCTGGAAAAGTTTTGAAAGTCTTTTTTTCCCTGTTTCTGGATTTTGTTGGCTGTCCCACGTGTGCAAAGTCAATTCTGTTTATGTTTAGTCCATGTATTTACTGCAATGTGACCATGCTTTTAAGTTACCATGATAAAACACATAGGCCTCCATCCCTCTTTGACCCTTCACAGCAACTACTTAGACTGTCTGGGCTCTGGGAGGTATGTTCAATAAGATATGCAGTTCTTTAAATCATGACCTTATTTATTTAGATCTCTGGTGAAAAAAATCACTCTGCTAGTATAAAATAAGCTAAAATACGTAGCTGAATCTTGACCGACTGATGTCCTTCCTGCATGTGCAGAGTAAATGCTTGCTGCAGCTGAGCCTTCTTCTGTTGCAATCTTTGCAGCAAATGAATTTTGCCTTCGGACCGACTCTGGTGACCCACTGGACCACTGCCACAGATTGAGCTGACTAGCTCTTCATTGTATTACTGAAGGTTTTGCTGCTTTCCCCACTGACTTTTCTCTTTGCACACAGAAAGTCGAAGAAGGGCTTCAGTGGCTTGGTAGTGAGTTAGAGCATTACATTTCCATACTAATGGACCATCTCTGAGAAATATTTACCTCAGACTGCTACCTTTTCCCCGCTGCTGTTAAAACTGTAGTGCAACTGAGTTAATATTACAGTGTCCATTACCTGTTATTCAGAGCTGATTAAAGACCAAGAACACTGCATTACCGTTATCCACACAGTCTTGATTTAACTTTGGACTTGACCTGACAAATAAATGGAGGTGCAGTTGCAAAAATAGATGAGGGAAGCAGTATCCGAGAAAAGGTACTTTTCTTGCTGGACAATCAAGTTTCTTCACTTCAGGAAGGAGGAGAGGAGGTGCAGTTACTCTGTGTTGCCTAGCCTACACATCTGCACATTGTGTCACCAAGTTCTACCATGATGAGTAGTATATAACTGCACCAATAAAAATTATACACCAGCACTACATTAAACCTCATGGGACACCACTAATAACATAACATAATTAGCGCAGCATCAGAATGCTAGCCAAACCAATTAACAAGATGCAAAAAGAACCTGGAAAAAAAGACACTTGTACAAAACCACAAAACCCTCCCCAAACCCAAAATCCGCCATACTCCAACCTGCACTCACTGCACACTATTCTCTCCTTTCTGCAAGACACCTTCAGGTGCTATAACATGATTGCAAACTGATCTCTGTAACAATAACCATCCTAAGGTATTATATTCAAACAGTGGGTAAGGGTGGAACACTCAGAAAACTACCCATCTTGGAGGCTAATTAGGGCACTAAAGCCACCCACCCCTAGGGCTTGTTGCCTTATAGCCCTAAATAACCTCCTCAAGAGGTATTCATCCTTGTGTACCACCTTTACCCATTATTCATTCTATAAGTAATGTACACAGCCCACCTATTGTTCTAGATATATCCAGCTATCCAATCACTAGCTTCCCAGAGCACCTGCAGCACAGCTCTATTCCATATTTCGTGTCATCATTACATTATTTTAAAGTTAAGGTGCTGCAGCACTCAGTGGCCACTCAGCTGTTATCATGAAGTTGGAAACTTGGCTTTTTGACTTAAATTTATTTTTATCCACTGGAACAAAAAATTCACTTGCTAGCTTTAAATATCCATTAACTGTAATGATGTACACAGTCATGTCACGAGTGTGAATTACAACCAGAGGTCTTGATCACTGGAGTCTGTCTTTTCCACATACTCAGAGAAACTGCCTCTCACCCAGCCTCATGTCATGGACATTGCCACATGTTGTCAACATAACAATTTAAGTGACTGATGTGCTACAATTTTCACTGCAAACCAGTCCAGCACAGCTGGTGTGATACCAGCCAGGTACATACACCACCTTGGGAAAATAAATAATCACTGAACTGCACTGTTGCTACAAAGCACATGACAGAGAGTTGGCTCATATGACATGCAACTGGAGCTGTGGCAAAAACTATTTACAGAAAAGGAGGAAGCCTGGCTCAGCCTCCTTTTGCCAGTAAAAATACTACTGGGCTGAGGCAAAACGTAACTCAATTCAATATTAAAAAGCACTTCACTGTGCATGCAACAGTGGTATTGGGTGATCATCTGCTATTCTATAAGCCACTTCTATAAATCTTATTATCTTACATCTCAGTTGTGTAGTGCTCATTTGGCAAATGAAGACTGTGAGCCAGGCTTCTTCCTTTTTGTTTGTAAGTACTCTCAGCACAATTCAGCATTTCTGGTGTGCAACAGCAAAGTGTGGATATAAGCTTGCTAAGCCTAAAAACATTGCTTCCAATTCCAAACAGGGATATCCACAGGAAATGGTAATGGTTGTGAACTATTCTTCATTTGCAGCCAGACCCCTTTTTGAGGGGCTACAATCAATTAATTTCTTTCAGAATCTGGTATAAGACTACAATGTAACTAAAATAATTGATGTTTTTTTGTTACTAATGGTACTGAAGTGGGTTTGTTAATATTTTTATTTACAATATATCTTATATTAAATTGCATAAAGTGGACTCCTGAAGCAGCCAAAAGACCAGAGGCATTTGGCAAAACACTGGGGCACTGTATCATGTGAAATAAAAATCTTTGCAAGCAAAAAGTTGATAGAAACTGGCTTATTGCACCCACCACTTTCAATTTTCTTTTTTTGTCTAAGTATAAAACCTTCAGGACAGAGGTTTGAAAACAATATTTTTGAAAAGTTTTTAGTCAGGTTGCAGATAATCTAGGATCCCAAACTAAATCATTTTTTCCCCTATATAGCTTTTTCCTCCCCTGCCACCACATTTCACCTATCAGGCCCCGTTGATCTGCTGCCCCAGCACTGAGTGCCAATCACTCCCCAACTGCCCAGCCAGTGGGGATCTGAAAGGTGCAGAGCCAGAGAACACCACTGGGGGCTGCCATGAATAGCAGCAGAGAGACATAGTTGTTTTCTATGTTTTTTCTTCCCCCAAGCATCCTGGCACATACTGTGCATCCCTAAGCACAGACCCTCACGTGCACATAGTGACATAGATCGGGGTGAGACAAACTCTTTTGGCCCACTGTAGCTGTTGTTACAGTGGTGGAACAGGATGCAACCCTTCCCTGACTGGGAGTGCTGCCATGGGCAGGCCTGTTCAGGACTAAAAGTAGCCTGGATGGAAAGATGCCAAGGTTCTTTTAACAGCAGCAGGCTAGTGTAATGGCTTACGTTAGCACAGTATAGCTAAAGATGGTCATGGACTGCCATTATTTGAGGCTTTGGCTGACATACAGTATAGCAGAATTTGTACTTGGTGCAGTAACGATGTGGTTTAGAGTTATGCTGCGGCAAGATGTCATCTGGAAGAGTTACAGAAAAGTTATTGTTTCTGGTGATAAGTAATTACTTCTTGGGGATTTCATCCTTATTTTTGGGGGTTTTCCTGTTTCTGTATCTTACCTTGAAAAACCATTTAGTTGTATGATGGGAAATGAAAAAGTAGGCCTACTGATCATCACGTTTAGGTTTACTTATGATCGACTTAGGCATTAAATTCTTCTATATGTGTTTCATTTTTCCTAGCTCTGGTTAAAAAAAGTGGGCTAGGAATGTTTAAATAACATGACAGATAAACTGTGGTGTTAACTTAAAGCACCCTTTGTATTACAATAATATTTATACTGTTTGCTGTTTACTGATGTGCACATGGAGGGTGCTTCATTTTATGGACTGTTAATTCTGTTCGGATGGTGTACTGTATATTTATGACTTTGTCGAATACCTTTTGTAACATATTTATATGATCACTTTTAACCCTTGTTACAACTGTAATTACACAAGGTTGAACAATAAAACCTTCAACTAGCACATTAGATTTTATACATTATATCAATGCAGTATGTTCTGCTTCTCTTTTGTTATGATCCCTCACTGTCCTATCCTGCCAGAACAAGGCTTTCTAAGTCAAGGTCACTGAGTGGTTTTGTCCCATTTTGCAGTCAGGGATTTCTGCACTATCCAATAGAAAACTGATGGAAAGGTAGAGCATACTGAAAAGTTGAAAGGCACCTTGGCACAACAGTACTGTAGTTTGTTTCTTAACAATCAAATGCTGAGGTCGGCCCATCGGTGCAGTGATTGGATTTCTGCTTGCGACTCCAGCAACCAGGGTTCAGGAATGGACCTCTGATTGCTGGAGGGCTGGCTGGGGGAGAAGGATGGAGCATCCCATGGATGGCTCTCCTTCTCTGGGGGAGGAGAGTGGGGTAGTGACCGGTGCAAGGAGGACCCCCTGGCAGAGGCCGGGAGTCACTCAAACTACCGGCACTTGAAACGTAAGGGAGTTGGGGCAGATGCCAGTGTCATGGCACATCTCTGCCTCCAGAAAATCAGAAATAAGGGTAGGTGGGTGGGTCTACTGTCTAGGTGAAGTCCTCCCTGGGGCTTCGATTAGCCACCATCGCCATCACTTCCCCGACCAGTCACTAGTTCCATGACTCGGATATGGGGGTCCAATGCAACAGCCCTAAGCTCTGGGGGGTAAGTCAGAGGTAACTGGGGGGTAAATGGCCAAAGATGGTGGTTGAAGTCCCAGGGGCCATGACCAGGGCTGAAGGTCGACAGCAGGTACCCACCAAGTAAAAGAATGAAAAAAAAAAATAAACAATCAAATGCTGTAAGCATAAGCAGAAGTAAAGTTCAGTACATTTACAACTGTCTAACTGTACATGCTGGACAATCATTAGAAAGGAATATGCCTGAAGAAAACTATCAGGGATTTTTATTGCCCTCAAAATCAAATCACCAAAAACAAAAACAATAATGTTTATCTGCAGAAATGCGACATTTAAACTATGAATCTGTGTGAGCTGTAGATTTCACATACAGTAATGTGCTCATTGCTACAGCTGTTAGGATTTGCATTTCCATGAATGCGCAGCCCAAATCTGTCCATCATTTTGCAAGTTTTTTCAATCTCATTCTTTCTACAACTGTCCCTCATTTGACTGATGTAATGTGAAGTTGCATGGTCACATCAGCTAAAATTAAAATACATTAATGTTATTTTTACTTATCTGACAATTTGCAGCTCAAAAAGTCACACTGAGCCAATGCTTGTTTCCAGGTGTGCCCCAGGGGAGGGAGGAACAAAAAAAGAGTATATAGCAACAAGAGAAAACCAGACTTATTACAAAAATGGAAGCAGAAATGCACAAAAATGTGCACAAAACCTCAGCATTGAACTGATACAAATTTAGATTTTATGTTTGGTAACACCTATAACTTAAAATTATACATATAGTGCAATCCATTTAAAACTCTGTCATGCAAGCTAAGGGTCCCAAAGACTGAAATACAGAAGCAGAAATTCTGGAAATGTAAAAGGAAAGGGTTGTTTAATGTACATCTCACCAGTAAATCAGCATTCTTAAAAATGATTTGGCTTTAATTACCTTTGATTAAAGTGAAATGTCTATGTGCTAAAGCCCTTCCCCCCAATGTGGCACAGCTCCCTACTGGCCGTTTTGCATAATATGTATAATTTTTACCTTTGTGGCTCCTTATTATTTTGTCCTTTATCTGGTTGATGCTGCCATCCCTTCTACTGGCATATTGAATTAAGCACCACTAGTGGAACATCTCAGAATCTCCCACCATTGTCCTGAGTCTGATGTGTGAGCCAGGGAACAACCAAGGAACACGTATAGTATTGCCCTGTGGACAGAGCATTTAATAGTTCCATTTTGTGTTCTATAGGTCTGGGTGCTATACTGTGACCAAGTATAGATCAACAGTTAACTGAATACTGAATCTGCATTTATTGAATGTGCAAGAATCTGTCATTTAAGACACAGGCAATGCCAGTCTGAAGAAACAAGGTTTCCATTTGGCACCCTAATGTCATGATACTGCACTTTTTACAGGGACCACACACCGACCATGTCCAAGTTGTTGGTAAGTCACGTGACCTACAGCAACCAATCAGTGAGGTGAGAGATGGAAAACTCCTTGTGCTCTGCAAATCTCAATCCCATGTCCAACACTCTGAGAGGGGAAGAATATGGTAACTGAAAGGAGCTCTTTTTATACCCCCAAAAATGAATTTGGATTGGAAAACTCTACAAATTGTCAGAGACTCATGCATTACTATTCTAATTAGCTAATTTATTACATTTAACTGTAGCTTTAAGTCAGGCAGATTAATGAAATGATGCTGCAGAGAAAAGGAGACAGTGCACATTGTGAACCTGCAGTGGCACCTGTAGGACCTGCAACAAGTGCCGGGCAGAGTGAGTATGGCATGCTGGGTAAGGTGCAGGAGGAACATTTGGCAGATTATTTCTTTGTTCTATTTTTTATTGAGTGCTATTGGTGTCAAGGACACACACATCCATCTTTATGTTTCTTTCATTTCATTTCTTTATCCATTTAGCAGGAGCAGGACACTGTGAATTCAGCAATTTGGGTAAGCTGCAGTGGGGATGTTGATGGATGGAGTTATCTGACAAATGTTGTTTTTAATGACAGCTCATGGTACAGCAGGCCACAGAAAGTTGTCTTTACATTTTTTACCTATGTGTATGAGCCTTTCTGACAGTCAGTGAGTGAAAAGCAAAGTAGGCTGCTGTGGGAGACACAAGGGGCTGGATTTTCAAAACACTCAGAAGGTGCAAAACCATCCCCAAGTCCCCAAAAGTTCAGTAATTGTGGAAAAAAGGGGAAATTGCACTGAGTGGTATACACAAAACTTCTGCAGCTGTGGAAAAAATACATTGGGGATGGCAGAAAAAAGTGGAGCTGTGGATGTTCCTAAGAGGACAAAAAGCCATTGAAAAGTATGGCATATCACCTTAAAGGCTATGGGCAGGATTCACAAAGCTTTCTGAAGGTGCAAAACCTTCCCTAAGTCCCCAAAACTTCCATAGCTATGGAAAAAAAATGGAAAATAGCTCTGAGTGCTATTCACAAAAACCTCTGCAGCTGCAGAAAAAAATACACTACGGACTGTGGAAAAAAGTGCAGCTATGGATGTACCTGAGGAAAAAAGGTAATTGATAAGTATGGCACAGCACCTCAAAGGCTATTCTCAACCAGGTTTTTTCCACAGTTGCAGAAAAAATGTTACACACATTGGAGTTGGGCGTAACACTCCCTCAGGAAACTGCAGTAGTGCCCCAACAATTGAAATACAATTGAAGTGGAGGTCAGGCACAGGTAATAGCATCCCAGTAGAGTGTATCAGTGGCTGAAGTTACAGCAACATTAGCACACATTGCCATTGAATGGCAACACACAACAACCACCAGACCCAGTGCAGCCCATGACAGAGCCCCACAGGCAGTAGAGCCTGAACAGCCTACAGTGAGTGTTACTCCTGCAGGCACCAGGAACACTCCAGGGAGGGATGAGCAGCAGTGACAGACAGCCACTGTGGTGCCATGGTATTGCTAGTACCTATGGTGCTGCAGTGGTCCCAGTTGAGGGACTGGTTGCTGGTCTCTCTCTGTGGGTGCTTTCAGCTTCATGTTATGGCAGAAAGGTTAAAGTCTGCTGCTCCAGCTAATTAGGTTCACTGTTGCTGTGCCTCCTAAGCCATTTTCCA
Source organism: Neoceratodus forsteri (assembly GCA_016271365.2). Lineage (NCBI taxonomy): Eukaryota > Metazoa > Chordata > Ceratodontiformes > Ceratodontidae > Neoceratodus > Neoceratodus forsteri. The sequence continues at coordinate 14,787,739 of CM057454.1, forward strand.
CAGCTGTGGATTTTCAGCACTTGCTCAATTTCCTCAACTTCTGAATTTCTGCAACTGCAGGGATTTTTGCAGAATTCCACACCTGCTCAAGTTTTCTATCAGAATATCATGCAACTGCATTACCACAGTGCTGCAGGCTTTTTTTCCAGCAGCTGCAGGATTTTTGGCCTTCTTTGTGAATCCTGCCCTATTATCAACCAGTGTTTTTCTGCAGTTGTGAAAAAAAATGTTGTGCACCACAGGGAGTGAGGCGTGACTCTCTCTGAGCAAACTGCAGTGTACCAACAATTGGGATACAATTATAGTGGAGGTTCAGGCACCAAGCAACAGCAAACCAGTGGGTGTATAGTAGTGTCAGTTGTTACAACAAAATTAACACAAATTTGCATTGAAAGGCAACAAACCGCAACCACTAGACCCAGTGCAGCTCATAAAGGAGCACCACAGGAAGTAGAGTTGGTAACAGCATGCAGGGAGTGCTACTGAAGCAGGCAACATAACCACCCCAGGAAGAGACACAACCATTAGTTCCACCATCAGTTACAGACAGCCACTGTGGTACATGATCCTGCTGGTACCAGTGGTGCTGCAGTGGTCCCAGTTGAGGGGTTGGCTGCTGGTCTCTCTGTGTGTACTTTCTGCTGCATCTATGGCAAGACTGTCAGAGTCTGCTGCTCCAGTTAATATGGATCACCTGTTGTTGTGCCTGCTGAGCCCTTTCCTCAGCTGCGGATCCAGACTTGCAAATTTTCAGCAACTGTGGAAAAAATGTTACAGATTTTCAGCACTTGTGGAATTTTGCAACTTGCCTGTTTTGCGATTTTGAGCAACTGTGGAAATTTTCTTTGTTACTATACCACAACTAAATTTCTGCAATGCTGCAATGCCATTTTCCCCACAACTGTGGAATATTTGGCTCTCTTTGTGAATCCTGCCCCAGGTCTCTTAGTGGGGAGATATGTGGTTTGTCAGTGGGGGATATGGGGCCTGGTGGTATCACTCTTCCCTGTCATCTCGTGAGTCATTCAGTACTGTGGTATGTGTATGCACTAGGTGTGCGTGCCATTTGGGCATCTGAGAATCACTGATGACTAGTGTAAGCCACCACTGTTAGCAGCCGGCCATGGGTGCTTCATGTCATCATCAGTCATGTATGTGGTGATGTTTGTAGTAAACATAAACAGAAGATCAGGAGGAGAAAGCTATGCATAAGGAGGAAAGGAGCAGATAAAGGTTCTAACTTGCAAGTTCCACCATATATAATTATATTACTACTTATAATAATAAAAGATCATTTATTAAGTTATATTCTATCATATGATATAATGTCATCTCATATAAAATCAGATTATATATTATCTTCTGATATATTATATTACATATTCTTTTATCTTCTCATATATAATACCATATTGTATCTTATTATGTCAGATTATATTGTTTTGTTTTATTATTTTGCATATCTGCTGCACTGCTTGTCCTACTTATTGCCATCTTCAGCTACATCATTTCACAGTGTGGTAAAAAATCACTTGGTTTCAGTTAAATCTACTCATATTTTGGGAATCCACACTCTGGCTGGTGCTTAAAACATTAACACTGTCTCATTCTTAACAACCATGTCCACAACTAATCCCCAATCAGGTCAGAGAGACCAGCAACAGCAGGTGCAGCGAAAGTAGAGGCAGTTGGATTGATATTGGGAAGTAGTGGGAAAAACAATTAATTCATGTAATCCAGCTGCTATGGCAGCAGCCTGATGCAACTGATGTATCACTTGCCACAAAGGGTATCACACAAACCAGCCAGAGACAGGCCTAGTGTACATTCCCCAGCAGTTGTTGTATTTGTTGTATAAAAAAAGTACACTGTGTGTCATTACATGCCTGTACTTAACTGTCCAGCTTTCCTTCTGTTTATGTGACTGCTTACAGTTACAGAGACTTTTCTCTTGAGTCTGATTTCATAAAACAACAGATCCCTTTCATTCTCTTCCAGCAAGAACTATGAATCCCATTTTCTCAGTACATACAGTAAATAAGCATAATTTATAAGAAAGCAATAATACTTGACAGGGTGGATGGTATTTGGCAATACCAGACCACCCAGGGGTGTAATGATGTCCAATGCTGCAGGCAGAGGGCCTTATAGCCTCTGGAAGGTCCAGTATTGCACAATACCACCAACTGAGGAGGGTATTATTGCAGTTGGAGAATGGGCACTGTATTTTATATGTTTTAAAAAAAACTGGTTTTTGCTTATATGTTGAAACTGTTACATGTTTCATTTGTTTTATAATAAACTAGTTAATCCACCTGTATTTCAGTGTTGTGTGTTTTTTTAAACTAGGTACTCTTGAACTAGTTGAGCCTCCATAGTTTTACCTTTTTACTTTGTTGTCATGATCACATCGCGTTCCCCCCCCCCCCCCCCCCCATTACTTGAGCATGGCTGGAAGAAAGATTCTGATCTCTTCCAGACCACTGATAACAACAGGCTTCTTCGTATTATTTTTTGGTGTCTTTAAACTTCTTTTCATTTTTACTGTGGGACAATTCATTGATTTGCTGTCAGTGGGACACAGCCGAAATGTAACCTTGGAAGGAGACAGATAGAGGGCTACTGTACCCAATCAGGGTGCTGAAGCATGAGCCGACTTGATAGACCAATAGGCCTACTCTGCTGGTATCTAGTATGTTAGTATGTTAGGTTAGAAATGTCAGGAGTCAGGAGCTGCTTACGGAGAGAGATCACGTGAGCCATCAGCAAAAAGAACTGTTAGTTTAAAAAAAAAGTTTTTGTTTTTGTCTGTGGCTAAAATGTAAGACAACTAATCTTGAAAGTGGGTAGCAGTGATACCCAATAACAGACAGTGGAGCTCAGTTGCATGCAAGGGTAGTGAGTAGCAGTGAGACCTGATGACGGACAGTGGAGCTCACTTGTATGAGAGGGTAATGAGTTCCAGTGAGACCCAATGATGGATAGTAGAGCTCAGCTGTATGCGAGGGTAGTGAGTAGCAGTGAGACCTGATGATGGACAGTGGAGCTCAGTTGTATGCAAGGGTAGTGAGTAGCAGCGAGACCCAACTACGGACAGTGGAGCTCAGTTGTATGAGAGGGTAGCAAGTAGCAGCAAGACCCAATGGTGGACAGTGGAGCTCAGTTGTATGAGAAGATAGTGAGTAGCAGTGAGACCTGATGACAGAGAGTGGAGCTTAACTGTATGAGACGGTAGTGTGTAGCAGCAAGACCCAATGATGGACAGTGGAGCTTAGTTGTATGTGAGGGTAGTGAGTAGCAGTGAGACCCGATGATGGACAGTGGAGCTCAGTTGTATGAGAGGGTAGAGAGTATCAGTGAGACCCAATGAAGGATAGTGTAGCTCAGTTCTATGTGAGGGTAGTGAGTAGCAGTGAGACCCAATGACAGACAGTGGAGCTCAGTTGTATGTAAGGGTAGTGAGCAGCAGCTGGATCTGATGACTGAGAAGGTCCAGTATTGCACAATACCACCAACTGAGGAGGGTATTATTGCAGTTAGAGAATGGGCACTGTATTTTATATGTTTTAAAAAAATTGGTTTATGCTTAGATGTTGAAACTGTTACATGTTTCATTTGTTTTATAATAAACTAGATCATCCACCTATATTTCAGTGTTGTGTGTTTTTTAAACTAGGTACTCTTGACCTAATTGAGTGTCCATAGTTTTACCTTTTTACTTTGTTGTCATGATCACATCGTGTGTCCCCTTCCCCCCCATGACTTGAGCATGGCTGGAAGAAAAATTCCAATCTCTTCCAGACCACTGATAACAACTGGCTTGTTTGTATTATTTTTTGGTGTCTTTAAATTTCTTTTCACTTTTACTGTGGGACAATTCATTGATTTGCTGTCAGTGGGACACAGCCGAAATGTAGCCATGGAAGGAGACTACTAGAGGGCTATGGTACCCAATCAGGGTGCTGAAGCATAAGCCGACTTGATAGACCAATAGGCCTACTCTGCTGGCATCTAGTATGTTAAAATGTTATGTTATAAATGTCAGGAGTCGGGAGCTGCTTACGGAGAGAGATCACTTGAGCCACCAGCAGAAAGAACTAAGTTTAAAACAAATGTTTTTGTTTTTGTCTGTGGCTAAAATGTAAGACAGCTACTCTTGAAGGTGGGTAGCAGCGATACCCAATGACAGACAGTGGAGCTCAGTTGTATGAGAGGGTAGTGAGTAGCAATGAGACCAAATGATGGACAGTGGAGCTCAGTTGTATGTGAGGGTAGTGAGTAGCAGTGAGACCCGATGATGGACAGTGGACTCAGTTATTTGAGAGGGTAGTGAGTAGCAGTGAGACCCGATGATGGACAGTGGAGCTCAGTTGTATGAGAGGGTAGTGAGTAGCAGTGAGACCCAATGATGGACAGTGGAGCTCAGTTGTATGTGAGGGTAGTGAGTAGCAGTGAGACCCGACGATGGACGGTGGAGCTCAGTTGTATGAGAGGATAGTGAGTAGCAGTGAGACCCAATGATGGACAGTGGAGCTCAGTTGTATGTGAGGGTAGTGAGTAGCAGTGAGACCCGATGATGGACAGTGGAGCTCAGTTGTATATGAGAGTAGTGAGTAGCAACATGACCCGAAGATGGACAGTGGAGCTCAGTTGTATGCAAGGGTAGTGAGTAGCAGCAAGACCCAATGGCGGACAGTGGAGCTCAGTTGTACAAGAGGGTAGTGAGTAGCAGTGAGACCCAATGATGGATAGTGTAGCTCAGTTCTATGTGAGGTTAGTGAGTAGCAGAGAGACCCAATGACAGACAGTGGAGATCAGTTGTATGCAAGGGTAGTGAGTAGCAGTGGGACCTGATGACTAACACTGGAGATCTGTTGTATGAGAGGGTAGTAAGTAGCAACAAGACCCACTGATGGACAGTGGAGCTCAGTTGTATGCGAGTGTAGTGCATAGCAGCGAGACCCAATAACAGACAGTGGAGCTCAGTTGTATTAGAGAGTAGTGAGTAGCAGCAAGACATGATGACAGATAGTGGAGCTCAGCTGTATGCGAGGGTAGTGAATAGCAGCGAGACCCAATGATGGACAGTGAAGCTCAGTCGTATGCCAGGGTAGTGAGTAGCAGCAAGACCTGATGATGGACATTGGAGCTCAGTTTTATGAGGGGATAGTGAATACCAGTGAAACCAAATAACGGACAGTTGAGCTCAGCTGTATTAGAGAGTAGTGGGTGACAGCAAGACCCAATGACGGATAGTGGAGCTCAGCTGTATGCAAGGGTAGTGAGTAGCAGTGAGACCCGATGATGGACAGTGGAGCTCAGTTGTATGCCTGGGTAGTGAGTAACAGCAAGACCCGATGACAGATGGTAGAGTTCAGTTGTATGAGTGGGTAGTGAGTAGCAGGAGGACCCGATGACGGACAGTGGAGCTTAGTTGTATGTGAGGGTAGTGAGTTGCAGCAAGTCCCGATGACAGACAGTGGAGCTCAGTTTTTGGCAAGGGCAGTGAGTATCAGTGAGACCCAAGGGTGGACAGTAGAACTCACTTGAATGAGAGGATAACAGGGATGGCAGAAAAGAAAGGGTTTTCTTTGTCTTTTTTTTTTTTAACTTTACATGAACCAAATATTGCAGTGTGAGGTTTTCCTGTACAGTTGTGCTCGTGAGTGCAAAGCAGGGCTGCTGAGGTGAATCTTGCTAAGTGACATAAAAAACATGGTGGTTGAGCAGTTTTAAAATTCAGGGTGCCCAAGGGTACCCTAAGTAATGGGAACCCTGAATTGGCACTTGTTTTCTAGAGGGCATGTATGGAAAGTTAATGTACCCCCCCGCTGTGGCTGTCAGCCAGTGAGAAAGCTCCTAGTACCTAGCCCATTTTCTAATTAATTAAAATAACATTTAATAATAAGTATATTAGCATTGAAATCCTAGAAGTAAACTGGTTCTGAAACTAACACATCCGCTTCATCATCCTTCTACTCCATCTATAATCACTCATGTTCTCTAGGCATATAAAAAAAGCGACATTTAGAATAATAAGTAAAAGTTATAATTACCTTTAAATACAAACCCCTGAAGCTGACTGGTTCTGTAAACAACATATTCTAGTAATCTTTCTGCTCCTTCACCCACCATCACACATTAGTTTTTTGTTGGCATATAAATTAGGCACAACTCATGAATAATAAAAAACACTAATAAAAATTACAGTAAAACAAAACTCATAGAAGTTAACAAGTTCTAAAAATAACAAATCTGCTTCATTCATGTCTTCTGCTCTCCATTATGAATCCTGTTTCCCTGACCTAAAAATAACAGATAAACAATAATTATTATAAGTAATAAAAATGATCATATTTTTATCATAACATTACAGTATATAGTAGGGTTTATTATTTATGCAAACCAACCCTTTCAAAAATGTTGTTTTGCACAGTCTAAGTTATGTGCCTTGTAAAGAAGTTGTCAGGTACATTATATCATCAAGTGCACTTGTGTCCCTGTTCATGCTGACTCCTGCCTCTTTCATTTTCCACTTGATAAAAATCATAAATAAATTGACTGAAACCAAAAATATCACTGTGGGTTTTATGAAAAGAAATAACCAGTCAGGGAAAAGCTCACATTAAAGCAAACAACTGCAACTTGCTCACTAATGATCAAAATTGAAACTCAAATGATCACAGACCAAGGTAAATTTATATAGTAAATGTGATGTAGTGTATTTCCATCACACTACCTGCATGCATAAATCCCAGCCCCCACCCCTGCCCCCCGCAACACAGGAAGACAGGTTTTCAAAGGGCCTAGGAAGGGATCTGAACCAAACCCTTCTTGTTTTAATGTTGGCTCAAGCTGGTTTCTCTGCACTGCCTGCTTTGGGTGTTGGATGTCCCTTGGGGGAAAGGTGTTAACAAGCAACTCCTTAACTCCAGAACCCAATAAAGGGAGAGAGAGAAAAAAGGCTGGAGGTGTGAGATTGAAATGCAGAATCTGTGTGTAAATCTGAATGTTACCCTTTTGTTTTGTTTGCTGAAGTAAAGCTGAATTTTCATTTAATCTGAACTGGTGTCTGGAGTGTTCTGTACCTGAGTGCTCTCTGAGAAGCCACCTGGTTCACTGAGTTGTCACACATGGTTGACTTTAGTGGTGGGTTTGAACTTTCTCTTGTCTAAATAGGGATGATGCACTCAGACAAAGTACTGAATTGGCTAGAAGAGCAGAAAGCACAACAGGCCCAAATGAGACGTTAAACCAAGGTCCCATCTTCCTGGATTGGTGGTAGTTCAGGTGGATGTTAAAGATCCCATGGTACTTCTCGAAAAGAGTAGGGGAATTTACCCGGTGTCCTGGCCAAATTTCCCTCATTCACTCAAAATACCACCAACAGCTTAATCTGGTTCAAGGTTAGCTGGCATTCATCTGTATCCCCCTCCCCAGGTCGTGCTGAAAATAGGCAGGATTTGTCTGGTGCACTACCCGGTCAATAGAAACAAAATAAAAATAAAAATATAAAACTAGACTGACTTGCTCAGCAAGTACAACAGCAGGCTTATAAAGACCAACAGCTGATACATGGGCAGACTAGATGGACCAAGTGGTCCTTATTTGCTGTCAGATTCTATGTTTCTGTGTTATAACAGCAAGCTCAGAGAGACCAACAGCTGGTGCAACAGCACGTTCAGAGAGACCAGGCAACTGGTGCAGATACAAAGGGACTGCATTTCACAGCAAGTGCAATTGCAGGCCCATAGAGACCAGCAACAGAAGGAGTTTATGAAGCAGGTGCTGCAAGCACAGAAAGAAACTGTGCCCCAGCTCCAGGTCACAGGGAATTCAATCACTAGATGACCCACGCGATGCTAAAACAAAATCTGGTCAGATCCACCACGGCTGCATAATGAAGTCAGTGAAGTTGTGTGGAATTGCTAAGGAGGCATGGAGAAACAAAACTACAGCTTCAAATGCCATTAACTTGATAAGGGTGTTTCATGGGCTTAAACATAAACATGAACTGCATTCAGTAAGGCCTACGATACCATTCCACGTATGACTTGCAAACAAGTTGGGCAGCCTGGGAGTGGGTCACAAGGTGGTAAACTGGGTTAGGAACTGGTTGAATGATAGAAGATAGATAGTCATGGTAAATGGTGTTCAGTCAAAGAAAAGAAGTGTGACCAGCAGGGTGCCACAGGTATCAGTCCTGCGCCCCAGTCCTATTTCATGTCTTCATAATGAAATTGCAGAGGGGCTGGAGGGGAAAGTGTGCTTGTTTGTGAAGGACACTAAGATCTGCAACAGGATGGACACTTGGGGAAGAGTGGAAAAAATGGGGAACCTAGAAAAACTAGAGGAATGGTCCAAAATGTTGCAGCTGAGAATTGATGCAAAAAAGTGCAAAATCATGCATCTGGGTTGCAGGAGCTCAGGGAAGGATTACGGGAAGGGGGGCTGATGGTCATCAAAATGGAAAGGGATTTTGGGGTAATCATATTGGATGACCTAATGGTGGCGAAACAATGTACCAAAGCTGTGAGGAGAGCCAGTGGAATGCTGTGGTGCATAGGGACAGGTATTACCCAGAGAAAGAAGGAGGTGGTGATGCCACTCTGTAGATCACTGGTGAGGGCTCATTTGGAATATGGTGTCCAGTTCCAGAAGCCACATTTGTCACGCAACTTTAAATCACAAATTGATTAAATGGTTCTATTTCAGATTTCTATTCCTTTCCTCTACTGCTTCCACTGGTTAACCTTATGGAACGCAACCAAACATATCTTTCTTGGCTAGCATGCTGAATTCACCTACACATGCTGCTTCTCAGTCTACAGCACTGTCTTTTTAAAATGCTAACTTCTTGTTGAAAGTATGGCATAATCTTCCCATGTTATTGCTAGACATACTGCAGCTAGCTTGGCTTGAGGAAGGGTGAACATGGTCAGGACCCTTTAGCAATTGAGATGCATATGCAGCAAATAAGTCCAGATGCGCTGATGTACCCTACAACTATTAAGTGTCACAGTCTGCATAATACAGAAGACTTACAGTGATGAATCTTCATGTGATTTGGCTGGTTTGGGTTCTGATGTAACTGCACAATTGCTTTCCGTTGCTTTTGTCTGCAGTTCCATTATCTTCTTGAAATGGTTACTTTTGCATTTATGTTTATTTTAAAATATTTAATATTCTGACCATGTAGTTATGCCATGGACCATAACTGCTCTCCCAGTCTTAACCTCCCCCCCCCCGTGTTCCAGCCCTGTTACCAAGGTCCTCCTATGTGTATCCCATGCATATGTGTGTGTGTGTGTGTGTGTTGATTCAATTGCTTGTGTCTTGAATTTCACCATTTTAGTAGAAACTTTGCACTCTGATTTTTTTTTATTCTAATTTTTTTGCAGTATGTTGTCTGTATTTATATTAATTCTGTTGGCATTCCTGGTAATGTACAGGGGCAGGGCACTGAGTTGTGACTGGGTTTGAATAAGGAAAAGAAATATTCATTACATTGCCAATCCCACTCCAATGCTAATGTTAATAACTTTCTCCTATCAGAGCCCACAGCAGTCGCCTCAGAGTTCAATGTGTACTTCTCCACTTGTATTGCCACCCTCCTCTCATCCCTGCCCAGCACTACACCTCTCGCACCACCTACAGACATAAAGACCCAGACTAGGCCTCACTCCTTCTCCTTCAAAGACATCTCTGCAACTGAGGCCCTAGATGCATTACTTTCTCTCGACCCTTCAAAAGGCAAATCCCCAGATAGATTAGACCCCAAACTTCTATACCTCTCTGCCCCGCTATAGCAACTCTGCTTGTCAAACTCCTAAACCAATCCGTTGCTGCCACTGCCATCTCCCATGCATGGAAGTACGCCATTGTCATCCCTCTGCCAAAAGGATGTGCCCCTACCTCCCCCTCTAACTACCACCCTATCTCCCTCCTCCCAGCCCTATCAAAACTACAAGAACACCTTGTGCTCACCCAACTTACCTCCTTCCTCACTGGCTCCAAGTTCTTCACGCCATTCCAGTCTGGCTTCAGGAAGGGACACCCCACCACCTCCTCCCTGATAAGGCTTACAGACACTATCCTGACAGGCATGGACAGTGGACTGATCACCTCAGCCATTTTTGTCGACCTTGCAAAAGCCTCCGATGCTGTCTCCAACCCCATATTTCTCTCTAGTCTCGCTGAATCAGGCCTCTATGTTGCAGCCACAAACTGGTTCAGATCATACCTCTCTGATAGAACTCAGTCCGTTAGAGTCTCAAATGTGATCTCAACCCCCCCTTCCCCTAACTACCGGTGTTCCACAGGGGTCAGTTCTTGGTCCCATTCTGTTCTCTATATTCCTAAATAACCTGCCACTCATCTGCTCTACTTTCTCAGTCCATATGTATGCAGATGATACTGTACTCTACTACTCGGGTTCCGCCCCTGATATGGTACACTCAAACCTCCAAGCTGACTTCAACAAGGTACAGCAATGGTTTAGCTTGCACCAACTCTCCCTAAATGCAAAAAAAAAAAAAAACTGTCACTATGACCTTCAGCACACGACAATGCCTGGCCAGACACCCCTCCCTTCCCTACTTCACCACCCTGGATGGCCAAAAACTTGAAGATGTCTCCTCATTCCATTATTTGGGGCCTGGCTCAACAGCCATCTCTCCTTCTCTGACCACATCGATGCTATCTCAAAAAGCTATGCCCCATGCTCAGTGCACTAAATAGGAACCACAGCAGCCTCCCTCCCAGAGTCCGATGTGAACTGGTCCTGAAGAAGATACTGCCCTACTTTGACTACTGAGACATTGTATACAGTGCTGCTCCCAAGTACACCCTATCTAAACTGGACACACTTTATAATGTCTTCTGCCACTTTGCTCTCGATGCCTTTCCCCTCACCCAACACTGCGACCTCTACCGAACCTTGGCACTACTGTCCCTCGAAAACTGCTGCAACTCTCACTGTGCTAAATTTGCTAAATATGGCTCAGATCCATCCCCTCCTACCTTGCCACCATGCTCACAGATGCCCCACCTCCCTCCCATCATCTTAGATCCAGTGACTCCCACCAACTTTTAGTCCCTAGGTGGAAGACCTCTGCCGGTCAAGCTGCCTTCTCACACCGGCTACCCAAGCGCTGGAATGCCCTGCTACTTCAAATTCGGCACTCCTCCTCTTCCTACTCTCTGTCTACCACCCTAGCAAACTTCCTTACTACAAATTGCTCCTGTCCCTGATCCTGCCATGCCCCACAATCCCCTCCCCAATGCCTGACCAGCGGCCTTAGCCTTGCTACAGAAGCTGGCATATAACCTCAACCTTGCACTTATGTCCTGGGCCTGTTTTGCCCTATATATTGTGTATAACTGTGATATAAGTCCTCTGTTGTTTACAGCTGTTACTACTGTGCTAATTTACCTTGTCTGCTGCTTCTTGTCACAAAATTGTTATTTGATACTATAATATCCTAGTCATTCAATGTGCGCTGCTTGTACATTCATGCAATTGTGTATCCTTATGCTGCTTTTTATTTGCTTCTCTTAACTGTTCACTTGATAACCTGCGTGTTATCATATCCATGTGTACCGCCCCCAGGTCACACTGGGAGACGATCATCTTGTTGCTCAGTGTGCCTTTCCTGGTGAAACAATTGCAATAAATAAAATAAATTGCTTTGCTATCTCCACTGGATTTTTTACTGTATCCCCTTCAATATTAATATATTTACATTTTTTTTTGTTTGTTTGTTTGCTTAGGCTATTGATATAACTGCAAAAAAGGCAGTACTGGGGATAGCTCAGTTAAAGGAAAACTACATGATATGTGTGTGGTGTGTGTGTGTGTGTGTGTGTGTGTGTGTGTGCGCGTGTCTATGTGTGTTGATTCAATTGCTTATGTCTTGCATTTCAGCATTTTAGTGGAAACTTTGCTCTCTGATTTTTTTATTCTAATTTTTTTGCAGTATGTTGTCTGTATTTATGTTAATTCTGTTGTCAATCCTGGTAATGTGCAGGGGCAGGGGACTGAGCTGTGATTGGGTTTGAATAAGGAACACAAACATTCATTACATTGCTTTGCTGTCTCCACTGGATTTTTTACTGTATCCCCTTTAATATTAATATAATTGCATTTTTTTTCTTTGTTTAGGCTATTGATGCAACTGTGAAAAAGGCAGTACTTGGGATAGCTCAATTAAAGGAAAACTACATGACAAATGTGTGTGTGTGTGTGTGTGTGTGTGTGTGTGCGTTGATTCAATTGCATGTGTCTTGTGTAGAAGACAGTGCTTGTAGACAAATCTAATCATTTCACCGCTGTGTTCTGGTACGTGTGTGTGTGTGTGTGTACCTTTCACTCAACTGCTTATATCTTGCATAGAAAACTGCCTGTGTCTTGCATAGAAAACAGTGCTTGTAGGCAATTTGATCATTTCACCGTTGTGTTCTGGTGTGTGTGTTCCTCTGAGGCTGTTCTTGCAACCTAGGAAAGGTAGAAATGATGAGGTATCTCCTCCCTATTCCTAGATGCAAAGTCCCTCCATCCTGGGAACACCTGCCTGCCCCTAGTGGGAGGCATCTGCTTGCACTCCTCCCCCAACCTGTACTTCTAGGTGTCCTGGTCATGCCCCTTGACAAAGTCTTGCCTCTTTTGTTGCCTTGCAGGGAGGGAACATGAGCCAGAGGAAAAATAGTGCTCTCTAAATCCCATATGCACACAGGCAGCGTAGTAATGAGGCTTCAGTGGAGGACACTATTTTAACACTCTACCATGTTGTTTGGAAGGTAATTATGTAGGTAGTCCTTTTCTCAAAGCAATACACCTGCAGGCTCCACCTATTGCAGCCATAAAAATAGGTCCTGAGGATGACCCCAAGACTTATGACTTTTGAGAGAGTTGTGTGTCAAGTCAAAGACACTTTTACTGGGCTGCTCTGTGTAACTTTCTTTTGTCCATTATAAATGGTTGTCCAAGACAGCCAATACTGTTCGGTAGGACTATTTTTAAAAGGATTTTCAATTATGTGTATACAGAACACTACAGTGCTGCACAGCATTAATCAACCATACCACCATAGGCTGTTAACAGTACAGTATTCTGGTCTACAGCACATTACAGCACAGTACTTGGTCAGAATAAATAACTTCAATAAAATGTGTTTACTTCTTCACTGACATGTTATTGGAGTCATCCAGGTTGATGGTGCTGGGCGACTTCAATGCCTGGGTCAATGACGAACTTTCGCAGTTTGGTCAGGACTTCCTTCAACTTATGAATATGTTGGGCTTCACACAGGTTGTTGCCTCTGCAACCCACATTTATGGTCACTCCCTCAATCTGGTTTTCCTCCTGGGAATGGAAGTCACCGACTTGGTGGTGGAACCGGTTGGATGGTCTGACCATTGGACTGTAAGATTCAATTTCCGAGCTCCCCCTTATTTTTTTGTTAGTTTTACAATTATTTAACCAGGAGTAGCACACTGAGCTGAAAGCTTGTTTACAGGTGCGACCTGGGAGCACAGGGAAGTTAAGTGACTTGCTCAGGGTCGCATAGTATGCAATTGGGTCTGTAGGATTCAAACCCGGGTCTCCAGATTTGCAGCTCAGAGACTTAACCCACTGTGCTATACTGCCCCTGTGGAGATGGTTAGATACCACTCTTTGGGGGATGTTACTTTCACTGGCCTTTTGGCGGTACTTGACCTATCAGGATGTACAGATGTCAGTGAGGGTCCAGAATGCCTAGTCCATTCCTATAATACGGCCCTGGGGGACGTCTTGGATTCCATCACTCCTGTCCACGTTTGCCCCCTCACTTTCCACCCTCGGTCCCCTTAGTTTGATGTGGCCTTGAGGGAGCTGAGGCGTGTGAAGCGAAGGCTAGAGTGCTGCTGGCAGAGATCTGCCCTTGATGCCAACCGCCTTAGATTGGTGGAACATTATTGAGTCTATCAATCAGCAATCTCCCATAAGAAGGCAGAGTTCCTGTCCAGGGAGATTGCTGTGGCTCAGAATTGACTGGCTCAGCTCTTCTGAACTGCAGACAGACTGTGCAATCCAGCCTGTCTTCAGGTTCAGAGAGCATTTTCACAAGAGAAGTGTGATGAGTTTGCTCAGTTCTTTGCCAATAGGGTGGCTGACATCACAGCTGAGATTCATTCAATGCATTCTATGGGGGTTAGCATTGGTTGATGTATGGTCACTACACCTTGGTCCTCCTGGGATCACTTTAACCAGCTGGCAATCAATGATGTCGTACAGATTGCCCAAAGTATGTGGCCTACTTGCTGTAGTCTTGACCCAGGCCCTACAAGCCTCATTTTGGAGTGCATAGATGTCACCGCCCCTGTCTTGGCAGAGATAGTCTGGTGTTCCTTAGAGTTAGGTGAGTTTCTGAACTCCCTAAAAGAGGCAGTGGTTACACCGCTTCTTAAAAAAAATCTTCTCTGGACCCAAATTGCCCTGCCTACTACAGTACAATATCTAACCTTCCTTTTATTGGGAAACTGATAGAGAAAGTAGTTGCTCTTCAGTTGGACAACCACTTGACCATCCATGACATCTATGATCCCCTCCAGTCCGGTTTTCAGAAGAGGCATAGTACAGAGACCGCTCTGGTTCAGGTGGTCAATGATATCCTGATTGTTTGAGATTGGAAGTGTCATTCAATCTCAGTCCTTCTTGATCTCTCTCTTCAGCCTTTGACACCATGGACCATGAGGAGCTGCTCGAGTGCCTGAGAGACATCTGTGGCCTGTCAGGCATGGTCCTCAGTTGGTTTACATCTTTCCTCACTGGCAGAACCCAGAGAGTGGTGTTAGGGATTTATTCCTCAGCCTTATTCTCTCTGCCATGTGGGGTTCCTCAGGGCTCTGTGCTGTCCCCTATGTTGTTCGCAGTGTATTTGCTGCCATTGGGAGACTTTGTTAGATGGTATGGGCTGTGGCTTCACTGTTACACAGATGACACCTAGCTCTACCTGTCTTTTGCCCCCGACCAGGATAGTGTGGTCTCTGTTTTTAATAGCTGTCTCATGGAGCTCCAGGACTGGATGCAGGCCAGCTGGCTAAGACTGAACCCTGGAAAGACTGAGGTGTTGGTGGTGGAGCCAGGTCATGGGGTAGAGAAGACAGGAGCGTGGTCTGCCTCTGGGCTTTGGCTCGCGGGTAGTCAGCTCCTGTCCTCTGTTCAGGTGCGAAATCTGAGTGTGACATTTGATGAATGGCTGACACTTTGTTCGTAGGTGTCAACTGTAGTCAAATCCTCTTTTTACCATCTGAGGAACATTTCCCAGATTAAGTACATTGTTCTAATATTGATCCATGCCTTTGTGATCGCCCACCTTGACTACTGTAACTCCCTATATCTAGGGCTTCCAGGGGTTGATATCTGCCACTTACAGTTGGTTCAGAACGCTGCAGCCAGGTTACTGGTAGGGGTTTCCCAGACCAGTCATATTGCTCCGGTGTTGCACGAACTGCACTGGCTGCCTGTTCAGCGGTGGATCACCTTTAAGGTCAGTTTATTGACCTATAAAGCCCTACACGGTCAGGGTCCTGGCTACCTGCAAGAGCTCCTGGTTCCTTACTTCCCCCTCAGACCCCTTCACTCAGCTGATGAGGGATTGCTAGAGGTTCCCAGGGTTTGATTGAAGACATCTGGTGTGAGAGCTTTTAGTTATGCAGCCCCAACTCTGTGGAATTCTCTACTTCATCGGATTAGAGAGTGCCTGACCTTGGAGAGCTTTAAGATGGCCTTAAAAATGCATTTATTTAACCATGCTTTCATTGATTAGTATATTCGAACTTGTAATTTTATCCTACTGATTTATTGTTGATATTTTATTGTCCTATTTATGTCTTAATTCTGTATAGCGCTTTCATACATGCTGAATTGCATTTTACTAATAAATGTTATTATTATTATTATTACTTTTGAGCTGCAACTTACTGCTCCCTGTTTGTGATTGGGACTCCTGTACAGTTTCTTGATCAGCTCTAATGTGTGCTCTCTTTTATCCTCCTTGGCTACCTGCCCCACAGATGCAACCTCTAACCTCACTTTCTGCCCAATACAGTATCTAAATGGAAGGCACAAATGCTTCTGTATAACTTTCGCTAAGTCTATTTGTGATCATGATCAGCTCTGATGTGCATTCACTGCTCACTTTTGGCCTGCTCGCTCACAGCTCAATCTCTCAATCACCACACAGAATTTCCCCTGAAACCTACATATTAAGCTTGCATTTCTCATACTTCGCCAATGTGAAACTTAAAGTTAGCCCTTAGGGGCTTACAAAGGCCCACAAGATGCACAGAAAAAAAAAGTCCTTCAGGGCTTAGGAGGACCAACAAGCTACAGGACTTTATGACTAAGACAGCCCTTTGACGCTTAAGAGGGTCCGCAAGCAGCAAGACAAAATAAACAAAGTTAGCCCTTTATGGCTTCAGAGGCCCCACAAGATACAGAAACAAACAGGTGACCCTTTGGGGTTAAGCAAGGACCACAAGAAGGAAATTCTAGCAATGGGATTCCTAGCAAAATGAAACCAACATCATGGAAGTGGATTTGGGACTGTTATTGGCCCTTCAGCACCTCATCAGAGCTTCAGAATCAGTCAAATTAGCACCTCATTTCGTGCTCTGGCATCCACAATAGAAAGCTGTTATAGGCCACTGTAACAGTGGGTATATAATGGAGAGCCTATGGCAGTGGTTTGGTATTACACATTTTGTCCATAATAAGTGGCTGTCCTCACCAAGCTTGTATGGTATAAGTGGAGTCCACTGTACCACTACCTTGCCATAAGAAAGTTGGGCCACTTGGATTGTGCATTACCTGACTAGAGACACTCAAGTTGCATGCAGAAGCCTAACTGATGCCACTGTCAGAAATTATGATCGGGTAAAGGTTGCTAGGTTGGAATTATTGACAAGAGTTACTGACGTAACAATTGCAGCTTGGGTTTCAAGGCTGGAACTCAGCCTAGAGTGCTGGCACAAAAATTACAAGATTTGTGTACCTGCTGGTTAAAACCAGAGGTATGCACCAAATAGGTGATCATGGATTTACAGTAATTGTACTAGATTTGTACATGGACATTTTGTCATATTTAGAGTCCATGACTGGGTAAGCCAACATGACCAGACCATTGTGGCTGCAGCAAAGAAAATGACAGAACATTTCCTTGAGGCTGAAAGACCAGAGGCTACTAAGAAGAGTAGAACCCATGACAGACCTCTGGTGGTGATCCAAGATGAAGAGCCATTCAGAAGATGATTAAAGGGACTTTGATGGGATGGGACAAACAGACCGATATGGGTATGTGGTCAACTGGTGAAATATCACTTACCTCTCTACTACAAAAAGGTATAACCCTGGGATGTGGTGTACTTCTCATAGTCCCAAGATCTTGCTCTCTGGTAACATAAACTGAAGGGGAAGGGCTGCAAGTTCACAAACCTGATTGTAACACTGTATGCTTCTATCGTGATAAAGTTGGGCATATCAGTAAGTTTGGTGACTGCAAGCACTGTGACATTGTAGAATGCATAGCCACAGCCCACACACCTAAGTCCTAGACAAAAACCCATATACAGTTCCAGTGCAAGTGGGGAACCAGACAGTTTGGGTGCTGGTGGATTCAGGTTGTGGGCAGTCATTGGTAAAAGGACTGGTGGCAGAACTCAGCCTAGGTCAGTGGGGAGATCTCATAAACACTGACTGTGTTCATGTGGGATACCCACCAATACCCTAAAGCTCTTGTATGGTTAAAAGTAGATAACTGGGAAGGAATTGTAAAGGAAGGAATTTCCAAAACCTTACCCTAGTCAGTGGTCTTGAATCATGACTAGGGAAATTTGTATACCATTCTGCAAATCAATTAGAAAGTACATGCCCACAGAAGACCACACTGCCAGGTAAGGTAGAACACATATTCCCCTTTACTGATTCTGAACTGCTTGGTCCTGAAGAAGCCTATGAAGTCCTGGGGGCAGAAACAGAGGGAGAAAAATGAAGGACCTATATCTTATCTTTCTATCTGAGATAGTAATGCTTGGGGTTTTCATGGACTTGGGTTCCAGGAAAGTTAAAGATGACTCATATGATGAAATGGCATCCACATCTACAGGAGGTCAAGAGACCATTCTTGAGGTCTGGCAAGACTTTTTTTTTTCCAACATCATTTCTGAACAAAGTGGTGATGAGGTGCTTATAAGTGCCTACCAGAAAGAATGAAGGAAGATTTAAAAAAGGCTTGAACACTGGTCAAGGGTTTGGCAACTGGGATTCAATGCCAAGAAGTATAAAATTATGCACATCGGGCACAGAAACCCAACGGCATCATATTAGTTAGGGGGCAATGTTAACGATCACAAATCAGGAAAGGGATCGGAGGGGATCATAATATCTGATGACCTGAAGGTGGAAAAGCAGTGTGATAAGGCAGTGGGAAAGGCTAGTAGGATGTTAGGTTGCGTAGGGAGGGGTATCACCAGCAGAAAATGGAGGGAATTTGACCCCAGTATAGATCTATGGTGATACCTCACCTAGAGTACTATGTCCAGTTCTGGAGGTCCCATCCCAGGAAGGCCATAGAGTGGGTCGAGTCGGTGCAGAGAAGAGCAACCAAGATGGTGCACAGCCTGTATCAGAAGCCATACAAGGAAAGATTCAGGTAATTAAATAAGTACTCACTGGAAGAAAGGAGAGAAAGGGAAGATATGACAGAAACATTCAAATATCTCAAATGTATCAATAAAAACAAGGGAGCATGATATGAAGCTGGAAGGGGGAGACTTAAAGGGGATTTAAGGAAATACTTCTTAACAGAATGGGTGGTGAAAGCATGGAACAGACTCCCAGCAGAGGTGGCAGGTACTGAAACAGCAGTGGATTTCAAACGTGCATGGGATAGGCACAGGGGGACCTTAGTAACAGAGTTGGGAGTGGAGGTAAGGCCATAGATCACTTAGGGTCTATGATGGCACAGTAGCTGGGGACTTCAGGGCAGACTAGGTGGGTCAGGAGGTCCTTTTCTACTGACAGATTCTGTGTTTCTATGTAACTAAGCTGTGGTAAATGGTAAAGAGGCAGATGAATGACAAACACAATATGTTCCAAAATTTGAAATAAAGATGATATTTTGTACAGGCTAAAACCTAAGAAACAAACTGGGACTCTATTGTTACACTACCAGTTATTTGTTCCCCAGTCTGAAAGAAGGAAAAAGAAGGGAAGTACTGAGGCTGGCCCATACCATACCTGCTGAATGTAATTTTGGTCAGAAGAAAACTAAGGAGTGCATACTTGCCCACTTCTTCTTGCCAGGTATACGGACGGACATAACAGATTTTTGTGCCCTCTGCCCTGAGTGTCAGTTAGTGGCCCCCAGATTTACAAAAAAGGCCCCTTTGATCCCTATGCCTATATGAGACACCTGATTTGAAATAATCAGGGTTTATGTAGTGGGCTTCTTGATAAAAAGTGTTGCTGGACATCAGTATATATAATAGTTATAATGGATTATGCCAGCTGCTGCCCCAAGGCTGTTCCCATGTGTTCCACTACAGCCTGGTCAGCAGCCAATGAGCTGAAAAAAATGTCTTCCCCAAGTTGGGCTGCCAAAGCAAATCCTAACTGATCAAGCCCACCAATTTTTATGTCAAAACATATGAGAGAAACATGTGCTTTACTGAAGGTTAAGTCCATCTGGACATCAGTGTACCCTCAGAGCAATAGCTTAGTGGAACAGTTTAATAAATTGTTTAAAGGTATGCTGTGTAAACTCATATCAATGGAGGTACAAAAACTGGGATGAATTGTTACCATATTTAATGGTGCCATTTGGGTGGTGGCAAGGTCATCAACCGGGTTCTTGCCCTTCAAATTTCTGTATGGGTGACTGACTTTGAGGGATGTTGGACCTCTTATGAAAAAAAATACATGGGAAACAGGCATATAGTCCACCTAATGTGCTCTAGTCTGTATTACAAATGAGTGAATGACTGGACATGGTTAACTGATTTGCCGAATAAAATTTAATAAAAGCACAGCAAATCCAAGCAGGGTACTATAAGTAAAGGTCCAGGCCATGGGAGTTTAAGCCTGGTGACAGAGTTCTCCTACTGTTGCATAGTCCTAAGAGTAACTCCTGGATAAATGGCAGAGACCGTATGAGGTTCCCAGAAGTCTGAATTTGAAGATGAAGCATTTTTATATTTTAACGGGATATGGCTGCTAGGCAAAGCCTATCTTCAAGACTATCCTGAGTACAACACATATGTTACAATAACATGTTAAAAAAAACATAAGCATGCATGGTACACAGTCATCATTCAGGTACATTCACAATTAAGAGGACACTATTTAGAAGCAGCTGCCTTAAAACTGTCATAGGTTACAATAATACTCGACAAGGTGGGTGATATTGTGCTATACTGGACTATCCAGAGGTGTAATGAGGTCCAATGCCACAGAAGGAGGGCCTTATAGCCCGTGGAAAGTCCAGTATAGAACAGTACCACCCACTCTGGAGGGTATTATTGCTGTTAGAAAATGGGCAACAGGTAACATTAAGGATACAGAGACACAAAATTGTTTTTCAGTTACTTTTTTTAATTAATTCAGTAATGTCAATTTTTAACAGTTGGGAGAAAAAGTAGTCTCTTTTTGGGATAGAGTTGGGGAAAATAAACAAATGCTATTGAGACTCCTGCACATTGCACTTTATTTGGGGGATGGCCAAAACAATGAAATGTGCCCTTTTGTTAAGTACTGTAGATTATCAAATTAAGTGGTGCTGTGAAAGAACAATTCTGGAGATTGAATGGTGTGCTTCCTGTAGGTGGCAGGGATGAGCTGCATCATGGCTTTTCTTCTTCTGGTTCTGTCCTCTTTTTTTTTTTTTAAATCACAGCTGCTGTTTCTACGCCCCCCCCCAACAGCCCCTTTCTGCCCGAACCCCCCAGCTCTGTCCCCCGGAATTACCGGAGCTTACCTTATGCCCGGCCCGGGAGTGGTGCCTGCGGGGAGTCAGGCGTCATCCTGCCACTGGGGATTTTTCTCCTTTTTGCCCCTTTGCTCCTGTGCACAATGCAATGGGTGCAGCAGCTGTCTCCACCTCTGCGGAAGCAACCAAGCACCCTGGGCATGGGTGAGCCCCCCTAGCTGTGCCATTCACAGCACAGACCCCCTACCCCGAGGAAGGAGAGCTGTGACTCTCACTCCTTGCCTCCCCTGCCAACTGCCGAGCAACCCGAGTCCATTCTCGAACCAGGGTCGCTGGCATGGAATGAGGTGTGGTGTCCAGCACCTCAACCATCAGCACCACTGGTCCGGCCTTCTTGTTCTATCTTGATTTCTTGTTGCACTGCAGGATGTGTTGTCTGTTCTCCCAGGATGTTGCTCCACTTCTTTTTATCTTGTGTAAATGGTCGTCAGTAACTTTTCAGGCTCTGCTCACAGTTGTGTCCTGTTACTGACATGATCTCCCTAGCCTGGATACCGGCATCAGACAATATCTGGACTCATATGGCATGAATGCTATGGTTATTATATCTCGTTCCTATGTTTGCTTTCTTGCTAATTAGTGCCATTAGTGAGCCTAAATAATTTTTTTCCCATAGGCTTATTAGAATACTAGGTTTCTTGTGTATCTTGGAAGGACTGGGGAGCTCTCCTTGGTTGTGGGTAAAATGTGTTGGTGTCTTAAGGTACTTTGGAAATGTACTTTAAGCACAGTTTCACTGGCCAGTGCTTATTGTCAGGTTCTTCAAAACTCTGGTGTGCTCTTTGTTAATTTCCTTTGGCTGGTTGAGGTTTCTTGTGTGGATATTGAGTGCCAGTGTTAGGTACCTGCTCCCATTTTCTTCTTGCTTTATTTCAAACGACTGTGGTGTGAGCACATGTAAACCTTCTCTGCCGCACTGGGCTATGTGGATTTGTATTTCAAACCAGAGTCTTTTAACTAAGTCCAGCACAGAATTTGGTGACAAAGGTTCACACTGGTGTGTTTTTTTTTGTCTGCCTGAGTGATTGGAGGGTGGTGGGCAGCCTTATCTTTATTGCCCTTCCGGTATTTTTTCAAAATGCTGATGAAAACATTATTTGCTGGCCGGAATATCGGATTGCTAATTATGTTAAAGCTAAGGGCTACTGTCGTGCTGTTAAGATGGCAGTTCTGCCCTGTGCAGATGGCACAGTAACCTGACACTGAATATTCTGAGCCACCACTAGTATGCACTTCGGCATACAACTGCCTCAGTAAACTGTTCATATTTTCAGCATTTTTTTTTTAAATCCACAGCTAAACCATATCTGTCAGCCCAGTCTTTAAATATACCCACATCCCTGGAAGTATTTTTTTTTTTTTTATTTGATTCACCCCAATCTCTCTCTCAATGGCATTTAGCTCTGTGCCAGTTACACTGATGTGCTGGCTGGTATCGTGATTCTCAATGACCTTCCTGCTCTGTTGTTTCTTAGCAGATGTCATCTCCTTCTATGGCGATTCCGATCCAAGAAACAGTTAGTTTATGTTGCTGTCAGACAGAAAATCAAACGAAAACAGGTATATTGTCTGACATTGCCATTTTTACATTTATGGGTTGTGGGCACAGTGAGAAGAAACAATGGTGGCTTTGACAGCTGTCAAAATTCTATAGCTGACTGATTTGAGTTATGGGGCACCTAGAGTGGCACTTGTTATTGGCTGGGGTCTGTTGCCACATAGATCAGGGCTCTGCCAGATCCAGCAGCCCATTGGGATACTAGATTCTTGATGCCCATTTTCTAAGAAGTCATATTTCACAACACTGGAGGGAGAGAGTTTGAAAACGTGGTAGCCACATGGTTGAAATACATTAAGCCATAACAAGTTCTTGTCCTAGGGACTTTTGACCCCTTCCAGTAACTACAGAGTATTTTGAAATTACAGGAGTTAATTTGTCAAGCAAACAGGTTGGAACCAGACCTTTCATACACTTACCGAGAAAACTGTATAAAAGCCTCTCTTTCCTGATGTTTAATGAGGTCTGATTAAACTTGAGAAGTAGCTAAACAATGGTGCTTCATTGTAAGTGAACCAACAACCCCCAGAGCAAATCTTGCGAAACTGTAGTACATTCTATCTAGTTTTACTTCTGCTCACTGAATGATAGACTATATTACCATGGTTAATTACTGGGAGAATGACAGAGGAGGTTATTTTTGTTCTTGTTTTCCTTGTCCAGCAATGCTTGGCCTGCGTAGGGTGCCCACATTTTGAAAAACTTTAACCCACAATTTATTGATATGACCATCAAATTTCAATTCAGGGTCAACCTAAAGATCTAAATATTTGTAAGTGTTGATTTATCCAGTCATGGAATCATTAATTGAAAGGATGCCAAGGTCATCTACAGAGGTATTATTTTCCCTATACCTGATCTATATAACATAGTATTTTTTCTTTGTTAATAATAAGCTTATTTTGAACAAGTCATTTTTGCAATTTAACAAAGTCAAGGTCTAATATTTATTTAGCTTCTTGTGGGTCATGGGCAGGAAAAAACAGAAGTGTATCATCTATATACATTGTAATGATAGAAAAGGAAGACACCTTCAATAACCCATCATAAAATAGAACATATAGAAGGAGTTCTGGGATAGCTCCTTGAAGAACACCACCCAGCATCCACAGCTCTAGCTCCTCAAAATGAGCCCCCCCACAGCCACATTTGCAAACATCCTTGTTAATAAGATCCAAGCCATGTTAATGTCTCTTGACTAACACCCTTTTCAGCCATTTTGTACAATATTAGTGGATGGTCTTCGGTATCAAAGGCCTTTTTTTTAGATCCATAAACACTGCCTCCATGCATTTTTTTATTTTCCAGTAACTGTGAGAAAAAGTCTGTGAAATCCAACAATGTTGTTTTTGTGGATTATAATGGCCTGAAGTCAGACTTCTGGCGGGGAGTAATTTTGTGAAAGATAAGCTTACGATTATTTGTGATTCTCCTTCTCCAAAATGTTGGAAGCAAGAGAAAGTAAGGTTATACGCCATTAGTTATTAGCCAAAGTGGCCCCCCTCCCAACTGAAAGACCGGCACAATTCTTGCTGATTTCCAACTTGTGGGAAAGCAAGGGTCCTCTGCATAATCTCTGATCAAAGAGCTTTGCCAATGGCAGTGCAATGGTGCTCACACTCCTTCAGCAGGCTGGCCTCAAGGCTATCCAATCCATCTGGGTTGTTTGTGTTTATTCACCTCAACTGTTTCGAAATATCTTTTGGTTTGATGAGTTTAAATCTAAATGGGGGTCTACTACCACCCAAATCACCAAAATCTTTGGTTACCTGAGCTAGAGTTGACTCACCACTACCTCCTATTCCTCTCTAGGGGAAATTAATGAAACATTGTTAATTGTTTCAATTAATTTGGGATCTGTTATAACTGTCCCATCAAGAATTATGGGGAGTGGAACTAACAGGGGAATTCATCTGATTGTCCACCAAAAATAGTAAGGACCTGTTGCAGATTCATACTTGTTTTTATAGAATGTTTCCTTTGCATCCTTTATAGACTTTTGGAATTTGTTCCTAAACGTTTTGTAACTCAGTGAGCTATTATCACAGTTAGATTTTAGCCACTTTCCATAGCCTGTTCCTTATCTGAAGGTATTTTAAAGATTTTTGCTATTGATAGATGACATGTTTCCTTGTTTCCTCTTCATGCACCACTTTGGTGCATTACTATCACAAATCTGCTAAAACTCAGTAATAAACAAGCATTTGTCAATGCTGAATGTTGTCTCGCTGGCATTGGCATTGGTAGTGCAGGAGTTAGAGATGCATAATAGGAATGGCAGTGAAATACTGAACTGATGCCAACCTCACCCCCACCCTGAAGAGACACATATTTAACAGAGGCATTTTTGGACTTCCACTCATGAACAGTGGCACTGTGATTTTGTTAATCTGTCCCAAAAGTTGATTTCCCATAGCAACCAGCCATTCTGCACCATAGGTGCAAAAACACATTTTGTGCAGGATATGAAAAATGACAGCTGTGCTGTTCATAAGGAGGTGTGAAAAAATGCTAGTGTTGAAAATCTGGCTTGAAAATATTGTACATTTGCGAAGTGACAAGGGTGCGTGGAAACTGTGCAATGCATGCTTGTAACACAGTCATTTTATGGACTTTCATCACCAAATTTTCAACATATGCATTTTAGGACCTCTGCTCATGAAGATTGTCACTGTCATTTTGTCAAACTGTCCCAAAAACTGATTTCACACAGCGACCGCGCTATTCTGCGCCGGAAGTGTGAAAACACATTTTGTCCAGGATATGTAAAATGACAGCTGTACTGTTGATAAGGAGGTGTAGAAAAATGCCAATGTTGAAAATCTGGAGTGAAAATATTATAAATTCATGAAGTTACAAGCATACATGGAAACTGCGCAATACACACTTGTAAAACAGTAAATTTTTAGAATTTTTCTCATCAAATTTGCAACATAGGCTTTTTGAGAGCCTACCTCATGAACAGTGGCACTGCCATTTTGTTAATCTGTCCCAAAAGGTGATTCCACGCAGTGAGTGTGAAATCACCTTTCAGGACCGAATAATGCCATGGCAGTGATTGAATTCATAAAAAGAGGCCCCCAATAACCCTGTGTTGAAAATGTGGTGCCAAAATTCCTAAAAATACCTGAGATATGCACCAAAGTTGAAAAAAACCCTATTTATGCCATTATACAGCTTACCGGCATTTCTTCAGTTCGCGGTTGGCTTTCAAGAGTGCAGACGTGTTCCCGATCCACCGAAGATCATCGCACTGGACTCTGGAGGTAAGTATGGGGTGATGGGTGGGGGAGTGGGGAGGCAGGGTGTGCAGAAGGTGGGCACAGGCTGGGGAGGGAGCAGGACAGGCCGTGAGGGACTGTTTTCTTCTTTTACAGGTTTTAAATAAAAAAATTGTTGCAGGACAGTTTTTGTTTTACAGGGGCATTTGGCACACTGGGGTAGACTCCCAGCATGCCACCTGAGTGTCTTGGGGGGGATAGCCGATGGGGGATTGGGCAATCCCACCGGCATATACCGAATGGGGGAGGCAAGTGCTGAGGGGGACTGACCACCCCTTCGGCACACAACCAGTAAGGGGGGGGCCTTATGCCGATGGGGAGTGGGCTCCCCGTCGGCACATAAAATGGGTTAGGGCATGCTGACAGGGGGATTGGGAACCCCACAAACTTTGGCATTGTGGCAGGGACTGCCGTCATGTTTGCTTCATCAGCAAAGGCATGTCGGAAGGTGCTGCTGCATGACATGCTTGGCTCTTATTGCAGAGGACCTTTTCTTTGATCTGGTGGCCACATTACGTGTTGCTGGTGTCAGTGCCTCCAGCTGCCTCATTGGGGAATGAGGGGCGCACCTAATGATGCGTTCCCTTCATTGTCCCACAGTGACTGCTCCTCCAAATCTGCTACTACTGCAATTTGTTGACTGCTCAAGCAAAAGCCAACATAAAAAATGTAATCAAGTGTTCCCACTCAGAAAGGTGTGGCTGGTTGATCACAAAGTATTATAAATGGACAGGAAGAAAAGCAAAACAAATTTAACATGTTAGTCAACTGAAACCCTGGAAAGGCAGGGAGGTATTCCTTTTTGACCCAGAAGACTCTAACAGGGCCCACAGTTAGATGACAGATAGGTTAAATGAGGATGGTGCCCTGGACCTTGGCCTTAAAGTTCTAAAGAAACCAAAAACTGTCACAGTGGACTATTAGTACAACAAGGCCCAAAAGCAAGAAACACAGAGGCTCCCCAAAGCCAGCACTAACCCGTGTGATCCAGCACCACTTAGACACAGAACCAGGTGTTCAGTTCTGCCAACAACTATACAGACATTAGGAAAGTATCTTTGAGATGGTACAGGAGGAAATCCAGTCTATGTTGGAGCTGGCAATCATTTAGAAATCCAAGAGTGAATGTTCTAGCCCTTTGCATCATGTTTCATGCCATTTTCATGGCCTGGGTCATGCCTAGAAATGGTCCCTTGGATCTATGCACCCACCCAATCAACAAACAAACAAATCAATCAGTCAATAAAAATAAATATTATATGCTAGTCACAAAATCAGATAGTTCCACATTGTTTGGTGTAGACTTCTGGAAAGTTAATGTTTTATCAAAGGTTGATGCATACCCTATGCCAAGGGTAATTGAACTTTTTGACTAACTAGGGAGTACTCATTATATCAGTACACTAGACTTGACCTAGAGGTATAATAAGCATAAGTATTTTGACATGATGGTTTCACAATTGTCTTCTGCATGGTAATGCAATTCACAGTGCATCCTCTGCTGCATGACATCAGATGGGCCCCTTGTTGCTAACAACATGACAAGCCACCCAACTCAGGCTGTAGTCTCTTCGTGATCAGAACTGAGTATTTGCAGTGCTGGCCCAGTGGTGCCGAGGACGGAGGCACTGGATGCCATACCTCACGCCATACTAGCGACCCATGTTTTGGAGCAAGTTCAGGCCACTGGGGGAGCTGGCTGGTGGGGGGGGCTTGATGAGCAGCTGACCAGGCCTCTCTCCTCTTCCAGGGGGAGACAGATAACTTCTTCTCAGCTCTTGGCTGCCACTGAGTGGAAGCTTGGTGGCAGCGCCAAGTAATACAGGAGAAGTGGCTCTAGGCTGTGTTGGGGGGGAAGGTATCGTCACCAGGTTCTCAGTGTGTGCTTGCTGCCATGCTTATGCATGCTCTCAGTTGCCAGGGTCTCCAGGATAGAAGGGGAGAAAAAATGGTGGAAAAAGGTGGAGGATGTAGAGGGCTAGATGAAGCCCTGAGCAGCTGAGTTGAGCTCTCCACAGAGAGCTGTAGCAGCCTATGGAACCCCCAAAGAGGAACATAAATAAATAATAAAACAAAAAGTAATAGATTGTTTGCTGTGAATATTGTTACCATGTAGAAGACTACTGTGAAATCCTCAGATCAAAATATTGATGGTTGTAGCATGGTTGAAATAACAAATTCTGTTTTAACTTTTGCATTGTTTTATATTACCCATATATTGCCACTGTTGCACTCTGGGTTTATTTAAATAATTAATTGAGCTGTTTTTCATTTCTTTGCTAGCATTTGCTCAATTTCTTGTTCACTTTATGCACTATATAAGTGTGTGTCTGATCAACAGCCTGTACTCTTAATCAAGCAAGCAATAACACAAGTGTAGTTTATTGCCTGATAAGAGCACACCAAGGGGTGTACTAAGGCATGGGGCACTTGCGCTGAGTGCCTTATGCCCCTGACCGTGCTCTTATCAGGTGATAACCCACACCTTGGAGTGTGTTATTGCGCTTATAACATGGGCATCTGAAAAAATAGTCTGCAGTCAGTTTTAAATTGAATGAATTTTTAAATTTTATTTTTAACAAGTTGATCACATGGTTATTTGGAACAGGCTTGGACATAAAATAGTCCCTTTTAGCCATTAGCTTTGTAACATACAGAGGTTTTTGTAGGTACTTCTAAACTGTGAGTAGGCAGTTAACTGTAATAAAACATTTTTTTAAACTAGTGTGAGAAACATTTCATATGGTTTTGATAGTCCAGTTTGAATAAAACTTTTTTTTTTTTTAAACTTGCTGTTGTTGTGGAGAGATGACTTGGTCTCTAGTAGTACTTGTTGGTTTGCAGGCTGCTTCATTTTGAAAAGTTTATAAATTCCATGTGTTGCATTATACAATTTTGTATGAGAAAGGGACTGTTCATGGTTGTTTCTTTAAAACTTTGATCACTGTTCACTGCTTTGTTGCATTTTGTGATTGACCATGTGTACAGGATGTTGCGTGGCTTGTTGCTGGGTTGATGGGCCAGACGTGTGCAACATGGTTGATCGAGAAGGACATTCACGTTGGGCTGTTTGCTGCTAAGGTTTGCGGCTATTCTTTTTCTTTTTGAGACTAATATTGTGCTCCACAGCTGTCTGTCTGTCTTCAGGCTCTGCAGACCAGTAAGAGCGTAGGCTCAACTCTGCCTTGAGGCCTGTGACGGGCATTATCTGGCTGGATTTCAGTCCGGCCTGCTAGAGTAATTGAACTGCAGTTGCACTAACTGAATAGTTCATGTAACAGTGGCTAAGCTGTGCTTCCTCACTGATCTTGGGCACCATATTTGATAAGTAGTTGATGCCTAAGGGTTCACAGGAGTACCAGGTTGCTGAATTTTTGAACAGGCTTTCAGGGATTTTCCTTAGATGTATGTAAAAAGCTGGTGGCTCGGGGGTGGGTGGGAGCTTTTGGTCATATTTTTCAAAGGATGCAACTGGGCACAGAGGGTTTCCAGGGAGTTCATAGATGCAGCCCAGTGCTGTTGTCTGGTTGAGTCATTCTTTTTGTGATTCTTAGTATATTCATTAAAAGTCAACGTAATTTACTTTGTGCCATGTGCATCAACTTTAATTTCAAAATGTTCAGGTTTCACCTGGCTTATCCCCTCCCTCCCTCTGTGTGCTATGCAGAATTGGATTTCAAGTCAAACTTTGAGAAGCAACCCTCTTGGTTTGTCTGGTGAAAGAGCTGGGGATGATTTTAGTTTTGCAAGTCTTGTGGGGTTATGGGTGGGTGGTGTTCTGCTCTATCATTGCCTTCTCTTCAGTATTTTTTAAAACTGCAGAGAAAATATTATTGGCTGGATTTCAATCTTTGTGACTATGGATGCTGATGTTTCTGCTGGGGGGAGCATTGATGTGTCTGTTTAGCCCTGCTCGGAGTGCAATGAGACTAGTCATACTGTACTGTGAGCCATCAGATTGCTGTACAGTCCCCCCCACATGTATCACCCACGGCTAATACGGGCATTCGGTTTTAGCGGGCGATTTCTTTTTTCCAAATGCCGGCTCCATTGAAAGCAATTAGAAGCATTAGCGATATAACGAACACAGGGTGCTGTCTATTTCAACCGATTTGTGTAAGCAATCACACCTTTGAAAAGGTGTTGCACGGTGTTAAGTACCCTATTATCAGCTGTAGACAGTTCACTACATCCATTAAAGCACACCTGTGTTCATTCCTCGCTATTCCTCGCTGTTCCAACCATGCTGTGTAACAATGTCCTGCAAACGTAAAGCCATGACTCTTAGTGAGAAGGTAGAACTTCTGGGCCACAACTTCTGGGCCACAATGATTCCACTCCTTCAGAGGGCTGGTTGCACCGATGGAAGGTGAGACACAACATCACTTTCTGCAGACAGCATGGAGAGAAACAAAACGCTGACACGGCTAGTGCAGACCACTGGCTAGCTAATGTTCTCCCAGGTCTCCTGTCATCATTTCCCCCTAAAGACATTTTCAACTGTGATGAGACCGGGCTATTTTTCTGATGCATTGGACATGGGACATTAGCATTTAAAACCGAGACATTAATGTGTCAAAAAAAAGCTAAAGAAAGAGTATCGGTGCTTGTTAACTGTAATATGGATGGGACAGAAAAAACTGAGTTGGTTGTGATAAGTAAATCTGCATGTCCACGCTGCTTCAGAGGGATTAATCACCTGCCTGTCTTCTACAGATCTAACAGATCTGCATGGATGACTTCAGTTATTTTTACTGAATGGCTTCGCTTGTGGTACAGGAAACTCCATGGAAGAAAGATCACAGTTGTGTTGGACAATTTCTCTAGTCACCCGAATGTCCCAGGACTGCATAACTTAAGCTTAATTTTCCTCCCACCGAACACTACCTGTCTTGTCCAACCCCAGGCAGGGTATCCCTTATAGCTTGAAGAAGTAGCATTATGTTCATTGTATGAGGGAGAGTGTTGGATGTAATTGACAGCAGCCAAGAAACGCTGCTTACTTCATCCGAATGTGTGAAAAAAATAACTTTGCTGGATGCTGTCTTACTATTGAAGGAGTCATGG
Organism: Neoceratodus forsteri; assembly: GCA_016271365.2. NCBI lineage: Eukaryota > Metazoa > Chordata > Ceratodontiformes > Ceratodontidae > Neoceratodus > Neoceratodus forsteri. The sequence goes on from CM057454.1 coordinate 14,818,671, forward strand.
GATGCTGTGACTGTACAAACAATTCAGCATTGTTTTCGGAAAGCTGGATTCACTCACCCTATTGCCCAAAATGATGGTTCTTCAACCGCAGAATTACACCTCATTGCAGAGATCGAGGACAGTGTGTCAACTCCTGATGGAATGACACCAGATGAGTTCCATGAACTATGCATCCTAGGAGATGGGGAGGAGGAACCACTGAGCGATGACATCAGCGAGGTTGTGGGCAGTATGCACACCGAGGAAATAGAAGTGAGGGACGGTGACAACGATGGTAAAAATGAGGATGATGAGGAGCCAGAGGCGATGGTGACAGCTGATGATGTGACTAAAGCACTGCTTACTCTGAGAAGAGCCATGGAGCAGAATGCTGAGGTAGAGCCCGATTGGTGTGCACTCTCTACTGCCGACAAGGTATGGGCTCCCTACTGCAAGAAAACAACACAGCAGAGTAAAATATCTGAGTTCTTTAAATAAACTAAAAAGAGCTGTAATCGCCAAATGTTGTACATTCTTCTCACTAAGGTGTATGTGGTAGCATTGTGGTAGCATTGCTTTTCTGTGTCTGTTGTGGGCTTTGCAATAAAACCATTTATCGCAAACAAGTTTTTTTTTTTTTTTTTTTTAGTTACAGCGACCAATGCATATAATGGGAGTTTTATGATGCAATATTAGTGCCCTATAAGCGGATTAGACCACACAGTATTTCGCTTGACAAGCTGGCCCATGGTATACGAAAAGGCAACATGCTGTGTTTCAGGTTCACAGAACAAAATGCACTTTTATTGTTTCAAATGTGAAGTGTTACTCCAGAAAATCATAATCAGTCAGTTCAACTTCCCCAGCCTGGTCTGGTAACATAAAAATTAACATAAAACAGTTCTTTCAGGCTGACTTGACAAAGGAATCTTTGCACTATTTATGTAGTAGTAAAACATTTTTATTCATACAAAAAATGAATAAGGATATCTCCATTGAGCCGAAGCTCCTTTACAGTGAGATCCAGGTGTCATTTCCAGTTACACTTATAAGTTAACAATATATAACGAAGGAAAACACATATGCACTATAATTATACATCAATAAATATAACACAATTCCAAATCATAAAACAAACTAGGACAAGAAGAACATACAAAAAACAATAATTAATTCACAGTATACATTTAATACAAGTTACAATCTACCATCCTAAGATTCAAACTATTTCTCATCATAACTAATATTTTTGATAAGCCATTGTTTAATTTGGTGCAACTGGAAATTTCCCTCAAGGGTCTAAGCTTCCCAGGCAATTTATTCCATATAGAAGGTCCGATATTAAAAATGCTTATCCCCAAGCTCGTTCTCGACTTGGGACTGCACAGTCAAGTAATTAGCAGAGCTAGACCCTCAATAGGTCTTTTTATTTTAATGGACTCAGCTATATATTTAGGGACTTTTCCTGAGATACATTTTAACATTAACATAATTGTACTAAGAGCCCACCTTTGAGACAAAGTATGCCAATCTAATTCTTTATACATATCTACTCTATGTGCCCTCTTTGCAGCTCCCAGTATAAATCTAATTAATTTATTATACATAACATCAAGCTTATATAGTTGTTTTAGACTCACCCATATATATCAAATTACCATACTCCAATATGGGTAGTACAACAACAGTTACAACTAATTTTCTAATTTCCAAAGACATACTATTTCTTACTCTATATAATGACCCCAAGCACTTACCAACTTTAGTCAAGGTACTATCTTAATGACTGTCCCATTTAAATTTTGTATCTAAATACACCCCCAGATATTTATAACTAACAACTTGCTGCAAGATTCTTCCTGAAAATGTTTTAATTTGTAACCCCTCATATTCAGTTTTAGACCCGTAACCCCTATGAAACACCATTACCTGAGATTTATTTTCATTCAAACCCAATTTAGATCTAAGCAAAAATTCCTGTAACTGATCAAAAGCCTGTTGTAATACTATTTGAATAGTTCTCACTGATGAATCAGCAAAATATACAACTGTATCATCAGCATAAAGATGGTATTGTAGCTTTGGTTGTTCAAACCCCAAATCATTCATATATAAATTATATAGTATAGGACCCAAAATGGATCCTTGTGGGACTCCTGACACAATCAATTTCAAATCAGATGACCACTCTCTAATAGTCACTTGCTGCAGTCTTGAGTCAAGATAATTTTGAAACCAATTTATAACTGACTCAGACATACCACAGGTTTTTAGTCTGGACAGAAGGATGCCATGGTCCAGCGTGTCAAAGGCCTTAGAAAGGTCAACAAAAATTGCTCCCACTGGCATCCCCCTGTCCATGCTCTCCATTATACCTACTGTAACCTTTATAAGGGCAGTGTTTGTTCCATGTTCGGGTCTAAAGCCGGATTGATAACTGTTAAGGATTTCATTATCTTTCAGATATACCTGTAATTGTTTTGCAACTATTTTCTCCAAAATTTTAGAAATTGTTGGTAAAAGAGAAATTGGTCTATAATTTTCTAATAATAACCTAGATCCTGTCTTATAAACCTGCACAATCTTGGCAGTCTTCCAAGTTTGAGGTAACTCCGCAGAGAGAAGAGACAAATTAAATAAGTTTGCTAAGGGTAAATCAATAATAGGGGCTGCATACTTTAATAAGATATTAGGGATACCATCCATACCTTCTGCTTTATTAGTATTAATTTGAAATAATAAATCCCTAACATCTCCTCTAGTAATAGAAGTAAACTTAAACTCATCTTGTATACCAGATTGTACAGAAACTCTATCTGCATCATTTACCTGGGAATTTCTCTGTAAAACCTGATTTACATCTCCTCCACCCAATTGTAATTCATTAATACCCATATTTGTAAAAAAGGTATTAAACTCATTAACCACCTTGTTTCCCAAATCCATCTTATTACCATTAATTAGGAAATGATTAGGATATCCCAAGCTAAGTCCCTTATGCATCTTATTTATTGTGTTCCAAAATACTCCTGAGTTTTCCATCATTTCTTTAGACAATTTTTTTTTACAATAGGCCAATCTAGCCTTTCTAATTTCCTTTGTATATAAATTTCTTAATTGCCTATATTTATGCCAGTCTTGGTCTCTCTTTGCTAATTTAGCTTGTTTCCATGCTTTATCTCTAGCTCTTTTAATTTTAAACAAACCTGAATTATACCATGGCGCTTTGTTTGATTTTATCAACCTTGTTTTTATAGGAGCATGTTTATTGCAAATTTGTATTAAATTCTTTTGAAACATATCCCACGCATCTCCCACACTGAGAATTAGTTCTAGTCTCTCCCACTTATAATTTTCTAATTCCTGCATAAATTGAACATAATCAAACTGTTTAAAGACTCTAATTTGTACAACATTATTAGATGTCTTTCTAGATTTCTGATTTCTAATACAGAAAATTATCTGATGATCTGACATTGAGTCTGGTAACACCGCACTCTTTATAAACTTTTCTGGATTTGTAGTAAAAATAAGATCTAACATAGTTGAATTACTGGGATTTACTGCATTTAACCTAGTAACATCTTTTATCAGTTGCACCAAATTCAATGTAGTAGCCATATCAATTAGACTATGATGGGCATCTATATTTCCCCAATCAACATTTAAATCCCCAATTATCAAAATTTCATGTGAATTTTGATAATTCTTCAGTACATCCTGTATTTCAGAGAAGACCATTAAGCTGCTTTTAGGTGGATGGTAAATGCCAATCAATAAGATGGGTTTAGAATAAGGTAGCTTTAATTCTAATGGTAACAATTCTGAATCAGTCCAATTATACAAATCTTGCAATTCCCTAACATCAATCCAATTTTTAACATAAACTAATACTCCCCTCCTCTTTTGGATCTGTCTTTTCTATATATATAGAAATTTTCCAGGGTTATATCATTATCTTGAATTTTTGTATGCAGCCATGATTCAGTAATTATTAAAATATCAGGCTTATAATAAACCACCCACTCTCTTAGATACTCAATTTTCTTAAGCAAACTACAAATATTAATATGCACAATTTTCAACTTTATTCAACATTTCAAATGTATAATCATGATTCAAATCAGCAACAGGCCCAGGATTTAAATGAACATCCCCACTTAACATTAATCCTATAATTACAAACCATTTACCCATTCTAGACATTTTAAAATATAAACATTTCCCCTTCACTAAACAATTTCTAGATTTGGCACTTTCTAAAACAGCATTATGTCCCCAGCCACATAGAAGTTCACTACCCATATACACCCATTTGATCAAAGTTGTCTCAATATGGATATTCAATAAAGAGGCATGAATGTCCCCTTGCCACCCAATTAGAACATTTCTCTCTCCCATCATAGTTAAATCGGGTGGGGAAATTTGCCCTAGAGAATCTGGTGAAGACTCAACACATCATTTATGTGGGCCAGCAGTCTGTTCAAAATGCAGTCTTAAATGAGGCACAGTTTCCCCTTTTAGCCTTGTCTTCAGGCAGTTCTCAGCAGTAGATTCTACTCACTGTTATTGTCTCAACTGGCTAAACTAGTCCTTGACTTCAGAATCCTGTGCTCCAGACAAGGTCTGGTTCTCAGAAGCAAGCTTCAGCTATTTTTCCCCAACAGCTCTCTGCATAACTTAAAACTTTCTCTTTGGTTTCAGCTCTGGTTGCTCTCTCACATGGCAGCTGCTTCCAGCTTCTCTCCCTCTTGCTGAATTCACCTGCCTTTTTTCAGTCTCTCTCTAATTGGCCACACCTGTGGAGGCATTCCCCCCCTTGCCTGTTGCAGTCTCTACATTTCCTCAGTTTCATCCTAGGGGTTAACCCCTTGTTCCCCAGTGTGGTGTTTACCCTGTCACATACCAACCCCCTTTGTGTGAAGGCACAGTTGGTTGGACCCTGACCTCTCCCCTCCTAGGACAGGAAGTCTGCATTTCCATTCTGGGTCCTGGCATGGTGGTGCACTGTGAAGGAAAATGGCTGGAGAGCCAAGTACCACCTGGTGATGCTGGGGTTGTCGTCCTTAATCACTTGGAGCCAACGTAGAGGGTCATGGTCAGTAACCAGGATGAACTGCTGGCCATGCAGGTAGTAGCAGAGGGTGTCCACAGCCCACTTGACTGGGAGACACTTTTTTTCTGTTGCTGCATAGTTTTTCTCCTGGGGAAAGAGTTTTAGGCTGAGGTAGAGAATAGGATGTTCCTCCCCCTCAAACTCCTGGGACAGCGCGGCTCCTATCCCAACTTCAGCGACATCAGTTTGCAGGATAAAGGTCCTGTCAAAGTCAGGGTAGCATAGCACTGGCTCTCTGCACAGTGCCACTTTAAGTTGTGTGAAGGCTTGGTCACACTTCTCTGACCAGTGGACCCTGGTGGGGTCAGATTTCCGGGTGAGGTCTGTAAGGTGGCTGGCAAGGGTAGAGAAGTGTGGTATGAATTGGTGGTAATACTCTGCGAATCCTAAGAAGGCTCTCACCTGGGTTTTTGTGGTGGGTACCTGGCACTCTGCTATGGCTTGTATCTTACTGATCAAGGGTCTCACCTGTCCATTGCTTATTCAGTACCCTAACTATATTTTGTCTCTGTTTTGGACAAAGCACACTTTGCTGGATTGGCCATCAGCCCTGCTTCTCAGAGGGACTGTAGTACAGTTGCCACCTTGGATACATGGGATTCCCAGTCAGTGCTGCCTATCACCACGTCATCCAAGTAAGCAGCTATGTACTGGGCATGGGGCCACAGCAAGTGATTCATGAGCCGTTGAAAGGTTGCAGGGGGCCCATGTGAGCCAAAAGACATGGTACAGAACTGGTATAGCCCAAAGGGGGTAGCAAATGCTGCCTTTTCCTGAGACTCAGGGGTCAAAGGGATTTGCCAGTACCCTTTTGTTAGGACCAACGTTATGATGTACTTGGCTTCCCTAAGTCTATCCAACAGTTTGTCTATCCAAGGTATGGGGTAGACAATGAACTTTGAGATGGCATTGACCCTGTGAAAATCAATACAGAAGCAGGTAGCCTCACCTTCTTTTGGTACTAACACTATGGGGCTACTCCAGTCACTGCTGGATTCCTCAATCACTCCTAACTCTAGCATGTCCTGTAACTCCTTTTTAACAGTGTCTCACATGGCTTCTAAGGTTTACAGGCGGTTGTTGCTGCACTTTCCCCTGGCTCTGTTTCTATATGGTGGGCTATCCTATGGGTTGTGCCCGGGAGGAAGGAGAAAACATCTACAAACTGGCTTACTAACTCTCCTAATTGGTGTTTCTGTTTGTGAGACAGCTGATCCCCCACTGGGACTTGTATCCCCAGATTGTCATCTGGTACTTGGGGTCCCAGATCCACTATGTCTGGTTCAGGGGAAATCAATAAGCTATCCCTTTGGTTCCAGAATTTAAGCTAATTGACATGTTAGATCTGGGTCTCTTTTCACCACTCCGGCTGGCAAACTTCACAGTCAACTGGGCCCACCCTCCGGGTAACTTCGTAAGGCCCCTTCCATTTGGCTAGAAGCTTATTCTGGCTACCTGGCAACAACACTAGTACCTGGTCACCTGGTTTACCAGAGGTCCTTCAGCTATAGAGCCCCAACCTGGTTTAACTCTCTCCCTGCCACCATCACCAATGCCATCACCATCTCCACATTCAAAACCGCACTTCGGAACCACATCTTCTTCACTCGTAACTGCTCCTGTCTCTGAACATAGCCTCCACCTCTTTTTTCTCTGGACAATGCCTCCAGGCAGCTCTCCACCCAACCATCCCTCCACCACTTCCTGTACACCATGCCTAGGTTTAACCTGGCCAGTGCCAGCTGTTTCAATGTTTACCTACCAGAATGCTCACTTGATACCGACTTGTGTAATACCTGTTATCAATTACATGTACCCTGTACCCAATTGTATTTGTCTGACCACAATGTGACATGGCACCTCTGGTGAATGCCTATTGATTTTTTGCAAATCTTTGCTATGTAACCGAAACGCAAAGTATGTCTTTATGTGACGAAGTACCTTTGGAAACGAGCCTCTGGCTCAAAGGTTGTAAACTGATTCTTAAAATAAATAAAATAAATAAATTACTTCAACCAGGATCCCTTGTTATAGTAGTACTCTTGTATTTGTTGAGTCTTCACCAGATTCTCTTGGGCAAATTTCCCCACCCGATTTAATCTTTCCCTCAATTGCACTACATTTTCAGTCTCGGGGTCAGGTTTCTCCCACATTTCTTTTACTACATCAAGAACACCTCGTGGTGCCCATAGAGGAGTTCAAAAGGAGTGAACCTTGTAGACGCTTGAGGGATCTCCCACATTGCGAACAGCAGTAAGGGAAGTAACTTGTCCCAGTCCCTGACCTCAGTGGTTGTGAACTTCCGAAGCATGGTTTTGAAAGTTTAGTTGAATTGCTCCATGAGACCATCCATTTGGGGATAATAGATTGAGGTCCTTATGGAGCTGATTCACAACAAAGTACAAACCTTCTGAGTCAGGCGGGACATGAAGTTAGTTCCGTGGTTCATCAACATTTCTTTCAGTATTCCCATATGACTAAAGACCTTTAAGAGTTCCCCGGGTACAATTTTGGCTGAAATGCTTCGTAACGGGATGGCCTCAGAGTACCGGGTAGCATTGTCCACAATTATCAGAATGTATAGGTATCCCCCTACACTCTTTTCTAGGGGTCCCACTATGTCAACCCCAATCCAGTCAAAAGGTGCCTCCATAACAGGTAAAGGTACTAAAGGGGCCCTGGGATTGTTCTTTGGAGCTATTAACTGGCACATGGGACAGGATGCACAATAATCTTTAACATGTTGACAGATGCCCAGCCAAAAGAATCGAGGTAACAGTCGGGCTAGTGTATTCTCTACCCCACAGTGTCCAGCCACTGGAATAGAGTGGGCCAAGGTGTAGTAATTCCCCCTGAAAGACTCGTGGGATTAGCAACTTATCCTGGGTTCCTCCAGTTGGGCCTCTTTAATAACTTGATGCAGGATACCTCCTTGTAACTCAAAATGAAGATAGCGTGCTGCCCAGTTCTCATCTACCACCACCCCTTCCCTGACAGCCAACTGGGTGTATACCTGGCTGAGTATACCATCAGCCCTTTGTTCTTTGGCAATGTCTGAGCAGTGCTTTAATACATCTTGCTTTGATAGGGATGGCCCTCCTGAACTTTGGTTAAGTGGGTCAGCGTTAGGGTCGTGCTGTGGGTCTGGACCCACTTCTGCCTTTGCTTCACCTCCCTGCTGTGCATCTGCCCCCTCAGGACCCCATTTCTTTGCTGCCCTATGTTCCTTCTTAGATTTGTGGGTTTTGGTCTGGGCATTAAAAATCCCTGGGTCCAAGAAAGGAAAAATGCCCCCAAACTGAGGGTGGCTAACCCACCTCTCTTCATGAGCCTGAGATCAGGTAGTTACCAATGATAAGACTGCTTTCCATAAGTCATCAAACCATTTCCAATCCCTCCCCAGTAACACTAGATAGGGTAACCCTGGGGCAACCCCCACCTTTATAGTCTCTGTTCAGCCCCCCAGACTAAGGGTAACCATTGCACCAGGGTAAGCCTTTACATCCCTATGCACACACTGGATAGGGACTGGGTTCTGGTCCTGCCAGTGTCGGGGGTTCACCAGAGCCACCCTGACTAGGGTCTGGTGGCTTCCTGAGTCCACCAGAGCCTCCTTCTCTATCCCTTCTACTTTGACAGAAATCACAAAATCTCAGGATTCAGGGCCCCAACCCCCACTGTACAGTGAATACCCATCTGTAAATGTGCAGTCTATGAAGGTACAGTCCATGTGGGGGCAGTTATTCACAAAGTGACCCTTCTGTCCACATGAGAAACATGCCCCTGTGTCTTGGCTACGGGGTGAGCCTCCAGGCTTAGGCAGCGGGTCCTCCGGAAATGTCTCCCTGGGCTGCTGTGGTGTAATTTTTCCCAGAGTCTGACCATTATTTGGCCCATACACCCCCTCCCTACATGTCCAAGGTCCCTTCATAGTTCCAGCCAATATTACTTCAGTCTGGCTCCTGTATCAATCCTCCATCTTCCTCTGTGGACTTGTAGGCTGGATCACAGGGCCGGGAGGAGAGTTCAGCATCCAAACACTTGTTCCACGATCTGCATGGCCTCTGCTAGAGTGGAGATCTTCTGTTTGCGGACCCAGCTCTGTATTCCCATGGGCAGGATGTTCAGAAATTGTTCCAAGATGATTAACTCTGCCACCTTGGGGCCACTGCATCCTTCAGGCTTTAGCCAATCCCAACACAGGTCCTGCAGTTGTGGTCCCACTGCTCTAGGTCATGCATCTGTTGCAAATTTGAAGCTTCGGAACCTCCATTGGTAACTTTCTGCATTGATGCCTAGGCAGTCTAGGATTGGTGCTTTCACCTCTGTGTACTTTCCGGCTGTGGTACCATCCATAGCTCGATAGGCTGCTAGGGCTTCCAAGGTCAGACAGGGGGCAAGGTGAACAGCCCACTGGGGTCTGGGCCATCCAGCAGCTTCCGCCACTCACTCAAACTTTACCAGGAAGGCCTCAGGATCATCTTCGGACATCATTTTGGTCAGCATGGCATTCACCCTAGGAACCCATGGCCCCATGATAGTCTGACCAGCCTCCCCAGTAGGATATTGTTGTTGCTGTTACACCAGGGACTGCAAGGGCTGCTGTTGTTGTCTGAGCTGTATAAGAAACTGCTGTTGTACCTCCTGCTGCGCTTGTTGTGCCCATTGTTGCACCTCCTGCTCAGCTTGCTGTGCTTGTTGGGCCCGTTACTGCGCCTCCTACTGCTGCTGCTGAGCCAGCTGAGTGAGAACCTGTTGTTGCTGAGCCTGTTGTGCTTATTGCACCCGCTGTTGCGCCTCTTGCTGCTGCTGAGCCAGCTGAGTGAGAACCTGTTGTTGCTGAGCATGTTGTGCTTGTTGCACCCGCTGTTGTGCCTCCTGCTGTTGCTGAGCCAGCTGAGTGAGAACCTGTTGTTGCTGAGCCTCTTGTGCTTGTTGCACCCGCTGTTGCGCCTCCTGCTGTTGCTGAGCCAGCTGAGTGAGAACCTGTTGTTGCTGAGCCTGTTGTGCCTGTTGCTGTTCAGCGAGGAACTTCAGCACTTTCTCCATATCCATTTTTCCAGAAGGTAACTAGTCCTGTTCGCTCCAGGGGGTTGCAATCCCACTCTGACAGCACGTGTGACAAGCTGGCCTATGGTATATGGAAAGGCAACATGCTGTGTTTCAGGTTCACAGAACAAAATGCACTTTTATTGTTTAAAATGTGAGGTGTTACTCCAGAAATCATAATCAGTCAGTTCAACTTCCCTAGCCTGGCCTGGTAAAATAAAAATTAACATAAAACAGTTCTTTCAGGCTGACTTGATAAAGGAATCTTTGCACCACTTATGTGGGCCAGCAGTTTGTTCAAAATACAGTCTTAAATGAGTCACAGTTTCCCCTTTTAGCCTTGTCTTCAGGCAGTTCTCAGCAGTAGATTCTACTCACTGTTATTGTCTTAACTGGCTAATCTAGTCCTTGACTTCAGAACCCTGTGCTCCAGACATGGTCTGGTTCTCAGAAGCAAGCTTCAGATATTTTTCCCCAACAGCTCTCTGCATAACTTAAAACTTTCTCTTTGGTTTCAGCTCTGGTTCCTCTCTCACAGGGCAGCAGCTTCCAGCTTCTCTCCCTCTTGCTGAATTCCCCTGCCTTTTTTCATTCTCTCTCTAATTGGCCACACATGTGGAGGCATCCTCCCCCCCCTTTGCCTGTTGCAGTCTCTACATTTCCTCAGTTTCATCCTAGGGGTAAACCCCTTGTTCCTCGATGTGGTATTTACCCTGTCACATTCAGCATAATATTTTCTGAGGATGGTGCACAAATCTGTGGTTGCAATTGTTTTTAGGTTTATCACTATTCCCTTTATGCTGCACCAGCTTTCAGATACCGTGATGGCCCAAATGGTGGGTTTCTGGGTATTTAATTCATCTTTCTGCTTTTCACGGTCTTTGAGCTGCTGTGGTGTGAGGTCTGGGTAAGGCTCTTGATGTTTGTCATTTTTGCAGGCTGATTTCCTGTGGCAGAAACAGCTGGTGTTCTGATGACTGCGGCAGATGAGTCCCAGGATTGCTGAGTGATGCCAGGTTGTCCGTGTTCTCTGTGGGTGCTATGCTGACAGGAGGTGGTGGTAGTTCAGTGACACTTCGTGAGGTGGATGGCAGAGTAGCTGAGTTGCTGGGTTCCTCTTCCCTGACAGGAGTGTCTTCTTCCATAGAGACTTCAAGCTGAGTTATTATGCCAGGGATATTGAGGGCAAAACTGTTTTCTGCCATTTTTAGTATTTGATTGTAGGCACGGGGTGTGACAATGACTCTTGACAATTTTGGCAGACATTCAGGTACCAGATGAGTGCAAAGATAGTGACGATACCTAATTAAACTGTTGCCTGTGCTGTGCCGAATCTCTTGATTTTCTGTTGTTCTGTTTTTTTTTTTAACTTTTCGGTCATGTTCTTTTGCCAGTTTTGAGAATATGCGGCTGAGTAGAATACAGGTTGCCGCTAGTGACAGAAACAGAGGTTCCTGCTTCCGTTTCACTAAGCTGTGCCAATCGTTGTTTTTGTTTACCATTGGCACAGCTCTGATTTGTTGTTATTAGGTGGCTTAGGGCAGAGAGTAGTCCCAGTTGGCTACAATATCTTCTGATAAGGACACGAGTCAGAAGATGTTGTAGCCAATCGGGTTACAGGATTTCTTGAGCCCATTTTATAAGATGCATGAAACTTTCAAGCATTTCATTTGTATACTGCCAGGTCATTTCCTTGCTATTGTATGTTACAATAAAACAGTCATTTTTGCCCAAATCTACGACTTTGAAGTAGTGATTTATTTTTGAATGGTGGTTAAGTGCTAAGGTTTTGGTTTTTGCAATATCAAATGTACTCATGGAAATGCGAGTATACTGGTACCGTGAGAGTTCATATATTTACTGAATGCTGGTTGGTCACACAATTATGTGTGAAATGTCTGTGTGAATTATAGCAACTCTCATATATAAAAAAATTCAAGTTTAGTTGAAGAGTGAGACAGTTCAGCATTGTGTTATGTTACTGTCTGCCACTCTGCTTGTAAATGTGCACTTAAAACCAGGATTATACTGAGGTGTAAAATAAACTGGGGGCTTAAACACACACCTGTGACTATAGTTTGGACTTTAATCAGTTATAAAAGCATTGTGTTCATATTTCTCTTCTGGGAAAACTGAAAAGTTTAGAGAAAAGGGGCCTGAATGACAGAGCTGGTTGTTCAATGACAGTGCATTATGTTTTTTTTTCCCTGAAATATGGCAGAGCAGTATTTTTTTGTTGTCAGAAATTGTACTGGAGGTCACCAGAGCAGAGATGAGTGGGTTTTGAAATATACCTTTCACACTGCAACTACACAGAGTGGTAAGGCACATTGAAGCTAACCCTTAAAGAAATATAAGTGCATTGCGTACATGCAGAGTGCATGCCATATGCTTAATTATGCAATATTTGCATACAGTTATAATACACAAAGTGAACCAGATCTAAAAATCACATCAGGTTTGCATGGTGCAAGCTTGACATGTCTGCAGCAGGTAAGCTGGTGTGAACATCTTCTAAAAACCACATGAGGTTTGCATGTTGCATGCTTAACATGCAAGTAGCAGCTAAGCTGGTGTGAACATCATTTAAAAATCATATCAGGTTCACGTGTTGCACACTTCCCATGCATGCAGCAGCTAAGCTGGTGCAAATCTCATCTAAAAAACACATCAGTTTCTATTTTTCATATTACTACTAGCAGTTAGAGCCATTAAAATACCACGTCCATTGATTCCAATTAAATGTTGGCAAACTCATTAATTCTGACCATTAAATTTTTTGCAAATTATTTAATGGCTTTTGTTTTTTTGCCATTAACTTGCCATTAATTTGTAAACTATTGTTTGCTTACTGCATTAAATGCCTAAGATATAGTCAGCCAACACCCCACATTCCAGATGTGCAAAGTGGGGGCATTTGTGATGTGAAGCCTGACCTTTTTGTTTTGGACTATGCAACTCCCCTTATGCATATTTCATGATATGTATCTGTTTCTCCATGACTGTTATGGTTCACTTACTTTCCCTTTGTCATTCTGTATGGAACATATACACTATGGCCATGCTCAGCACTCTTTGTGCTGAGTAGGGCCTTGGAAGCATGCACCATACCTCACTTTTGTCACTGAAATGCGGGACATGGACACTCAAAATTAGGGACAATGAGGGACACTAACCCTCACAATAATTATGACACATCCTGAAACATGGCCATACAGTACCTCACAACACAGTGGAAACCATTGCATTTACTTGTACAGATAACATCTATGAATGAATTTCTACCATGAAGCAGAAATGCCATTTAGGTAGAGCAGAGGGGGGCAGTTGCCCCTACCCTTGCATTTGTGCCTAGGTTGTTCTAATGGTGTGGCTATAATGGCATTAAATTTGGATTTAATCTTTTGGACAATAAGTGCCCCCATGGCCTGTGTGCATTCAAGCTGTGGTTGCACTCCTGACTCAACTGTGACTGCATTGTGTTGTCCATTCTCTCCATTTATTAGCAGCGGTGCCATATCACGTGGTGTGGAGGAGCTGTAATCAAGCAAGAGTATACAAGTTGCACGAGTGTGACACTATCTTTCCCACCACTTAGTAGACAGGCTACACACTACAACTTGGAGGAGTCGGTGAGCACTGAACTCTCAACAGCAGTGTTGCGACAATATATTTTTGTTGGTCTATTCTTAGTGAGTCTGTGTCTCCCTTGGAGGCTGATGGGGCAGGGGGTGAGCTACAAGCTAACTTGACAACTTAGCTACCTACCGAACCTACACTACTAGGCTTGCCTTGTAATAAAAACAGAGTGGGCCACCTACGGCAGCAAGCTAGGTCTAGCAGCAGCAACAACAGCAGTGTGGGCAGACTTCACAGGCCGTGATCAGTGCAGCATGGCAGCAGCCAAGCAACACAGGTTGGGTGAGTTTGGTTAGTGAGGTGACTTGGTCACAGACAACAGGGGGAACCTGGGATGGTCAGATCCAACATCCAGCTCCTGGCAGAAGGACAGAGGAAGAGTGGACCGAAAATTGGGCAGGTAATGCATTGGGCCAGGCTGCAGGTTCCAGCCAGATGGCTGGGTATGTAGAAGTAAATAATTTGTTTTATAGGGAGATTGGGGAAGGAGAAGGACTGAAATATTGATGTTCTTTTCACATTTCTGCACCTTTGGGCAGCTTCATGACCCATATGGGATGGGTATTGAATAGAATGGAGTTAGGGAGAGAGATAGGGGCAAAGTTTTTTTAGAGGGGGTTCAGACCTTTAGCCAGGAAAAAAATAATGGTTAGTAACTGTTTTTTTGTATTGCATTTGCACTGTTTACGTTAATATTTTGGTTTTGGATTGTTCTCTTAAAAAAAATAAAAAATAAAAAAGGGAACCCTGATTTTGCTGTGGTTGGATGGACACAATGAATTGATGACCTAACAGGCAGTTAACATCTGGGCTGGCCTGTCGGTGTAGCAGTTGAGCTACTGTCTGCAACACCAGCAGCCCAGGTTTTGGCTGTAAGCCTGGGTTATTGGAGGACTGGCAAGGGGAGGTTCTCCTCCTTGGGGGAGGGAGTGATCCTGGTCTCCACTGTGGTACTGCCACATGGGTGACCACAGATGGTGGTGCAAGTTGGAGCCAGCAATTGAGGGAGAAGACCATTGTAATTCTGATGCACACTGCTTGCCCTGTGTGTTTGTGTGCATGTGCATCAGACAGGTGCATCTATGGCTTTCATGGGCTGAGTACAGAAAAAAGTGGAAAAAGCAGAAGGTGCAGAATGGCGTTCATTGGCCACCGCTGGTCCTGCAATGCTAACCTGCCTCTCATTCCTAGACTGACACTTAAACTACTATGGGGGTATAGGGGAGGCCCCATGGCAGCCTCTCCCATGGGAGATTACCCACAGTAGAACAAGGGAATGAAATGTAAGTCCTGGTGATGGTGAGCGATGGGGCTGTGTGGAGCTGTGGACCAATGTGGGCTGGTCATAAACACTGGGGAGAAAAGCACAGTAAATTTAAAACAGGCATTTGTCAATGCTGAATGTTATGTTGCTGGGATTGGCATTGGTAGTGCAGGAGTTAGAGATGCATAATAGGAATAGCAGTGAAGTATTGAACTGACACCAACCCCACTGCCACCCTGCAGAGACTGACAGGTGTTGGGGTGTGCTTTTGGGGCATCAGCTACAATACTCATGCCATTTTACCTCACCCTACTTTGTAGACACTGACAAGAGTTGTAGTGTGCTTTGGGGTCTTTGGGCTTTATACTTACCCCATTCCGTAAGGAAATATGCTGAGACGGTGCAGTATAGGAGAATGGGCCTCACCCTTCCTTGTAGACACTGACAAGTGTTGTGGTGTGCTTTGGGGTCTTTGGGTCTTATGCTTGTGCCATTCCATAAGGAAATACACTCAGACAGGTGTAGTATCGGAGAATGGGGTGAACTTTAAGGTTGAACACTCCAAGGCACACCTCGATGCCTGTCACTGGCTGCAGGGTGGGGGTGGGAGTAGAATGGCATGAGCATTACAGCCAGTGATCCCAAATCTCACCCATGACACCTGGCAGTCTCTACAGGGTGTGGTGCTACAGTTGGAAACCCTAATGCCATAGGCATTTGTTGGTATTTTCACTCCCAATTTTCAACACAGGCTTTTTGTGACCCCACTTCATAAAGAGTGGCACAATCAGTTTGTTAGCTGAAAGGTGGTTTTGCACAGAGGCTATGCCATTTGGCGACACAAAGATGAAAACACATTTTGGGCAGGATGTGAAAAATGACAACTGTATTGTTCATTAGGAGGTGTAAAAAAATGGCAACATTGAAAATCTGGAGTGAAAATATGAGAAATTGGTGAAGTCATGAGCATGCATAGAAGCTGTGCAATACACGTCCGAAACCCAATTATTTTGGGAATTTTTTAGCCACATTTTCAACATAGGCATTTTGGGACCTCCCCTCATGAACAGTGGCACTGTGATTTTGTTAGTCTGTCCCAAAACTTGATTTCCCACAGCAACCACGCCATTGTGCACCACAGGTGTGGATACACATTTTGGGTAGGCCGTGAAAAATGACAGCTGTACTGTTCATAAGGAGGTGTGAAAAATTGCCAGTGTTAAAAATCTGGCATGAAAATATTACAAATTTGTAAAGTTATAGTGGTGCATGGAAACTGCACAATGCATGCTTGTAACACAGTTATTTTATGGACATTCATCACCAAATTTTCAACTTAGGCATTTTAGGACCTCTGTACATGAACAGTGTCACCGTCATTTTCTCAAACTGTCACAAAAATTGATTTTGCACAGCAACCATGCTATTCTGCGTCAGACGTGTGAAAACACATTTCGGCCAGGAGATGTAAAATGACAGCTGTACTTTTCATAAGGAGGTGTGGGAAAATGGCAATTTTGAAAATCTGGAGTGAAAATATTACAAATTCACGAAGTTACAAGCGTGCGTGGAAACTGCACAATGTACGTTCGTAAAACAGCCATTTTTTTGATTTTTTTCACCACATTTGCAACATAGGCTTTTTGATAGCCCCCCTCATGAACAGTGGCACTGTTGTTTCATTAATAAGTCCTGAAATGTGATTCCATGCAATGACTATGAAATCACCTTTCGGGACCGAATAACGCCATGACAGTGACTGAATTCATGAGGATGGGTCCCAATAACCCCATGTTGAAGTTTTGGTGCCAAAATTTCTAAAAATGCCAGAGATATGCACCAAAGTTGAAAAAACTCTATTTATGCCATCCATTTTACAGCTTACCAGCATTTCTTCAGTTCACGGTCGGCTTTGAAGAGTGCAGACGTGTTCCCAGTCCACTGAAGATCACTGCGCCATGCTCTGGAGGTAAGTATGGGGTGAGGGAGGTGTGGAGAGGCAGGTTGCACAGACGGTGGGCACGGGTTGGGGACAGGGCCACCGGAGTCGACAAGATACTGTTTTCTGCTTTGAGGGTTTAAAAAAAAAATAAAAATCATTGCAGAACAGTTTTTCTTTTACAGGGGCATTTGACACACTGGGGTCGGCTCCCTGCATGCCACCTGTGTGTTTTTTGGGGGGGGGTTCTGTAGCCAATGGGAGATTAGGCAACCCCATCAGCACACAACAAATGGAGGGAGACATTATGCCAGCAGGGAGTGGGCTCCCCCATCGGCTAATTAAACTAGCAAGGGGGGACATGATGCTGAGGGGGATTGGGCACCCCCTCAGCACATGCTTGAAATGGGGGGTGCATTATGCCGACTTGGAGTGGGCTCCCCTGTCAGCAAATTACATGGGTTGGGGCATGCCGACAGGGGGATTGGGCACCTTTGAAGTCAGCTCTCCTCGCAGTGGCAGTCAGCGCCACCACGATAACTGAAGGGATTCACCAGGAAAGGCATGTAGGGAGGGTGTGTTTTGGTGCCGCTGCATGATGAGCTTGGCTGTCATTGCAGTGGACCCTTTCTTAGATGAGCTCACCGCATTATGTATTCCTGGTGTGGGTGCCTGCATGCTGTCTTATTAGTGAATAAGGGACACACCTACTGATGCACGCCCTCCATTCGCCCAACACCTCCAAATCTGCTACTAATGCAATATGTTGGCCACGCAAGTGCAAGTCAACATAAAAAAGGAAGTTACTGTAACATCTGACCTGTTCTAATCAGGAGAGATAAGTCTGCAAAAACAAAGGTACTCACACCACAAGCCCATCCCCAGACAAAGCTTGACTGAGCAAAGTGCAGGGCCCCTGACTATTCTGGTACATCAGTCTTAGGCCAACAGAATTCAAGGTTTACTTTTAACATTTTAATTCACTCTGCTTGTTAAAAGCTATTTTGTACCTAAGCACCTTATGTATACAAACAAAACTGGCATGCATGGATCTTTGCTGCACAAGGGGACTTGTACTGTATCCTGTATTCTGTTCCAAGATTCTGATAAGTGAGTTTTATTTTGGACTGTTATGCTGGATGTGGCAGCCCATTTTGATTGAACCCTGTCTCAGCACCACAAGCATGGTTTCATTTCTGTTTCCTGGGATGAGAAAACTACTGAGCTACCAGGGATGTTTCTGTAGCATAGGGAAATGGGTAGGAAGGGAGCACTAGACTACCAGGAACATATGACAGTTTCTTGTTGATTGGAGGGATGACTAGATTGCTAAGTAGTTAATTACTATTCAATCAGGGATTGGGGTGGGAGGGTGGGAAATCATGCACTACTGTGCGGTTGGTAAGGTTAGGTTTTGGAATCGGTAAATAGTGATGCAGCCTTTTACCTTTCCGAAAATATGCTGAATATATCACTTAACCATGCATGCTAGAGGGTGCCCTCATTTGCATGGGTGAAGTGGTGAATTCAGCATGACCACACTATGCACTGAGCACCTTTAAAGATGGCCCCCAACCCATTTGAACGCAATATCCCAGTTGGCATGGCACTATATTAACCTACTGAAAATGGGGGCCAAGGTATTTTATCTTGGCAAATTCTGCATTTCTGATGTTCTGAAGTACCTTCAGAAATCATGTATTTATCTACAAAAAGTTATCTGCTCTGTATCAGCTGTTATACCAGGAAACATATTAAATAACCTCTCAGTAAAACAATGTTTTCTTGCATCCATCTGAATCTTGCCTCCTCAAAGTTTAAACTCATATCATCAATGTTTTGCTGTCCTGTGCCAATGGAAACGGCACACGAGATAGCGATGCAACTGAGAATTGACTTGATACTGCTTCAGAAAGACACAAACGTGCAGGAACAATGGTAAACAGAAAAAAAACACATACACTGTTTTTTATACAAAGTAGACACTGGCATGCACACTGATACAGGAGGGACAAATACAAAACTACCCCAAAAGAACCCCCTGAGTGATCCTCCTCAAACTGAGCATCACAAATCATTTCATTATGACTTTATAGATCTTTTTTTTCTGTTTTCTCTGTTTTCTCTTTTCCAGAGAGAGAGAGAGAGAGAAAGATAGAGAAGAGTCCCTCATCCAGGAGTATAATCACCCATCTTATTTTTCACCCCCAACTAAGTCTGCAGTTCTATTCTCTACTTTTCCAATTTTGCTTTCTCTTTTGTTATTGTTTGATACAGATTCCAAAATTTCCCACACTATTCTAGCCATGTCAGGCGTGATGTATTCCTAATATAACTTCTGAGGAGACCTTTCAGTATATGAGAAACAATGAACACGACTCCCAGGCTGCCAGTCTTACAGTAGCAACTACTGGTTAAGTTTACTTTCAAATTTAAGTGCTCCACATATTCCAGATAGCATGTACTCATAAAACTAGGACACAGACACAGCCAGCACCCAGTGTTAATTGGTGGTGTTCTACCTCTTCCTCTTGAGTTTATAGATGTTTTTCTGATTGTTAGGCACTGGCCAGTGGAATACATCAAGGATCACTTCTTTTTTACATATGAGAATTATCTAAGCATTGACATAGTGGGATGGATATTGAGGTTAACCAATAGTACTAAACTTTAAATTTGAAAGTAAATTTCATAAACTGGTTATATGGCTGACATCATGCAGGAGTATATATTTATTTATACAGGTAGGCTACTGATATCCAGCTTCCGATTAACAGTAGCATATTGCACTTGTTTCTCTTACATTGAGTGGTTTGTAATATCAGCATTCAAAAAATTCGTGAGAGTCTGCTACAGTGCCATAAGTACTTGTAAGTATGCCTATAGTCACTGCAGCCACCTCTGTATCCATTGCCTGTCAATCTCTCATCTTGGGCTAGACTGGCAGAGCAGAATAAAGTTCCCTAATAAATGAATTTGTTGCTGTGATTCACATTCAAGATCTGTGGATAGAGACAGCCAGTTCACTGGAGTACTGGAGAGTGGCCCAATCAGCTTTATTAGCCTCATGCATCCCTTTCAACTAATCAGCAGATCAGCCCAGCTAGATGAGTAATGTATTTAACTACATGCAACAGCAAGCTAAATCAATGACTGGACAAAAGAACTTTTTACTACTAAAGTGATTACGTATTAGGCAGAATAAAATACAATGACTGTTTAATATTTTGTTGGCCAGAGCTAGTTCCTGAGCCTTACAACATATAGCCTGACTCACCACAAATTTGCATCAGCTGCACATTTCCACTTTGATAAAAGTTAAGTGTGGACACAATGACAAATTTTGATTGAGACAAAGATTAGAAACATATTCACTCACACCATTAGCATTAACTTGACACAATGCTAGCCCTCAATGAGTCAAATGAACTTCAATCAGGGTCTGTATGCTGTAAAGGGTCAGGGCTACCACCAGACTTAATTAGCACTGAAATTAACTTTTCTATCAAGAAGGAGAGATGATCCAATGTTAAAATCAGCAATACTATAATTTTGTGTGTGTTTTTAGATTTTGGAAAATTGTATTTATTTGATTACTGGGTGAGTACACCAGACCAAAATCCTGTTATCAGGTATGAGGTCTTGTAGTTCAGCTCATTATTAGAAAAAGGTTTATACCGTAAATCATTGAGTGTTGTTTCTGGTGGTATACTGATGCTACAGCAAAAATACTACAGTGACCAGTTGTTTACAGCAACACAATGACAGGTCACTGTAGGTGGCTGTAATGGTCTCACTACAGTGGCGGGACCACAGGCACAGCTTCTCTGGGTGGTGCGCCCCTTCCCTGAAGCACCTCAGCCATGGAGGTTATTATTGTAAGATCTGGGGGGTGTAGGGGGCACAGTCCTCATAGAAAACCCACTACTGGTCCTGACAGCACAATGCAGACCACAATTGTGGTTGACATTTATGCCATTTCTGTAAAGCCAGTGAACAGATTTGCTGTTGAACTGGCATTGTGGAACTGTTTCTGGTTGTATAAGTTACAGAGTCCACAAAGAATGACAAGTTTCAATTTGTATTTTATTTACTGTTTTCAGGCTGTCTGGACCACTGCACGTTGAAATTCAGATTCAGGGCCCATCATACAACCTCCAGTTGTGGAGATGATCTGATTCTGTTTGTGACAGGATCTATATCCTATCCAGTTTCTAGATAAAATGTTTTAATTTGGACGCGCTCTGTAGTTGACTCTCTGGTACCAGTTTGCTTTTACCTGGCTACTTAATTTCAATGTGCACCTCGATTTAGTGATGTGTTTCAGAAGTTGAAGATGCTAATTTGTAGGGTACAATGCAAATGGAGGAAGACATAGGTGCATACCAACAGGCTTTCCCTGAAGGCCCATATCTGGAGGCAGTGCATAAAGAGAGACAGCAATATTTCCCTCTGAGCAAACTGCAACTGACATGAGAAGCCCACACATACTTTGCCGCAATGTGGAAAGTCTCCTACATCTCCTATCTTCTGAACAGGGGAACTGTCTCCTTGGAGAAATGTGAAAGGTTAAATTTGGAGAAAATCTCTGATTTCTTGGAGTGAGTTCTGTCAGGTTTATCAAAAAATTATTTGCGTGTTTGCAGGCATGTGCTACACCATCTCCAAGTTGGACCCAGTCCCAACATACGATAAGGCTTTGGAATTGTGACTCCTTTTTTTGCAAGTAGGCTACTTCTCAATGCCCTTGAAGGGGGCCATGGAGTGAGACATGCTCAAAAAGTCTTTGTTAGATCCTGATGTCCTGCTCAACTTCCATTCAGTCTCCAATGTGTCACTCCTCTGGGGAAGGTTGTAGGGAGGGTGTTTGCAATGAATTGTTGTTAAATGAGTGTTCTCAATAAAAGAAGCACTTGTTGAGCATTTCCTACAATTCCACAAGCACTGAGCTGGCCCTGGTAAAGGTTTGTTTTCAGTGGGGGATCAAGGTGAAATACTTAAAATGGGCTATTTTCATTGTAATTTTATTTTGATGTAGTCACGTGACACCTTCCTCCCACAAAAATAAAATTATAGCAAATATTAAGATGAGTAAGGCTATGAAGCCAAATGCTGAAAACACCTGATTTGTGTGATCAACGAGGAGAGACACTAATTGATGCACCTCAATAACCCTTAGTCCTTTACCATGCCTCACCATCCCTAATCCATGATACTGCTGTAATACTGTTATAATTACAGAAATTGAGTACTGTATTTGCTGAACTGGTTTCTCCCAAATGATAACCACCAAATGAAAACAAAATGCATATTTTTGTAACACACTCTCTCACTCTGTTGGCATTTCTTTGCATACAGAAGCAGATATAATAATACTCACCCGAATGCTCACTCACTCACTCACTCACTGTATTGGAACAGGGTTCTCAGGAGCTACACTGCATTTCCTCCTTGCTCTGGTTCAATGGCCTACGTAATCAGAATAATGCTATGCTTGTGCAACTGTATAACAGTGCTATGGCTGTTCGCACTCTCTATTCCATTAGGAATTACCACCCTGTTGGGGTATTGAAGGCAAGGAAACCTGTAAGAGGATTCCACTCCTAGAGGTGCCATGGGAAGGGTCCCTTGGCTATAGGTACCTTAGGAAGGAACCCCAAAAGAATTGTAGCAGTGATCAATGACTAGGAGGTAGAGATCAGACTGACAGCAACAGGCAGCTTAATGAAACATAAGTGAGACACACAAGTTAGCTGATGACAGCAAGGGGTTTCTTAAGGAGAGAGGGAACGGCTAGTATGGCCACCATCCTTCCCCATCCAATGGCAGAACCTACCTAAGTAAGCTAAAAATATTACTAAAATTAACTACGTATTATTATCTGTGACACAGAGAAGAGGAAAAAAAAAAACTTTGATGAGGAAATCTCTGGGGATCCAAGGCTGAGATCACCTTCCCTCCAGGTTTGGGCTGTTTTATTTAGTGATGGCTTGGCTGCTACATTTGAAATTCAGTTCAAGTGGGGTGAAATACTCTGATTTGGTGGAGGGCTTTCACTCTATCCCTCTAATAGTAATGCTGTGAAGGGTTGCAAGTGTCCTCTGCAACAAGCACTTCCAAGCAGGAGGAGGAGAGCAACGACAGATGAGGCACTCTGCTGCCTTACCAATCTAAAATACAAACCAAGTTAACCAGAGGCAGTCCTAGGGAGAAGCATTCAAGATACAATGGTAGTAAATTAATACTACAGCCAAAGGTGCATGTAACCACCCTTCGCAGCTAGTCATAAATTCTACATCAAGAGGCACCACCATGCACGAAAGGATAAAAACTCCACCTGGAGTAAGGACATTCCCATTATGGGCCAGAAAGGAAGGATCCTACTCAGGCTTCACATGCTCAGGATGCAGGCTAGGGTGCAGAGTGAGACCATCAGCTGAGAGTGAGCTCAGAGCCAATACATTTATGGGCATGGTCATCTAGTCCCCTGTAGCCATGCAGCAGGCTAATGCAGGGAGTAACAGGCAATATTCAGCATGGTAAACACCTTTAGCAATGGAGCAGCCCATACATGATAATGCAGTGAGTAACAGGCAATGTGCAGCATGGTAAACAAATAGTATGCAGAAGCATGATAGCAGTAGGACTTGCCCAAACAGCTCTGGGTAACCTGGTCCTTTATTCAGTGCAAGGTGCTTACCTGGCAATTAAGGTCATAGAACATGCAACACAAGTAAAGAGGAAGGAATACTAGCCAACCAATCCATCAATGAATGCCAATTAAAGGTGACATAGATACCCAGAGGATTTTTTCGGTGAATGCAGTATACAAACATGAGGTAACTGAACCACACAGGGCTATGACTCTCCACTATAATCCCCATCCTCTGCCATAGAAAACAAAGAAACCACAGTAAAGTGCCATGACCCACAAGCGGATAGTAAAACTAGTTTATAGTGACAGCTGTAGCTGAGCTGACCTCCATAGTATAATGAAGCATTGTATGAATAGTGAACAGCTTCAGCATTATATATATATATATATATATATATATATATATTCCAGCAGTAGCTGAGCTGAACAACTGAACAAGCATAGGAATTTGTAGGCATTGGCAATAATGCACTGAAACAACAATAATAATTGCTTGATACAATTGCATTTAAGCAGATTTGAATCACATTGAGAAAGCAATATAAAATTGCAGTAGATTCAGGTATGATTCCCTCTGAGTGCAAATAAACATGTTGAGCAGATTTAAATCCCCAAAAGGGCTGGATAAAACTGAAGGTGTACAGAAGGAATTGAAAAGTAAACAAATGAAACGCTGACGTAAATAAGAAGAAAATAACCATATTGGAATGTAAAGCAGCTGGCAGTATCAAAAAAGATCTAGAACTGAGAACTGAGAGCAAGCTGCAACAGGGCGAGGCAGTAAACTGAGAGCAGGAGCCTAGGCCAGGTGCAGTGAACTAACAGAAGCAGCAGCAGAACAGAAGTTGGAATGGGAGCTGAAACATACAGCAATTGCAGGAAAACTGAGGGTGGTAAACAGCTGAAAAGGAAAGGAGCATGAGCAGAGGCACTGGGTTAACATAGCACATACAAAGGACAATGAAAATCCCCTAAAGAAAAGACAAAACAAATACTCAAACACGGAAACCAGAAAACAAGCACAGGAGGAAGCATGCAGTGGCTAGAAGAAAAACAAACACTAACCAAGCAGAAGAAACACACAAACACATCCAGCAGAAACAAACAGGTCCCAGAGCACTGACAGTGGGAGGGGGGGGCAAGGCCAAAGCAGGCCACAGGCAAGGCCGCAGCAGGCCCAAAGTAAGAAGACAGACCAACAGAGCCTCTGGCTGGCAAAGAAAAAGTTCTTCAGAGGGAGGCAGGGAGGAACTGCTTTATATATCTCATGAAGCAGGCATGGCTGGTTGCTCACCCATTGAACTGCAGGCATAGCCTTTCAAAAATAAGCCTGGCCAGAAAAACACAGAACATGTGTGTACAGAAAGATGAATTCTGAAACCACGTGGTTTGGGTGGTCATTCAGGAGAGGCACTAAGCTTGGAAGGAAATGGTGGTGGTTATTGCTGTGTGCTGTGCACAATATAGTTTGGCCCCTGCAGGGAGAGGAAGTCAAGACACTAGGGACTTGAGAGGGATATTTTTATGCAGTAGAAAATTAAAAATGCAAAAATTAAAATCTCCCGACTAGTTCTGAGTCTCAAGTAGACACTGCAGCTTCAGGCAACCAAAAGGGAGTGTCAAGGGCCAGGCTAAGAAATCATTCTCCTGCTCAGGGCAAACAAAATCAAACCCAAAAAAGTGATTATGGTAACTTTAAAGTGCCCTCATCCAAGTGAATGTCAATAAAACTTCATCTGTTAGATCAGTCAATTAAAAAAAATGTTCTTTAGTTAAAACTAAAGGGTTAGTGAGTACCACCCACAGAGACACTCCTAGGTATGGAACAATTTCATACTATGCTACTTTTACTCCCCCACAGACTGCATCCAGTTCCTCTGAGGCCAATCCTGATGAGGGTAAAGACAGTGACTGGGCACAAGGTGTACAGGAGGATAAAGGGATGGAAATTGCAAATGAGGAAGAAGTGGAAGCAGATATTTCTATGGTGGAGGATGAGGGCAGTGGGTTAGAGGAAGGGGGAAAAAAGTCCAACAGCAACAGGCCCAAGAAAAGTCCAGGAAAAAAATCTCATGAAATGGAGTCTGAGCTGCAGTGCCTACTTGGCCCAAAAACTAAACAAAATATAATTTTTTGTTTGATAATACATATCTGTTAATGATTTTAATGAACTGGTAGCAACATGCTCTATTTGTAAATGGGCAATCAGCACGGGTAAAAAGAAAGGAGCACTGAGAACTTCAGCACTGAAAAGGCACCTAGACAGATGTCATAACATTAATGAGACATCCATTTCTGATTGAGAAAGTGACAGTGGTGATGGCTCACTACACTCAGAGGTATCTCTGATACACGATAATAGTGGCAGCCCCAACAGCAACACAAAAAACACCTCATTCAAACACCATGAAGTCTTGCTTATATTAGGACCTTTGCAGTATGCCCCTGGCTTTTGACTGCCCCGGAGATGAAATAGTTAACTCCAGAGAAATCTGGAGTTCCACGGAGCGAGGGCGCTTATTGAAAGCTCTATCTGGGTTGTTTGAACCCAAACTGTCAGATTCTTTACTCCGCTTTCACTGAACAGATGTTCGAAGACCAGCTCCTTCATTTCGGTTCGCTTTTATGTTTAAAGTATTTTTATCGGTTCATTTAACTGAGAAAGTGTTTAAAATTACCGCGGTTTTCCGCTTAAAGCTCTATCTGGTAAACCGTAAGTAAAATAATTTTAGTCTGTGTGGAAACTCATTATCGCTTTCACTCTGAACCGATCAGTTTGCTTTAAAAATTGTTTTCTTTGCATTTAGAGTGAGGTACCGGTTCTTATCGGTCTAAAAAACCTGCAATTAAAAGTGTTTTTCAAATACCCATGACACGGTTAGGGACCGATATGGGTGTCTTGTCCTGGCAAGGCCTGAAACAAAGGACAAGTTTGGTTAGGCTGGCATTATGTCTGAGAAACCCAAAAGAAAAACCGGGCCCACTGGGTTTCAACACTGTGATGTCTGTGGGGAAGCCTTTGCCAAGGCTGACCCACACACCACTTGTGTTTATTGTCTGGGGGCTGACCACCTCCTGTCAGACTGCCAGATATGTAAAAATTTCCCTGCAGCCACCCTGGAAAAGAGATTGGGCAGGCTCAGGGAACGAGAGGCCAAAAAGTCCGCTGACCCGGATGGCCAGCCCGGCCCAGCTACGGCTGGACCAGAGGGAGTGCCCTCTGACCAGGGCCATACTTCCTCGGGCAAAAGAAAGGCTGGTCCCGAGGAACCAGTCAAAGCAAAAAGGACAAAGAAATCAGCTAGGTTAGAAGGTTGTCTATTCCTTTACATAAGTCATTTAGGAGACAAACCACTAAGATTTTAAAAAATCCTTTTTTTGTCCCTCCTGTAGATAAAAAAATGGACAGAAGGTATACGTTGTCAGGCCCTAATACAGACTTCCTTACTGAACAGTGTAGTCATGTAGGTGTGGTGCAAGCTGCAGCCTGTGACAAGGTAATATTCCCTGGCTTCACATCCTCCTGATAAGGATTCCAGGAAGATTGATGCCATGGCGAAAAAACAGTATGTGGCATTTCTTTGGGACTCAGACAGGTTAATTATATGGCTTATGTGGCTAGATATCAGAAATATAGATGGGACACTATATTGTAGTTGGCCAAGCAGGCCCATGGCCAGCTGGCTTGTGAGTTGAACAGGTGGCTGCTGATGGCATTGAAGCCTCTAAAGTTCAATTTCATGCTGCTGTTGATGTTAATGATGTTTCCTCTAGGGTCATGGCCACTCTGTAGCTCTCCGTAGGTTGGCATGGCTCAGATGCACTAATCTGTCCCAAGATACCCAGTCAAAGGCTATAGATTTTCCTGTTATAGGAAATTCTCTGTTTGGAGAACAAACAGAAAATTACATGAAAAGATGGATGAATACAGAACTACTTACAAAGTGCCCAAGCTAAGGAAAGGCATGCCACTCAACATAGGCATGCCCCAGGGGTAAGGGCAGGCCTTACAATAGGCCTTTTTACCAATTCCAGGCTTCTTCTGCTTTTGCACAGAGAGGATTTTTCAGAGGCAGAGGCAGACGGGGCACAGGCAGGCCCTCTCCCCAACCTAAAGCTGCTCCTGCCAAGCAGGCACCCTAATGGGGTGTCTGGGGCCGACTCTCCTGTACCGGTGGGGGGCAGACTGGCTTATTTCTGCCAGAACTGGTTGTCCCTAACCTCGGACAAATGGGTTCTGAGGTGGTAAGCAAGGCTTGGTTTCAGTTTCAAACAGTTTCCCAAGATGAGCCAGGCACTTTCCCCTCAAGTCTTTTAGAAACCCTCGACTAGAAGCGGGGTTTCCTCTCTTTTGGACTGCAAAGCAGTGGAAAGGGTCCCCCTGCCACCAGAGCAAGGGTCTTTACTCAAGGTACTTCCTGACCCCAAAAAGACAGGAGACTGGTGGCCCATCTTGGATTTAAGATTTCTGAACAAGCATCTTGTAAAACCAAAGTTCAAAATGCTGACTTTAGTAATGATTTTGCCATCCTTGAGGCCAGGGACTGGCTAGCTTCCCTGGACCTCAAGGACCTTACTTCCATATTCTAATCAGGGCCTCTCACGAAAGTACCTCAGGTTTGAACTGCCCTCGGGCCACTACCAGTTCAGGGCAATGCCCTTCGGACTCACTTCTGCTCCAAGAGTTTTCACAAAATGTCTAGCTGTAGTAGTGGCCCACTTAAGAAGACAAGGGATAGCTGTGTTTCCTACTTGGACGACTGGCTTATTGTGGGTCAGTCATCAGAGCAGGTAAAATCCCACTTGCAAATCACCCAGGAACTCACCTTCTCTGGGGTTCCTGTTGAATGTTCCAAAGTCAGTTCTCGAACCAGTTCAGGTACTAACTTTATAGGTGCAGAGCTGAACAAAGTTAGCCAGGGCATTCCTCCCTCCGAAAGAGTGGACAAACTCATTGCCCTGGCATCTTCTTCTCCATGCAGGTCTCTGACCAGCAAGGCACTTTCTGCAACTCCTGAGGCACATGGCTGCCTCTACAGCTGTTGTGCCAGGGGCAAGATTTCAGATGAGGGACATTCAGTTCCACTTGAGGTCCTATTGGTCTCAAAGGAGGGACCCCCTTACCAAATTGATCCCAGTGACCAAGACTCTGATCCTAGCTCTTCAGTGGTGGCTGGATCGGAGTAACCTGTCCTCAGGGGTCCCATTCCTTCCTGTCCCTCACTCCCTCATCCTCACCACGGATGCGTCCCTGTTGGGTTGGGGGGCTCACCTGGGCGACCTTTCAACTCAGGGAGTTTGGTCCCCTCAGGAATCTCTGCTTCACATCAATCTGCTGGAGCTCAGAGCTGTCTTCCTAGCTCTCCAGGTTTTTTCAGAAACTGTCCAGAACAAAGTTGTTCAAGTCAGGACAGACAATACCACAACAATGTGGTACATCAACAAGCAAGGGGGCACTCGCTCTTCAGCCCTATGCACCGAAGCAATGAAGTTGTGGTCTCTGGCCTATTCCCTGAACACCTCTCTGATAGCGGTTCACCTCCCAGGGAAGGACAATGTCCTAGCGGACACCCTCAGCAGGATTTCTCAGGGCCATCACGAATGGGCTCTGAACCCTCAAGTGCTGGGGTCAATCTTTGCCAGCTGGGGCACTCCTCAGATAGATCTTTTGCAGCCCCAGACAACCACAAACTTCCCTGTTTTGCTGCAGGCCCCAGTTCTGGGGTCAGTCCCCTGGATGCCTTTCAGCTGGATTGGGAGGAAAGTTCCTCATGCTTTCCTCCGTTCCTCTACTCTTCAGGGTTTTAGTAAAAATCAGAACTCAGCCTTGCAGGGTGATTCTGATTGCTCCAGACTGGGCCAGGCAGCCTTGGTACCCTCTTCTTCTGTCCCTTTCATTCCACCTCCCTGACCTTGCCCAGGGCTCATGACCTGCTGACCTGTGCACAGGGAGAGTGTGGTATCCGGATCTCAACTCCTCCACCTCAAGGCTTGGTTCTTGAGGAGTTAGAGTTTGCTCATTTACACCTTTCTCAAGGTGTCTTGGATATTCTGAAGGCCTCCAGAAAGCCTTCCACTAGAGCCACTTATAATTCTAAATGGAAGAGATTCTCATTTTGGTGTTCTGAGAGGAAATCACCCCAGAATCAGCTGACCTGCCTATTTTGTTGGAGTACCTGGTCCACTTAAATTCCTTAGGCCTCAAACCAGCTACCTTAAAGGTTCATTTGGCAGCTGTTTCAGTTTTATTTCTGCAGGAAAACCAGTTTCTCTTTCTTCTCACCCTGTGTTTGACAAATTTTTCAAAGGGTTACTTCATACTAATCCTCCCTTTGGGAACCAACCCCTGCATGGGACTTGAATATTTGCATTGCCCAGCTAATGCAACCTCCCTTTGAGCCTCTGGATTCGGCCAGATCTCAAGTTCTTAACTTGAAAAAACTGTTTTTCTAGTGGCTATCACTTCTGCTAGGCGTATAAGTGAATTGCAAGCCATGTCAGTGGAAGAGGATTTCATTTCTTTCCACAGAGATAAAGTGATCCTCAGGACTAACAGAAAGTTTTTACCTAAGGTGGTTTCAGATTTTCATCTTAACCAATCCATATCTCTTCCAGTATTTTTTACTGAGCACTCCTCTTCTTAGGAGGTCGATTGCTAGGTGAATTGTCTCTTGTATCCAGTTCTGTTATCAAAAACTGGGCAAGGAGCCGCCCTCAGGTCTGAGGGCTCATTCCACCAGGGGTACAGCTGCATCTCTAGCGGCTGCTAGAGATATTCCCATTTTGAAAATCTGTCAAGCTGCTACCTGGAAGACAGTCCACACTTTCACTAAGCATTATTCCCTGGACGTCCAGTCCAGGAGAGATGCCCGCTTTGGCACAGCTGTCCTGCAGACCCTATTTCCTAAGAAGGTTCTGACCCTCCTCCATGGGGGTACTGCTGTGTACTCTGCAAAGGTCCTAATATAAGCAAGACTTCATGGTGTTTGAAGAAAAAATGACTTACCTCAGTAATTGCTTTTCTTCTCATGGAGTCTTGCTATATTAGAACAACCCTCCCTCCTACCCCTCTCAGAATCCCTACTTGGGTATGGGGTTGGCAAATTGGTGCAATCACTGTGTCATGCCTGTTTAGCTTCTAGTTCCCCCCCCCCCTTCTTTTCTTTCTTGGGTTAGGAACTAGATAGTTTCTTTTTGTTAATTGGTAGCTGGGCCCTCTCTGGACTTGAGTCTTTGGGCAGAGGGGCCTTAGTAGTGATTGTCAAGGGTTATCCTAACAATATCGTGATACTGTTTTCTTTATTGGTGTTGTGTTTTGTGGTTCACTGTTGGTAGGTAGCCAATGGCTAGTGTAAGGCTTTTCCACACAGACTTGCTATGTTAGTTTAGCCTCGTAAAGAACCTGACAGTTTGGGTTCAAACAACCCAGATAGAACTTTCAATAAGCGCCCTCACGCTGTGGAACTCCAGATTTCTTTGGAGTTAACTATTTCATCTCCGGGGCAGTCAAAAGCCAGGGGCATACTGCAAAGGTCCTAATATAGCAAGACTCCATGAGAAGAAAAGCAATTACTAAGGTGAGTAATTTTTTCTTGGTGCTGCTCTGCTCCTCGCTGCTCTGATCTTTTTGAGTGAAAGCAGGACTATTGCAGGCATTCTCCTGCTTTAGATTTAACATTTTGTAACTAAACATAGCTATCAATTTTAAAAGATATTCAATTGCTGTTTGATGCTGTTGGACTGTCTACCCATGTACTGGCCAGTGTTGTTTGATAGCATCTGGCTTGCGCAGTGTCTTCACTAAATTTACGCTCCCTCCCAGATCAGGCAGATCTGTCTGCCATTTTGGACAGACCAGGGCTTTGGAGCAGTGGAACCCTTAGAGGCTGTCCAATGAATGCACTGAGCTATGAGGCACAGTGGACCTGTGAGGGGCAATTTTGACTGCCAAGGTGATTATAAAGGAGAGAATACAGAGGAGACATTTGGTTGCACTGTATGTGCAGAAAAGTGCATTTTACTAATTTTAAGGTATAATAATGTTGCACGGGACTGAGTGGTAGGTCATATTTACTCTATATTAGAAAGAAAATACTATGTTCAGTGGATCACAATGTTCTGTTTCTGACTCCCTAGATGAAATTATCCAGCATGCAGGATGGAGCGCTGGAACCTGAGAAAAGAGGAGACTTTAAATGGAGCTAGCTACCAAAGACCTATA
Organism: Neoceratodus forsteri; assembly: GCA_016271365.2. NCBI lineage: Eukaryota > Metazoa > Chordata > Ceratodontiformes > Ceratodontidae > Neoceratodus > Neoceratodus forsteri. The sequence goes on from CM057454.1 coordinate 14,850,533, forward strand.
AAGCCAATAAGGCAACAAGGAGCTTTTTTTTTGCACAAAAACTAATGAGTTCCCAGTTGGCAGATGGGGCATGAATTTGGGAGACTTATGAGATCACTGTTTGAGTTCTGCCTGTCTTTCAGGCCTATGCACATGGCTGCTCTAATGGTGCTTCTCTGTTCAACCGTTAGAGGTGATTTCCCTTTTGGAGGTACTGTTTATTTTTACTCTTTATATTTGGAGGATTATTCAGCAAGGAAACTAAAGGGATGTGGGCTGAGACTAAAAGAGACCCTTAAAGTCTCCTGTTGTAGGAAATGTTTCCAAAGAACATAAATATAAATGAAAGCCCTATATATATTGTACTGTTTGTTTTTGGGCTTATAAGGTCGGGGGGGTGGTTGGAACATTAAAGCAATTCCTTGTGCCTGGCATCCTCCTACAACATCCCCATCTTGCTTCAACCAGTCCATGGTGTCCAGTAGGACCACCTCCCTCTTTCTATTCTCTGCCAACCATTCACTGGTGTCCAAGGGCACGTCCCCAACACTGTTCCATGCCAAGCACATCCTGGTAACTTGGAGCAGCCCTCTTCTTCATCCCATCCTGAGCCAAGTGTCCTTGGTATCCAGTGGCACTGCTTTTATTCACCCTGTACCATGCTGATCATTCCATGGTTTCCAATGTCACCTCCTCCCTCACCCCATCCTATACCAAGTATTCTCCAGAGTTCAAGGTCACCCCTTCCTCATCCTGCCCCATGTCAGGAACTCTCTGGTCCTGGTGGCACTCCCTGATTTATCCCACTCAGTGTTAAGCCCTCCCTGGTGTCCAATGGCATTCTCTTTCTATGTACATATGAAATTGCCAGCAGAAACAGGCCTCCTGATCTATCGAGTCTGCTTGAGTGTGCAGCTAGCACCTCACCTCGAAGCTGCCCCTGCCGCCCCCCCTCTTCTCAGTATCCCTTACCCTTACCCTATCCCAACCCCTCTTGAAACTGCCCACTGTCTTACAGGACACTATGTCATTTGTTAAGGTGTTCCATTTGTCCACCCCTCTTTCAGTGAAAAAATGTCTCCTCATCTCCCTCCTGAATCTTCCCCTTCCAATCTCAGTCCATGCCCTCTCATGTCCCTCCCCCTTCACATCTGGAAAATCCCTTCTGTGTCGGTCTTCTTTATCTCCTTCAGATACTTAAAGGTCTCGATCATATCCCCTCATCCCTCCTCTCCTCCAGTGATTACATATTCAACTCTCCCACCCTGTCCTCGTAAGGTTTTCTCTCTAATCCCTGGATCATCTTTGTGGCTTTTTGCTGCACTCCCTCCAACAATCTGATGTCCTTCTTCAGGAATGGGTGCCAGTACTGCATGCTGTACTCCAGGTGGGGCCTGACCAATGGCCTATACAGGGCCAGGATAACCTCCCTCCTTCTGGAGGAGATCCCTCTTGCAGTACAACCCAGCATTTTGTTGGCTTTTGCTGCCACATTCCTGCACTGAGCAAGGTTGTTCATGCTTCCCATAATGATCACTCCAAGGTCCTTCTCCTGTGTGGAACTCCCCAACTCTATCCCATTCAAGTGATAATCCCTCCCCTGGTTCCTGGTTCTGAAGTGTAGAACCTTGCACTTCTTGGCATTGAACCCCAACTGCCATGTTTCCGTCCACCTCTGCAGCTTAGTATGTTTCTTCTGCAGCCCCTTCCACCCCTCTGCATCATCAACCACAGCTTCCATCTTGGTATCGTCTGTGAACAAACCGATCCTGCTCTTGATCCCATATGAGATATCTGCAATAAAAATCCCAAACAGCACTGGTCCCAGTACCAACACCTGCAGTTTCCCGCTCATCACCACTCTCATTGCTGAGAGGTCCCCCACCACCACCACCCTTTGCTGCCTTCCCTTTAGCCAGCTTGTGATTCATTTCACAATTGTTGGTCCCGCCCCCACATATTCTAGTGCCCTCCCCAACCTCCCATGTGGTACTGAATCAAAGGCCTTGCTGAAGTCTAAATACAGGACATCCACTGTGTCCTTGTCCAGTTCCTGCATCACCCAGTCATAGAACTTTGCAAGGTTTGTCTGGCAGGATCTGCCCACTACAAACCCGTGCTGTTGAGCATCCTGGAAACCATTTTCCTCCATGAAGCTTACTAGTCTCTCTTTTAGGATGGTCTCCATGAGCTTCCCCACAATCAATGTGAGGTTCACTGGCCTATAGTTTCCTGGTTCATCCTTTGGGTCACTTTTGTGGATGGGCACCACATAAGCCATTCTCCAGTCCTGTGGTACACATCCCATGTCCAGGGAGATATTGAACAGGTCGGCCAGTAACCCTGCTAGGACCTCTGCCAACTCCATTAGTACCCTAGGGTGAATGACATCAGGTCCAGGTGCTTTGTCCACCTCAATGCCCTCAACCCATCTAGTACCCTGCTCTCTGTAATCCTTATATCTGTCATCCCCCCCCCCACTGATCCTCCTTCAGCTGGGATATCTGCACCCCCTTCTCCTGCGTGAATACAGAGCAGAAGTATTTGTTCAGTGCCTCTGCCTGCTCCACCCCTTTCTCCACCCAAACTGTCCTTCTTAATTCTTGCCAGCTGATTCATGCTCCTACTTCTCCCTCAGATGTAGCAGAAGAAGTCTTTTTATCCACTTTTGATTCCCTGCACCAGTCTCAGCTCCCTGGACACCTTGGCCACCTTGACCAGTCTGGTAACCTCCCTGGACTGCTCCATGCATGTATCCTTATCTTCACCTCTCCCTGATTTCCTGTACTTTGGAAATGCTGCCCTTTTCACTCTCACCCCTTCCATAACCTCCTGTGTCAGCCAACGGGGTTGCTTTGCCCTTCTTTTCTTGCTTTTCTTCCTAGTGGAAGACTCCATAACCTCCGCCAGCCCTTCCTTTATGGTGTCCCATTTCTGGTCTGCATCAATGAGTGGTTGCATACATGCCAGGTGCCTGTCCAAAATTTCCCCCATATTCTTAAAGTCCACCCCCTGAACTCAATCACCCTTGTACCTGTGCCCACTGTTTCCCTCCCCATGTTGAGCGTGAACCACACTGAATAGTGGTCACTCCCAGCTAGTGGTTCCTCCACTTCCAGATTCTTTACAACTTCCCCATTATCCAGTACAAGGTCCAGAGTCCTTTCTAACTGAGTCAGCCCCTGGACCAGCTGTGTCAGGAAGCTGTTTTGAAATGCTTCTAACAGGACCCTCTCCCTTGCACTCATGGTGGAGGGGGTGCCCCACTCCACCCCCGGTAGGTTGAAGTCCCCCATCACCACTGTGCTCCCATTCCTCCAGACCTTCCTAATTTTCTCAGCCAATTCCCTGTCCAGGTCACTCCCCTGAATTGTTGGCCTGTACACCACCTCCACCCTCAGCATCCTATTCTTTGCATCTTGGAACTGCATCCATAGTGCTTTTCTCTTCCCCTTCTCCCCTTCTTCCCTTTTGCACTTTATCCCCTCCCTTACATAGATTGCCACCCTCCATTCCCCTTAGCCCTACCCTTTCTGAGTAACCTGAACTCGGGGATCATCATATCCCAGTCCTGGTACTGGGTGCATACAGCCATTTCGTCTCTGGACAAATCGTCGCGGACTTGTAGTTGCGGACAATTAGTCGCCGGGACAACTGAGGATGGGAATAATAATCGAACGGAGTAATCCTTACACGGTGTTACTAGAATTAAGCATGACTCTATGTAGAAAACATTAAGGGGTAACAGAAGAGAACGAATCTTTACTATATCAGGGAATTCTGTACAATGGTCGAAATCTCTAAGTGGGAAAAATGGTTCCTTTATTCTACCATGTTATGTGCTTCATGTGATGTTTATTTCTATAACGGAGGCAATGTCCATAAGAAACTTCTTTGGGCAGCGAGATTGCACATCGAGACATATAGCTTTGTACACTTTATTCAGTCATACATATAGACTATTTTTCCATGATGTCTGTTGTCTCAGCTCTGTTTGACGGCATTGCAATGCAACTGCATGTTACTCTTGGTGCAACATTTTTGCCAGCTTTGCTCTTGATGGGTGGCTTATACTGATGGTCTTTGTGAACATATGATGCCATGCCTCAATGGCATTGTTGCTTCACAGTATATCATGCAGCACCCTGTTGTGCTGATTCCAGAACTGAAGAGCGAATCCTGGCTGTCTTCGCTTTTTTCTTTTTCTGGCCAACCTGCCAATGTAGACATCCTCGAAGTAGTTGAGTAAGCACTCTATGTCATCAAAGTCAGAGTAGTCCTGAAGTGTCTCAAAGTAGCGCTCCACATCTTCAGTTGGGACAAAAGCTAATCCCAGCAAACATCGGACCTTCAGAGCAAAATCAGGGTCCTGAACATATAACTGCTGCATCCCCTCCTGCTATTCTCTTCTCCATAGTGCTTGACCCAGGTGGAAGTTGCACCCTGATAGGTCAGTTGAAAGAAACATTTTAGGCAAAACCTTGATTGCTGCTATCTCAAAATCAGTCATAATACTGACTGGATTTATTTGGTCACCCAGCAATCTTTTCATGTGTACAAACAGCTTTTAATAAACCTCCTCACTATGCCCTGGCAGTAAGGTGTACATGCAAGGCCTGTTCACTCCCTGGACAAGTGCATGTAAGGTGTATAATTGGTCATCCTGTTGAGGTGCAACATTAAATGTCCCATCGCAGAACCAGTGTGGGTGATCGAGTAGCACCTGCAAGTCAGATTCACTTGCAGATACTATCATATTATCTTCATCTACCTGGATGAACTGTTCACCACTCACTGTTTTTGCAAATTCAGAAATGTCTCAATTAGTTGAGGAAGCTAGCTGCTGATGCTGATGCACATCTCGCTGCATAGTCTCCTGACTCAGCAATAAGTATGCGTTGCTAATAGAAACATCCTGGAGTGCCTGCAAAACAACGTTTCTGGTGCACTCTTCAGACTCTGCAGCTTTTCCTTTCATGCCAGTGCGCAGCTGAATTATTTGTGCACAGCCATGAACAGGAGCATGGTTATGATCAGTAGGGGGTTTTACAATACTATCCCCCATAGCATGCAAGTGAGCCCTGCAAGTACGTTACTTGCATTGCCAGATAACTTTCCCATCAGAGTCATCCTTCTCTTTTGTGTACAAAAAGTTCTCCAAAGAAAGCTTCTTCTTTCCTTTTTGGGTCGATACAAAATCCATTTCATCAATCAATGCTATCTGCGTTGCAAACCAGTCCTTAAATACACCTGAATGGTGATGTCATCATTACGACATGGCAGGTGTAATCAGCTGCCCCCACTGACAGGTACTGACAGGTACCATATGATTCTCACCCTCACCAGACTGGACCCTTTTTTACTCCTTTCTGCTATTTCCTGCATTCAAATCTTGCTTCTGACCATTAGTGAACTTATTTTTTGTGTGTTGGTTCCCTCTGGGGCATTTGTAACTGTATAACAAAACTATGCAACTCAGACAGATTGGGAACCATTAGTAGCCACCTGTTCAGGTTCTCACTCTCGCCAGAGCAGACCATTTCTTCCTCCTTTTCTGCCATTTCATTTTTCTAACCAAGTTGCGGTTACTATCCAACTGCGACTAATGTGCTGGCGCCTACTGTTACCGGCAACAACTTCTCCACTATCAGTTGACCGCAGCTAAATATATGACATCTTTTAGTCCATGAACTTGGTACTGGGTGGCCCACATTTCCATGATGGCTGCAATGTCCACCCCCTCCACCATCATCATGAGAGCCTGTAACTCTGCTGTTCTGTTCCTTAGACTTCTTGCATTCAGTGACACCAAACTCCAGCCTGTCTCCTCTCTTTCCCTACCTCTATTCTTCCCCTTTTATCCCTTCATGTACCACTTCCCCACTGCCTTTACCCATAACTAGAGGGGGTGAGCTCACTAAGCTCCCCTTTCCAGACCCTTTCCCATCAGCAGTCCCCTCACTAGCCCCTCCTAGTTTAAATCCACCTTTGTTGATATATGCCCCTCTATTCTCTATTTTAGTACTCCATTCCCTTCCCTGCTCAAATGTAACCTGTCTCTTGCATATAGGTCACTATTGCCCCAGGTCCTGCCCCAGACTGACACTAATCCATACTTCCTGGTAGGGCACCAATCCCGTAGCCACTCATTGAACTCCTCTAATCTTTTTCTCCTCTCTGTGCTCACACTTGGTACTGGGAGTACCTCAGAGAATGCCATCGACCCCCCCATGTTCTCACACTGCCAACCCAAATCCTTGAACCTCCCCTTTACCACCTCTACCATCTCCCCCACCAAGTCATTTGTACCCATGTGCATCACTATGTGCAGTTTCTTCCTCCCTGTCTATGCGGACTTGAGAAGCGCCTCCCCCACCCTGCCTGCAGTCAACCCCAGAATAGCCTTAAATTCGGATATGACTGTGCCTTTATTCCCTTCTGCCCCATCTTACCCCTTTCAGTATAAAATCCCCCAGCACTAGTACCCCCATCTTCTTGTCCCACACCCCCTCCTGTTTTCACTGTCCACATTTACAGAGTGCACAATGCCCTGCTCCTTAGTACCTCTATCTGCACCATTTGCGACTCCTACATCTTTCCTGCCTGTTTCCACCTCTCCCTCTGCCTCTACCCTGCTCTTCCACTCCCTCTTCTTTCTTTCCCAGCCTGAATCCTGACTCCTGGGCCTTCACTACCCTTCTCCTACCCCCACCAATCTCTGACACCTCCCCTACCACCTCCAATGCCATCACTGCAAACCTATTGTAGGAAAAAAAACCTTGATGGAGAAATTATTTTATTTTTATAATCAAGAATTGATTTTGGATTATTATTTTATATGATGTTATATGGGATTAATTATGGGAAGTTACTATAATTTCTGGTTAAGATTACCATTTGCATGAAATCTTAAAAAAACATTAAAATGGAGGAATGATGCCATTTAAAGTGGAGACAGTTTCAGAGTTTACAAAAAAATGGTCTGAAGAAGACTGTTTTGGAACTGAAGATTTCCTACTTCAGGCCTCTATGTTCTGTAACTGTGGCTTGAGAGGGGCCTCGCTGATATTGCTGACACCCTGTAACTAGCCCAGAGAAGCATCTCTGTGATCTTTCTTGACTGATTTATAGGCATGTTTTTGAATCCTAGGCTAGCATGGACATTCCAAAGCTAGGTTTCCATGGAAATCCTCAGAAGTTCCCTAATTAAATAGATTTATAACCTTGTTTTCTACAGAGAAGAGGTCATGTGACTGGTACAGCTACTAGTCAAATTACATTCCAAGGTTCTATAATGAGTTCTTCAAAAACAACTCTTGATTGTTTAAAGTTTGTGTAGCAATAGAAAGTTTGGTTCATAGTTAAAAAATGCAAAATAGTGTCGGTCCTAAAATTTCACAGATAATAAATAGTATTGTAATAAATAAGCTCAATAAGTTTTATGCATGCAAGTTAAAGGAATTAGAAGTTATGCATAAATGTTATTTTAATTACATTCTTTTATCAATAACGAGACACATCTAGTCTCTCATGGCAGCTAACATCCTGAGGAGTCTGAAAATATGACTCTTAAGTATGCACTGTGTTGCTATGCAGAGAAAAAAACATCTAAATGTTTGGAAAAAACAAGATGATTTATGTCTACTGTAGACAAGACAAAGAACCTTTATTTATATTATTTATTTAGTTTATAGGCCACCTTCCATATATTTGGAAAATTACACCAAGCTGCTAAAGCATATCAGTGAACTGAATCCATCTGATAAGGTTTTGATTCTGAGAGACTTCAATTTGCCCAATATTGACTGGACAACACACACAGGGCTAAGTAAAACTGACAACTCCTATCTTGATCTATCAGCACAGATAGGGATTGAACAAATAGTCCCTTTTGCTACCAGACATGATAAAATAATGGATATTATATTATCCAACTTGGGAAACAGAGTGGCTAACATCAGCACTATAGCACCAGTGGGCAACAGTGATCACATGTGTGTGAAATTCAAGATTCAGGGTCAAGCTAGTCAGATCAGGATGGGAATTACCAAAAAGCTGAATTTTAGAAAAGTCAAATTTAGTATTATAAAGAGAAATATGGCCATTTGGGATTGGGAAATGGACTTTATAGGCCACTCAGTTGATGAGAAGTGGGAATTGATGACCTCTAAATTTAAAGGAGAAGTAGTCAAGAACATTCCTAGCATACAGAAATATGCTAATAAAAAAACAACTCCTAGATGGATGAAGCCCTATATTAAAAAAATAATTAACAAAAAGAATAGATTATTTAAATGTATCAAACATGGCAATACTAACATACTAAAATGCCAGCAGAATAGGCCTAACGGTCTTTCACGTCTGCTCGTTTGGTCAGCATCCACCCTGGGAGCTGACCTTGCTGCCCCCCTTGCCTTTTCTGGCTTCTCCCTTCCCAGTTCCGGATATTCTTGCTGCATTGGACTTTGCTTCCAGAACCCTTCCCCTGTACCTGTCCTACCCCCTCTTGAACCCCTTCACCATCTCTGCCTCCACCAGCCCCCTAGGCAGTGCATTCCATGGCTCCACCACCCTCTCAGTGAAGTAGCACCTCCTCCTTTCTCCCCTGAATCTTCCACCCTCCAGTTTCCACCCATGCCCTCTAGTGGCCCCCTCCTCCTTCCTTCGAAGCACCCTGACTGTTCCTCCCCTATTTACCCCTTCATGTACCTGAAGATCTCTATCATGTCCCCCCAATCCCTTCTCTCTTCCAATGTGTACATATTTAGTTCTTCAAGCCTCTCCTCATAGGTCCTGTCCCCCAAGCCCCAAATCATTTTGGTTGCCCTCCTCTGAACCCTCTCCAGGAGTTTAATGTCCTCTTCAAGTGTGGCCTCCAAAACTGCATGCAGTACTCGAGGTGCGGCCTCACCAAGCAGTTATACAGAGGGAGTATCACTTCCTTCCTTCTGAGGTGATCCCCTAGCGATGCATCCCAGCATCCTGTTGGCCTTGGCTACTGCCCCCCTACAAGTTTCTGAGTTGTTCATCTTGACATCCACCACCACCCCCAGGTCCCTCTCAGCCATCGAGACTTGTAGCATTCCCCCCCAGGGTGTACACTTGGCCCAGGTTTCTGGCCCCCAGGTGCAGTACCTTGCATTTCCCTGTATCGAACCTCAGCTTCCACTTTCTAGACCATCTTTCCAGAGCCTCCAGGTCCCCCTGTACAGGGCTTTGGTTAAGAAAATTAAATTGAACATTAAGCAATCAAAAGCACAACATTAATTTACCTTGGCCACTAGGGTGAATGACAACAAAAAGGTTTTTTTCTCCCATATAAATAACTTAAGGCGTACCACTAATTCAGTTGGCCCCTTTACAAACAGCTCAGGGACATCTACTAGTAATAAAGAAATGGCTGATATCCAAAATAGTTATTTTTGCACTGTACTTAACTCTGCTAAAACCTTGAAGGATATACCATTACCCAAACCCAGGCAAATAATCATTAACCGAACAGAAGTGCGCGAAAGACTCATAAAGATTCCAGTTAATAAATCTCTGGGGCCAGATGATATACACCCTAAAGTCCTGCATAAACTTGCATATTACATATTCTTACCCCTGACACACATATTTCAACATTCCTTTGATTCTGGTGATATACCAATGGGTTGGAAGGTCGCCACGGCACTGCCCTTCTCAAAAAAGGTCCCCAGACAAAACCCAAAAATGTTAGACCAATCAGTCTGACATCTTTAATGGGCAAAATATTGGAGAGTATAATTAAAGATCATATAAAGCAGCACCAACTTACACTTGAACTGGTGGACCCAAGCAAACATGTATTTACTAAAACCTGGTCTTGTCAAACTAATTTACTCACATTTTATGAAAAGTTTAGTAGGAAAATAGACAGGAGGAACCTGGTGGATATTATATTCCTTGATTTTGCCAAGGCCTTTGATAAATTGCCCCATTTCGAACTAGTTAAAACACTAAGGGCCATTCATTTGAGTAGTAATATCACTTGTTGGATTGCCAACTGGTTGGAAGAGCATAAGCAGAGAGTGGTGATAAATGGTGTATTCTCTGAAAGGGTTGAGGTCACTAGTGGGGTGCCTCAGGGTTTGGTCTTGGGTCCGATCCTTTTTAATATATATATTTTCTCACTGAAATTAGATTCTACAAATATTTGGCTGTCAAAATTTGCAGATGATTGTCATTTGGGTGCAGTGGTAAATGGGATAGAAAGTACCATAGCACTGCAAAAAGCTCTAGACTACATTTTCTCATGTACCGAGCATAACAATTTAGCTTTGAATATTAGCAAGTGTGAAATTATGCATTTGGGATCTCATAATAAACAGCATAAGTATTTCTTAAACAATGAACCCTTAATGAAACATACAGTGAAAAAGACCTTGGCGTGACCATAAGCCCTGACCTCAAATTTAATATACATTGTAGGGACCAAGTGAAAAAGGCCAACCAAATGCTAAATTATATTTTCAGGCATATTGCTAGTCGAGCTAAGGAAGTCATACTCCCCCTGTATGTAGTACTGGTTAGGCCTCACCTGGAATATTGTGTCCAGATCTGGTCCCCATATAATAAACAAGGTATAAGAAGGGTTGAAGCAGTCCAATGAAGAATGACCAGGTCCATAATTGGCATAAAAGGGATATCTTATCAGGAAAAATTGACAACACTCAGTCTTTATTCCTACAATATAGAAGGCAAAGGGGTGACTTGTGCATGCTATTTAGAGTGATGAACAACAACATTGCTAGAACTGAGCTTGGTCTAGTATTTAACCAAAGCAGAGTTAGCAGTAGGAAACACCCCAAGCAACTATATCTAGAAAAATGGAATCTGTTACTTAAAAAAAAACTGGTTCAGCCAAGGGGCTATTACAGCTTGGAATGCGCTACCAGTAGAAGTAATTGGAAGTAAAGATATGAATGCTTTTAAACATAACTTAGACAAGGTTATGGGCATTTAGGTCAAATATGGGGGCCAGTTTTAAATTATAACTTAGGATTGTTAAACTCGTAAATAGCAAGCATTACAGACGTAAGTCTATTCAAGCTTGAAGAAATCTATGAAATCTATGAACTCTATGAAACATCATATACTGTATATATACAGTGCCTTCAGAAAGTATTCACCCCCCTTGGATTTTGTCACAATTTGTTGTGTTACTACCAGAATTTTTAATGCATTGAAATGATTTTTTCCCTCTCAATTCACACAGCATACCCAACAATTTAAAGGGGCAAAAATATTTTTATTGTGTAACAAAAATTTATGAAACATTAAATATTGAAATATCTTATTTACCTAAGTATTCACCTTGAGTCAATACTTTGTAGAAGAGCCTCTGGCAGCAATTACAGCTTTTAGCCTTCTTGGGTATGTCTGTATCAGCTTTGCACATCTGAATTTGGGAATTTTTGCCCATTCTTCCTTGCAGATTTGCTCAAGCTCTGTCAAGTTGGATGGGGAGCGCCGGTGAACCTCAATCTTTAAGTCTTTCCACAGATTCTCAATGGGATTCAAGTCTGGGCTTTGTCTGGGCCACTCAAAGACATTCACCTTCTTGTTCTGAAGCCCCTCCAATGTTGCTTTGGCTGTATGCTTGGGGTCGTTGTCCTGTTGGAACGTAAATCTTCACCCCAGTCCAAGGTCTATTGCAGACTGATGCAGGTTCTCCTCAAGGATGTGCCTGTATTTGGCTCCATTCATTGTTCCCTCTATCCTGACAAGTGCCCCAGTCTCTTCCACTGAAAAGCATCCACATAACATGATGCTGCCACCACCATGCTTCATGGTAGGGATGGTGTTACATGGGTGATGAGCTGTGTTCAGTTTGTGCCAGGCATAGCGCTTTGCATTCAGGCCAAAGAGTTCAATTTTTGTTTCATCAGACCAGAGAATCTTTTGCCACATGGTCTCAGAGTCTGCCATGTGCCTTCTTGCAAACTCCAGGAATGCTATTATGTGGCCTTTTCTCAGGAGTGACTTCCATCTAGCCACTCTCCCATAGAGGCTACATCTGTGAAGTGCTGCAGAGATTGTTGTCCTCTGGACAGGTTCTCCCATCTCAGCCATGGAACTCTGTAGTTCTGTCAGGGTGGTCATTGGATTCTTGGTCACTTCCCTGACCAAGGTCCTTATTGCCCAGTTGCTCAGTTTGGGAGGATGGCCTGCTCTAGGAAGAGTCTGGGTGGTTCTGTAATCTTTCCATTTCCTAATGATGGACTTGACTGTGCTCCTGGGAACTTTCAACACCCTAGAAATGTTTTTATACCCTTCCCCAGATCTATGCCTCCTCACAATTCTATCACGGAGTTCTACAGACAGATTCTTGATCTTCATGGTAGAGTTTCTGCTCTGACATGCACTGTCAACAGTGGGACCTTATATAGACAGGTGTATTTCCTCTGAAATCATGTCAACCATTTGAACTGACAACAGGTGGACTCCATTGAAGTTTTAGAGTGATCTCACAAGGAAATTGTGGGTGAATACTTATCAAATCAAGACATTTCAGGTTTTTATTTTAAATTACATGTACAAAAAATTCCAGAAGTTTCATTCCACTTTGACAGTATAGAGTAATTTGTGTAGATACGTGACAAAAAAATCCCATATAAATGTATTTTAATTTGAGTTTGCAACATCACAAAATGTGACAAAAATCCAAGGGGAGGAATACTTGAAGGCACTGTGTGTATATATATATATATATATATATATATATATATATATATATATATATATATATATATATATATATATTTTTTTTTCATATTCATAGGTGTGGAAAGAAGAGTTATTACCATTATCCAGAATCTGGAGAGCATAGGATATTATCATATTTAAATTTTATAATTATTTTTCGTAATTTTAAAATAATTTTGGGTAAGGCCTGAGGTAAATCCAAGTGCATCATGGTAAAAAGTGATATTATAGCCTTTGTTCCAACATTATTACTTGCTACCCCTGTCCTCCTTCCCTCTGCCCTGAGTCTTCCCTACACTGACTGCCCCTCTGTTCTCCTTACCCCTATCCCCTCTCACTACTTCCTGACCAGATTTAGCCCTGCTGTTCCTCCTCTGCTTCTCCTAGCTACTCCTCTCCGGGGTCCCTAGTGCTCCAGCCCCCCTCACCCTCTCCAGCTCCCTCCAGAGACCCTGTACCTCCTCTTCCAGTCTGCTCAACCTTTAACAAATTGGATGACCCCCCAGTTTCCATAGTATATTCATCCAAACAGCCACCTCACAACCATTGCACTCCACTATCCTCCCTGTGCCTGCCACCCTCACTCCATGGTGCCCCCATTCCATCCACTATTCCGATGTCTTCAGCCATCCTTATTCATGCCCCTCCACCCCCAGTGAGATCCCCCAAATGTCCCATTTTCCTTCCCTCCATTATTTACACTTAACGTGAATGTAACCTCAATTTTGTATCACACAATCTGTACAGCATTAGCTGGATTACATATGTGACCCTACTAGCTTTCTTCTGAGTCCTTCTTTACCCCATTGGTCTCTAGCTTGCTAGCTCAGCAACTTTAGTTAACACATATATGTATGACCCTGTCAGTTTCAACATTAAACTTTCGACTTTAAATATGCAGTTACCCCTCCTTAACCCAAACTTGTCAGTTTGGCTTTCAAACTTGCAACTTTAAAACATTTAAACCTTAAAATCCAACTAGTAAAAGCTTGGGTGTCTGAACCTTTCACCACCTATTAGCTTTAAGAGTTAGCTCATATTGGAAGTTTTCAGCTCCTCAAGCTCCTCCCTCACAGCATTCAAGCCAATGGCACCCCTATTATGACAAATACCAGGGCTCTCAGGGACGCAGTACCCACATCCTTTACACTCTGAAAAGTTCAGAATGTGTGTTTGTACCCAATGTGCATCCCCAAAAAGCAAATGTCATTGGCCAGAACTCCCTCTCCACCAGCGTGCTCACCCAGTCCTTAATTACTGATTTTTAAGATTCCCTGCTTAATTTTTTATACATAGCCTAATGTCCCCTGCTGTGCACTGGTCCTCAGCTTTCTTTTATGACCACCATTCCCAAATGCTGGAAATCTTGCCCCATCACAGGGGAAACAAAAATCCAGGGGAAGAGTACACAGTGAGGGGGGGGATACTAACAACAACAAAAATGGAAAGGGACCTAAAGGTAAGCAGGCAATGTGAGAAGGCAGTAAGGAGGGCTGGGGGATACTGGGATGTATAGGGAGAGGCATCATTAGTAGAAAATAAGAAGTTGTTATCCCTCTGTACAGACAGTTGGTGAGACCCCGTCTGGAGTTCTGTGTGCAGGTCTGGAGACCCATCTCAGCAAGGGAGGAGGGGGTGCATGAGAGAAACTTTCAAGTACCTCAAGGGAATCAGCAATGTCCAAGATGTTAGCGCCTTTCAGAAAAAGAGATGTGCAAGAACAAGGGGGCATAATTTGAAGATAAAGGGGGATGGCTCAGGGGCAATGTGAGGAAGTATGTTTTCATGGAGAGGGTGGTGAATACATGGAATGGCCTCCCTGAGGAAGTCGTGAGGTCAAAAACAATGGGGGAATCCAAGAGCATGGGACAGACACAACGCAATTCTGGTGGGGGTTAGGAAAAAGTAAGCTGTTGGTTAAATAGGCTCTGCAGCTTATCCAATAGGTAGGAAAATGGGCAGACTGGGTGGGCCAAGTGGTCCTTATCTGCTGTCAAAGTCTATTCACAGCACAATGAGGAAAGCCACTCGATGATTGACCAACTCTTTCACTCAGTCACTGACCAACCCAATAACTCACTGACTGACACAGTCAGAGACTGACGGACTCAGACACTCACTCACTCATTGACCGCTGTACTCTCAGTAGCAAAACAGATGTAATGTGTGCCCAGGTTCAGTACAAGCAACACTTGACCCTTCCCCCCTTTTCAAGGAAGCCTGACAAATGACATTAAACTCCCCACCTCAAACTATTATTTACCCAACCACCTTGGACTTTCCAGTTGGGAGACGTGTGTGTGTGTGTGTGTGTGTGTGTGTATGTGTCACCCTGCAAGTATGCAACAAGCATAAGGGTGTTCATCTGGGTAGTGTGATAGAATCAACTTAGATATACAGTAAATACTTCTGGGGAGATGTCATTCTAAATCTGCTTATGTTCTGCAACTCTATGCAAACTCTGTACATTACAATGGCAGAGTATGGATCATAAAATGGAAAGAAAAATCCTTCGCTCTGGTGGTCATTAGTACTCACCTTCAACAGAACATCATTGTATAAGGTCAGCCACACACATGACCACATGATACACACAAATTGTGCTACATTTGACAGCTTGATTTTTGCCTTACTTGTAATGGGCACCTCAAACTCTGTCAGTACTACACAAGAATAAAAATGATAGCCCTCCTTCCCACTAAGCCAGTGCAAATGCATACAAAGTGAAATTAACTGTTTCTTTATCACACTGGTTCATAACACCAACAGACATACTCTCTTTTTTTGACAAAATAGTCTTTTTTTTTCTCTCTCTTAATCAAGTTGTTTCTGTCCCAGTCTCCACCAGCCCCTTCTGCCTCTCACCCACTCAACCAGAACACCCACCATCTCTGGGACTTCCCTAGCTCTCTAAGCCCCCCATGGATTACCCATGTGGTGGAGCGAGAGTGGGGAAGGGCTGTTCTCCCCCCCACACCCAGTTCACCAATCCAGGGCCCATTCGAAGGTGAGGGACCAGCAACAAGTGAGGAATTCATCCTGCCAGCAGGATCCATTTTCTCATTTTTTTTTCTCAGACTGCCCACCACCCCTGCTGCAGTGTGTAGCCTAAAATCTGGCCTCCACACTTATAGTGCATCATGTGAGGGAAAGTTCCCTGGCCTGCCACAAGTGCAGCGGAATGCTACCCCATCCCACCCCTGCTAGGAGCTCCACCACACTGCAGCACCTTCCCCCAGCCCGCCTGGCCAGCTCTCTAAACTTGTTCCCAAACTTAGGTTACTTGCATGGAGGCCTTGTCTCTTTGTTTCATACATCATTTGTGAGTGGCTTTACAGGGTCATAGAGCAAGCACCATGAGCACATGCACTGGTAATCAGCAGAGGGTGCAGTCTCACTCTGCTCTTCGTTACAGTTACTGATTGGTCCCTGCTGGTTCCTCCTTGTCCAAAATACAGAACTCACCCACAGTTTACCCTGTGGGGGGGAGAGCAAGTGAGAGAAGGGAGGGGAGAGAGACACATTCAAAACAATAGAGCACCTGCAGCACCACCTACTGGCCAAAACAAAAACAAGAGCTTTTTTTCTTTAATATAAATTCAAAAATGAACTTAACATTTTTTAGCAGTTTTTTATTTTTCTATTTTTATGCATTTAAATGAGACATTTTATAATTGCAATGATGCATTCCAGGCCAGGGTGCATGTCATGAGGATAACACCACTTCTTGAGTGCTGGTTGCACAAGGCCTGCAGCTTCATGCCTACCCACCCAAGATATGATGTTATCCCAACATGAGAAAGGCCAAACCCTCTCATGTATTATTATTTAAATGACTTTTTTTTTGCCAAGAATCTTTTAAGACAATACAAACAAAAACAGAGAATCCTTCAAGATGAGTCTAATAATAGCCCCCAACCCCTCATAATGCCTTTTAATATTTACTGCACGGAAGGGCCCTTCACAGTCAATGATAATAACTTGTGTATGGTTCTCTTACATTAGACTAGTGTCGATCACAACAATGTGGTGCATCTCGCACTAGAGGGGCTTTGCTATTAATAACCGGTTGGTGTGGCATCTCTAGCCCCAGAGGGTTTCCTTACTTACAACCACTCTGTATGGCATCACACACCTTGGAGGGGCTTTCTTTACTTCCTGTTATATAATGCTAAGTTCTTGGTGTTAGTGGAGGACTACGGACCAGTATTAATAGTGTAGCACAGTGATATACTATTTGCACTACTTACAGTTAATGTGATTCAGGTGATCAGTTTGTCTTTCTTTTAATTTGCTTAAGTTGGATGCTCTACTACCAACCCTCCTGTCACTTAAAACTAAAAAGAAAGGGGATTGCATGGACAGGCCCCCATCTTAAAAAGGAAACACTGTAACCATAACATTACAGGTATGCATTGACAGTTTTAACCAAGCACAAATAGCAATGTGTAGTACAGTGCTGCAATATTAATGATGGTCCTTAGTCATTCACCAACACCAAGATCTTTTTACAATTTATAGCATTGCTTTACAGCTTTTCTGTAGTTTGCATCCTACTGAGTCAGCATCCTTTGGACTGGTTTTGGCCACTGCACCACTCTTCCTCCTACAATAGCAAAAAAATCCATTTTAGGGTTCTGGTGACACAAAACCACTTGAACTTTGCTTTCATGGTTATGATGTAACCTTAACCCCTTGATAGAATTATAGGCTAGCCTTGTGTAGCTCCCCAGCTATTATTGTATTTGTATAATTCTAAATTCAACTGCTTTGAAAGCACTATGGTAATAAAGTAGCAAATGGCATCAGTACTGCTCTCATATTGTCTCACATTCCCTAATCTAATTACCAGGTTTACTGTGGGATTTAGAGGTCTGTAGGTATATTCATGTGACATTTGATACTTATTTATCTCCACTAAAAATCACAAACATTTCGATGGCATATAATGTGACTCCCATAGTGCAGTTTTTCATAAATTGCTGGATGTGGAAGCACAAATCTATCTCATTAAAAAAACTGTTTTGAGCTAAATAGCATTTGATAAGGTTTCTATACATAGGAAAAGTCAGGAAGGACTATAAATCTCTGATTAGTCCCATTCCCAATTAAGCATGAAGGGGTGAGTTGTTTATGTTTGCTGGAGTTGATGGACTTTTTGGGATGGGGGTGAGGGCAGGCTAAAGGCTGCTAACCAGGGCTTTTAGCAGGGGCTCCAGCAAACCAGTGACACACACTGAAACAACAGAAAAAGAGAATGGCTCAGCGTCACTTCCACGGAAACATGTTTATAGGTAAACAAACGGCAAATGGCAGACTGCACTGGCTTCCCAACACACGGCAAATGCAGCTCAGTGTAACAATAGTCCTGTGTAAATTTGATCACGTTGTTTTCTTGCCTTAGGCAAGCTGCCTTTCCAAATCAGGAAGGGGGGATTTCTCAGAGCAATGAAGACACGCTGCCAGGAAGAGAAGCATCAGTCCCTTATAACATATAGTAAATGTGCTACATCTGCTGTTGGGAGTCATTTGAATTGCCTTGTTTGAAAAGTGCAACTTTTAAACTCTCAGGCTCCTGATGGCAACAGGGAGAAGGCAAAACATGAAAATCTGAATTAGTTGCCAATTGTTTTAGTTACCACAGTACTAGTAACTTTTCTGGGGCCCAAAATTGTAAGGAGGAACAGCTGAACAGTGGCCCCATCCCTTCCCTCCAGCAGAGGCAGAGATCCAATAAATCAGCATGAGTTCAATGGTAATCAGCAATCAGACTCAGGAGGCAGCTGGTTGAGCAAGTTCAGAAGGAAGGTACATCCTAGGAGTTCACAAAGAAAAATCCCAGCTCCTGTAAATTTCTATCTGCTGTGTTTGTGGGACTATAGAGAGGCTCAGCCACTGATCAGGTAACACCCTCCTCAGTGTGCAGCTATGGAGCAGCAACTGAAAAAGCAGATTCTGGTCAGATCCACCATGGCTGCATAATGAAGTTAGTGAAGTTGTGTGGAATTGTTAAGGAGGTATGAAGAAACAACACAATGATTTGTAAGTAGTAAGATTTGTTTAAGTTTGTGTTCTAAAGAAGGAATGCACATTATTAGGAAAATCTATGGAGGTGTACATTTTAATGGAAGGAATAGGAAGCTTATAAAAGAACCCCAGAGCAAATGCCACTGATATATCTGTTATCCCAGATGATATTTGTCAGACAGACAAATTTTAAAGAAAACATAATTGCACATATCCCAATAATGCAAAGCATCAAAGGAAACATATGCAAATCCCCATGATGGTACAGAAGATGGCAGTACATGAAAAAGTAATGGCTGGCTATGTTCAGCCTTGGGATTATTTATGCATTTCTTTTATTTATTTTTTAAAGAGAAACAGGGTTTGTGTCCATGAGGTGATGTAAGTTATATTTAAGCAATGTGTTGATGTCAGGAAGTCAGGTGTAATGATGATGGACTGTTAGAGAAAATGTGATATTAACTTTCAGAGCGGGTCGCTTTTGATAAGGGCAAGGTAGTTATGCTTGTGATAATGGGAATATTAGGAAAGTATGAGGTCTACACAGAAGTAGAGTACAAATATGCACAGTTTCTTAAGTATGTGCTCAGATTGCAGGCAAATGTGATATGCAGGTTTGTCTCAGAAATAGGTAAAACTAGCCATACATGCAATTAATAGAAAGATAGATAATTACATAGACATATAGCTAGAGAGAAATGTAGACAGACAGGCAGAATAAGAATGACAGTGAAGTATTGAAGTGACACCAACCGTACCCCAACCCCCCAGACATGGACAGGCATTGGGGTGTGCCTTTGGGTCATTGCCCATAATACTCACGCCATTTCACCTCACCCTACTCTGCAGACACAGACAAGAATCGAGGTGTGCCTTGGGGTTTTCAAACTTTACACTCACCCCATTCCATAAGGAAAAGTGCTGAAACGGGTACAGTATAAAAGAAAGGAGTGAACTTTGGGGCTGAAGAGTCAAAGGCACACCTCGATATCTGTCATTGGCTGCAGGGTGGGGATGGGGTTGGAATGGTGTGATCATTACTGTTGAAAATCCCAAGTCGCACCCCTGATGCCTGTCAGTCCCTACAGTGCATGGTGTTATGGTCAGAAACCCTAATGCCCTGGGCGTGTCTTGATATTTTCACTCCAAGTTTTCAGCATGTGCTTTTTGTGACCCCACTGCATGAATAGTGATACTATCAGTTCATTAGCCAAAAGGAGATTTTGCACAGCGATTGTGCCATTTGGCACCACTGGGCAAACACATTTTGAACAGGATGTAAAAAATGGCAGTTGTACATTTCTTGCTTCAGTAACACAAACACACACACACACACACACACACACACACACACACACAAACACACCAGAACACAGTGGCAAAATGATTAGATTTGTCTACAAGTACTATTTTCACCGCAAGTTGGAGCATGGCGGAGGGAGGGAGTTAAGGCTGGAGATCAGTTATGATCCATGACATAACCACATGGTCAGAATATTAAATCTTTTAAAATAAACATAAATGCAAAAGTAACCACTTCAAGAAGAAAATGCAAACTGTGATACTTAACAGTTATAGGGTAAGTTAGCACATCTGGACTAATTTGCTACATATGCATCTCAATTGCTAAGAGGTTCTGACCATGTTCACCCTTCTTCAAGCCAAGCTAGCAACAGTATGTCTAACAATAACATGGATGGAAACATTATGCTATATTTTCAACAAGAAGTTAACATTTTAAAAAGACAGTGCTGTAGACCAAGAAGCAACATCTGTAGGTGCATTCATTATGATAGCCAAGATATGTTCTGGCTGTGTTCTGTAAGACTAACCAGTGGGAGAAGTAGGGGAAAGGGACAAAAATCTAAAATAGAACCATTTAACCCATTTGTGATTTAAAGATGCATGGCAGAAATGCAGCTTCCAGAACTGAACACCATATTTCAAATGAGACCTCACCAGTGATCTACACAGTGACATCACCACCTCCTTCCTTCTGCTGGTAATACCTCTCCCTGTGCACCACAGCATTCCCCTGGCTCTCCTCACAGCTTTGGTACATTGTTTAGCCACCTTTAGGTCATCCAATATGATTACCCCAATATCCCTTTCCATTTTGATGACCATCAGCCCCCCATAATCATTCCCTGGGTTTCTGCAACCCTTCCTTACACAGAAGGCAGTTAGTGCATCTGGACTTATTTGCTGCATATGCATCTCAACTGCTAAGGGGTCCTGACCATGTTCACCCTTCCTCAAGCCAAGCTCGCTACAGTATGTCTAGCAATAACATGAATGTAAAGATTATGCATAATCAGTGGGAGAAGTAGGGGAAAGGGATAGAAATCTAAAATAGAACCCTTGAACCCATTTGTGATTTAAAGTTGCATGACAGAAATGCGGCTTCCAGAACTGGACACCATATTTCAAATGAGGCCTCAACAGTGATCTACGCAGTGACATCACCACCTCCTTCTTTCTGCTGGTAATACCTCTCACCAATGCACCACAGCATTCCACTGGCTCTTCTCACAGCTTTGGTACATTGTTTAGCCACCTTTAGGTCATCCAATATGATTACCCCAAAATCCCTTTCCATTTTTATGACCATCAGCCCTCCCAATAATCATTCCTTGGGTTCCTGCAACCCTTCCTTATTCAGCAGAAGGTTAGTGCATCTGGATTTATTTGCTGCATATGCATCTCAATTGCTAAGGGATCCTGACCATGTTCACCCTTCCTCAAGCCAAGCTTGCTGCAGTATATCTAGCAATAACATGAATGGAAAGACTATGCATATCAAAACTTACTAATTATGCTGTGCATACCCTAAGACTCAAAGTGTGTCTCCTTTGGCTGCCATGATGTCTGCGTTTAATTCTAAACAAAAAATGTAACAAGACACTGGCCTCCACTGGAGATATTAAACAATAGAGCAAACTGCACTCTGGGAATATTGCCTGGGACAAGATGCAATATAAAAGCCTGAATTGCAGGTTCCAGGGAGTATAAACTCACCAGGAATGTTAAAAAAATACCCCTCCCCACTAATTCACAGGTGTCAATGAATGTATTTGTTAAACATGCTGGTTCATTTTCTTGCTTCCCGCATGGTAAAAATGTGAAACTACATTTGTGTTATTTTAAATGAGTGATAAATGGCATGTCCAGGGGGATGGCAGCTGTGATAGTTGTTCCAGTCTTTCTTTTCACTGATATAAACTAAGCCAGGAAAAAAGTAAGTAGAAAAAAAACCAACAACCAGCCTTTTGTTTCTGCAAGTAGTTGTTAATTGCAGCTGGTATTTTTAACATGTGCAAGACAACTCCACTTCTCAAACTTAAAAAAAAATACACTTCATCAAAGGTTGTATTTACCAAGTACTGTGCCCATGATTAAAATAATTTGAACCCCCTCCCCAAGAAAGTGCCCTCACATGAACTTGCATGATTAACTGTAAAGACAATTAAAACAATGCATTTCTAAATACATTACTAACACCAATGCTTTCAAAGTTTTGAAACTACTAAAAAGATAAACTATATATCATATGGTCAACAAATATTGTTAATCCCAAAAGGTGAACTTTGTTTTAGTATATAAATATTTAAGCAATACCTGTGGCTCTTTCAACCAGAAAGCTGTGTCTATTGTTTTCCTTGGAAGCTGTAGTTTCAAACACTTCTTAATTAGTCTTTCCTTTTCAGACACCAGGTGGCTCTGATAATCATTTGTTCCAAAGGATTTTAAGTCAGTTTGAAAGCATTAAGTAACTTCTGTTCTACTAGACCTTAACAAAATGCAGGGACTCTACAGACTTGTTCTGTTCCTTGGTCCAGATCCCAAACTAGTGAGTCTTGTTTCAACATGATAGATCCACCTCATGCTTCTCCCACATGAATCAAAAAAAGGTGGGGGGTGGATCTTTAAGAGCTTCTCGGGTGGAGGTGGGGTGGCTCTTAATCCCCCCAAAAAACAATGCTGCCTCCCACTACTCAGGTTCCAGTTCTTGTACCACCCATTTAAGAAAGAAAATAGTACCCTGTAACCATTGACTAACATGAAACCATATTTATTTGAGGGTAGTAAACATTTCTTGGAGGAGGGTAAAGTGGAGGAGACTATTTACACCTTCAGTCAATTCCACGGGCAGAAAATATGACATCACTCCTTTTGTACATGTGAGACGTCTGCAGACTCCACCTACTGCAGCCGTAAAAATAGGGAAAAAAAGCTTTGCTATGCAGAGTCAGAGATCCCAGGTTCCTCATCCACCAATAAGGTTAAATTTAGGAAATAATTTGCTGTTCTCATAGTGATGTAAAAAAAAGGATTGAAATCTAGAGATTAGGGCAAAAATAAACTGCTGTAACATATCTTAACAGTATTGTATCTAGGAGATTTGGCTTCTGAATTCTCCCTCTGTGAGTTCATTTCTGTTCTGCAAAAACTTCCCTATACATTTTTTGGGTGTACCTCCCTTGTGGTTCCATAACAGTAGGTAATTTCCATTGTGAACCATGTTCCATTTACATTTTTTTCTTGTGTGCTACTTTTTCTTTGTATCAACTGCTTTTTTGTCAAGTTTGCCATTTTTGTTGTGCAGTTGTTTTTTGGGTTGCAGCTTTTATTTATGAGTTGAGTTGCTGTTTTTAATTGTTCATCTATTTATGTGCTTTCATCTTCTATTTGTACTGTCATTTTATTGGTTAGTTAGGCTTACTTTTTGCAGGTGCTTTATTTTTCCATTTTGTTTGCATTCACAGTTTACTTGTTTTCCTGTTTGCATTCATGTTGTTTCATATTACTTTTTTGTTTGCATTCATTTTTAGGTTTGCTATACATTTTGCTCATTTTTGTTTGGATCAATTTTGTAGTTGCGCTATAGCTGTTTGTTTGCATTTCATTTTTTTAATGTTGTTTCACTTTTTTGTTTGCATTTCTTTTTTGGGGCATTGTTGCTTTACTTATTTGATTGCAAATTACTTTTTCTGTATTGCAGGTTACTTTTTTGTTTATGTTTTGCACTTCAGGGCCATCACACATTTGGCTGAAAAGAAAAGCTCACTCTGGTTAGGAGTAGGTAGTCAATTTAAAGGTCTTGTCCCTTTTTTCACCGGGCAGAGTTTGAGAGATATTTAGAGCACTAGCCATCCTATAACTGGAGCTTAAATCTGGGCCTTATGTAGTGTATATTAACATTTTGACCAGGATTCCCTCAGAAGGACTTCAGAAAGGTTTTTCATCACCTGGCAGAAACAGGTATACCGAGGAATATGTCTCTGAAAAATGACATTTCCATATTTTTATCATAACCCTGAAAATATTCCTGTGAGTTTGGTATAGTAGGATGGCTGAACTTTTAAGACTTGCTGTGTATTTTAAGTTGGCTAAAATTTTGCTCTTCTAAGAGGACAGACCCAGTTTGATTGGTTTCCTGGGTTGGTTGCTTTCCAAGGCAGTTGTATAATTACATCTTTGAATAACTATTTTAGATTATAGGTAGGAAAGTGTATTATAATGCAAAATGGATTTGTGTTTGATTGAAGCTCCTAGGCTTAGATGTTTTATGTTATGTCTGCCTTTGATCACTTGAAAACCTCAAATTGCACTATTATTGCTTATTCAGTTTTCATGAATTGTCTGCAAACCTGATAACCTCACTTTTTGATGTAACATTCTACTGTTATTATGTTGTATTGTTATATATGTAATACATGTGTACTGTCTTATTAATACTACAATGACTGAAAACCTACCAAACTTGAACAATGAGCAGAAATACCTCCAGCACGTCCTTATAATTGAATAACTCCTAGAGATGTTGATAGTGGCCTTGTTTTCAAGAAAACAGCTTACCAGCGTATGAGACATTTCAATGTGTTTTCATTATGTAAAACAATAAGTATAATGTTAAAAAAGAAACACATGAACGTAAAACCAAATATCCCTCAACCCACCCTGTTGCACCTTTTATAGTAACAAAGAACATTTCAGAGATGATAGCCACTGACTTGCTGCCATATAACGACAGAATATGTAGGATTGAGGCAGCTGATTGAGTGCCTTGAACCTCAACATAATATGCCATTTAGAGAATATTTTTTTTCAACAAGAATTCCAGATCTGTGTGATGTTGTATATAAAAGACTCAAATGAGTTTTGGCCAGTGCTGTTGGGAGGGTGGTGCATCTCACAACAGATATCTGGAAAAGCTGTCAGCCTGAACCCTTCATGTCTATCACTACACATTGAGCTTGTTTTGATTATAATTATTTTTTTATATTTAATAAACTTTATTTAGGAACATAAAAATGCAGAGAAGCAGTTAGCAATGACTTTGTACTGGTGGGTAATAGAATACAACAGAGGTACCATACAATAGTGAAAGAAAAGAGCAAACAAGCTCTGAATAAGTTTTGTTCTCTCTGCTAAATATAGTAAACTATTAATTTTAATATTTACAGTTTATTCCCAAGCCCTCCCCTCCCAATCCCTTCCTGCCCAACCACCAGAGTGAAAAACATAGTTTGAATGAGGGTATAAGTGTTGCTTCTTATCCCAGTATACCCTAACTGCTAAAAGGAAAAAGGAAAAAAAGGAGGGAAAATTATAAATATATGTACAGTATGTAACAGTAAGAGAAGTTTCCAGTTGATCAATGCACAGTTAATAATGTATGCAAAGGTTCCCAAATGTGTTTGTATCTTGATAAGTTGTCAAACAGACTCACTATGAGGCACTCAGCTTGCAATGCAAACAAAATTTCTTTCTACCATTCCAAAAATTGGGGGATGTCTTGATCTAGCCAATGTCAAAGGATGACCTTGTTGGCACATACTGAGATTAAAGCCATGTGTGCCTTCTGATTGGCAATGAAAGAGCCTGTATAGTCACCTACAATGCATATTTTGGAGAGGAAGGTGTCAGAGAGCCCCAACAACAGATCTAAATGAGATTGAATTGAATTCCAGAAGGGAACAACCTTCTGGCAGGTCCAGAGTGTATGGTATAAGGAGCCAGGTTCTTGCCACATCTGGAGCAGAGGTAGTTAGGTAACCAACACATCCTGTGCAAATTAACAGGAGTATAATAGGGATTATGGATAATATGGAATTTCATTAGGTGGTATCGGTTCCATTTTATTAATTTATACAATTGCTTCCAGATGAGTGGCCAGTTCCTGGAGGTTACAGTGGGTGGAGGAATCTGGTCCCAATCATACACCCTGGGGCCCTCACTGGCAGTTAGACACTTGTGCAGTGATCTATAATAGTATGATATTAGGTGTGAGGAAGGGGCTGAGGAAAAAAGTGGGAAGACCACAGTGCCTAAAGGGCTAAACCATGTTCCTGTACCAAAAAACTGTGTAAGCATGTGAGATATTTGGAAAAACTTGAAACAAGAAGTGGTGGACCAGTGACATAGTGTCTGGGCTTATTGGAAAGATAGCATTTTTTGATTATGTGTAAGAGCAATAACTTTGTCTGCACCTATGTCTGGCCAAAATCACTTGGAGAGTATCTGTCCAGCCACCCACATTAGGATTCCAAAACAAGGGTTGAGAGTATCCTCAGTTGGGTTAATCTTAAGTGAAGAACAGAGTTGCTAACAGATGTGGAGGGATGATCCAAGGGGTGTATCCTGCAATGGGTGGGGTAACTTTCCTCTAGATAGAAAGAGGAGTGCTTTGATATCTATTCCATGGGCAGAACAGAGAAAGTATTCTATGTCTACCCATTGTGGAACATGTGCTTTATTAGAGCTGTTCTCTGGTGTTTGCAACCTGTAAGAAATTTTATTGAGATGTAAGGCTAAATAATACAGATAAAAATTAGAGACTTGTAGACCTCCATCCTGTTTAACTCTCACCAATTTCGAGAATGCCTGGCAAGCTGCTTTACCATGCTATAAGAAAGAGGCAAGAAGCCTGTGCACCTGGGTGAACCAGGATTGGGGAAGGGCTAAGTTATACATCTGAAGGGGGTATAATAAGTGGGGTAAAATATTAATTTTAATAATATTTAGTCTACCCCACAGGGAAAGAGGTAGCATTAACCAGTGGTCAAGGTCTACCATTAAACGGGACATAATAGTGTCCAGATTGAATTGTTTGAATTTATGGGAAGAAGTACTGAGAAAAATGCCTAGATATTTCAGTTTGTCTTTCCTCCATGCAAAGCCCAGATGTTCCACATCCACTCTAAATGTTACATTATTAAGAGGCATGATCTCAGTTTTAGAGAGATTAAGTTTATAATTAGAAATGGCACCAAACTGGGAAATGATCTGTAGGGCCACAGGCTGGGAGTTAGCAGGGGAGGATACATGAAGCAGAATATAATTTGCATAGACCGAAAGTTTATAGTCATTATTACTAACAGAAATGCCGTTGACTTGGGAAAAGGAGTTGAGCTTACAGATCAGGGGTTCTAAAAAGAGATTAACTAGGAAAGGGGAAACGGGGCAACCCTGTCTGGTACCATAATGTAAGAAGAAGGGTTGGGAAAACATGCCGCTGCATAGTATACAGGCAGTTGGAGAGGAGTATAGCACCCTGAACCATCATATGAATTCCAGAGGAAAATTGTATTTTGCTAGTAGGGCAAACAAGTAGTCCCATGATACTCTATCAAAAGCTTTTTAGGCATCCAGAGACACCAAGGCCACTGAAGAGGAAAGGTCCCTGGCCACTGAGAAGAGATATGCTAGTTTTCTAAGCTGGTCAGCCGAGAGTCTACCTTTTACAAACCCCACCTGTTCCCTGCTTATCAACAAGTCCCATACTAGCCCCAGTCTATAGGCCAGCATCTTAGAGAATATTTTAAAGTCTACATCAATAAGTGATATTAGTCTATAGTTAGGAATCAACAATGGAGCCCTGTCTGGTTTGGGAAGAACCACGATGGAAGCTGCAGTTAAGGAAAGGTCAGATAGGCCCCTGTCAAAGCTATAATTGTAAGTGTTTAGAAGAATAGGGGCTACCTGGTCTCTTAGAGCTTTATAAAAGTGTGTGGTAAATCCATCCGGACTGGGGGTCTTGTCTGCAGCCAGGGCGTCAATAGCTTGGGAAACTTCAGTCAGGGTCAAGGGGGCTTTTAGAATAGCCAGGTGACAGTCCACCAATTTGGGAAGCATGATGTCTTGGAAGAAAGATCCAAAGTGGGACTGACTAAATGGAAGGGAGGGCGGACCATATAACTGTTGGTAATATAGTTTAAAGGCATCTACAAAATCTTGGGGTGAGGTGAGGAGTTGATCCGAGTTGCTGCATATCAAGGGAACAATGTTGTCCACTACTTGTGAATGGAGGTGAAGGGCTAGCAGTTTCCTGACCTGCTCCCCTTGATCAAAATATTTTACCTTAGAGCATAGTATCATGTGTTCTGCTCTTTCCCCCAGTAAGGTATTATATTGAAACTTAATTTGCTCTAACCTTTCCCATTGCGATTGAGGGGAAGTCAATGATATGTGCTCCTCAAGGGCTCTAATTTGTGCTAACAGAGGTAAGAGAGGCCGATGTCTGTTTCTTATGTCTAGCTGCTAAGCGGATTAGTTCTCCATGAAGTGCACACTTCAAGGCCCCCCACAGGACGTCAAGTTTGGGCATTGAAGGAGAGTTGGATACCATAAAATTTAAGATAAAAGATTGGGGATGTTCTAATAATTCTTTTTAAGTAACTGATTATTCAGAATCCATACTTTATCTCTGGACAATGAGGGAGTTACGTTTAATTGGAGAAAAACAGGATGGTGGTCCGAAATGACCTTGCCTGAATAATGACATAAAGTTATCCCAGGAATATAATCTACTCCTATCAAGAAGTAGTCAGTCCTGGAGAGGGAGTTGTGAGGAAGGGAGTGGAAAGAGTACTCTCGACTGGATGGATTGAGAACCCTCCATGGGTCTACCAAACCCATCAACCACATAAACTCCTGGAGAGCTACCTGTCCAGGGAAAAGCTCTTGTCAAGATTAATTGGTCTTGTCCAACTCGCTACATTGGACTAGGTTCCAGTCACCGCCTAGAATTATTGAAAGGGAAATCCAGGGGGCTAAGATGGACATGAGGTAGTAAAAAAAACTAGGATTATCGGTATTGGGGCCGTATATTGCACCCAGTACTACTTCTAAGTATCCTAAAAGGGCCCTAATAAAAATGTAGCGGCCCAGCGGTTCAGCTGTTTCCTGGAGGAGATGGAAGGGAATTCTACTAGCTATAAGGATGGCTACCCTTCTCTTGCGGGAGTCTAGGCCCATGCCAAATGTTTGTCCTAGAACCTCCTGAAAAGGAGAATCTGGGAGGAGGGTAGGTGGGTTTCACATAAAAAGACAACATTCGTTGGAAGTTTATTTAAATGGAGGAGGATTTTAGACTATTTGTGGGAGGACTGTGCACCTTTAACATTCCATTTGCAAAAACTGTATGCTGTCATTTTACATAACATAGGATAAGAAAAGCTCAAAAGACAGGTTAAGATGCGGACAATCAATCAAATGAAAAAGTGGCAGCAACAACAATGATGAAACCCCGACTCGGGTGGTACCCTCCCACCCCTGATTTCTAAGCCTACCTACCCCTATCTTATAAGAAACAATCCCCCAAACCCCTAGAATGAAGATTAATATCCATAGTAATAGTATATAACATGAAACAGATCTAATTATCCATAGCCTTTCCCACCCACAAACCTCCCCCCACTTACTTACTAGCTGGTGCATGAGACTCATTCCACACATAGCACCTCCCCCCCCCACTTAATTGCATAACAAGCTAAACAATTATTACAACCTTAAACAACCATCGTAACTATAAATTTTCTAAATCTTTCTTTACTCTCTATTACTACTTTTACCTTTTAACCCCTGTGCCCCCTTCCAAGGTTTAAATACAACATCTTCTACTTTTTAGCTACTCTCCTGGGCGGGGGGGGGGATCAAGGTGGACCAGGTTATGATCTCAGTAACCTTAAAGTTTGATTAGATGTTCCCAATTTTGAAAGTACCACAAGCTTCAGCCCTTGGGAGAAAGAACAACCTGCTCCTCCCATCCAGAAATAACTATGGGCCATGAACTATGTCTAAATCTGGTTTTCTTTCTGACCCAGTAACATATTGCCAGATCAATAGAGACAATGTAGTAGTTGTACTTGGTTGGGCTTAACATGTAACCGAGCCCCCCCAGGTTTAAAGACTGATGGCAGGGCAGCCCATGCCACCAGAGAGAAAGCCATGCATCATCCAGTCTTCACAGTAAAATCCATGCTGACCAAGCTCAATTCACAGGTGTACAGTCAAAACCTAGAGGGAGTTGGCTGAACAAGGCAGTGACAGCTCACGAGAACAGCAGTAGTATAGGAAACATCAGAGGACAAATCGCTCTGCTCTCAGAGGCAATGTCCCTTTCAACCCACAGCAGTAATCAGCAGATCCAACACTGGAGGCAGACCCACAATAGAGAGAGAAGGCACAGAGCTCCATTCCTTCTCACAGACTTGATTTTGCCAGCAAATTCTGTGTCCCAACAACAACGGGCATCAGGAGGTGATCAGGGCTCAGACAGTACTGTTCAAAAAGAAGAATGGTTGGTCTGTGGGCTTAAAGGGGAGAGGTTTCTGGTCTGTGGTGGTGAAGGGTCAATCCAGACCATAACAAGAAAACTATACTGCATATTTAGAAGATATCAGGAGTTGAAGCAACTTGAATCTAGGTCTTGAAGGGAGTGCAGTTCAGGGATTCCTGAAGAGATCTGGTAGGAGTTTTGTAAGTTCCTGGGTAGCGGTAGCTGCTGTATCGCAGGAGTGCCATTTATTGTTAATGTGCACCTGTAATCAAGCAGGGTACTGCATTCTGAATTTTAGTCTGGCAGCTATAATTTTAGAGACCACTGGGTGAAAAGAAGCTCACTTTTGTTGAATCCCTGCTGGAAGATCCTGCATCAAATGTAGTTTCTTACCCGCCCAAAGTATATCATTTAAATCTCTTGTTTTTTGCAAAATTAACTGCTTGTCTAGAAAGTTTAAAAGTTTTAACATGAAGGGACAGGAAGGCAAACCAACTGGGGGCTTGGGTTGAAGTCAGTGGTGCTCTCATTCTATAATGTATGCTGGGTCATTTGGAGAGGAATCAGCCACCCTCTTCAGAAGCTTCTGTGCAAATTGAATTGGGGTGGTCCCTTCTTCTCCCTCCGGTAGCCCAGAAATTATTAAATTGTTTCAGCGGCTACATACCTCCAAGTCCTCTAGTTTGGACTCCAATTTAGTTATTTTTTGCCACACAGCCAAGGCGTCAGATTCTGCCCGATCCCTCCAGGTCTCTAGGGAAAAAGTATGGGATTC
Organism: Neoceratodus forsteri; assembly: GCA_016271365.2. Taxonomy (NCBI): domain Eukaryota; kingdom Metazoa; phylum Chordata; order Ceratodontiformes; family Ceratodontidae; genus Neoceratodus; species Neoceratodus forsteri. Next base: position 14,881,606 of record CM057454.1, read on the forward strand.
TACATCCCCCATGCATTTGCCCAGGTTGTCCAAGTCTGACCAGAATGTTTTAACCTGTAGAGTGAGCTCCTGAATTGCATTAGTTAGTGGTTCCAAGGCTTGCAGGAGACTGTCTTCTGTCAGCAGGGGAGGTATCACCATAGCAGTAGAGGAGCGGCCTGAGTGAAAGTTATGAGCCTTAGGGTGTTTGGATTGCTTGTCTGGTGTCTGCGGTGTGCTTGGGAGGGGCCTGTCGCATCTCCGCTTTGGACATGAGGCCTGTTTGAATCTGATTAGGGAAAATTTAGAGAACACAAGCAATTCCGTCCCACATGCTCCCACTGCTGACACAAAAGAGACTGCCCTACAGAATGCAAAACAGATCTGACAAACTGTATGATCACAAAAGTTGGTAAAGAAAAATGACATAAAATGCTTCAGTCTGACCACTATATTAAAGCAGCAAACTTGGAGCCATGATAAAAAGTAAAGCAACTACCGAATAATGATGACACTTCTTTTGAGATAGACAGGAAATAACTGAAGTGCATACTATCATGGAACAGAGTACAGAATGGGTGTTTACTAGCTTCATAAAGGTGATTGTGTTAGTTGATATCCATGGCACTCCAGTCATTACATCATGGGTTTTAGTCCACCTGATAGGCTATGATGCACATGTAACCTAGGATCAAATTTTGCAGTATACCTAGGTCCCAGGAGTCCCTGCTCCTCAGTTTTATTCTTCCATAGCTGAAAAGAAGGTTATTTATACAAACATGCCACTTTGAACCATTTGAGGGAAAAAAAATAGATTCTTGAGAGAGGAGAGTGTCCCAGCACTACCTTTTATTTTCCTAGTAATACATTTCTATAACTCGGTCACCTAATGTGACCGATGGGAGGAATAAATTCTTTCCTAACTAATGCTATTACTTCAGAAGAAAACATTTTCTACACCTTTGATGCGTGTGGGCACTATTCTAGTCATCAATAACTGAAATAAATGTAAGATAAACATATCAGGACCACTTCTTGTTCTAGCCTACAATTTTCTTGCCACTCTGATTGCTCTGATGGGAGGGCCATGGAGTGCCATGGATATCAACTAACACAATCACCTTTACCAATTGAGTAAACACCCATTGAGTCATGTTGAATATCCATGGCACTCCAGTCATTACATCATGGGTTTCAATTAAACAGTAGTACCATTCTCATCAGGGCAGGACAGAGTGATCGAAGAGTGGCTAGATGTACTGGCTGCTGTGAGAACTTTGTTTGCAAACGAGGCCCTCTGTTTGTATAGAGCTTCAGGCCTGTAATGTCTAGCAAAAGTATGAATGGATGTCCATGTTGCTGCCCAGCTAATATCTTCTGAAGATGCACATGCCTTTTCGGTGCAGGAAGTGGCCACCACCCTGGTCGAGTGTGCCTTGATACCTTCTGGCGGTATGAGGTTTTTTGCTTTGTATACCTCTTGTATAGTTCTCTTGAGACAGCTGGCAACTGACATCTTTGAAGCTGCCTTACCCTCTTTCTGCTCTTTTGCATTGATGAATAGTGTTTCTGTCTTGCACATAAGCTGAGTTCTAGTGATATATGTTGCCACAGTGCTTCTAACATCCGAATAATGTGGGTTGTAATTGTCTCCTTGCTCACCATCTTCATACAGAGTTGGGAGTTCGATTGTCTATTCTCTGTGAAATAGGGAAGTGATCTTAGGCTGAAAGGTGGGTACAGTCCTTAGGGATACCTCTTTTGGGGTGAAGATAGTATAGGGTTCTTTGCAGGAAAGTGCCCCTAGCTCATTTATCCTTCGGGCTGAACATATGGCCAGAAGGAAACTGGTTTTTAAGCCAGCCCAGTACAATTGTGTCTCAAGGATGGGCAAAAAGGGGGCACCTCTCAGGGCATCGAGGACTAGAGTTAAGTCCCAATGAGCTATAGGTGGACTGGTTTGGGGTCAAATCACCTCAACCACTCTTAGAAATCAATGTTCATCTGGATGAGAACCGGGACTATATTGTCCAATTGGGCCTAGAGCCACTCCTATGGCAGAAAGTTGAACCCAAAGAGGTGAATGGGATAAGCCTTTGTCAAGGCCCTGTTACAAATATAGAAGGATGGTAGACATGTCTGCTTTTCCAGGTTCCTCATCCATAGCTTGACACCAGGCTGAAAAGATGCTCTACTGACATCCATAAGTGGACGTGGTGGATGACCTTCAAGAATGTAGCATGGTTGAGATGACCAAAGTATGGTAGCCTGCCCTTAACAATCTCTGCCTCTCAGGTGCCAGGCCAACAGTTTGAGTGTCTCGGGGGCTGGATGGGTCATTGGACCCTGAATTAACATGTCAGTCCTGTAAGATATACTCCATCTGTCTACTGTCATGGCCATTGCCACTTAGAACCATGCTCTCTGAGGCCAGTAAGGGGCTACTAGGATGATGAGCCTCTGAGACTGTTGGATTTTTGATAAGAATTGAGGAATCTGGGGGATGGGGAAAAACATAGGCCTAGTCAAGCGCCCAATGCTGGGACAACGTGTCGAATCCCCTGGTTTGGTGTTCCCTGTACCTTGAGTAGAAACTGTCTACTTGGGCGTTTGCTCTGGTAGCCATTAGGTCAATGGGAATGGGTTCCTATCTCATCTGAATCATCCAGAAGATGTCCAGGTGTAGTTGTCATTCCCCCAGGAGTACCTGTTGTTGGCTGAGCCAGTCTGCTCTGACATTTTGTTTGCCTGCCAAGCGGACAGTGCTGAGGTGGGCAAGACTGGCCTAAGCCCTGGTCATTACCCCTGACACCTCTGTTTGCATGGCTCTGCTTCTGGTTCCCCCTTGTTTGGAGATATAAGTTACGGTGACCTGGTTGTCTGCTCTTACAAGGACTGATCGACTGGAGCTGGTCACCCTGAATGCCCTCAGAGCATGATACACCACTCTCATTTCCAGGACATTTATGAACTTCCTGGCCTCTGATTCTGTCCAGCAGCCTTGGGCTGATAGGGAGTTCACACATGCTCTCCACCCCATCAGACTGGTATCTGTTTCTAGAGTGGCTTCATAAGACAGCTCGAGAGAGGTGCCTCTTAGGAGATTGTGTTTGAGGGTCCACCAGGACAAGGATTGTCTCACCCCCAGTGATAAGAATATATTGGCACCCAGGTTCTCCTCAGATAGAGACCCCTGAGTTAGAAGGTAGTTTTGGAGTGGTCTCCTGTTCCATCTGCCCCATGGCACCAGATCAATGCATGATGCCATGCAACCCAACACTTAAGCTATTTGCCTAATGGTGGAGAGTCTGTTGGTCTTTAGTGTCTGTACCAGGTTGATTTTGTTCTCCACCCATTTCAGGGATGGCCTCGCCTTCCCCTCTGATGTGTTGATCCCTGCACCCAGGTGTTCTAACTGTTGTGTCTGAATCAGGGAACTCTTTGCAAGGTTGACCACCCAACCATGGTCCACCAGGGCCTGTAAGGCTAAATGAGTACTCTTCTGTGACTGACTTCTGGACCTGGCCCTTATCAGCCAATCATCAAGATACGGGATGACATCCATGCCTCACTCCCTCAGGTGGGCTGCAAGTATGATTGAAACCTTGGTAAACACCCTTGGTACCAACACTAGGCTGAAGGGCAAAGCCTGGTACTGAAAATGTTGTCCCAGAATGAGAAATCATAGGTATTGCCAATGCCTCATCTGGATTGGGATGTGGAGATAAGCGTCTTTTAGATCGATAGAAGTCAGGTAGTCACCTACTCTGACATTCTTGAGAGTCAATCTTAGAGTCTCCATCTTGAATTTGTGAGTAACGACGTTACTCATTTAGGAACTTGAGATCCAATATGGAGTGGAGATCCCTGTTCTTCTTGGGGACCAGGAAGAAAATGGAGCATATCCCTTGCCCTTGTTCGCTGTCTGGAACAATCTGAATGGCTTTGTTGTTGATCAAGTCCTGCACTATTTACTGGACCTGATGGGCAGACGCTTTTCTTTTGACACTTGGGACAGAATAAACCCATGTCTTTCTGACCTTTGTGCTAGTTCTATTGCATATCCTGGTGACACTACTTCCAGGACCCATTTGTCTGAGGTCGTGAGCTGCCATTGTCTTTGGAATAATGAGAGTTTCTTCCCCACTGGTGGGTAAAGACACTTGTGGGTTATCTGATTGGCTGGTAGAGGGAGAAGGCCTATGTAGTCATTGTTGTTTGTTTCTTCCTCCCCTGCCTTTTCCTGCAAACTTAGAATTTCTTCCCTTGAAGGAGGAGGTTTGATTATTGGAATTGAATGAGTTGTGGGAGCCATTGCAGTACTGGTAGCCTCTGCCTCAAAAGAAATTAGAAGTGCTGAAGTTTGATTGTCTTCTGTTTTGGTTGAATTTATTGCCTCCCTGAAAGCGACATCTGCTGGAAGATAAATAGGTAAACCTGTTCTTGCTCTTTCCGAGGTCCTTGCCTTCCTCTTTTTGTTTTAAGTATTCTTACAGCCCTTCACCAATGACATGTTTGCCCTTCAGAGGTAAACTTTGTAGTAGGTTTTTGGATTCATTGTCGGATTCCCATAGTTTGAATCATAGGGATCTTCTGGCTCTGTTGGTCAGTGCAGAAGCTCTTACCTCAAGTTTGAGGGTGTCAACCGCCATGTCCCCCAAACATTTTGCAGTCTAGAGCCTATACTCGATCAGCTCAGAATTTCTTGACTTAGGATCTGCTTTTTCTAAGAGTTCCTCCAGCCATCTGATTTGCACTCTGGCCACATAAACTGCTCTAGTGGCAGCTCTAGCCACCATGCAAATAATCTCTAACAACTTCTTTAGCATATCCTCCATTTTCTTGTCTGTAGGATCCTTTATGGGATGGTACCACAGGGGAGGACCATTTTCTTACTAAGGACCACAATCTGTGGGTCAATTGTATGGGCTACGCATCAGACATTCAACTTGTCCTCCTGGATCGGGTACATCCTGTCCATGTTCCTCTTTTTGGACATGTGACTCTGCTCTGTAGACTCCCATTCTTTGATGAAGATGTCATCAATTGTTGGCCATATGGGGAAAGTCTCCTTGCTGGTTTGTCTTTGCTGGATCATGGGATTGAGTTTTGATTCAGCTTTTTCAGGCTCCAAGTCAAACCCCATTGTAGTCTTTATCACCCTCATCAGACCCAGAACTAAGTTGAAGAAACATAATTTGGATGTAAGAGAAGATATGGATTGATTGGTTTCCATCTCCTCCTAGTCCAAGCCTGTGCCTTCCTCGTCATCTGGAGGTTCATTGTCTCCATTCTCATCTCTTGGAGAGGGTTCTGGGGCATCAGAAGCTAGATTTCCATTTTCTGTCTGGTCATCGGGCTGTGGGATAGGTACTTGTTTTGGGGTTGGGGGCACAGGTGGCTTGTGCTGCGTTAACTCCTCCAAACTTTCCATTATCTTCAGCATAAAATTCTGCTGACTCTCCATCATGGCCACCGTGGCCTGTTGGTATTGATGAAGGAGTGTCCCCAGGTTCACCCAATTAGCCCCACTGGTTCCTGGATTGCCTGGATCAAAGCATGTGGATTGTTCCAATGAAAGATCATCCTCATCATGCAGACATGCCTGGCACTGTGGCCTTGAATTATGAGGCATTAAGGAGGCACTGCAAGTTGTGCACTTTTAGGCCTTTACCATCTGTGGAGAGAGAGATAGAAAAAGGAGAGAAAGAGGGAGAAGGGTTAGGGCTGGGCCATGGCAGGTATCCAGGTAGATGACTAAATGATAGATGCATCCCCTTGGACTCTCTACTTAAACACCTACAAATCATGCTCCCCAAGTGCCTGAATTACTGACTCCTTTAAGAGGGACCAAGGTAATATTGAGTAAAGTACTGCAAAGATTACCCCACTTCCCAGTAAGTCATTGAGAGAGGAAAAGCTAGCCAGTCCAGAGCCAGGAAGCAGTCTAGCATGTAGCTGGACTGTACTTCCAGTAATGAGGTCATGAAATGGCCACTGTGGCTGATCCGCACTATGAGCGCATTCCCCGTAAAACAAAATGGAGATGGGGTGGACAGATTAGAAATAAGATGGCCGCCCGAAGGACTACAAAGATGGTGACTAGGGAGAGTGTGCATGCACGGAAGTGTTCAGGGCTAACAAAATGGCCGTCCACCATTTTGCATGTGCTGGGCAGAGAAACAGTAGCCTACAATTATTGCCAACAATTCAAAAAACAACACTGGCTGCCCAAACATGCTCACAGAAAACATGGGCATGGTTCAACCTGCTTCAACCTTTGATGCTGGTATCAATCCCGCTGCGGTATAGATGGAGCTTTGGAGTGGTCTCAAGACCCTTTTTTTTTGAAGTATGCCAATAATAGTCTCCCAGATTAAAGTAGCAACAGACCCCCTTCTCCAAGAGCTGCTGTGTGAGGGGCTACTCGGGGTTTCCAACCCCAATCCTCTCAGATCCTCTGGGCCGACCTCCTTTACGATGCCTCAGTGGAGAGGATAGAGTAATGGGATAGAATGGTGAAAGGTGGCCCTAGATAGGGGCTGCACCTCTTGTAGGCTATCCAAGCATAACAAAAAGGCTGGAGAGGCTGTCAGGGCTAGGCACATCAGAATCAACCCAGGTTCAGCAGTCACTAGGTAGGGACCTCAGATTCCATCAGCTAGGCTCAAATTTCATTGGGAATTACCCCATCCATCCCCGCTAGATAAGGGAGATGGAGCAGGTGGAGAAGGAGCATTGAGGGCTGCATCAGAGGGTGGGCTGACACTGCTTAAGGATGGGTCACTACCTCACTAAGAAAAGGGAGAAAAAGGTGGAGGAAACACTGAATACAGCAGTTTCTGGCTTAAAACAGGGGTGCTTTTCTAAAGAAGTCTGTCCAACAAGGGAAATGACACCAGATTAGCAAGATAGCAAACAGAATGAGGGAGGGGGGATGCACTACACAGTCCACATGGCCTGGGAAAGGTTTAAATGCCAACGTACGAGTGATTGGCCCCATGCCAAGTGCATCAGGAGGCCAAACAAAATAGACTAAAAGGCACAGATTTTGAATGTTAGAGAAATGCCTACAGAAACTGGCCAGTAGATGCTCACTCTTAGGCCCACTTAACAAGGCGATTCTGCTGATTTTGTAGATTTATATCCAACACATGAGAATATTGCCACACACAGCTGCATCACATTGCCAAAAACCAGAACAAACAGACAAAATAAACTGGTCACAACATATAAAGCAGTCAAACTGAGTGAAGCATCACCAGAAACTGCTTTCTAAGGAGATATAATGTAGAAGCCCCCTTCAAGTAAACAGAGCTTTTAACCATTAAATGACCAGCTCTTAAACAGATAATTAGCCAGTTAAAGATACAATTAACACAAATCAATTGAAACTATAGAAAACTCTCTCAGAAAACTGCTAGGTAGACCAGAAAAGAAAAATGCAAGGTTCAAAGTACTAGGTCTACCTTAACGTTGAATAAGAAAACAGACAGGGATGCCTAGAGTGCTTTGCCTTCAGATACACAAAAAGAACTGAGAAGCAGGGACTCCTGGAACCTAGGTATACTGCAAAATTTGATCCTGGGTCACATGCGATAGGCTATCTATCAGGTAGGCTAAAACACATGGGGTAATGACTGGAGAGCCGTGGATATTCAATATAACACAATCAGATTCAGAACAGTTTTCACAACACAGTACAGCATCAGGTGGCACTTCCATTGGTGTTCCAGAAGTTTCCTCTTCTTTCTCTTCTTTTGCCAATGCACTTGCATTTTCTTCACCATCATCAAACAATAAACCTATTCCACAATTGCAGAGTTCAACAGCATGATTCTGGAGTCACTTGCCAGGTGTAATTGTAACTTTATCATCCACTTTTTTTAACACAGCCTCAGCACAGACCATTGTTGAGACGTCCCTGGCAGAGCCCTGCATTGACCCGAATGCAGAACTTTGAAATACTGGAAATCCAAACAAAATATTCAGCTTACATTAGTACAAATTACCACAATATTCATGAATTGCCCCACTACTAGTGTTTATTCAGGGCGATTAGTTAGTTCAACTGGTAATGTTATTACTGATACAGGATCCTGATTGTCACCAGAAAATGCTGTGCATTTTATGTTTCTAAAAGTCAGACTCCTCACATGAATGAATACGAGACATAATGGCACCCATTGCAAAGGGTAGTGCTAGTATATACATGGTTAACACTGGCACTAACCTGGGCTTGTGGTAGGTGGCATCAGTTAGGGTTGTTCCACAGCTACAAAAATGAGGAAATTCAGTGTTGGGGTTGAAAGACCCCATTGCACCCCCCAACCAGCCTCCCCAAACAGCATCGGGGTGTGCGTTGGGGTCGTTATCTTTCTCACCCACATCACATGTAAGCAAGCTGATGTATAGGAGAATGGAGTGAGAGTTAGGACTGACGACCTCAACGCACACCGCAATGCCAGTGGGGGGGCAGGCTGGGGGGTACAAGGGGGGCTTGCAACCCTAACACTGAACTTCCTCATTTTTGTCACTGTGGAACAACCCTAATTGATGCATTAAACTGAGTTTTTTGCCATGAATTTCCCTTCATTTTGAGAATGAGGACTATAGATAGTGAATAGAATGCGGTGGTGGGAGTGCAGGCCCTTCAGGCCCTGTGCTCCCACCACGTGATGTCTTGTGACATAGTAATGGTAACTTCAATGCAAATGCAAGTGCTAACAGTTATGCACATGGTGACGCAAACGGAAATGGTAACGCACACGTTAATAGAAACACAAGCGCAAAGTGATGGCAAAGTGAACAGTGACGTAAACGAAGATGCAAGCAAGCACAGAAATGCAAGTGGTAACGCGCACGGTCATGGTACCAGTATTGTAAATGCAAATTTTAACTGTTACAGCAACAATAACGCCAAAGGAAACAGAAACGGAAAGGCAAACGCAAGCGTGTATGGAATGACAAACCATAATGCACATGTTCATGGTACTGCAATTGTAAATGCAAATGGTAAAAGTAACAGCTAAAATAATGCCAAAGGAAACAGAAATGGAAACATGAATGCAAGCGTGTACAGAAACGCAAACTGTTATGTGCAAGGTCACGGTACCGCAATTGTAAACACAAATGGTAACAGTAACAGCAACAATAACACCAAAGGAAACAGAAATGCAAACACAAGTGTGTACAGAAACGCAAACCGTAACATGCACAGTCGAGGTGCTGCAATTGTAAATGCTAATGGTAATGGTAACAGCAACAATAACGTCAAAGGAAACAGAAACGCAAACACAAACGCAAGTGCATACAGAAACACAAACCATAACTCACACAGTCATGGTACCGCAATTGGAAACACAAATGGTAACGGTAACAGCAACAATAATGCCAAAGGAAACAGAAACGCAAATGCAAGTGCGTGTGGAAATGCAAACCGTAACACGCATGGGCACGGGAAAGCAATTGGAAATGCAAACGATAACGGTACCAACAACGGTGACGCAAAACGAAAGACAAACACAAATGCAAATGCAAACAGAAGGGCAGCCACAAATGCAAATGGTAATGCGCACAGTGACGCAAAGCAAAACACAAATAGAAACAGTACTGTAGACACAAATGGCAATAGTAACACAAGCGCAAATGAAAACACAAGGGGTAACGCACAAGGTGGCATACACGGGAACGGCAATGCAAACGGGTACAGAACCACAAGCGGAAATGGTAAGGGTAACAGTAACATAAGCGCACACTTGGGTTTTCCCCAAAAGCTTCATAGAGAAACACAGTGAGTACAAAGAATGTATGCATGATAATGGGGCTCGGAGCAGAAAATGAGGAGTTGGAATAGTAAATTGCTTATATCTCAGGAACCGTATGACATAGAAAAAAAATTAAAATTTCGTATGAATTATGACTTTCCTGGCTAGTGTTGTACTTAGCCGTCATTTGGGGGGCTAAGCAATTTTCTGATGAAAAGTCTGTATCTCGCACCATTTCCAAGATATGGGCCCCGAAAGGTGCGGCGGATGCCGTAATGTTATCCTATGGGAAAAAACATGAACTTCGGAGTGCCATAACTTTGCCACCCTGTAATATTTTTGCACCAAACCACCAAAAGGCACATCTGTGGGATGTGGCTTTCTTCCATCTAAATTTTCACCCAAAAGACCAAACTGTTATTTGGCAGCAGGGTGCCAAAGAATTCCTGTCATGCGGCGGACGCCGTAATGTTAGTCTGTGGGAAAAAGCGTCAAATTCAGAGTGCCATAACTGTACACCTGTCTAATATTATTTCAACAAACCACCAAAAGGCACATCTGTGAGATGTTGGCTGCCTTCCCTCCAAATCTCAGCCCAAAAGACCAAACTGTTCTTTTGCAACAGGGTGGCAAACAATTCCTGTCATTTTGGCCATAGTGTTGAAAAGTAGTGTCGTGATTTATGACACCTTTCACAATAATTTGCGACAGTGTTGCAAGTGCGACACTACTTTTCCCAAAAATTTGAAAAACATATTTCTGGGGTGTTTAACCCCAAAATAAAGACATGGCTAGCATCCTCAGGGCTCAACTAGGTAAACACTAAAAGAATTATGTCCCTAGATGGTCCCAATTTTAAATGCCAAGCATTTCTGTGATCAGTAACTGAAAACAAAATGGTGAATTTGTGACAATACTAGGGTCATTTGCGACACTAAAGATTGCATTTGTGACACTGTCAAACTTTTTGTTAACTTTTCCCTTTGACTATAATGGGAAACTTGTTTTTTGAATAACTTTTGAACCGTTTAATATTTTTTCATGAAATCTTCAAAAGGCACACCGGGAACCCCGGTTGCACGTTCCCTGTAATTTTTGGACCGGCCACACAAACTGTGCAACCTGTAGGTGAGAGCAAAGAAATCGCAAAAAAGCATAATTGTTCAATTGGTTGTTGCTTAATAACTCTGCAGCCGTATATCTGACTGGTTCGACATTTGGCAGATCCCAATACCTACCATGCCCAATTGTGCATACCAAATTTCAGGCAAATCCGTTGAACAGTGGCAAAGTGATTAAGGTGCAAAATTTGACCCATTAACCTTAAACATGCTACTCAACCCTAACTATAGTAGCACTACCGTGCTACCATAATATATATACATATATAAATATATATATATATATATATATATACTGTATATACATATATTAACATGAGCGTGCTGATATTTAGCAAGATAAAAGTGTTATGTTGACTCAACATAGCAAGATAATGTTATCTTGCAAAACTTTGTATGTCAAATTGCATGCTGAACCAATCGGAGAGCAGTCTTCACAATTTATTTTTTTATTTAAAAACATGTTTTACCTGGTAAGCACACAGAGACCAAGGCATAGTTCCTGTTGCATCTTGGGGATGGGGAGGAGAACATAGGGTGGCAGAGGGAAAACATACATACAAAGTGCAAAAATACAGAGAACATACATATATAGTGCAAGAAGATAAATATGTTATGGGGCAATCTAGATGGGCCAACTGGTCCTTTTCTTCTGACACACACACTCTATGCTTCTATGTGTTTACAATGCGATCAACCATATTGACTGTATTTACAGCAACTTAGTGCAGGTAAACTTACAATGTATTCTCTCACGTAGGTCAAAATAGTTATAATGAGGAAATAGAAGTATTATTCATACCAATATATTCACAACTGTGATACATTTGACAGCAAGCTAATTTGTACAGGGGCACTTACTCCTACTATCACAGAAGAGCAGGTCCATTGGTAGGTCTAGGGACAGTTATTGCATGACTGAGGGGTTCTGTAGTGAGCCTTGATCAAGGTCCTAGCCAGCTGGAAGTTGTAAGTGGTGTTGAGCTTGACAGTTGACAGGGAGGTTCTAGGAAGCCTGTACCTGATGGAGGCATGCCCAAAGTTACAACTGCAGCCTGGGAATAGGAGCCAACATCAGTCATCTGACCTGAATAAGATCAGTTAGTGGAGGGGAGAAGAAGTCAGTAAGATAACTATTTTGCAAGACCAGTATTTGGTGCCCACCAAGGTGATGTGAAGTGAGTGTCTAATGGAGGGGGTCGGCCCACTTTAGATCACTGTGCATGGAGCAGCAATGAGTTCAGGAAGGACATACCTGGACAAACTTACAAAGAGCATTGAACAAAGTTGTAAGTTTGACTAGGGTAATATAGGAGACTTGGGAATAGATACAATTCCTGTAGTCCAACAGCGGGAGGATTGAGCATTCGACCACAGGTGTCCTGGTGATGGGGCAGGCAGCTCTTCACCCTATAAAGAGCTCCAATATTTGTGAAGCACTTGGCTACTACCTGTGTCACATGCCAAGAACAGTCAAGTTACGGGTTCAGAAGAAGGCCTCTGCATTTGTATGTATGTTTCAGCCCACTTTCTAATTTGCAGCTTATAAGGTCTCACCACTAGTGGCCACTAGCATGCATCTTCTCTTGTTTACTTTCTTGTGCCCTGCATCAAATAAAAAAGTTATGCTCCTGTCTACCTTTGCTCTGTTATCATTGGCCATCCCTCTTACTTCTCTCCCACCAACTTCACTCCCACAAAACGACCCTGGTATCTTATTCTTTCCGAGCTCTGTCTCAACCCCCCCAACTCCCTACACACACCCCTAGAGCCCTTCAAGCACAATCCACACCCTGGCTGGGCCATTTGCCCATCCATCTCCCCGCCATCTTTCGCCCCACGCCTAGATGCCTTAAGCAGACTTACCATGTCTACCTCTCCCGCATCCCTGGGTCGGCTCAAACCGAAGTCCAAAGCAAAATGCAGCTGGACCACCGCCCTAAGACACCTGACCTTGTTGCTCCTGTTGGCAGGGGATATAGAAACCAACCCAGGACCTCAGACCCACCCTGCCCTCCTACAACTGCCCAAGGGGCTCAGCATGATGCACCTTAATTGCCGCAGCCTCCTGAATAAATTGCCAGAGCTGCAAGTTTCCACTCTGGCACTCAAACCCGCCATCTGCATCATCTCAGAAACTTGGCTAAAACCCCAGCATAATTTTTTTTAAAGAAAACGTTTATTTCTTTTCCAATACCAACAAGACATACAAACATAAACCATAACCCGGAGAACCGGACGCACACCCCAAAACTGGCTGTGCAAACTATGTACATCCCCTATTTACATACACACAAGGATACCACCCCATCCAAAGTTAGACATCACATGGAAGCCCTCATGTCCCACCGCAAATTGAGACAACTCATTCTCCCATATTCGAGCTTCCCCAAAATGAAACTTACAACATTTAACATCCAATAATCCTGGTTGACCAGGTCATCTCGGGTGGATATCCAGTGTGTCCCCAGAAAGAGAGAGAGTCCTAATACGATAAAGCCCCAACAACCTCAAGTACATCCTCGCCAAACCCATATCACAATCAGATCCATATTGATTCCAACACTAGTTAACAAATATAACCACCCATTCTATAGGGGATCTTCATAAAAGAAAGAAAAAACCTAAAACCCACGGTACCTACCTCTAGAGAACCACCTTCCCAGCTCATATCCCTCTATTAATCGCCACCCAGCAGGCAGATCTGTATACTATCAGTTATTACCATTACAGTAGGCTGCCTCCAAACTTGCCCACCTAATACTATAGACCTCCTGTCTACCCTCAGATGTTAGGTATTTTTTAATCCTAGCTAAAGCCCTCCTAGATCCTCCACCCATTGTTCAGAACGAAAGAGCCTGGTCATCTTTCCAATGTTTCAGAATGAATGCTTTAACAATAGACCCCATTAAAGCAAGGTGAAATCTTGATGTGACCCTCCTGACTATAGAGTAATCACCTAACACACAGATTTCTGGGGTTAAATAACCTGAGTAATCTAAACTGGGGTCCAAACCCTGTCTAATCTTATTCCATAGCAGAGAAATCTTATCAGAACTCCATAGAATATGAAGCAAATCCCCTGTTGCTGTCCCACACCGGAAACACAGATCTGTCTGTCTCAAGGACTTAGAATATAGCTTAGTGGGCGTATAGTAGATATTGTGAACCACAAAGATCTGCATATTCCTATATTTAGGAATAACATTATATCTAGTGGCTTCCCAGATACTGTCCCACACTAATCTAGAAGTCAACACCTTATCCCAATAAGGGACAGCGGTAAGGGCACTGGAACATCGGAATTCAGGAGAAGTTTATACACCGGGAGAGCTAACGGATCTATGCACTGCCTCCTCAAACTTCCCCATGAGAAAAACTGTCTGAATAATCCCCATCCCCCGAACCCTCAAAATCAATTGCTTAAGCTGTAACCTTTGGAAGAAGGGCAGGCCATCACATTGAGGTGGTAGGAGTATTCTCCCCCCCCTTTGCATATCCCTCAGACTGAGACCTTTCAAATATACCGCCCACCTTTGCCCCAGCACCAAGCCTCCTATGGTCAAGTTAGGGTTACCCAGAATAGGCTGATCCCTAGACCTCACCTGACATTCTTTTTGGGTTGGAGTGAGAAACAACCACCAAGCTTCCAGTGATTTCCTAATTGGATTCCCCACCCCTACCTTGCCCATTCCTTTTTTGGGCCCAACATATAACAACGAATCAGGGGAATAGCCCATACCTCTCAGCGCTTTCCTCTCAATTTGTAACCAAGCAGGACAATATTCTCCCTTATACAAGTTAAAACCCCAGCATAATGACTCGGAAGTCGCTATGCCCAGCTATACAGTCCTCCGGTATGACAGAATTGGCAAAAAGAAGGGGGGGTATTGCCATGTTCATATCCGACTCGGTACAATTCACCCCTATCCAGCTCCCCTGCCCCCCCCCACCTATCAAAGCCACGATGATCAAACTCGTCCTGCCACACACCGCCCCTGTGTTTGTGGCAGGGATATACTGCGCCCCCTCAACCCCAGCAAGTCTCATCTCTGACTTCCTGGCCACACTCAAAAACCTGGCCACTGCTGGTGAGCTGTACATCCTAGGGGATTTTAACTACAATTGGTTAGACAAGAGCTGCTCTAAGCTTCGCTGCAGGGTCACGGTCCTTAACCTCTCTCAGCTGATCACGGAACCCACACACCTCAACACCAAATCCCAGCACCACTCCCTCCTGGACTGGGCCCTCACAACCCACCCGCACAGAATCTCTAAAGCTGGCCTACTTCCTGACTCAATGAGTGACCACCACCTGATATATTTAAGTAGAAAAGTGCACCGACCTACCAACAACTTGCCACCCAGGTCAGTCTGCTCCCGGTCTTACAAGTCCCTATGCCA
Organism: Neoceratodus forsteri; assembly: GCA_016271365.2. Lineage (NCBI taxonomy): Eukaryota > Metazoa > Chordata > Ceratodontiformes > Ceratodontidae > Neoceratodus > Neoceratodus forsteri. The sequence continues at coordinate 14,896,877 of CM057454.1, forward strand.
CGCCTCACTGCTAACTGATCTCGCCTTGGCTGACTGGTCGTTCGTCCAAATGGCACCCACCATTAATCAAGCTTTTGACTTGTTCAGGCTGCAATTTCTCACTATATGGGATCGCCATGCTCCCTTGAGAACCAAAAGGGTAAGGGCTGCCCACCTCCCCTGGATCTCGGCTGACATATTCTCCAGCTGCCACGCCAGGGACCTAGCCTGGAAAAACCATAGGGAAAACTGGCTCCACCGCCTCTTGGCAGCAATACCGGACCCTCCGCAATAAGTGCACCAAAACCATAAGACAGGCTAAACAGTATTTCTTCCAAGCGGCCCTCACTTCCAATCGAAACCACCCTTCCAACTTCTGGAAAACCATTAAAGCGCTGCTCAATCCTCCTATACAGCCCCCAACCCCCTCCCTCATTATACAAGGCAAAAACATATCTGAGCCAAGCGCAGTTGCCTCTGCTTTCAACCATTTCTTTACCAGCTGCACAAAAACCCTACTCCCTGACACGTTCACACTGCCACCTATTCCAGAACCCCACACACCCCCCTGCCCCCTCTGCACTCCTTATTCTCCTTTAAACCGGCCTCCCCATCTGAAGTTTCAGCCATCCTCACCTCCCTTAACCCCAACAAAGGGAAATGCCCACTTGGCCTGGATGCTAAACTCTTACATCTCTCCGCCCCGGCCATTTCCACCCCCGTTGCTGACCTCATAAACTGCTCCTTCTCAACTGGGCAAATCCCAGTAGCCTGGAAGCAAGCTCTAGTCGTATCACTGCCCAAAGGAGGGAACCCAGCTGATCCAGGGAACTACCGCCCGATCTCCCTACTCCCCACTCTGGCCAAACTTCAAGAAAAGCTAGCCTTCACTCAAATCATGTGATTCCTTGAATAAACCTCCTTCTTCACCCCTTTCCAGTCTGGATTCAGGAAATCTCACTCCACCATAACCGCGCTCCTTAGACTAACAAATGACATTACCTCAGGCATGGACAAAGGGTGCATCACCTCAGCCATATTCATTGACCTGGCAAAAGCCTTTGATACCATGTCCCACCCCAAGCTCATCACCAAACTACATGATGCTGGCCTCTCTGGCCAAGCCATCAGGTGGTTCCAGGCGTACCTCTCTGGCAGGTCTCAATCAGTCAAAATTGGCAAACAAATATCCCCCCCACTCCCAGTCACAATGGGGGTCCCCCAGGCTCCATCCTAGGCCCAGTTCTTTTCTCAATCTTCCTAAACAACCTTCTGCTATCCTGCCCTAACTCAGCTATCCAAATGTATGCAGATGATACCGTCCTGTACGCCTCTAGCCCCTCAGCAGAGACCCTGAAATCTACTCTCCAACATGATTTCAATGCAGTCCAAACTTGGCTCAGCTCAAATCAGCTCATCCTTAACTCCAAAAAACCGGTATCCCTAACTTTCGGCACACCGCATAGACTCTCCAGGATAGGTGAGCTGTCCACCTTCAATACACTGGACAGCTCCACTTTGGAAGCCTGCACCTCCTTTAAGTACCTGGGTGTATGGTTGGATCACCACTTGGACTTCGCTATACACATAGACTCCCTGCAGAAAAAATTGCACCCAAAACTAGGTGCCCTTTACCACAACAAAGGGTGCCTAACCACCCGGGTCAGGAAAGAGCTTGTGCTCAAAATGATTCTCCCCATATTTGACTATGGAGACGTGGTCTACGGTGCAACCTCCCCATCCACCCTAGCACTCTTAGACCCCCTCTGTCACTCCTTCTGCCACCTGATCCTAGACTGCCCCCCCACCACCCACCACTGTCACCTATATACCGCTCTATGCCTCCCCTCGCTGCATACCAGATGACAGCTCCACTGTGCTAATCTCATTGCAAAGCACTGGTCGAATTCCCTCCCGTCCTACCTCAGCTCCACTCTAACATCTCAACCCTCGCCGGCTTACGCCCTGCGCAGCTCTGACCCATATCTACTCCACATCCCTTTCATGCGCACCTCAAAAGGCCAGTCAGCTTTCACTTACAGGATGCCTCCTCTGAATAATCTTCCTAGTGCCATCAGGCAGGCCTCCTCCTCCCTCAGACTTTGACCACTCTCTCCAGGCACACTTCTCTGACACCTGTACCTGTAACATTCCGGTAGTGGCCAAACCCAAATATCCACTTGGCACATAGGGGTTTTATACCAACTATCATGCTGCTTTGTACTAGTACATATGTTTAATTATCTTGCAATGTTAATGTCATGACTTAAATCTCCCAAGTCCTCCTTATGTTTCTCACCCTGCTGCACTGAACTGTATTCAAGCTATGTAGTGAAGTATCTATCCTATTGTAACAATGCCTACTGTACCAATGTCTTCTAAATACTACTATGTTTTTGTATGTTATATGTGCCGGTCGCATCTGAAATGAGCAGTTTATTTCCGCTCAGTATGCCTATCTGGTAAATCTGCTAATAAATAAATAAATAAATATATATATATATATATATATATATATATATACTATGGTAAATCCTAGCATCGCATCGCCAGCAGGAGGCTCACGTTAGGTTCCTGATTATTTCACCTCACCGCCAACAGTTGCAAGCGCAATATCGGTCCCACCCTCACCCCATCCCACATGCAAACAAGCTGAGGTGGTGCAGTATAGGAGAAAGGGGTGAGAGTTGGGACCAATGACCCCACGCACACCACAATGCCTGTTGGTGGGGGCAGGGTGGGAGTGGGGTGCAAGAGGGTGGGAACCCTATCGTCGAATTTCCTCGCTTTTGTCACTGTGGAACAATCCTAACTGATGCATTAAACAGAGTTTTTTTGCCATGAATTTCCCTTCTTTTTGAGAATGTGCACTATAAATGGTGAGTAACGGCAATGCAAACGCAAGCACAAATGCTAACACACATGGTGACGCAAACATAAAAGATAACGAAAATGGTAATACAAACACAAGTGCAAATGTTAATGAAAACAGAAATGCAAATGCAAGCACCTACGGAAATGCAAACCATAACGCACACGGGCACTGTAATGTAATTGGAAACACAGACAGTTACGGTAACAGCAATGATGACACCAAAGAAAACACAAATAGAAACACAAACGCAAATGGAAATGCACACAGTGACGCAAAAGGTAACACAAACTAAAAAAGTACTGTAAATGCAAATGTTAACAGTTACACAAATGCAAGCGCAAATGAAAACGCAAAGGGTAATGCACATGGTGGCGTAGACGGGAACGGTAATGCAAATGGAAACGCAAATGCAAGTGCGTACAGAAATGCAAATGGTAACACACACAGTCATGGTACTGCAATAGGAAATGCAAATGCTAACAGTAACAGCAACGATGACTCCAAAGGAAATGCAAACGCAAATGGAAGCACGTACGCAAACGTAAATGGTAATGCACATGGTGACACAAAATGAAACACAAACAAAACCAGTAATGGAAACATAAATGTTAACAGTAATACAAATGCAAGCACAAATGAAAATGCAAAGGGTAATGTACACGGTGGCATAGAAGGGAGCAGTAACGCAAACAGAAATGGAAACGCAAGTGAGTACGGAAACGCAACTGTTAATCCGCATGGTCACGGTACCGCAATAGGAAATGCAAATGCTAATGGTAACAGCAACGATGATGCCAAACAAAATGCAAACGGAAGTGCGTATGCAAATTCAAATGGTAATGTACATGGTGATGCAAAACGAAAAGCAAACAGAAACAGTAATGGACACTCAAAAGGTAACAGTAATGCAAACGCAAGTGCAGACAAAAAGGCAAAGGGTAATGCACACAGTGGCATAGACAGGAACGCTAACGCAAATGGTTATGGAAACGCAAGTGGAAACGCTAACTGTGACAGTAACAAAAGCGTACACCCATTTTTTCACCAACAGCTGCATAGAGAAACACAGTGAATGCAAAGAATCAATGCATAATAATGGGCCTCAGAGCAGAAAATGAGCACTTGGAATATTAATTGCTTATATCTCAGGAACCATACGACGTAGAAAAAAATTTAAATTTCATATAAATTATGACTTTCCTGGCTAAGGAGCTAAGTATTTTTCCAATGAAAAGTCCGTTTCTCGAAACGTTTCCAAGATACGGGCCCTGAAAGGTGCAGAGGAAGCCGCAATGTTAGTCTATGGGAAAAAGTGTCAACTTTGGAGCACCGTAACTTTCCATCCATGCAATATTTTGTCACCAAACCACAAAAAGGCACATCTGTTGGATGTTGGCTTTCTTCCTTCCAAATTCCAGCCCCAAAGACCAAACTGTTGTTTTTCAGCAGGGTGGCAAAGAATTCCTGTTGTTTTGGGCATAGTGTCGCAAACTAGTGTCGCAAATCACAATAATTTCGCAAATGAAATCACAAAAGTGTAGTGAGTGCAACACTACTTTGTGACACTACTTTTTACAAAAATTTCAAAAACATATTTCTGGGATGTTTAACCCCCCAAAAAAGACATGGCTAGCATCCTCAAGGTCCGACTAGGTGAACACAAAAATAATTGTGCCCCTAGAGGGTCCCAAATTTAAATGCCAAGCATTTCTGTGACCACTAACTGAAAAAAAAAAATAGCTGACTCACGACACTACAGGGGTAATTTGCGACACTAGAAACTGCATTTGCAACACTGTTGAACTTTTTGTTAACTTTTCCCATTGACTATAATGGGAAACTTGTTTTTTGAATAACTTTTGAACCATTTAATTTTTGTTCACGGAATCTTTGAAAGGCACATCGGGGACCCCGGTCGCATGTTTCCTGAAGTTTTCAGACTGGTCGCACAAACTGTGTGACCTGTAGGTACGAGCAAAGAATGCGCAAAAAAGTGTCAATGTGCTACAGAATGTCACTTTATAACTCCGCAACCGTATATCCAATCATTACGAAACTTGGCAGTTCCAGGGATCTGTGGTACCGCTCTGTGCCTACCAAGTTTCAGGCAAATCTGTGATACAGTGGCAAAGTTATTAAGATGCAAAATTTCACACTTTAACCTTAAATGGGGTACTCAACCCCCTAACCATAGTGGCACTACTGTGCCACTATAATATATATATACAGTACTTGGAAGCAATTGTTTGTTGGAACTAAAATGTAGCATGTGTCATCAGATGCACAGAACACTAAATAATTATTACTGACTGCACTTGACTGATGTGACTTGGTGGTGGTCAGTAAGACATCTTTCATTTCTTGTTTAAAAAATGCTATTGACTAGTATACATAGAAAACAGTACTGTACTGCCCACTGGACCTGGTAGTGTACCATGGTACACTGGGACATGTGATGGAGCTGCATCACATGGGCAGTGTGGGTGGGTTCTTATCACTGCTCATTTGATCATTCTTTCATAGCCATTTTTTGTCCTGGTCTGCTACGGCACAGCCAGCAAAGAAATATCCACAGAGACATAGAATCTGTCAGCAGATAAGGACCATACAGCTCACCTAGTCTGCTCATTTCCCTACTCACTGCTGCAGCCTCAGATCCTATTTGAACTGCAGCTCTCCTGCTCTGCACATCTCCAAGGCACCCTTATGTCTATCCCATGAACTCTTAAACCCCTGTAGTGTTTTTGCCCACACCACTTCTGCTGGAAGGCTATTCCATGGCTCACCCACCCTTTCAGTGAAAAAGTACTTCCTAACATTACCCCTGAGCCTTCCCCCCTTCAGCCTCATGTCATGCCCCCTTGTTCTTGTGCAGAGTTTTCTCTGAAATATGCTTTCTACCTGTACCTTGTTTATTCCCCTAAGGTACTTGATAGTCTCTGTCATATCTCCCCTCTCCTTTTTTCCTCTAGTGAATAGGTATTAAGGTCTTTAAGTCATTCCTTGTAGGGCTTCTGGTGCAGTCCATGTACCATCTTTATTGCCCTTCTCTGGACTGCCTTTATTTTATCAATGTCCTTGTGGAACTGTGGTCTCTAGAACTGGACACAGTATGCCAGCTGATGCCTCACCAGCAATCTGTACAGTGGCATCACCACCTCTTTCCTCCTGCTTATTATGCCCCTCCTTATGCACCCTAACATTCTGTTTTTTTCCCCACCACCTTTTCACACTGTTTGGTCACCTTCAGGTCATCAGATATGATAACCCGCAGGTCTCTCTCTTGACTTCTGGTGCCAAGATATTCCTCACCCATCCTGTGCTCTTCCCTTGGATTCCTGTGACCCAGGTGCATGATCATGCACTTTTTAGCATTGAAATTCAACTGCCAGAAACTCGACCACTCCTCTAATAGGCTTAGGTCCTTTCCCATTTTTTCCACCCCCTTCGGTGTGTCCAGCCTGTTGCAGATCTTGGTGTCATCTGCAAAGAGGCATACCTTTCCCTGCAGGTGCTCTGTAATGTCACTAATGAAGACATTGAATAGGACTGGCCCTAGTACAGACCCCTGTGACACCCCACTGCTCACCTCCGTCTCCTCAGATTTCATGCTATTTATCACCACCCTCAGTCCTGTCAATTAGCTAGTTCCCAGCCCACTTTACCACTGTAGGACCCACTCCCAGGCTCCCCAATTTATTTAGCAATCTCCTGTGTGGGACGGTGTCGAAGGCCTTGCTGAAATCCAGGTAGGCCACATCCACTGCCCTCCCTGATCTACCACCCTGGTTACCCAGACAAAGAAATCTATAAAGAAGTCCAACAGGACCATCCCACTGAGAATCTGTGCTGCCTTGGATCCTATGCCATGCTGTCCTACAGAAACTTCACAATCCTCTGCTTAAGTAAGGACTCCATTAGTTTCCCCACTACTGAGGTCAGGCTTACAGGCCTGTAATTGCCTGCCTCCTCTCTGCTTCCACCCTTGTGGAAAGGGACCACATTTGCACTCCTCCAGTCCTCAGGCACCTCCCCGTCTCTAGCGATGCATTGAAAAGAGCAGCCAGTGGTTCTGCCAGCATCCCATCTGGCCTCATTGCCTCATCTGCTTTTATTTTCTCGAGTTCTTCTAGGACTCTTTCCACCGTGAATAAGCTGGTGTCTACCTCTCTCCCCTGAATACCCCTCTTAATGAGTCCCGGTCCCTCACCCTCCCATTCCTTGGTGAATACTGAGCAAGAGTACTTGTTCAATATCTCAGCTTTTTCTAGGTTGTTCTCCACCCTTTCTCCTCCTCCTCCTCCTCCTTCCTTTTTCAGCCTAATGATCCCATTTCTGGTCTTTTTCTTCTCGCAGACCAGGAGTCCTATAGATTTTGTTTGAAATCATATCAACAAACAAATTACCAGTTTTATTCTCTGTTTCCTTCTTGTTTTTGGTTTTTTTCATGCCCGACAGGATCACGCGTCTCTGGTGGCTTTAAGTGCGCATGTGTGGTGTTCTACACTAGATCTCGCACTTAGCCAGAAGGAGCTTGGTCCTGAGAGTATTTGTTCTGAGTGCCTATTTTTTCTATGTTAAACTTTTTCCCAAGCAATGTAGGGCTGCCTTGACAATTTTCAGCTGCCATGAGCTAACGGATAAACAACTTGATTTTGCCTAAGGTTTGTTTTAGAATGTGACAGCGGTTCCTGTGCTCTGTGCTACTGAGATTACTGAGCATGAGCAGGAGACACCAGAGAATTAGTAGGTTCTTAGAACTTGATGCTAGTAAGTTCTAGCAATTCTAGCAATTATTGCAGTTTAACCGGGTTGTTTTTATACTTTTAATATTTTAATACTTTAAGGCTTATCACCTAATCTGTTAACTATTGGGAGCTATTAACTCTATAATCGAAATTTTAAAGAACCAGGGCTGCACAAGCTGATATAAAAACCTGGTAAGAAAATACATTTTTATTCCCCTAGTTTAGCACTCAGAAACTGGATGCTCTGTCTTCCATTTGTTAGGGTAGTTGTGTAAATCTTAATAAATTAATGATTTCAACTACTGATTAACTACTGTTAACAATTGTTTTAGTGTTGTTTACATGTTTATATGCTTTTATTGATACATGTTTATTTGACAAACCCAAGTGAGTATGCTAAATCGCTAAGTTGTAACAAACTGTTCACATCATAAAATTGTGTATTTTGGCAGTGGAGCTACATTTCCATTTCCATGTGTGGGAGCAGAGGACCCTAGCTATGAAGCGTTTAAAGTTGCAGAAAGGAAAGGGTACACCAGAAGAGAAAACAAAAGGTTTGCAAAGTTCTCAAGACCTAATCGAACAACCGTTTATCTATCCACCCTATTTTTTGGAAAATGAACCATTTGCCCACTAAGCTGGTGTTTTCATCAGGTGACCTCTCCGAAGTCTGGTTTTGAAGTAGCTTGGGATTTTATCACCTCACCTCATCAAGGCTACTGACTGTATGAAACTGTATGAGACTGCAAGAAATGGCTGCAGTTGTGTAGATGTAGTATTACATTAGCGCATTAGTACATATTTTTATTACCTCTGTCTACTACTAACACTTACCCAAGCCATTATCAGCTGAGTGTGGAAGCTTATAGACCAATTGATAAATTAGGGCAAATACAGTCATTTAGCAAGTATAAATTATCATATGATGGTGACTACTAGACTTCAAACGGAAAACATGGATAACTGTTCTTCTTTGTTAAGTGAATCTTTGATAGGAAGGCCGAACAAGAAAAAAATCCCCAAAAAACTATTTCCTGAAATCTCCCCAAGAATGAGACAGACAGAAATAATAGATCATATGACAAGCAACATAGCAGAGAAAGTTACTTCTACTCTGATTCCATCTGGCAGATATTTAACAAACTTAGATTTATTTGTTATAAGGGACACTAATTTGAAAAAATTACTTGAATTGCTGTATACCAGTAGTGAAAAATCACTGGATTACAGCAATTCATTAAATGTTGACAGTTCAAACTAGAATGAAAATGATGGAATTGCAATTCAAGTTTCACAAGAAATTAATTGTTTATTAGAGACTTGTGTAGGGGAAAGTATTGACAGCCAGAGCAATAGTATTAACAAGAACAATAGCTTGCATACAGAACAAACAAATCAGAACAATGATGTCCTGAGGGTTCCGGGTTCTGAACTGAGAGAAGTCTATTTGGCACTCCATAGAACCATACCAGGAATAAAAGTGATTGCAATTAAATACAATAACTCTTTAAAAGAGGTAGATGTGCAACAAAAAAAGGTGGGGAACCCTCCAGGGATAGACAAACGCAAGATGATAATATTCCGCAGTACATTCCCATTTCCCTGAGTGAAGATTTGGTGGCCCATTTGAGCCATCAATATACAGCAAATCTGATTCTAATGGAACAGCTAATTGTTCTTAAAAATGAAATTGAGAATGTAAGATATGATATTGCTGTCAACAATGTTAAACTATTGTCTATTGAAAACAAATTAGAAATAATGTCACCTACACCTCCCTCAGACACAATCATTATGGAGCATTTGGAGCAGGATATGACCCCACTTAGACCAGATTTTACTACTATTGAGATTCCCAACACAATACCCAAAAGTACCAGGGAAAGCAGTAAAAGGAGGAAAAGAAGAGGTCCATTACGAAACAAAAGAAAAGAAAAGACAACAAGTAGATGCGATACACTCAAAAGGTTTAAAGCAGAAAAATAAAAAAAAGGAAGAAGCAACAAGTACAAATAGAGGATAAACATTCTATCCCCCAGAATATAAATAAGGATCCTACATCACCAAGGTTAGATAGTCCAGATACAAGAATAGAACATTCAGGTTAACTGTTGAGGGTGTCAGGAAAGGAAATATTGATATATAGAGAATGCTGCAGAAAATCCAACTCCTATCCAAACACTGAATCTGACCAGGTACAAGAAGAAAATAAATCACAGGGAACAGCATATATGAACTGCGATGTAAATACTGGGGCAAAACTATCAGTATGTCTGACTAATGATAATCTCATTAACGGTGATATTCACCATCCAGTGATCAGGATGTACTTACAAAAAAACTGCCTAGAATCAACATCTAAGGAACTGACTGACCATCTAATAAAAACTTATTTTTATGACTTAGACATTAATGCTAAGGATGCCCTGACATTGAAAAAGAATAGTAATGCAGGATAGCTTTATTTTATTGACATTTATTTTAGCTCCCCTAAAGTAGCCAACCACATTTGGTATAACCACACTCTAGTGGCCAAAAGAGGTGCCACAGCAGATTTCATTAACAGGAACAGTTTTAATATCAAAGAGCCAGACACTGGAAGTGATGCCTCAGTATCTTTGCTTATGTATGGTATGTTACCTTTACACAAAGAGAAAAACTGGAAGCTGAAAGGTTTGATTTGCAATCTATTCAGCAATGTGTTGCAAATAAGATTGGGCTACCAAGGCATATTAAGGGTTAAAAAGGTAAACGGCTCTTCACAAATTGATATATCACTGTGAAACAGGGAGCTAGCCCAACAACTTCTGGCAAAAGCAACCCTCTTAGATGGATTGGGCCTGCATTTAGCAGATCCCAACATAATTTTTAACACATCCACTAACTGTACACCTATTTTGTCAACAGTATTAAAAGCAAATTGCTGTTGTTGCCTTACTAGCCAGAATAGTAACACAGAACAATGAACTACAATGTGACTGGAAGATGGGGGCAATCACATAGAGATTACAACATTGCAATCTATTCTTGGGTGAATAGCAGGAAATCTTGTTATGACCTGGAATGCTGCAGGGATCGCCACTAAATTTGCTGACAGGGATTGGTTAAAATTCATTAAGGAAAGGTAAGGGTCCAGCCCTGCCAACCTCAATAAAAAGAAAAAGCTTAATTAAGGGAGGAGCCTGTACCAATCATGTACAATGAAACAGATAAAATCAGATTGGCTAATAAAGGCCCACTCACCAAGATAGATTTGTATCAGTATAAAGTATTTACTTAATATGGATGCACCCAGAGAGTAGTGGTCTGTGGAGAGCTCTTGAACCCTAGAGAGGTTGGTAGTGGGGTACCGCAGGGCTCGGTCCTGGGTCCGATTCTGTTTAATGCATACATATCGGACATCAGGGAGGGTATAGGGTGTGAAATGAGTCTCTTCGTGGATCACTCCAAGATGGGAGCAGTAGTGGAGGGAGAAGAGGGGAGGTTGGCCCTGCAAGGGGACCTGGACACCCTGGAAAGCTGGGCTCACACATGGAAATTAAATTTCAATATCGCCAAGTGCAAGGTGTTGCATCTTGCTCGGGGAAACCCTAAACACAGGTACACCCTGGGAGGGGAGGCACTGGAGGCCTCGATAGGGGAAAAAGACCTAGGGGTCATGGTGGATGCATGTATGAATAACTCTGAGCAGTGCAGGAAGCTGACTATAAGGCAACCAGGATGTTGGGATGCATCATAAGGGGATCACCTCTAGGAGCAAGGAAGTGATTCTGCCGCTGTACAATGGACTGGTTAGACCACACCTTGAGTACTGTGTACAGTACTGGAGACCACTAAAGAGGGACATATAGCTCCTGGAGAGGGTACAGAGGAGGGCAACTAAGATGATATGAGGCTAGGGATTTGATGATGAGGACAGACTTGAGGAGCTCTGCCTGTTTTCACTGGAGGAGAGGAGAGACAGGGGGGACATGACTGAGGTCTTCAAATACCTCAAGGGAATAAATAGGGTAAACATGGAGGGGATCTTTAGACTAAAGCAGGAAGGTATCACCAGAGGGCATGGTTTGAAGTTGGAAGGTGGAAGGGTGAGGGGGGAAAAGAGGAGGAGGTTTTTCTCTGAGAGGATGGTGGACCCTTGGAATGCACTGCCTGGCAAGCTGGTTCAGAGATCCCCAGTGGAGGGCTTCAAGAGAGGGTTGGACAGACACAGAAAGTGGATGTATCAGATGATGGCCTGTCCCAGGGGGGTGGGGATGGATGATAGGGGTTTCTGGAGCACAAGGGATGGGAGGGCCTCGGCACCTAACTAAGGATCTAAGGCTCGAGCAGACTCGATAGACTGTAAGGCCTAATCTGCTGGCAAATAGTATGTTAGTATGTTAGTAATATCAAAAATTTACATACAGCACAGAGGATCCACACATATACTGCAGAATAACACTGGTACATGTTTCGGAAAAAGCTTCATCAGTACAATACTATATCTATTACAAATAAAATAATCAAATAATGTATTATGGGCTGGATATTCAAACTGCGCTATTTTGTGGTGCAAGCCCTTGCGCTGCACGAAAATAGTTACGCAGAAATTATGGCTCGATATTCAAAGGAGTTACGCTATTGAGCAACCTTGAATATCACCCCCCGCCACAGCCACTGTGCATGGTGCAGTGGAACTTGCGCCACTGCAAGTGGTCAGAGTGGAGCATTCAAGCTGCGGTGGCAGAAGTACCATTGTGCCATGTGCAAATTTCCGATATTCAAAAGGTGACATGCAAATGGGGCCATAATTCATGCAAGGCGCAAGGGGGGGCCATTTGCATCTGTTTATGGCCCCATTTGCATGCCATTAGCATGCAGGTGCACCGATCCCCGAGGATTTGCACCTGGCGCCCTGCCAGGCAACAGCCGTCGGGGACCAATGCCCCCTGCAGCCCGATCATGGGCAAATGTGTAAGAAATCCCCCAACCCCCCCAACTGGCCCGATTGCGGGCAAATGCATAAACATCCCCCTTCCCCCCGACTGGCCCGATCGTGGGCAAATGCATAAACATCCCCCTCCCCGACTGGCCTGATCTCGGGCAAAGCTTAAATAACCCCTCCACCAGCCCGATCGTGGGCAGCAAAGTGTCCCCAGAACATATCCCTGGTGGTCAGTGAACCGCTAAGCCTGATACGTGGGCTGTAAATGTTCAAACACCCCCGAGCGTATCCCTGGTGGTCCAGTGGACCACTAAGCCCGATAAGTGGGCTGTAAATGTAAACACCCCAAGACCATATCCCTGGTGATCTGGTGTCCCCACCCACCCACCATGAAGCCCCTACCCGCTCCCCGGCGGCCGGCGGCAGCATCCACCCGCCTGCCACCCGCCGCCCGCCAACTGACTGCCCTGTAGGGGCAATTTCAAGATTTAGAGAACCATACAACATGGGTATGTGCACCAAGTTTTAAGTCTCAAGCTTTAAAGGAGGATGTGCTATAGGTAACAAACAGTTTGCCAAAATTTAGATATTTAGTTAATGTGTACACATTTGAAAGCATTCATTGACATATTATACAGTTTTGCAGGTTTATGGATGTCACTACATTTATATATGTTTAGTTTCAGCTTTCTAGCTCCAAAAGTGCCTATGTTATGTGCAGATAAAAATGTTCCTGAAATTTCCCACAAAATAAAATGACAAACATTGAGCACCTATCATTTCAAGATAATGCATCCTAATGTTATTGTATTTGGCATACTATTAAAACACCCATCAACAAGTAATCGTACCAAATTTCAAATCTCTAGCTCAATAGAAGGCTGAGCTAGTATTAAATTAATACACTTCAAAAATTTCACTGAATTTTATCAAGTTTTAAATTTCAATTATTTTGGTCTAGTTTTCAGGGTACATCTACAAATGATACAAACTTTTGCAGGTATACACGTATTAATGGCTTTCATAAATGTACTAAATTACAGAGTTCTAGTTTGAAAGCAGGTGAGTTGTGGGTGGCCAAATATTTAACCAAAATTTAATTTTCAATTATTTCCATCTAATTTTTAAAATTCATATCCAAATTTCTTCACAGTGTCAGGACGTAGAGAAACATGTAAAATGGGTATGTTCACCAAGTTTTAAGTATCAAGCTTTAAAGGAGGATGTGTTATAGGTAGCCTAACATGTTGCCAACATTTTGATTTTAATTATGGTAGTAACATTTTGAAACAGTCATCAAAATGTTATAAAATTTTCAGATATATGGGTTATCACTACATTTATACAGTATATGTGCCTAATTTCTGATTTCTAGCTTTGAAGGTGCCTAAGTTATATTCAGATATAAATGTTCATAAAATGTACCACAAAAATAAAATTACAGATTTGAGCACCTATACTTTTGAGAATATGCTTCCTAATGTTGTAGTATTTGCACACTGTTTGAGCACCTATAAACAAGTAAGCAAGGCAAACTCCACATCTCTAGCTTAACAGACAGCTGAGTTATGACTAAAATAATACATTTCAAAATTCCATGAAATTCCAATGAACTTCCATGGAATTTCTTTAATTCCATTAACATTCCACAAATTCATAATGTTTTCATTCTTCACATCTACAATTTTGGGGTTGAGATAACAGTATGGACCTCTCGAGCTTTGCAAATTCAGATGCTACATATACAGTATGCATAGCATTTGCATGGTGCACTTTACAATTCACTTCAATGTCCTAAATTTTACTATGTAAATTGCTGCTCTTCACCACATTCTGGATTTTTCCAGGAAGTACATCAGTTCACATTGTACAGGTTGCTGCAATGTGCATAGAGCAAGCATAATGCACCAATTCCTGTAGAACAAAATCATGTAATTGTGCACATTTTATTATGCAAATTGTTGCCATGCACTTTGAACACCACACATTGATAACTTTTTTCCCTTTGCATGCAGTATTGAATAAGTGCTAACAATACACACACCTATCTACTGTATGCTAAAGCACTGGTACTTGATCTCGACGAGCACCTCAAATATCTGACCTGTACCCTTACAAAAAAGACCTTCCTTGGGCTATCCCCACCAGGACTGACCATCACCATACGCCGCTCTGTCCCACTAGTTCATACTCGGACCTCTGGGAAAGCCTCTCTTGTTGTCCCTAGAGCTAGGACCTCTCACGGCCAAAGAGTCTTCAGCTTTAGGGCCCCCTCCTGGTTCAACACACTTCCCCCCTCCATCTCGAAGCTCCAACTATATCGTGCTTCAAAACTTCCTTACGTAACCACCTTATTAACATTCGATGCTGTAACTGCCACTAGTCAAAGCTGTACTCAATACTTATGACAAAGCTTATTACTAAGCTGCTAAGGACAACATAACTCTGGTATTGTTTGCATCCATCCTACCTGTACCAGCTTGTTTGTATCTATGTCTTAATTTACTGTTATACTTATGTGTTGTACTGCTATACTGTGTATTTTGGTTTGTCTTACTGTGACAAGGTACCTTTGTAAATGAGCCTATGGCTCAAAGGTTTTCCAAACTGCTGTTTAAATAAAATAAAAAATAAAATACCCATGAGGCCTTGCACTAGAGCATAAGCTTTAGAGTGTGTGTGTGTGTGGATTGAAGAGATATGCAGAAAACAAATTATTTGGATATTTCTGTACTCCTTACATCTTTTACAGATACTATGCACTGCTCTTCCTGTACTTCCTCTTTGTATGCAGCAGTACTCTGGGTGTACCTAATGTCCAAAGAGCTAATAATCATTAACAGGAAAATAATTTTGTTTTCA
This sequence comes from Neoceratodus forsteri, assembly GCA_016271365.2. NCBI lineage: Eukaryota > Metazoa > Chordata > Ceratodontiformes > Ceratodontidae > Neoceratodus > Neoceratodus forsteri. The sequence goes on from CM057454.1 coordinate 14,912,268, forward strand.
GCAGTGGAGAAGAGTGTCACATGTTGTAACATCACTGTAGAGCAAAACATTCATACTGTAGAGGACAACAAATCATGAAGAACTGGGACCTATAAATTACTAAATGTTGACAGGATAAGTGAGTGCATAAACAGTAAAGATGGCCAATAAAAATAACTTTAAATAAATTTGAAAGTGGTTTGAAATAATCATTGAGTAAGCAAACAATTTAGCTTACTCAGTGGGTCAACTAGATATGCCCAGGCAACCCAGCTCCTACCAATATGATTTTTTGTATTTTATTATTTAGAATGGCCAGGTCTTCCTGGATCATTTTCATTATCTAGAATGCCTGGAGATAACATCATTTTTCTTGAGTTTCATATGAGCTAGCATGCAACAGATGTTGCTTCCTGACCTCACATTATACTAAGGATATCAGTGTTAACTCCAGCCCACAAAACCTAAATCTTAACATGGATAACATAAAATGAAATGCAGCACTGTGTAAATTTGTTTTGAAACAAAAATGTACTGCAGGGGGTCAACATCAGATGTTACAAAGGAGTGCACCATTTTGTATAAAATGTTTTAACATGAACTATTGCATGAATACAAATTATCCAGTTAGATTAAATGATCTGGTAGTGGTTTACAATGGAAAGACCTTTATTCAGTTTTGAACTGTAGAAAAAGAGCTAATACAAACAAGCTGTGCTCATCACCCTTTTTTAAAGTATTATTACAATGTTAAATTGGGCAGGATACCTATAGAAACACAGTTTCCAACTGTTACAAAACTGTAGGAGTCCCTTCACCATTGTTAACTTTCTTCATGAAATACTGTGGGAGAGTTCTACCACCTAGAGATCACAGTACATCCTTCCACAAATATAGATACAAGAGTTCCTTTCCTAAACATTTCCAGATTTAACACTGGATTTCGGGAGAGGTAGTGCACAACAATCATATTTGATTGAGGTGCCATCAAGCCTAACAGTGGCACACATCATACTTAACATTTTGTACACGCTTAAAGGCTGTTGCAAATGTTCAGTACTTGTAAAACACTTTGTGATAGAATGCTATTTAAAGGGCTGAACATTCAGTTGAATTCCTTGCCTTCCTTAGTCTAGCAGGCAAATCAAACCAAACTGGCATCAGTCTTGGATACAATTATTTTAAAGAAAAGCAAATTAAAGTGCAAATGAAGTGCAAAAACTGATTGATCACAGCATCAACCACTTGGTTAGGCGTACAACATGCTCAAGGGCCCTTGATTGGTTTCCCTTGAGGCTTCCTCAGAAAGGGATCCATATGCTGTTTCTCATGTCCCTTACTTTTTTCTTATAGTGACAGTATTGGGCAATAAGTGCTAACAATTACAGTAACAACACCATGAATTAATAGAAGTAGTTGTGAGGACACTAGCTCATAACCACATTTGATTTGATATAAACAATTGGCACAGCTACAGTTGTGTAATCATTGCACCAATTGTTTAGTATCAAGTCAAATGCTTTTGCACTTTAATAAATTATTGCATTTGTGATCGGTACCAGTTTACTTTGTTTTGCCTACTTGTCCCCCTAATAAGCACAGTCAGTTTATGGAACAGCTGTGTTATTCTTTGTCTGTTCTTCTTTAATCTATCCTGCCCTGTTTACTACATATACAGATAAGATAGTAATTTCACATTACATAGTCTTCTGATGTCAGAGTCACACTGCATATTTAAAGGGTAGAGACTTCAGATTATCAAAACACACACTGAAATGAATTAAATTCATTTATTACATTAATCTGAGACAAAGAATGAAATGAGGCAAAATTGCTGAAGAGTTAACACTTTTTCTTTATGGCCAGGATCTGCATTGGTAGCATCCCCTTCCTGCAACAAAAAAAAAAGATTTTCTTATAACCTTATGTTATCTGACTTTTCAACCTCTGACTCACCATGAAAATGATAATTTTAAAGCAATATTAGTGAAGCAGGATCATGTGACACAAAGTTAGTTTTTTAATAGGCAAAAGTGATATGTTTGGGGTTTAATCATTTTGCTCTTTGGTCAGTTAGCTTTAGCTGGTCATTTTGATTTTGAACATGTAATTTTATGTTGGTTGATTTAGAACTAGTCATGAAATTTGACAATCAGTAAGTTAATAGGGTTTACTTGTTTTCAATAAAATAGAACACTTTTGATAAATTTAATACAATTGTTCAAGGGCAATAGAAAGTCATGTTTCTTGTATTGTCAAGTAAAGGATTAACTATCTCTATTTAATGTTCAAATAAGATTAATTAATGAAAAAAATTATTTGTGGATAAACCAGAAACTCTATTATTAAACAGCACCCACATATCACAGAATTAATTAATGGATTTTCACATATTAGTCACTGCCATGTCCAAATCATTAGCTGATAAAAGTGATGGTGCTTCAAGCATAAAGTGCATATTACATCTGGTCACACCACTGATTTATTCTTTATTGAACTGCAAGAGCATACAAGAGACGCTTTTTTTAAAACAACGTTGCCTCCATGGCAGATTTGTCTCCAAGCAGCCCTTCCTTTAATGCAGATATGAGTAGGGCTGCCCTCCTGGCAGGGCTTCAGATTCTTCATCTAAAGACCTGAGCCTCACTGCTGCTAGCCTGGTGTGCAGTGTAAAGGTCTCATAGCCTCATAAACAAAAGTTTGAACCTTAACAAGGGTCTCATGGTCCTCTTCTGTCAGAAATTCACTTAAGTGGTAATCTATGCGGTGTGTTAAAATATTAAATACAGTACATAAGAAAAGGAACTTAGCTGTGAGAAAGAATAACTAGCAGTAAAGAGCTGCCTTGGAGGCAACTTTTGTTTAAAGAAAGTGTCTCTTGCACAAGAACACAGACTGAAAGTGAAAATTTGAAATTCAATAAATTGCATTGCGTGTCTATAAAGAATGATACACAGAGATAGATAGACAGACAGGCAGAAAGACAGGCAGTCAGACAGACATTCTAGTTAGGTAGACATGGAGAGATATATGTTAATTGAAAGAGGGGTAAGGATGAGCTGATGCTGAATTTGCATTCCATGAACATGTTTAAATGGGGAAATATCAAAACTGCCATCACAGAGGCAACAATCCTTTGTGTGAAGCAAATAAACAAATCAAAATGAAAGAAAAAGCCACTATGGTTCTCAAAAGAGGTGACAGTGAAGGTTAGGGAGAAAAATATAGCCTTTAGGAAGTATAAGAAAACAAAGAAGGAGCAGGACAGAGAACTGTACCAGTTAAGGCAGAAGAAAGCAGGGAGGGTAGTCAGAATAGCAAAGGCACAAACTGAGGAAAAGTTAGCTAACTCAGTTAAGAAGGGGGATAAAACCTTTTATAGGTATATCAGTGAACGTAGAAAGACAAAGGGAGGGATAGTGAGGCTGAATAGAATGGATGGTGGGCAGAGAGTGACAGTGAAAAAGCAAGGATACTAAATGAATACTTCTGTTCAGTATTCACAAAAAAGGAAGTGGGATAGGTGGCTAATCCAATTAACAGAAGCACTGGGGACGATCCCAGTCCTTTCACAGAAGAAAGGGTTCTGAAAGAACTCCTAAAACTGAAGGTGGACAAAGCAATGGGGCCAGATGGAATTCACCCCAGAATTCTAAAAGAATTAAGCAGAGAACTAGTGACACCACTGACTACCTTTTTTAACAAATCATGGGAGGATGGTGTGGTACCTGAGGACTGGAAGAAGGCAGATGTGATTCCCCTTCACAAAAGTGGGACCAAGACAGAGGCAGAAAACTGCAGACCTGTCAGTTTGACCTCTGTGGTAGGGAAAGTGATGTAATCACTTCTGAAGGAAAGAATTGTTGAGTACCTAGAGGCCAGTGGGGTACAGGACCCAAGGCAGAATGGGTTCACAGTGGGAAGGTCATGTCAGATGAATCTAATTGATTTCTTTGACTGGGTGACCAAAGTAGTAGACCAGGAGGGCTGGACATGGCCTACCTAGATCTTTAGCAAGGCATTTGACACAGTCACACACAAAAGATTAGTAGTCAAATTAACTAGCCTGGGAATGGATCCCAGGGTGGTAGCCTGGAAACATTGGCTGAACAACAGGACACAGAAGGTAATTCTAAATGGAGCCCACTCTGAAGAAAAAGGGGTTACTAGTGGGGTACCGCAGGGTTCAGTACTGGGTCCAGTCCTTTTTAATATCTTTATAAGTTACATTACAGAGGGACTGGAAGGAAAAGTATGCCTTTTTGCAGATGACACAAAGTTCTGCAACAGGGTTGATACATAAGGAGGCATGGAAAGGATGAGAAGGACTGGCAAGGTTGGAGGAATGGTCAGAAGTATGGCAGCTTGGACAGTGCAAAGAAGTGCAAGTAATGCACCTGGGAAACAAAACCCAGGAAAGAATACACATTTGGGGGAGGTAGTAACAACAACAAAATGGAAAGGGACCTGGGGGTAATCATATCAGATGACCTTAAGGTTGGCAAGCAATGTGAGAAGGCGGTAGGGAGGGCTGGGGGATACTGGGATGTATAGGGAGAGGCATCACCAGCAGAAAACAGGAAGTTGTTATCCCCTTTTCACAGACAGTTGGTGAGACCTCATCTGGAGTACTGCATCCAGTTCTGGAGACCCCATCTCAGCAAGGACATAGACAGGATGGAGGCAGTTCAGAGGAGGGCAACTAAAATGGTGCAGGGTCTGCAAGAGAAGCCATACAAGGAGAGACTAAAGGAGCTTAATATGTATACCCTTGAGGAAAGGAGGGTGAGGGGGGACATGATAGAAATGTTTAAGTACCTCAGTGGAATCAACAAAGTCCAAGAGGGTAGCATCTTTCAGAAAAAGAGATGTGCAAGAACAAGGGGACACAATCTGAAGATAGAGGGGGGATGGCTCAGGGGCAATGTGAGGAAGTATTTTTTTCACAGAGAGGGTGGTGGACACATGGAAGAGCCTTCCTGGGGAGGTTGTGGGGTCTAAAACTGTGGGATAGTTCAAGAATGCATGGGACAGACATAAGGCAATTTATGTGGGGGGTAGGAAGAAATAGGCTGTTGGTTAAATAGGATCTGCAGCTTATCCTCTAGGTAGGGAAATGGGCAGACTATGTGGGCCAAGCAGTCCTTATCTGCCGTCAAAGTCTATGTTTCTAAATACAACATTAGGGACTATCATGAAGTAGGTCTGACCAAACTCAGTTTCTCTTCAGTACTTCAATGTCATGATGCAGCACCTGTTACAGGAAGCACACACTAAACATGTCTAAGCTGCTGGCAAGCCACACAACCTGAGCAGCTAATCAGAGATGCTGGATATCAAGAACTCCTCATGCTGCTCACATCTCAATGCCATTTACAAATCTCTTTCACAGGGGATAGGTTTGTTACAGCTATGGCTACTGATGGAGCTCACTTTCAAAATCATCTGATAATTGTGCATTATCATGTCAGTTTGTTTATTCTCTTTACATACTTCACAGTTCATTGCAATTGCGTCAGTTTTACTTTACATATTGCTGCTATTTGTTGTATTGTGGTAAATGTTTTCCAGGAAGTGCATCAATTGTATAGTAAAATTCCCCATCAAGGTGCATAGCGCAAGCATAGTGTGGTAATTTTCATAATAAAAAATTATACTATGCAAATTGTTGCCATACACTATGAGCTCCACAAATTGTTAATTTTCTTCACTTTGCACACAGCTATTGAATACCCATGAGGCCTTGTACTGTGACTGATGCTTTAGAATGTATGTATGTACTGTATGTGGTTTGAAGAGATATACAAAAACCAAATCAAATAATTTGGTTTATGTATATCTCTTCAATATTTCTACACTCCTAGCATCCTTTTACAGATCTTATGCATGGCTCTTCATGCAAACTACCTCTTCGTATGCTACTTTGGGTAGTACTTAATGCCCAAAAAGCAAATAATCATTAACAGAAAAAATAATTTTATTTTCATCTGTGGAGAAGGGTGTCACATGTGATAACATCATTCTAGAGCAAAACACACACTATAGAAGATAATAAATCCTGAAGAAGTGGGACCTATAAACCACAAAATCTAGATATAATAAGTGAGTGCATAAACTATACAGATGGCCAGTAAAAGTAACCTGAAATAAAATGAAAGTGGTCTGAAATAATCACTGAGTAAGTGAACCATTTAATTTGCTCACTGGATCAACTAGATAAGAACAGAGAACCCAGTTCCTGCCCATAAGATTTTTGCATTTTATTGTTAAGAACAGCCAGGTCTCCCTGAATCCTCTAAATTGTCTAGGCTGCCCAAAGAACACATCACTTTTTTTGTTTTTCAGATGAACTAGCATGCAACAGCTGCTGCTCCATAACCACATGTTATACTAGGGAGATCAATGTTAACTTCAGCACACAAAACGTAAACCCTAAAATGGGGAACATAAAATGAAAAGTAGCGCTGTGTAAATTTATTTTGAAACAAAAATAAACTGTAGGAGTCAGCATCAAGGGCTACAAAGGAGTGCATAAGTTTGTATAACTTTTTTTTAACATGAACTGCTATATGGATACAATTTATCCAGTTGGATTAAGTGATCTGGTAGTGGTATAAAATGGAAAGCGCTTTATCCAATTTTGAACTGTTGAAAAAGTCTTAATACAAGCAAGCTGTCCTCATCACCTTTGTTTCACAGTATTAATACAATTATTGTGAATGGGATGGAGAAGAGGGGACGTGGTTGTGCAGGAGTTGTGCAGACAAAAACATCTCTCTCCCTGGCTACTCCATTATCCAGCAAGACTGCCCCAGCAAGGGTGGCGGCATGGCCATGTTCCTCACCTCAGCCCTCCAAATCACCCCTATCTTCCTACCCTTCATCTTCCTACCCTTCAGCCTACAAGTTGTTACTTCTACAGATTACCCTCCTGTAATACCTCCCTATTTTTATCACTGGTATCTACTGATGCCCTACTGCAACCCCCTTGAGTATTACAGAAATCCACTCCACCATCTGGACTCACATCTCCACGGGTGAAATCCGTATACCCGGAGACTTCAACCTAAACTGGCTGTCCACCACCCGCCACAAATCCAGCTGTGACAACACATCCATGAACCTGACCCAACTAATAAATGAACCAATTTGCCTAAACCCTAAAACCCTCCAACACTCCCCCTTATTGACTGATCCCTCACTTCCCACTCTGACCGAATCATCAAGGCTGGCATCCTACCAGACACCTTAAGTGAACTTCATCTTACCTTCTGTATGCGCAAGATTCACCAGCCTAAAGCACCCCCCAAAATCTGTTTGCATTTTTCAAATTTCTTGACCTAACTCCCCTGTACTGTGAGCTAAACCACACTGAATGGTCCCCTATATCCGTGGCCCCCTCCACTGACTCAACTCTAAATTACTTTAAAACTAAATTCCTTGAGATATGGAACAAACATGCCCTCTAATGCTGGGCAAGAGTAAGGGGAACCCACCTCCGGATTACGGCCAAGCTCTTAGCCTGCTTATGTGTGCGTGATAAGGTCTGGCCTGATAATATATGCAACCCATCCCCCACTGCCTTCCAGAGATACCACTACCTCCAAAACTCTTACACCAGGGCTGTAAGGCTTGCCGACACTGAATATTTCACATCCACCTTTGAAGCTATCATTGATCACCCATCAAAGTTTTAGAATGTAGTCCACAATTTCTTTTCCCCTCCTACTCAGCCTCATTTAACTGTCCTCAGAGTAGATGATACATTGGTTTCTGACCCCCTCTCTGTCGCCTCAGAGTTTAATTCCTTCTTCTCCACCTGTGCTTCCTCCCTTCTCTCTTCTCTCCCTCTACCACCCCTGCTTCATCCACCCTGCTGGCCCTCATGGTAGCCATCTCCCTTTCTCTCCCCTTTTTCCTTTGCTCCTGTGTCTCCCCCCTCCATTCTTAATGCCCTTCTTGCCCTCAATCCATCCAAAGTTAAGAGTCCAGATGGCCTGGATAGCAAGCTCCTCTGTCTTTCTGTCCCTCCTATCTCCTCCCCTCTAGCTGACCTCCTCAACCTTTCCTCTCTTGCTTCTCCATCCCTGCTGAATGGAAGATAGCCACTGTTATTCCTTTAACAAAAGGCGTAGACCCATCTGCTACAAGCAACTATTGCCCCATCTCCCTCCTCCTTATCCTATCCAAAATACAGGAACTTATTATCGTAGCCCAACTCTCACCCTATTTGGACTCCTCTTCTTTCTTCACCCCATACCAGTCTGGCTTCCAGAAGAATCTCTCCACAACAACCTCCCTCCTCAGGCTCACTGACTCCATTCACAAGGATATGGAATGCAGCCTCCTCACCTCTGCCGTCTTCACGGATCTAGCCAAGGCATTCATCACTGTCTCCCACTCCCTATTACTATCTAAACTCCAGGCTGCCAGCCTCTCTCCCATGGCCATCAGCTGGTTCCACTTCTACCTCTCATGCAGGTACCAATTAGTCAAAATTGGTGATGTAGTCTCCCCTTCCTTACTTGTAACCACTGGGGTCCGACAAGGTGTTGTGCTAGGCCCTATAGTATTCTCCATCTTCCTCAATGATCTCCTTTCTGTTTGCTCAACTGCATCCATCCACATGTATGTGGATGACATGGTTCTTTTCACTTCAGGCCCTTCCACTGTTGATGTGGTGCACCAACTCCAGCAAAACTTTGATCAAGTTCAGCTCTGGCTACATTCAAAACAGCTTTTCCTCTATGCCAAGAAGACCCTCTCCATGTCATCTGGCACTAGACAGAAACTCTTTAGGTTCCCCTTCCTTCCCACCTTCTTCACCCTGGATGGATCCCCTCTGGAGGATGTTACCACCTTTATGTACCTAGGTATCTGGCTTGACCAGCACCTAAACTTCTCTGGCCATGTGGATGCTATTGTCAAAAAACTGCACCCCAAACTTAGTGCCCTACACAGAAACTGAGACTGCATCCCACTGCCAGCCTGCTGCACTAGTATCCAGAGAATGATCCTCTCAATCTTTGACTATGGTTATGTAGTCTACAGTGCTGGCCCAGGTACTGCTCTTGCCAGACTGGACAGTCTCTTCCACTCTGTTTGCCACTATGCTTTTGACTGTCCCACTCACACACATCATCACTGCTCTATGTATCAGTCCCTCTCCTTTCCTTCTCTTGTGGACAGTCACCTTGCCCACTGTGCCAACTTTGTAAGCAAATTCTGGTTTGGCTCTCTCCCATCACCCCCACACTCCCATTACCTCAGATGCTCCAATGATTACACCCTTGTAGTCCCTCCAAACTCCACGGCCACCGGACATGTTGCTTTCAGCCACTGCTTCCCTAAAATCTGGAACTCCCTCCCTCTTGTCACCCAACTTGCTCCTTCCCCTTGAGCCCTCTCTAACCACCCCAGAGGCCTTAACTCACCCTTCTGCAACTGCACCTAAATTCCACCCCCACCCTGCTCACGCTTCCATCCTTGCACTCCTGTTTCCTCTCCCTCCTCTCCCTACTCCCTACTTCTTATTATCCAAGTGGTACTTACCACTGCTTATAAACACTTGTGCTCTGTCTACTCTACATTTTGTTTGTCAGTTAACAGAAACTGTCCAAAATCCAGTTAGCATGCCTTGCTACTGTACCTAACCTCATCATTATATTGCACTTGTGCACTAAATCCAGTTATTCATGCCGAGTTTCTGTGCCAAAACTCATTGTTATATTGCACTTGTGCACCACTCCTGCTCTGTAAATGGATTTGCCAACTTGTAACCGTACCAAATCTCCATGTATTATTGCGCTATTTTGCTCTGCAATCATATCGTCAACTTGTAATTGTACTTGTGTACTTGGGCTATCATGCCCACTTTGTATCTCTCCCCCTTCCCCCAGGATGCATCTGAAAGCAAGCTTCCAGCTCAGTATGTCTTTCCTGGCAAAACCTTTAGATAAAAAAATAAATAAAATCAATTAATTGGGCAGGAACCCACAGGAATTCAATTTTCCTAACTCCTACAAAACTGTATGACTTCCTTCACCTCTGTCATCTTTCTTCATGGAATACTGTGGGGGAGTTCTACTACCCAGAGATCACAGTTCACCCTCCTACAAATACAGAGACATGATTTACCTTCCCTAAACTTTGCCAATTTAACCACTGGATTTGTGGGACAGGTATGCAGTGCACAACAATCATGTCTGACTGAGGTGTCATCAAGTCTAACAGTGACATACAACTTACTAATCCCTTCATTGCACGCTTAAAAGCTGCTGCAAATCTTCATTACCTGTAAAACACTTTGAAATACAATGTTCATGAAACAGCACTATATTCAGCTGAATTCCTTGCATTCCTTAATCTAGAAGGCAAAACAAATCAAACTAGCACTGGTCATGGATATAATACATTATTAAAGTGCAGCACATTAAGTTGCAAAATCAAGTGCAGAAAAACTCACTGATCACAGGAGAAGCAGCAGCATGGTTAGGAGAGCTAACATGCTCAGTGGTGACTAATTTTCCTCAAGACTTCCTCAGAAAGGGACCTGTATGCTGTTATTCATGTCCCTCATAAAGTGTGCACTCTTAAAGTTACCCAGTTACTCTTAAAGTGACAGTATTGACAAAAAGTGCAAACAATTAAAGTAACAACAACATGTATTAATGAAAGTAGTTGCAAGGACACTGACACAGTTATATCCACATTTGATTTGCTACAAACAATTGGTCCAGCTACAGTTGAGTAATCATGCACCAATTGTTATGTATCAAATCAAATGCTTTTTCACTTCAATTTGCTGCACTTTAATACATTATTGCATTTGTGACTGGCATCAGTTTGCTTTGTTTTGTCTACTTGTGCCCCTTCCTAGGCACAGTCAGTTTGTGGAAAAGATGTGTTGTTCTTAGTCTGTACTTTAATCTATCCTGCCCTGCTTACTATCTATACAAATAAGAGTAATTTCACACTACAGTCTTCTGATGTCGGAGTCACACTGCATATTAAAAGGGTAGCAACTTCAGAGTATCATAAAACATACTGAAATGAACTAAATGACTTGGAGACAAAGAATGGAATGGGATAAAACTGCTGAACAGCTGACACTTTTTCTTCATGTCCTGGATCTGCATTTGTAGTACCCCCCAACAACAAAACCAAACAAGACTTTCTTACATTATTAGGGTATCTGACTTTTCAACCTCTGACTCACCATGAAAAGGATCCTTTAGAAAGTAATATTAGTGAAGCAGGATCATGTGACACAAAGAGGGCTTTTTTTTTACTAGACAAAAGCAATATTTTGGGGGATGACATCACTTTTTCTCAGATTTAGCTGGCAGTTTTGATTTTAAACATACATTTTTTGTTGCTGGTTAATTTATGATTAGTCCTGAAATCTGACAATCTGTAAAGTTAAAAGGCTATACTTGTCTTCAATAAAATAGAACATTTCTTGTTAAATTTAATACCACTTTTGAAGTGCAGTAGAAAATCATTGTTCTTTTATTGTCAAAGGATTAACTGTCTTCTCTTTTATGTTCAAATAAGATTCATTAATGAAAACAAATTATTTGTGGATAAAACTGGATAACTCTATTATTAAACAGCATCCACGGATCATGGAATTAATGAATGAATTTTCACACATTAGTCACTGCCATGTTCAAAGCCTTAGTTGGTAAAAGTGCAGGTTCTCTGAAGCATAGAGTATATATTACATCTGGTCACACCATTGATTTATTCTTTATTGAACTGCAGAACACAGACTGAAATTAAAAAACTTAAAATGCAATAAACTGCATTAGGACTGTCTATTAAGAATAATGATAGATAGATAGATAGATAGATAGATAGATAGATAGATAGATAGATAGATAGACAGACAGACAGACAGACATATGCTATAAACTCATGACTTGCTGATTTTCTTAATTTAACATGTAACTATTGAGTACTCATGAGGTCTTGCACTGGGATTGAGGCTTTAGAATGTACTGTATGTGTGTGGTTTGAAGAGATATACAGAAGCCACATTTTTTGGATATTTCTACACTCTAAGCATCCTTTTACATATCCTAGTCACTGTACTTACTGCAACCATTCTCTTTGTATTTGACCTCTGAGTGTACTTAATGCCCAAAGAGCAAACAATCATTAGCTGGCCCAGTGGTGTAGTGGGCTAAGGTGCTGGATGCCTTATCTCTTACCATGCTGGTGACTTGAGTTCAGGAACAAACTCAGGTTGCCAGGAGTCAGCCAGGGGGTTATGCTAGGAGAGGATGAAGTGGCTGATTGTCAATGCTCCTTTCCTGGACTGGAGAGGTTGGTATTCTTGGCTCTTGGCTACCACCAAATGAAGGCTTGATCATTGCATTAAACATGTGGGAGGCTGGCGCTAGGCCAGGTCAGTGGAGTGGTGTCACCAGTACCAGAGTGCATGCGCACCTCCACACACATGTGCTACTGAGTCAATGAGGCACCGGGGGGAAATGGGTAGAATACATGGTGGAAAATGGATGGGGGAACTGGGCTTCCATGAATATCTGCCTGTGAAGGTGTGATGCACCTTACCAGAATGACCATCAGGACTGCAGGATGGGTGTAGGTGGTTGGTTGCTGTGTAACCAGGGACTGGGCTGATTGACTGCCTAGTCACTGTCAAGGAGAATAAAGGCCTTTATAAAAAAAGAGCAAATAATCATTAGTAGAAAAATGATTTTATTTTCATCTTTGGAGAAGAGTGTCACATGTGGTAACATCATTCCAGAGCAAAATAGTGACACTGTAGAGGACAACAAATCCTGAAGAAGTGGGAGCAATAAACCATTAAATGTTGATAGGATGATTGAGGGCATAAACAGTAAAGATGACCAGTAAAAATAACTTTAAATAAATGTGAAAGTGGTTTGAGATAATCTTTGAGTAAGTGAACCATTTACTTTGCTCAGTGGATCAACTAGATATGCCCAGAGAAGCCAGATCATCCCAAAAAGATGTTTGCATTGTATTGCTTAGAATGTCTAGGTCTTCCTGGATCATCTACATTGTCTTGAATGCCTGAAGATAACATCACTTTTCTTGTTTTGCAGATGAACTAGCCTGCAACAGATGCTGCTCCCTGACCTCACATTATACTAGGGGTAACTCCAGCCCACAGAACTTAAATCCTAACATGGGGAACATGAAATGAAATGTAGCACTGTGTAAATTTGTCTTGAAAGGACAACAAGCGGCAGGAGTCAACAACGGGTTACAAAGGAGTGCACAGATTTGTATAACTTTTTTAACATGAACTACTGTGTGAATACAAAGGGCTGAATTCAGAAAGGGTGATGTAGTGCTTGTATCCAGCCCTGCATTGAACCCAGAACTGCACTTTACACATTTCCACAGCTTGCACCTGATTCAGTAAGGTCACATGCATTTGCAACACTTTACCCACTTTACGGTGGATTGCACCAAATAATTGTTGCACATCCCATAATAAGGTCATCAAAGTTTGACCAGAAAAGGCTGGTCTAACTTGTGACAAGTGGTGCATGAGATTCTCAATCCTGATTACTATCCAAGGAATGCTGCAAGTCCCATGTGTCATATGTCCTGTGCACCCGGGGCATGAGGCATTCCCGACACGTCTCTGAATCAAGCCCAATCTATCCAGTCAAATTAAATGTCCTGGTAGTGTTTTAAATTGGAAAGAACTTTATTCAATTTGTACTGCAGAAAAAGTACTAATACAAACACATTTTTCTCATCACCCTTGTTTCAGAGTACTATTTCAATTATTGTGAATTGGATGTGGGAAGGGGTTATGCAGGGGTTAAATTGGACAGGTACCCACAGGAACTCAGTTTCCCCACATTTTACTAAATTATATGAGATTCTTCACCTCTGTCATCTTTCTTCATGGAATACTGTGGGAGAATTCCACCACCTGGAGATGACAGTTTCCCCTCCTACAGATAAAAAGATGAGAGTTCCCTCTCCTAAATGTTTCTGATTTTGCCATTGGATTTGTGGGAGAGGTAGATAGTGCACAACAATAATACTTGACTGAGGTGTCATCAAGTCTAGCAGTGGCACACATCTTGCTTAATCTTTCTGTGCATGCTTAAAGGCTACTGCAAATGTTCAGTACTTGTAAAATATATTGGGATACAATGTGCGTGGAAGGGACTCTATATTCAGCTGAATTCCTTCTCTTCCATAATCTATCCTACTCTCTTTTCTACCTATACAAATATGCCATGGATGTCCAGTATTTTCACACTTTAAGGTCTTCTTATGTCAGAATCAGACTGCAAAATAAAAGGGTAGTGATTTCAGAGTATCAGAAAACATCCTGAAATGAATTAAATAATTTGGAGACAAAGAATGGAATGAGACAAAGTTGCTGAAGAGTTGACACTTTTTCTTTATGTCCAGGATCTACATTTATAGCATTCCCTTCATCCCAAAAAACAAAACAAAACAAGACTTTGTTATAGCCTTAGGGTGTCTGACTTTTCAACCTCTGACTCACCATGAAAATGATCCATTAGAAAGTAATACTAGTGAAGCAGGATCATGTGACACAAAGTGAGCTTTTTACTAATCAAAAGTGATATGTCTGTGTATGACATAATTTTTGCTCACTTAGATTTAGCTGGCAATTTTGATTTTAAACATGATTTTTCTGTTAGTTAACTTAGAATTAGCCATGGAATTTGACAGTCTGTAACATTAATAGTGTTTTACTTATTTTTTAATAGCATAGAACATTTCTTGATGAAAGTATTATAATTTCTGAGGTGCAATAGAAAGTCATCTTTATTTTTAAATTAAGGATTAACAATCTTCTTTGTTATGTTCAAATAAAAGCCATTAATGAAAACAAATTATTTGTGAGTAAACCACTATAACTCTATTATTATGCAGCATCCACAGATTACAGAATTAATGAATGGATTTTCACACATTAGTCACTGCCATGTCCAAAGCCTTAGCTGATAAAAATGCTTGTGTTCTGAAGCATAAAGCACTGTATATATTACATCTGGACATACTACTACTTTACTCCTTATTGAATTGCAGAATGTAAACTAAAATTTAAATGTGAAATGCACTTGATTGCACTGGGGTGTCTATTTAGAATAATGCTGCATAGCTAGCTGGATAGATAGATAGATAGATAGATAGATAGATAGATAGATAGATAGATAGATAGATAGATAGGTAGGCAGGCAGATGGGCAGGCATGCAAGAAAGCAACCAGACATTCTAGTTTGGTAGACATGAAGAGACATACATTAAGTGACCAGTTTGATTATGAATTTGCATTCTGTTAATGTATTGAAATATAACGTTTGGCACTCCTGCAAAGCATGTCTGACAGAACTTGGTCTCCCTTCAGCACCTCACATGATGCAGCACCTTTGCAGGGAACACATATTGAGCATGTCCAAGTTGTTGGTAATGCAAATGACCTGCAGCAGTCAATCAGGGATGTCAGAGACCAGGAACTCCTCATGTTGCCCACATTTCATTGCCATTTCCAACTCCATTTACAGTGGATGGGTTTGTTGCAGCAGTCACTACTGAAAGAGTTTACATTCAAAATATCTAGAGAACTGTGCATTATTGTGTTGTTTTGTTGATTCTCTTTACACTTATACTGTAGTTTCAGAGAGGCAGGCTATGCTAGTAAAACCATGCTACAGAAGAGAGAGAGAGGAGAGGCGAGGAGAGGCGAGGAGGAGAGGAGGAGAGGAGAGGGAGGGAGGGAGGGAGGGAGGGAGGGATCTTATGTTCTGCCACCAGCTCAAAAAATAACCCCTTCCAAAGTAATTCTGTGTTTCCATTTTTGCTTTTTGACCCTGGATGTGAACTGGATAACTTCCCACAAATATATCTTCCCTAAGCTAGCCTGAAACAATGGCTGTCCCCACCTGCTGTTCCAAATTTCATCAGATGTTTATCATGCCTTTTAAATGATACCTATATGTCTGATTGTTTAACAGACCTACATTCAGCTGCCAGACTGACTTGTGTGATACTAGGTGTAGCTAGTCAAGGTGGTTATGGGAGACCAAGACCATAAAATGTTAACTATCATAGGCTTGCACAGCAGGTAACCAGTCAGTCAAAATAAGGAAATGGTCCATGCAAGAATAAGAATTGTTCTGGGCTGAATAGCAGGTGTAATAATTCTCCGAAAGATGGAGAAAAGGCCAGACTTTCTTGAGACTCTGCTCCTGAGCTAGACAGGACATCAATCTTCCTGTGGCCACCTCCCCAGCCATCTGTCCTTGCCTCTCCAGAGTCCCAGGAAATGTGGAGTTAAAATCTCTCCAATGAGCATTAATCTACCTGCAGTGACAACTGTATCTCTATATCTAGCAATAACTGTTTAAGAAAAGGGGGCCTTTCTTGAGGAGAGTTAGAAGCATATTAATTAAGGAGTGTACACTCTTGGTCACAGCATAGAAAATCCAATCTTTAGCAACTACATTCCAGGTCTACTGTATGTCTGTGTGCAGAGCTTAAAATGAAAATTTTGTCCTAATTAAAATACCTGTGCTCCTGCTGGGTGAGCGAGCTGCCCATGAGGCCACATATACTTCCCCCACCCATGAGTGGTGCAGTTTCAAATGCTCATCTGGGGTTAAGTGAGTCTCCTGGATGAAAGTTATTGATGTCTCCACCCTGCCAAACCCCTCCAAGATCCTGACCCTTTTCACTGTGTTATTCATCCCTAGCACAAGATATGAAATTAATTTAAATAACCCCATATCACCCAAGCATAACATTCCAGATAATTGCACTTATTGCACTGGGCGCTGTGAAATTGATAAAATAGAAGAACAAAAGCTGCAACCCACAGCAACTTTTTCAGTTATAACTATACAACTCTAGAAAATCATGTTGTATGAAGCATATCCAATCATGTCTCAAGGTGTATGATACAATCATCCACTTCTCTAAGACATGTCAATGGAAGTGGAAGGGCTTTCCATCAAATGAACAGATTTAAGGCCTGGAAGAACTTTTAAAAAAACTATCTCCAAGCACAGAGAGAGTCACCATGATTGAGTTTCCTTATTTCAGTATACCTGGAGAAGAGAACTCACACCACCCCCCACCTCTCCTGAACACATTTATTTCAAATATCAAATATTGTAAGCTATAGAGGATCAGCAGTGGCATAGCTGCTAAAGAACAAACAATAACCCTCTCCAGATCCAGGATATTTCTTGTTCCCTGACCTCTTTAGTTCATAACTCCATAAATGCACACCTGGATCAGTCTGGAGTGTCAACTGATCCATTGTCAACAGTTTCTTTGTGCTTTTGTAAAAACATGTTTTAGTGCAGGTCTACAGTTGTGAAGGGAGGAAAAGGGAAAAGTGGACCTAAACCTTCAGAGATGTGGTATAGTGTTCCCTGGCTGCTACATATCACCTCTGCTGTGGAGACTGCTTTCCTTGTCATGCAATTATTTAGGGATCAGTTGGAATGGTGGATATGCTTGCCTCCCCTAGACATGAACCCTGAAATTTTAGATAGACAGCTGTAGTGGAAAGTTTTAGTGATCCTGTTCCACCTTCTCCAGGTGGGTGAGCATTCCTGCCCTATCTTCTGCCCCACCCACCCACCCCGCACCTTGGTCTGGAGCAAAATGCCTTTTCAGACTCATATAGAGTACCAGACATGATTATCTCTGCTGCACCATCTGAATGCAGTCTACTGCCCCCATAAGAAAGTGAGACTCTCTTTATCATGTCACCCAAGGGTTGCCGCCACCATTCAAGGACTGCAGCTTTTCTCCTTTGCACTTCCTGTCATGCCATAGCCCTATTAAACTGCCTCTCCATGTCATGCCTGACCACTGTGTCTCCCTCCCACAACCTTTGGAGAGGAGAGAGAGAGAGAGTCATGTAATATGAATCACTACTAAGCTCCATACCCCCAGGCATCACAATCCACCTGGATTCACCCGCAGGCATGCACCTTCTCATATCAATAATAAAAAAGAAAAAGAGGGCTTCTTACAAACAGGTGAGCTTTATAACCTGCCTAGCCACCATACTTGCTCAAATCAAAAGGCCTTAGTTACTCTGGACATTCTGGTCTAAACATGCTGTTTGCAGTTGCTTAAATCCTGGCAGTCCTCAGCATGGGTAAATTTTTTTGAACCAGGATGATATACTGAGATATTGTTATGGGTGAAAATCTGCTTCAACCTATCATCTTGCAAGATTTTTTTCTATCCATTTTATAATTTATATTATAGGGGCAGAATAGCACCTCTATAGTTAGGGTTGAGTAGCCTGTTTAAAGTTAAACCTCAAGTTTTGAACATTAATATATTTGACTCCTTTTGATAAAATGAGCTGAAATTTTGTATGTGCTGCCTGGTTGCTGAGACACACATGTCATTTCTAGAAAAAAACTCTTTTTTTCCTATACTTAACATTTTTTAATTTTTGCTCTCACCTACTGCCTACATGGAAAGGATTTGCTCCCCCAAACCTGCAGGGGACATGTGTCATCTCCCAAGGTAGTGCCTTTGACAAGTCTGGTGAAAAAATATTAAAGGGTTCCAGAGTTCTAAGGCTTTAGATTTTAGTGTTTTCTGACTCCGCATGTGCAGTAGGGATTTTGAGATAACGTTCTGCTGTGAACGTAAAATTGTGATGTTGCAAATGCTTATTTTGCTACATGGCCACTTGTTTGGCATGGCACCAAACATTTTTTTTCTGCCATGCCAACCACCATCTTGTTGATTATTTCCACAAACTGACAAGTGTGAAAAATAAATAAAAATGCTGGGACTGTAATAAACTAACAACAGAACCTAGCTAAATGGGACCAGTTTAGCAAGATTCTTTTTTTTTAAATAATGGCTAGCAATACCTTTTCTGATCACACAAATTGCATTTGTCCAGCTTAGCGAGAGGAACTCTTCGACCGCATTCTCAATATGAGAACAGTGGGACTTTGTTGACTTCTGCAGCTGAAACTGGAATTCATGCTGTGGGCTGCAGTAAGATAGTGAGCTGCTGTTTCAGTGGTGTCTAGTGGTGTCCCCCAGCATGCAATCACCATCCCAGCAATGAATTTAACTTTTCTTCCTAGTGTCTAATGGTCCCTCCCCCAACCCAATGTCTGCCTGATAAGTAACATAGAAACATAGTGTGGGTGAACTATTGTGGTATGGCAGGAGGGGAGATTGATGGCGGGATTGATGACCCACCTCCACACAACACATTTAGTTTGCTGTGTCTACAGTGGTGTTCTATGTACACACAGGGAACACCTCTATTGATGACAACAGGGAGGGGGAGAAACTCTGAGATAAATTACAGGGTAGGAATGACAGACAGAAGACAGATTCTAAAAAGAAAAGAAAACAAGGCTTTACACTTTGAAATGGAGCCACCCTCATACAGTATTACTGTAATACAGTATCATTTTTCTGAAAATATGATGTGTACATTTAAGTAAGTAAAGGGCATACTCAGAAAATGCTGTCAGAATATGTCAAAAACAACTTAACATTACCCAAACAATCAAACATCTAACCCATCACACTAACAATATTCTGTACTACTACTCTGCTATACAAAACGCATAATCAAGACAAGATTTTCCTCAGAAAACTAGCTCAATTTTAACTTTTATACAATTGCAATATAGTATATGGTTAGAGCTTATTGTGGATGAAAATCAGAGAATCACAAAATCTTGTTGAATGACAGTTTAAAGGTCAAAAAGGTTGTTGTACTATCATTCTGACATCACATCAATAGGACAACAACTTTTCATCCTTGTCCTGCCACCTGATTGGCTCAGTGAAAAGGCTCCAACTAGAAAAGGTATCGGAAATATGATGGCATAATTTAGCGAGTGCCGATCAATGGAACCTAGTTAGTTTGACATGAACAGCCTCACACAGCTCTATGTCATTTACCCCTGCCCTTCTCCTTATCGACATCTCTATCTTGTGTTTACCTCACTAACTATCCTAATTTTTTTTGGGAAGGGGGCTAGGATTTCCCTGTTCCAATTCATTTCCTCCCCCCTTGGCTAGTTTAAATGCCAATAATGCAAATTTGAGAATAGAGGACCTACAGGCTCATGATGGACTTTAACTAGCCCATATCAATGACCTCAGAAGGATCATGCCTAATTCAACCACCCAAATAGAAACTAATAAAAGGGACCATAACTTCATATGGGCTAGCATTATTATCACCACCAGATCTCCAGTAAACAGGTGGTCTTGTGATAGCAGAGGTGAATTTGCATATTTGCTTGCTTGTGATGGGTATGGGGACTCTCTCCCCTCTCTCATGTGAGTGAGGTTGAATATTCCATAGGAAGCCCATGGCACATGGTGCTCACATTGTTGGTGGACCATCAAATACTGAACCCTTGTCATTTAGGTTGTAGAATAAAAATGATCAAAAGTTCATTAAGTCAGTATTTTTATGAAAGGAAGTATCTACATGATCTGTATTATCTGAGTATGTAGGCAGCTTTAGCCAGGCACTCAACTGGAATGGGACAAAATAAATGGAAAAACAAGATAAACTTAAGACATGACAAGCAAAAAAAACAAAACAAAATATAAACAAACAAAACAAAACAAAAAAAGACTGCTTTAATCTTCAGCTCCAGCCCTTAAGATAGGATTCAGTCATAAGAAAATTTATTGTAGACATTGCTTAATGTGAAGTATTACCATTTGATTCTGTGGACCTTGGTGCTGCAGACAGGAAAAAAATAACACTGGTGAAACCGCTGAACACCCGAGGCAAAGTGAACTGCCATTTCCTCCAGTGCATGAAACATCTGCTATGGCCTATGCTCCTTGTAATCCTTTCTTACCCATTTAATTACTGTCAGTGCTGTTTCCATTATGGGCATGTGACTATCTTTTTGAATACTCAGAGAGAATTCATACTCAGTACCCCTAGTTACTTGGTGCTTAGTATTCCTTGGCCTATTTAAAAAGCAAATTAAGGAAAAAAAAAAACAATAACATTCCACAGGAAGCCAGGGCCAGTCCCATGGTGGTACCCCCACACAGTCATGTTCACTTTGTAACCCTTCCTTCTTTTCCATAAACACACTGAAAAAAAAAGCTCTTGGTAATGTACCAAGAGTCAACCACACCTTTTAGAAGTTCCTTCCACTAAAACTAACCCTCAGTCCCCTAAATAGACTTCAAAAGCTGGCACCCAGTGTCTGACCCTGATCCATGATTTTAGAGGAGGAGGCCACTGAGTAGTTAAAGTCACAGCCAACTCAGTCTGTCTCTACCTACAGTGCTCCCTCTTTATGGTTAAGTATAGGCTAGGCTGGAGTGAGAGGCCACCGACTAGAAGCAGGTGTGGTCAGTGTGCATTACTGATGACACTAGGATGAATATCATGTCAGTCTGCATTCCATTATTAATGACATGGATTGCTCTTCCCACTCCCAGTCATCCGCCAGCTTGCTTGCTGGCATTGCAGCCATTCACAAATCAACTATTGGAGAGAGTGAATTGCTATAGGGAGTAGGCAGGGAATGTTCATGAATTTACATACAGCATGTGAAATAGAAATAATTTAATATACCATTTCTGACTGGAAAACTGATTTTAATTGTTAGAAGAAGTGATCGCTTGAGTGTTGGACAAAGGCAGGCAGTTTGATAGCTCTGTGGGGTTGAGCCCAGCCAGTGGGGGTAAGGTGTGCTAAGACAGGGGAAGGACTAATTGGCCTGGCAGTCTATTTTTGAGCCCACATGTTCTGGTGATAGCTATTGTAGTTCATGCAACCATTTGTATTACCACCCCAGTGAGTAAGCTGTCTGCCTCATATTTTGTTTTATGCAGTGGTGGGTACATAGAGAAACTATAAGCAATTTAATTTTCCCTTTTCCTTATGGAAGTCAGTAATATACACACAGAGCACTCAGAGGCAGAAAGTTTTTACTGCTAAATGCTTAAATGTTTATTGGGCTCACAGTCCCAAACCCCTTATGGAGGTCCCAGCATATTATACTTTTGCACACGCATGCCCTGTATTGTCGACCCTTTGCTACTAAGGCTGACTACATGGAGGTTAAATTACCTTATTTGGGGTCACATTATGAATAAATGACAGTTGTGGGAGTTAAACCCAGATCTCCTGGATCACAGATCTGTAACCTACCCTTTAGGCTATACTGCCTCCCTTGGGAGGTTAAGCAGCTATATTTCAAACTACTTTACAATCCAGGAGAAGAAGGACAGAAAAGATTGCTATCATTTACAGGGAGCTTCAAAGAGCACAGAGCTAAATTTGAAGAGAAGTTAGAGAGAGAGGTTGGGTAAATTAAACAAGGTTTAATGACTTGCTCAAGGTCACACTGTAATGAAGTAATAGCTATGGGATTCAAATCTGTATCTCCAGAATCAGAGCTCTGCTCCCTGACTACTGGGCTATAAGGCCACCGAAGGGAGGTTACATATACAATAAGTCATGACCTGAAGGTGGTAGTCATGCGATAAGCACCCAACCAGATGCTTTGTGAGACAGAGGCACATGCGTCAAGGGTCATCAGAACCTGGAAGGGTGTTTATCCCATGAGAACCACATCACAAAGTGTCTTACTGTGCTTATAAAAAGGGTTTTGTTAGCATAAATTTTGTTGTAAAAAATAGGTAAAATAAATTTAAATAGAAAAAAGGTTTTAAGAGTCATGAGAATAAAATAAGAGTACAATATTCCTCCTTAGCTAAGCTGTCACTGTGTAGCACCAGCTATACAGGCAATCAACTGATTTATTAAAGTAAATCCTCCACCTCTCTCTTTAGACACAACAATCATGTGTATATTGGTGCTAGTGCCTGCATTTTTTTCCCAATAATTACTTTAGGCATGTTTGTAAACTATGATGTAAGTGGGTGAACTGTTTCAGTTCTGGAGTGAACTGTAAAATGCTGAATGGAGAGAGAAACTGTGGTTTATGTGGCTGTAAACATTTAGCCAGGAGGTATGTTTTTAAACTGCAGGTGAGCCAATGTGTTTGCAAGCAGGAAAATTTGTTTATATGAATAAGATCTCAGTAAGAGTACCTTCATTATTTAGCAAGTATGTGTGTCTGGCTCTCAGTGTACAAGATGTGGGAAGTACAGCTGTCTTTTTTTATTTATTTTTTTAATGTGAATGGAGCTTCTGACACCTGTGGCTATACTTGCAAAATTCTAAAAATGAAAACAGTCTATATAATATGACTGGAGCAGGCTACAGCATGGGGGCTGGAAAACTGAGTGAGAAGTTGCAACTGTTTATCTGGATAGCAGAGAAAACTCAGTGGAATGGTTTAAACATCTGTAAAAATAAGCAGAAAAAAGAAACATTAAGTGGATGGTATTACATGATTATATGTACTGTTAAGAGTATGTGAGGTGCCAATTGGGGTGGAGAGTTATTAAAACATATTAATATGTTTGCTTTTAAGTTATGGTTCAAGGGTACTAGTTTTTTTTTTCTAACAAACATGACTGCCAGAAATGTTTTTTCAAACATTTTAGGAGGCATGTCTATCTGAGTGGGCTTCATCCTAGTTGCTGGAAGGGTTCCTGGATTGGTGGTGGTGTCACCCCATAGGGACCTGGGTTCTGAATGTTCTCAGCCAATCAGGAAACAGGAAATTTCCTATCCCTTTTACAAAGGGAAGGTTATGAGCCAGCCCGGTGGCACAGAGGGTTGAGGTGCTGGACGCCACACATCATGCCACACCAGCGACCTGGGTTCGGGAGTGAGTTAGGGTTGTCATGAGTCAGCTGGGGAGGAGGGTGCAGAATTGGATTGAGCTGCTGACAGGCAACTCTCCTCTCCCAGGGAGAGATTTGGAGTCTCCCGGGCTCTTGGCTGCCACCGAGTGGAGGCTTGGTGGCAGCGCCAAGCCTAGTGGGGCTTGGCAGCAGGCCAGGCAGGGGGAAGGGGCCATCACCAGAAACACATGGTGCATGCTGGCCTCCACAGGGATGTACAACCATGTTCTGGGGCACTAGGAATAGAGGTATAAAACCATTCATGGCACATTTTCAAGGGGAAAATATGAGGCGAGCCCAATCCACCAAATTTGGAATAATGACTGATATTAGCTGTCACATTTGACATGATGCCCTCTTCAAAGATACTTATACCTGGCACACTTGGCCCCACCCTCCCCAAGATGTTTTTGTTTGAATAAAAAGGAAACTTACTCAGATTAACCATATTCCCTAATACCCACTATCTAATAAGTATCTTAACAAATTAACCTTATACACACTAACTTACTTTACCCCAGTTCTAATCAACCACACCACTTTACGTACTCCAGCGGGTGATGTTTTGTGCAAGCCTGAGTCACAAAGAACACCCACCCCACTCCCACCCTTCCCCTGCTGTTCAGATAGCATTACATATGTTCAAACAAATATTGCAATGTGGAGCAGCGCTTTTAAATTAAATGAGTGTAAATTATTTAGTAGCCATCGACATAGTCAATATGAGGTCCCAAATGCTGTCCTGTATAGTAGTGCCAAAGAAAGGAAAACTAAAGCAGAATGCACCTGTATAGAAAACCAAAAAACCATTATACTCCAGTCTTTCTTTGAGATGATTGTTTAATATAATAAAATTAAAAGGAGTAGATAAATAGAAGGATCCAGCATTTCTTTTAAGTGATGCAGCCCTCTTAATGCTCCTGGAGTGGCTGCTGGATGCAAGGGAGCCACACTAGCTGACTTGGGAGGCTCACCTAGTGACAGTCAGCATAGGAAGAAGCAAAGAAAACCAGTTTAGAAAAAGTCAGCTTTTCGCCAGAGCCTGGGATCCTCCAGAGATTTGCAATCGCCACTCACATCACCCCTGCGTTCAAATATAACTGACCCTCAGAATAGGGATGCGAGGCGTGTCCAGTTATAGGGATCCTTCACGGGACAGCAGGGCAGGAGGAAGCACACTCTGAGTCTTTAAACGAGTCAATGCCTGGTCCCCAACATGCCCTGCTGGTGAAAACGTAGAGCACTGGAATAGGCTATGTGGCATCGTGTGGGCTGCTGGTGGCAGGGAGAATCCCTTTCACAATGAGTTTGCAAATTAGCAGGCCCTAAGGCCTATGAGTCAACAGTCACAGCCTCTCTAAGCCCAAAGTAAACTATCGTACTCTCCACACCATTGGCTCCAAAATTAAGAGTGTCAACAATTACCACCAGGGCCTCCTCACTTGAATAAATCCGGGAATAGGATTCTAAGTTCCTGTGACTCAAAAAAGAGCCACTGCTCTCTGGATTTAACTTGAAGCACCGCTGGATATCTTATCCGAAAAGATTTTCCCTGCAGCTATTAGCTTCGATATGGTCGGGTGGATTTCCTGCCTCTTCAGCCGGACAGACTGACGGAGATCCTGTGTTATACATATTTTACGGCCTCCCATAGAACCTCTTGAAGATCTTTGACTCTGGCAAGTATATGTTGTTTATCGAGAAAGTTCAAGAGCTTAAAGATGAGGGGCTGAGGTGGGAGCCTGGAGGTGGAGGGAGGCAGAGGGCCTGATGCCCTCTGATAATGTAAGTTGTGCCATTTGTGGATGGTTCTGCAATCCTCTCGCACAGTTTTTGCAAAAATAGTATAGGGGCACTGCATTCTTTTCCTGCCACTCTGATTACTAGGAGGTTATTCCTCCTACTCCTTCCCTCCAAGTCTTCCAGCTTTTCCTCTAGTTTTTTCACCCTCTGGCCCATATATGTGGACTCTTGTTCTAGTTTGTCCTGCTTTTTCTCTAAGGAGGTCAGCTTGGCTTCTGAGTCACCAACTCAAATAGACAGCGACTGCACTGATGATTTGATTTGCTGCAAGTCTTCCGAAATGTCTGTGATCTTTTGTTGTAATGGCTGCATTATTACAAGAAACCTCTCCTCTGAGAGGGTGGCTGCAGAGGCTGGAGGTTTAGGTAACCCTGTGGTTTGATGTTTAGGGTGCTTCGCAGCCTTATCCTTCTCTGGAGTTGGTGGAGGGGAATGCCACGGAGGCACTTTCTTCATATAAATTTCCATGTTTTTCACCAATGCTGGTATCTATTGTGCCTCCAAAGCTGGTAAAAAGTATTTGCAGGTCTCAAGCCACATGGTACCTGAACTGATAGCCAAAATTAAACAGCAGGGGAGCAGAGCTGTGGGTGAGTACTGCTGCTCTTCAGGATGCCATCATGTGATCTTTTATTTCACTGTTTGTGACAAGGTGCCTCTGAGACCTGAGTTCTGTCATTTATTACTGTGTGACATAGTCAAATATACTGTGTGTCTGCAGCATAATGGAATCCTTTACAACTGCCCCAAGCCCTGTCATGTGTTACTTTAACTGTATTACACTGTTTGTTAGGTGCCCCGAGACCTGTTATTTATTATTGTTTGACATAGTTTATTTTATTTATTTATTTATTTATTGAAGGAATCCAAATTACAACCTTGTTAGCTGCACTGTGTGCCTCTGCAGCATAGTGAAATCCTTTTTTGAGGCAGTATAGTCCAGTAAGTTAAGGTCTGAGCTGCAGATCTGGAGACCTGGGTTTGAATCCCACAGTCACCTAGGTGCATACTGTGTGATCCTGAGCAAGTCACTTAACTTCTTTGTGCTCCCAGGTAGCATCTGAAAACAAGCTTCAGCTTAGCGTGCTACTTGTGGTTGAACAATGTTCCCTTTCCCCTTTACGACTGTATTATGCTGTGTATTAGGTGCCACCGAGCCCTGTCATTTATTACTGTGACATACTGTAGCTACACTATCCATCTCTGCAGCATAGTGAAAGACTTTCATGGCTGTATTACACTGTTTGTGAGGTGTCACTGAGTCTGATCCCTGTCATTTATTACTGTGTGACACAGTTGGCTGCACTGTGTGTCTCTGCAGTATAGTTAAATCCTTTTATGTTTTTTGTTAGGTGCTCCAAGCCCTGTCATTTGTTACTGTGACATACCGTAGCTACACTGTATATCTCTAAAGCATAGTGATCTCCTTTTATGGCTGTATTACACTGCATGTTAGATGCCCCTGAGCACTGTCATTTATTACTATGTGACATAATCGGTTACACTGTGTGTCTCTGCAGCATAATGAAATCCTTTATGGCTGTATTTCACAGCTTGTGACAAGGTGCCCTGAGACTTGAGCTCTGTCATTTATTACTATGTGACATAGTTAGCTACACTGTGTGTCTCTGCAGCATAGTGAAATCCTTTAACAGATGTATTACATTGTTTGTTAGTGCCCCAAGCCCAGTCATTTATTACTGTATGACATAGTTAGCTACACTGTGTGCCTCTTCAGCATAGTGAAATTTTTTAAGGCTGCATTACATTGATTGTTAGGTGCACCTGAGCCCTGTCATTTATTACTATGACATGGCTACACTGTCTGTCTCTGCAGCATAGTGAAAGCCTTTTATGTCTGTATTACACTGTTTGGGAAGTGCCCCTGAGGCCTGAACCTTGTAATTTATTACTGTGTGACATCATTAGCTACACTGTGTATCTCTGCAGCATAGTGAAATCATTTTATGGCTGTATTACACTGTTTGTTGGTACCCCTGAGCCCTGTCATTTATTACTGTGTGACATAGTCAACTCCACTGTGTGTCTCTGCAGTATAGTGAAATCCTTTTATGGCTGCATTACACTGTTTATTATGTGCCCCGAGCCCTGTAATTTATTACTGTGATGTAGCTACACTGTCTGTCTCTGCTACATAGTGAAAGATTTTTACAGCTGTATTACACTGTTTGTGAGGTGACTCAGGGGCCCGAGCCCTGTCATTTATTACAGTGTGACATAGTTAGCTACATTGTCTGTTTCTGCAGCATAATGAAATCCTTCTATGGCTGTATTACACTCTTTGGTAGGTGCCCCGAGCCCTGTCATTTATTACTGTGACATACAGTAGCTACACTGTCTCGGCAGCATAGTGAAGGTTTTTATGGCTGTATTACACTGTTTGTGAGGTACTTAGGGCCCAAGTTCTGTCACTTATTACTGTGTGATTTAGTTAGCTACACTGTGTGTTTCTGCAGTATAGTGATATCATTGTATGGCTGTATTACACTGTTAGGTGTCCCTGACATAGTCAGGAACACTGTCTCTGCAGAAGTTAGTAAATCCTTTCATGGCTGCCCTGAACCCTGTCATTTATTACTGTGACATAGTCAGCTTAAGCTACACTGTCTGTCACTGCAGCAGTTAGTGAAACGATATCCTTTCACGGCTGTGTTCTACTGTATGTCTTATATTTTCCAGTCTAAGTTTACTAAAATGAAGCACAATGTTGCTGCACATGCAACTGTTAATGACATGGATAATATGAATCATACCACTAATGAAGAGCATAGTGACAATAATAATAATATCATCAGGATTGACACTAAATGTCCTTTACCAAAAATGCATGTTAGCAATGAAATGATAGTAGGGTTTTGGAAAGAACTTAATGGAGTTACTTGTAGAGGTAATGAATGTTTTGCCAAATGTGCCAGGATACTTCCAGCTGCTGAAGCAGCATTCAAGGAGGCATTCTCCTCAAATATAAGCTCGATGTTGAGGCAGCAAATGCTTATAGAGATGGTGATGATAGTGGGGACTGGGAATGGGCTAGCCCAGGCTATGTCTCACATAATGATGACGGTACTTCCAGTTCATCTGAATCTTGTGGTAATGAGGTTAGTAGTTTCGATGAGGGAGTAGGAGAGGATGCCACTGTAAGGCATGAGATGCAAGTGCAGAAAAAAATCACATAAGAATAAGAAGAGTATGAATTAGAGCAATTTGTCTCAACAAGGAAATGGCAGTGTAGTGTTTCCTCCAGATCCCTTGACTGCACAAGGAATGGTGACAGGCACCATGGCAGAAAGCAGAAAGGTAAATCTTTAATGTGGAATTTATTTTATATTGATCCTACAAATAGCTCTTGAAATGTATGCAGTATGTCCAAAAGGAGCATCAGTCATGGTGGCAAACCAGCAAATTTTGAGGCATCAGTATTGATGCAACTTGCAAAGGCAAAACACCCAGTTGAGTGGGGTGGTGCAAGGGGCAGTGTGGTTAGTATAGGTGGTAGTGGAAGTGGTGGCAGTGATCATACTGACAATGAACTGGAAGCAGGAAGTGACATGGGATCAGTTGATGTGTCCTTGAAGTCTTCCCAGACAAACATAGATTGTTTTCTGACAGCATCAAGTACTAGAAAATCCCAAAGTAGTAGTACAGGTGAAAAAGGCATGAACAATACATTCCCCCCCAAATTAAAAATATCTTTTCAACTAACATTAAAGGAATGTGTTGTGAGGAGATCAAAATTTATCCACCAGCATCCAACATGCCAGCTATTAGGGAAATGGAAAGGGGAATTGCTTAACTAGGAAAGGCCGGCCCATCAGCACAGCGGTTGGATTTCTGCTTGCGACGCCAGCGACCTGGGTTCAGGAGCGAGCTCAGGTCACTGGAGGGCCAGCTGGGAGGAGGCAGCTTGAGCATCCCATGACTGCTCCCTGTCTTCAGGGAAGGAAGGGGCTATGACCCAGTGTTGAAGCAACCTGGTGGATGCCAGGGATGCAACAACACATCAGGGTCATTGGGGTGGTGAGTGACAGACTTGACCTTGCCTTGACGTCCGGACATCACGCACCTTAAGAAAGCCAGGAAACTTGCTCGCTGGCCACTGGATGATGGCTATCTGTTCCCTGAGGGCCTCCAGCACCTTCCCAGGGCCTTCTGTTCCTCAGCAGCATCCCCGGCCCTAGGAGTATGTGCTGGAATCAAGCCTCTCCCCGGTGCCTTCCTCCTCGGAGGAGGGGACCCGCCGGTGAAGGATATACCAGGATATCCCGGGGTTGTGCAATGAGGATCAGAGAAGGGCTGGGTAAGGACAGTAGGGGCTGGGGGGAGCTTGGTAGAGTCTGAAGGAGTGGTGGACCAGCAAGCATGGGATGGAAAAACACTAGAAAGGCAAACCAAGCCAGAGCATGTTTCCAGGTGTGTCCTGGGAGCATAAGGAAGATAAGTGACTTGCTCAGGGTCACACAGCATACTAGTGGGGCTGATGGGATTCAAACCCAGCTCTCCAGGTTTGCAGCTCAGTGCCCTTAACCACTCTGCTATACTCGTCTTTGTTAAATAGAGCCATTGCTGAGCTTTTGACCATCTATCAACTCCCTTTTAATTTAGTTGCCCAAAATGGTTTCTCAAATTCATAAACAAGATTGAACCATGGTACACCATTCCCTGTCGAACATATTTCTCAAATAAGACTGTTGTACAGTTGTATGACTTGGTCTGTACTGAAGTTATTAAACAGTTGAGGCTTCTGAGGTGAAACAGGTTCACATAACTACAGATCTGTGGACCAGCAACCAATTGACTACATGAGTGTTACAGCTCATTGGGCAAGTTTTCAGTCAGAAATAATAACCCTGCTCTACTGTCAGCAATAGGAAGCAGGTTGTATTATGTCACCACTTTTGAGGAAAACCACACTGCTATGAAGTGTGAATATTTTGCAGGAGCTGGAAAAACAATTCCTGAAATGGCTTACTCTGCATTCCTTATCTCCAGGGTTCATAGTGTCAGATAATGGTACCAATAGAGTCAAAACTGTTAGTGATGACAGCTACTGTACCAACATATACCTTATTTTGCACATTGTTTAAATCTTCTCATCCATAATTTCTTAAATGGAAACAGAAATGTTGCAAACCTTTTAGGTCTTGCTAGGAAACTATGTGATCATTTCAGCCACTCTGTGAAAGAACAAAAAATCCTGAGGGGGCTACAGAGGTCAAACAACTTACTGTTCCACTACAAATATTAACGCAGGAAGTTCCAACCCACTTCAACATTTTACATGTTACTAACATACTAATTGCCAGCAGATTAGGCCTTACGGTCTATCGAGTCTGCTCGAACCACAGATCCCTAGTTGGGTACCGAGGCCCTCCCCCCTTGTGTTCCAGAAACCCCTATCATCCATTAGCACCCCCGTGGGCCAGGCCATCATCTGATACATCCGATTTCTGTGTCTGTCCCACCCTCTTTTGAAGCCCTCCACTGTGGATCTCTGAAACAGCTCCGCCAGGCAGCGTGTTCCAAGGATCCACCACCCTCTCAGTGAAAAACCTCCTCTTTTCCCCCTCACCCTTCCACCTTCCAACTTCAAACCATACCCTCTGGTGATACCTCCCTGCTTTAGTCTAAAGATCCCCTCTGTGTTTACTCTATTTATTCCCTTGAGGTACTTGAAGACCTCAATCATGTCCCCCCGTCTCTCCTCCCCTCTCCTCCAATGAAAACAGGCAGAGCTCCTCAAGTCTGTCCTCACATGTCAAATCCCCTAGTCCTTGTATCATCTTAGTTGCCCTCCTCTGTACCCTGTCCAGGAGCTGTATGTCCCTCTTCAAGTGTGGTCTCTGGTACTGTACACAGTACTCAAGGTGTGGTCTAACCAGTCCATTGTACAGTGGCATAATCACTTCCCTGCTCCTAGAGGTGATCCCCCTTACGATGCATCCCAACATCCTGTTTGCTTTGCTAGCCACTCTCCTACACTGCTCAGAGTTATTCATACATTCATCCACCATGACCCCTAGGTCTTTTTCCCCGTTGAGGCCTCCAGCACCTCCCCCCTCCCAGGGTGTACCTGTGTTTAGGCTTTTCCCACCCAAGATGTAACACCTTGTACTTGATGATATTGAAATTTAATTTCCATGGGTGTCCAGGTCCCCTTGCAGGGCCAACCTCCCTCTTCCCCTCACTTCTGCTCCCATCTTGGAGTCATCAGCAAAAGGCTCATTTCACACCCTATACCTTCCTGATGTCTGAAATGTATACATTAAACAGGATCAGACCCAGGACCGAGCCCTGCGGCACTTCCACTACCGATCTCTCCTAGGGTTCGAGAGCTCCCCATCGACTACTACCTCTGAGTGCATCCAGCTAGCCAATTTTCAATCCATCTGACCATCAAAGGGCCTACTCCCAACCCCATCAGTTTGTCCACCAGACCATTGTGGGGGACAGAGTCAAACGCCTTGCTGAAGTCCAAGAATAATACATCCACAGGCTTTCCCCCGTTGGAAAGGCTTCTTGAACAGAAAAAAGCTGTAGATGACTGCACCATGCAGAATCAAATACATAAAGTGGACATTGTGCTCAGTTCCAGCAATTGGAGTCTACTTGAATCTTTGGTCACCTTATTGGAGCCATCTGAGGCTGTCTCACATGTCAGTATGGACAGCGCAACTCTGAATAAAATTTTTCCTCAAAAAATATTTCTTCACATTTTCCTTGATGACATAAAGAAAGACTTTCAGTCAAAAGAAGACACCATTACTGTTTTGCTGACAGATTACTTGAGTCTCAGACTGTCGAATGATCAGAGAATAAATGAAATGTTTAAAAATGACACCAATGTGTTTACTACGTTGCTAGAACCCCGATTCACCACTGCCACCACGCCAGTCACATGTGCAACACTACTCATAGTTTTGTCAGACATCAGTTTATTATGTATGTTGACACTATGAGTATAATTTTGAAACAGCAGAGGCCTCACTCAGAATATCTGCACCTCTCATACCTATCTCATCAATGCCCACCATGGGTATAATTTTGGAGACAGCAGTAGGCTTAATCAGAGCAGTTGTGCCTCTCTTACTTGCCTCAGTAATGCCTGCTATGTATGTCATTTTTGGAAACAGCAACAAGCTCACTCACAGCAGCTGCACCTCTTGTACCTGCCTCAGCAATTCCTGTCTTGGGTATAATTTCTGGAAATAGCAGCTCACTCAGAGCAGCTGTCCATCTTGTACCTATTTTATCAATGAGTGCCATTGGTATAATTTTTGGAAATAGCGACAGGCTCATTCAGAGCAGTTGCACCTCTCTCATCTGCCTCATTAATGTCCACCATGGGGACAATTTTTGGAAAAAGCAGCAGGCTCAATCACAACATCTGCACCTTTCATACCTGCCTCAACAATGCCCACCATGGATATAATTATTTGAAACAGCAGCAGGCTCAGTAAGAGCAGCTGTGCCTCTTGCATCTGCTTCATCAATGCCAACCATGGATACAATTTTTGGAAACAGCAGTAGGGTCACTCATAGCAGCTCTGCCTTTCATACCTGCCTCAGCAATGCCCACCATGAAAATTATTTTTGGAAACAGCAGCAGTCTCACTCAGAGCAGCTGTGCCTCTTGCATCTGCCTCATCAATGCCCACTGTGGGTATAATTTTTGGACACAACAG
Source organism: Neoceratodus forsteri (assembly GCA_016271365.2). Classification (NCBI taxonomy): domain Eukaryota; kingdom Metazoa; phylum Chordata; order Ceratodontiformes; family Ceratodontidae; genus Neoceratodus; species Neoceratodus forsteri. The sequence goes on from CM057454.1 coordinate 14,945,552, forward strand.
TAGGCCCAATCAAATAGCGGCACCTCTCTTACCTACCTCAGTTATACCCACCATGGGTGTAGTTTTGGAAACAGCAGCAAATGCATTCACAGAAGCTGTGCCTCTTGTACCTACCTCAGCAACGCCTGCCATGAGTATCATTTCTGGAAATAGCAGCAGCTTCACTCAGAACAGCTGTGCCTCTTGCACCTACTTCATCAATTCTCGCCATTGCTATAATTTCTGGAAACAGCAGCAGGCTCATTCAGAGTAGCTACACCTCTCATGTCTGCATCATCAATGCCCACCATGGGTATAATTTTGGAAACAGCAGCAGACTCAGTCAGAGCAGCCACACCTCTCGTGAACCACTTCAGCAATGCCTGCCATGGGTATAATTTTGAAAAGAGCAGTAATCTCACTCAGAGCAGCTGTGCCTCTCATATCTTCCTCATCAATGCCCACCATGGGTATAATTTTGGGAACAGCAGCAGGGTCAATCAGAGCAGCTGTGCCTCTTTACCTAACTCAATAATGCCCACCATGGGTGTAGTTTTGGAAACAGCAGCAAGCACACTCCACAGTTGCCAAGCCTCTTGTACCTTCTGTACCACAGCAATGCCTGCCATGAATCTAATTTCTGGAAATAGCAGCAGCCTCACTCAGAACAGCTGCGCCTCATACCTACTTCATCAATTCCCACCATTGCTATAATTTTGGAAATAGCAGCAGGCTCATTCAGATTAGCTGCACTCTTTGCATCTGCATCGTCAATGCTCGACATTGGGTATAATTTTGGAAACACAGCAGACTCACTCAGAGCAGTTGTGCCTCTCATAACCACCTCAGCAATGCCCGCCATGGGTATAATTTTCTGAAACAGCAGCAGGTTCACTCACAGCAGCTGCAACTCTTGTATCTGCCTCAGTAATGCCAGCCATGGGTATAACTTTGAAAACAGCAGCAGCATCACTGAAAGCTACTGAGCCTCTCATACCTGCCTCAGCAATGCCAACCATTGGTATAATTTTTGGAAACAGCAGCAGGCTCACTAAAAGCAGCTGTACTTCTCATACCTGCCTTAGCAATGCCCAACATTGGTATCATTTTTGGACACCTAACAAACAATGTAATGCATCAGTCATTCACATGTTTATTGTGGTCAGGCTAGGGTAATATGGTACTAGAATGGGTAGGGTAGTAACTACCCGAAAGCAGCAGAGATAACCGCCCCAGAGCTCAGCAGTGCATGGAAATACAAACTAGGCCAAAACAATGAAATCCATCACCACCATCTGCATAAGAACAAAGAGCCAGACATTTTGCAAAATGCAAATTGCAAGAAAGTTTATTATCCAACAGTGTGCTACAATATCTCTTGTAGGGAGAACAGGGGAACAAACCACCACCACCTCCTACAGGTTTCACCAAAAAGGCATCCTCAGGGAATGGCAACCACAGGTAACAGACCAAATTTAAACCTGGGGCTTTAAGGGGTAGACACACATTTCATAAAAGTGCATAGTGCAAATCACATACATAAAATTGATTGACAAAAACAGAGTTAAATATTATGGAATCTTGTACAAAATATTAGATTAAAGATTCTCATTACAAATTTATAAACTCTGTTAAATGTTCAAAATATTACAATAAATACAAAAACAACCCCCCCCCTTTTTTAACACCAACATAACAAATGATACCATAATCCCGATGGATGACATATATGTGGTATTTATAACAAATATCAATATAAATATCAGTATAAAACATTATGCTGTTGAACTATTGGGATAAATATATAACACATACTGTATATTAAAACAAAAAGCAAGATAGTGGTCCCCATATATTGTAATAATATATTATGAGTGAAAAAAACTCACATATGATTATTCACGGGGGGGGGGGATTATAAACCATTTCCACAAATATCATACACTCCTTTTTTCAAAAATACAGACAGGTCAGGGCCTTCATTAAGTCCAGGTTTTATCATCCCTATCAACATCGAAAAACCAACAGGCCTCTCTTCACTAAGATTAGCTTTCAGGTCCCCACCCTGAGTCCCAGGCTGACCTTTTCTATACCACAAAATGAAAAGTGGTGTATTTCCTTTCTCTGGAGTCAAAAAGGTGAGCTGCTAGTGCATTCCTCATGTCATCATTTCTTGTAGAACTCAGATGTTCTCCCACTCATGTCTTCAACATGCATTTCGTCTTACCCACATAGAAGGCAAAACATTTATATGTGGCTAAGTAAAGCACCCCATAGTGCTACAATTTATAAAGTGTTGGATAGTGAATATTTTCTGGTTATTCACAGTCTGAAAAGTTTTACACTTCAAAATGCTGGGGCAATGAATACATCTACCACAACTGAAATTACCCTTGGGTCTGTCTGGAAATCAATGACGAGTTTTAGGTGAGCCCACTGATGGAAAGCTATGATCTAGCCTGTCACAAATTGGAGCTTCTCCTATAGGTGACTTTAGAGGAGTGCCTGCTATTTCTGTCAGTGTAGGGTCAGTGCTCAAGATATGCCAAAACTTCTGTAAACAATTTCTAATAACATAACTTTTAACACAGTAATTAGTAACAAAATTCATCTGATTGCCCAGATTATCCTGTTTCAGTCTATACTGTAGAAGTTCTCCTCGGGGCATGTGATCAGCTTGGTCTCTCATTTTTGTTATTAATGCATCACCATAGCCCATATCCTTAAATCTCTGCTCCAACTTATCAGCCCTTTTGTTGTAGATGTCAACCCTAGAAAAATTGCATTTGACCCTCATAAACTGTAACAGTGGTATGTTGTCCATGGTACGGGGTCATAATGTTGTGGGCAAAACTGCACCTCAACACTGCCACATGCAAAACAGCATGCGGCAAAACAATGTCAGCACAATATTTTGAACAGCAGACACTGCAGAAACAACTTTGTTTTTGTAGGGGGCTCCAACCCTGAACTTCCAACATGGGGGGGCTTTGGCCCCCACACCCCCTGGACTAATTACAATTGACTCCGGGGGATCATGGACATCGGGGTATAAAAAAACTTGGCTCGAGTTAAATTTTTTGGGAGGTAAAAATAAATGCTGCAGCATAGTTGGACCAGGGGAGAACCGAACTGCAACCCCAGGCCCTGATGCCATTGGAGGCAGGTGCTCTAGCCACTCCACCATGGGAGCAGCTTGGCCAGGCACTACCCTGATGGCATCCTTTACCTCCCCTTCTGGCAGTCTACAGTGACAGGGACAGCAGTTTCTACCGCACGTTCTAAAAATCTCTGTCGTTGTCAAGCCAATAGCGCTTCTTTCAGCACTGTATTTCATGTACAGTTTTATCCACGCTATCTTAACCCAGTACTGTTGCCAACAGCGTGGCGTGAGAGGCAGCTGCTGGCATATAGCAGACTGTTAGCATCAATGTCTTTTCTATATAGATGTTGCAGTGGTTCCCTCATCTTTTCTTGATACTTAAATGTAGGAAATTGATATTGTTTTACTGTATTTTATAGTAAATCTTACATTGTGATTTGAAACCTCCAAATACTCTACAAAATCCAGCAGTTTGCCACTCCACTCCCCACCACACTAATAGTACATCATCTCTGTACCGTTTCCATAGGTCTATATGTTCCATGAAAAGATTCTGTTCATCATAGATGGTCTGCTATTCCATAAGCCCAAATACAAATGTAAGGCTTTTAGCCTTAAGTTCAATGGGGGGGGAGGTAGCTCCTCCCACATCCCTATTTAAACTTCAGGCTTCCCTCAGTCTGCTTCGAGCATTTTGATTCTCTGCATGGCTGGTGGGGGAGGCACCCACTTTCATTTTGCTTTCTTCCCCCATCAAGTTTTGCTCTTGCCTCCTTCTTTTCCTGGGTTCCTCTTCATCCGTCTCCCCTTTCTCCATTTTACTTTTTCCTGTTTGTTTCATCCTGGCCTTTCTGCCCCATACCTTCTTGTTTTCTCCCATCTACTTTTTCTTTTGGCTTTTCCTCTGCAGGCCGCCATGCTGCTCCATGCCACCACCCTGCCCTGCTGGATTCTCCTTCTCTGTTATCATTCCAGTTCTCTGCTTCATTCGCCACCTGGCTCTCCTCTCTACTTGTGATTCCTGCAGCCTGGCTGTCCACTGCCACCTCTCACTTGCACTTCCACCCCATGCTCCTTCCTTTGGATTGGCCGTGCTGCACCACCCTTCTGGCTTGCTCCTCTGGACTGCATACCTCAACTTCCCACATGGTACTGGGCTGGGCTTCCACTACTTCTGCCTGATGTACAGCTTTGTGGGTTAGAGTCCAGCTTCTTCCACACATTGCACTTCAATTAGCATCACAGGCTTGCCCAATACTGCATGAAGCCTGCTGTATAGGACAGGGATGCTATGGAAATTGCAAATAGGAACCCTGTTTGTTTGCCTCCAAATACAGTTTGTGCAGTTGTGATGCAGAGTTCTATCTAGCTGAGAGATTTGAGAGGACACAGAAGGCAGCAGGACCATTTAAGTGCTTGCTTCATATAATCAGGAAGCTTTCTTAGGTACCTTATATTGAAGTGTTGTAATATGATAGATCTCCCCCACCTAAGTTGTGTCGTCAATTAAATTTTGTACTCCCAGGCATTTAGAGACCCAGAGTTAATGGTTTGTGAAAGACTGTAAAGGGTGCAGCCACTACCTTAAAGAGGTACAGTCAGCACTACTAACTCCACACCCAAGTGTGGGGCTGGTCCCAATTTGCACTTGTAATGCCAAAGCAGTTATTTACTTCTTGTTTACTGCAGTATAGTACATTGTATCAGGTTGCTTGCTGACCTCCAAGTTGACATTTGAACTAACAACAATTGGTGATGGTGGAACCACATGGCTCCTACCATCCTTAACTTTAGACAGTGCCTTACTATGGTGATGGTTGATCATGTGGGGTCCCGCCATCCCAAAATCAAGGCTGAAGATTTGACCTCAGAACACTGTGGATACCTGAATTCATGCTCTATTTATTTTTAGCATCCTAGACTATGCACTATACTGCTATGGTGGACCATGGGTCCCACCATCCTCTCTTTGGACAGTTCAGTACTATGGTGATGGCAACCATGTGGGTTCCTATGATCCCAAACATACTCAACTCTATGGTCCCTTAAATTGGTTGAAATCATATTTGGGGAACGAACTCAGAGGGTGGAGTTACAAGGTTGTTTATCGGATAGTAGAAATGTTAATAGAGGTGTTCCACAGGGATCGATCCTGAACCTCTTATGTTTCTTATATTGATAAATAATCTCCCACTAGTGGTTGAGTATTCTGAGGTTCAGTTGTATGCTGATGATACGGTAATCATTGCATCTGGTAAAACAGAAGATGTATTGCAATCAAATTTGCAATCAGATTTCTTAAAGATCGAGGGGTGGTTCACCAGGTCAAAATTGATTATGAATACAAATAAAATAAAATGTATGAAATTGTCATTAAAAAAAAACAGTGACACTATTCAAAACTTTATATCTATACTGAAAATGTAACTAAATTAGAGCAGGTTAGGGATTACAGTTATTTGGGAGTGAAATTTGACAAGCATATGTCGTTTTCTTCTCATATTGCAGAGTTGGTAAAAAAAGTGAATAAAATGGTAGGGGCTTTAAGGAGAAGTACAGAATGTTTAACGACAGTAGATAGGAAAAAGCTAGCTGATCAGTTAATTATCCCAGTATCAAGATATGGTGAATTGATATATAGGAAAACTAATAAAACACTTTTGGCTAAGCTGGATAAAACTTATTTTCGAGTGGCCAGATATGTTTTAAAGGGGAATTATCGTACTCATCACTGTTTATTACTGAACAAAGTAAACTGGTTACCTTTAGAAACAAATTATTTATGTCACTGGTTAACCATAATACATAAAATGAAACATCTCTGTTTAAATCATCCAATTTCATTATTGCTGTTTTCAGTGAAACAAAATACTAAAAGGTCATTAACTAGATCAGTTCATTTAAATAAGATTTCTGTGAAAAATCATGAAGCAAATATGGTGATAGGACTTAAACTTCTCAAGCTGCTAGTTTTGAAATTCTCTTCCTGTAGAGGTTAGGAATATCACAAATCATTCTACATTTGTTCACACTATAAGGGAATTAAATATCTATGTTTGCAAGTGTTGAATACATTTTTAATGTACTGTAGAAATTGATAAGATTTCTTTTTATATATTGACAATGGAAGTATTTTCTTTTATATATTTTTTGTATTTTTATATAGTTTTATTCATTGTGGTGTCTGTTTATGTATTATTATGGAACTTTGTATGAACCTAGATAGGGATTACACAGGTCTGTCTTATAAACTGGACTTATATCCAAATGACATGTATTACCTGTATAAAAATAACAATTTTACCTACCTACTCTATACCATGATGTTGGTGGACTATGTGGGGGCCCACCATCCCAGTCACAAACTCACAGTGAAACAGTGATGGTGGACCATGTGGGATCCCACCATCCCATTCACACCCTACTCGTGGAACAGCGATGGCAGACCATGTGAGGTCATGCCATCCTAACCATACATGCCCCATGACGGGGCCTTACCAATAGCTCAAAAGTATTTCCTAATCACTACAGGCAAACTGATGTGGGGGTCTTGTCCTCCTTTCCTTGGACTATTCCAGACTATAGAGATGGTGGAACATGTGGGGTCGTGCAATCCCAATCTTGCACTACTCCAGGATACGGTGATGGCATTCCGCTATCCCATCAGCTGTACTGAGAAACATGCATATCCACTAGGGGTCTCATTCATTCCTCACCCTCCTTCCCTTGGACTGCTTAAGACTCCAGTAATTGTGGACCATGTGGGGTCCTGCCATCCCAACAATGGTCTCTCCAATCTTCCTTGGATTATGTCATAGTACAGCGGTGGCAGGCTTGTTGGAAGATTTCATCATTTCTACACAAACATGCCCACTCTGGCATAACTTCATGCACAAACATATTTTTCTGTCATCAACAAGCAATCTCAGGCAGGGGTTTCATCACCTTACCATGTATCATACCATAATTGGTGATGGAGAACCCATGGAGGTCTTGCCATCCCAAATTTATCATACCCATAAAAGGTTGATTTCAGTACTCCAATGCATATTTATCTTTACTCCAGTGGAATCTTGTGGAGGCTGCCTCCTTAGTCTCCTACCTGAAATGTAAGCTATTGCCCTAGCCTCGAACATTGCATACATGGACCTATATGATGAATCCATGCTCCAGCTAGCCCACATCTGGGCCTATTCACTTCATGAAGACATTCACTTATGTGACTGCATCTTCTTTGTTCCAGTACCAGCCTAATTTCTACACCAGAGATCTTCTGCAAGCACACTTCAAATCCATGTATGTCCTAGGACAATTCTCCTTTCTATGAGGTACTGATTGTACCCTAATGTTATAATGGATGTTCTACAGCCATGCAAGACTCCCAGATCTGCATAGCCTCATGCCTACTCCCAGCCATGCTGACTGTATATGTACTGTTTCTGGATGCCTCCATTATAGCTGCCTAGGACATTGATTAACCTTTGTCTCATTCAGACATCACTCTAAAGTGAACCTCTTTCATCCAGAACCTTCTTCTTCAGCATTGACCTCCCTGCTCATAGTCGATCTCGAAGCGGGATTATTCGACCAGAAAGATTCAGACTTAAGTCCTGGACATGCCATAATGAAACCTCAAGACCACTTTTAGGATTAGTCTCCTTAGTATGCCCAGATAATGGACAGGTCAGTAGCCATGGGTCCTTGGAGGTTCTCCCAAGGGTTTTTTCTCTCCTGCATGCTGCTGGCCACAGTCTCCAGAGTTGGAGGAGGTAATCACTTCACTATTACAATCTTTTTGGGCCTTCAGTCTTACACCTACCCAGTATCCTACAGAGGGTGGGATACAGAGAAATGCCAAAGCTCAAGTTATAAACATTAAGCATTTACCATTCTGCTCACAGGTATACACAAGCACTGAACTATGTACCACACATTGAAATGTAAGGCTTTTAGCCTGAAGATCAATGGGGGAATAGCTCCTCCCACATCCCCTATTTAAACTTCAGGCTTCCCCTAGCTCTGCTTCCAGCATTTCAAAGGCACCATCCATCCTCCCCTGCCTCCTCCTTCATCTTCAGCACTCTTCTCTTGCCCTCTCCACTGGGTCTTCAATCTTACACCTACCCAGTACCCTACAGAGGGTGGGACACATAAAACGCCTAAGCTCAAATTAGAAACATTAAGCACTTACCATTCTGCTCACAAGTATACACAAGCACTGAACTATGCACTACACATTGAATTTACAAAAGTGGGGCAAATGTAGCCCCCATTGTTGTCTCATTGATTTGTAAAACATATTGCTCCTAAAACAGAAACATATTTCTGGTAAGCTCAAAAGTTGCTAAATCAATTAAAAAATCAATAAAGACAGAACTATATTCAGTATTTATTTGCAACCAATAGTGCAAAGCTTCTAGATCTGCTTGATGGGAGAAATTGGTATATAGGGCTTTGACATCTAATATTAATAGGAGACAGTCCTGCTCCAAATGTAGATCCCCAGGATGCCCCCAGTATGTCCATAGTGTCCCTAATATATGAATGTAACATATGGACAATATGACTTACATGTTTGTTTACAAATATAGACAATGGTTCGGTAAGGGACCCTATCCCTGATACTACTGGGCATCCTGGGGTAGTGATCAAAGTTTTGTGAATCTTGAGTAGCAGACAAAAACTCTGCCTAACAGTATGTGGTACAGTTAAATGTGTAAAACTTTCTTGTGAAATAACACCTGCGTCTAAACTGTCCTGCAAGAAAAGAGTCAATTTAATTTTAAACTGTGGTGTCAAGTCTGTTTTCAAGCTCAGATAAAAGTTGTTGTTGGATAACTGTTTAAATGCTTCATATCAGTATGAATCTCTTTCTAGCAGGACAATAGCCACCCCTCCCTTGTTGGCAGGCTTTATGACCAAATCATGGTTGTTTTGAAGTTCCACCAGAGGCACTCTTTCCACAGAGGAAATATTTGTATAATTCTGACTAAGAAGGGCAGCCTCCATTTTATCCAATTTATTAAAAATAGACTATTCAAAAGTCAAAACACCTGGATTATATGGTGAAACGAACATGGAAGCTCTTTTGAAATTCAAGATAGGTAGAGACACCGAAGTGCTAGACATTGTGTTCACTAGGTCAATATCAGCAGTCAATTCACCAGCAAGTGATTCAGTAGTTATGAAGCCCATATTGCTATCAGGATTTTCAAATTCAGTTTCCAACAAAACTTTTTCATATCAATTATAGGTCATATTTGTCTGTGATGTAGGTGGAGACAAAACTTAAACCTTTTTCAAGAACCTTTAACTAAGAATGAGTTAATGTAAATGGCAACAGATTAACAACAGTTACCTTGGTGAATTTTGTTTCCTGTAGGACCATCTGGCTGTGGTGTTTACTTCTTGCAGATTCTGTGTGTTGGGCAGGCAATGTTATGGTCTCTCAGTTGTAGTTTCTTGGTGGCCCCACCTCCCCATTTGTGCTTTTTGCCATCCCTCCTGGTCCGTCGATGGATCTGTCTGTTTCTAAAAAAATGTACTGTTTTCTGTGTTTGGTTTGGTATGGGTTTTGGGTGCTGGAAATCCTGTTCTCCTAGTGCCTCTTCCTCTGGTAAATCCTCAGATGAATCAGTAGCAGACTCACTCGCTGATATAAAATGATCTAAAGAGGTGTTGATTGATTTTAAAATAGATCTAGGTGGATGAGACCTTGTAGACTGAGAAGCTTGGTTATGTCTTTGTTTTTTATTTTTATTTCTGCTATATCTTCAGTGATTTGTACTCTGTTCTGGTGTTTGCTTCAGTATAAAAACTCAATCCAAGGCATATTCCTTTCTACCACGTTTGAGTTTTTCCAGCTTCTTGGCTTTTAGTTTTTTTGTCCCATTTCTCTAATTCATTTTTCAGTTATATTTCAAATGTCACAAATTCAGAATGCTCCCTGAATTGTAAAATGTTCTGATCCTGTATCCTAAGCTGTGCTTCAAACTTTCCTTTCTGGGCAGTGTAATTTCAAATAAGGCAGTTGACAAAATGCATTGAAGTGGCCTGCACCTGATCTTTCAAATCTTTCACCGGATTGGGCCTGTTCATCCCGTAATTGGCCATTTAATGACCCTCAGTACTCTAGGTGCTCTTCTTATCTTAGCATATGTTTCAAGAGTGCATTGTGCCAAACATTTCTCCTTGACTTTAACGCACTGCATTTCAATTCTTGAAAAGCAGTGCTACCTCAGTTTGAGTATGACCAGTAGAATCAGTTGCACTTTGTGGTACAGAGTCAGCTCTGGAATTAAGATCAGCAGCAATAAAAGGATTATCAATGACATTGTCATTAAAAATGACAGTTGCAAGGTTGTTCCCCGAACTCCCCAGATAAATGACTTTAAGTTGAAAAGACATTCCAGTCCACTTTGGTAACCAACCATGAAGTGAACTAAGGTATGAGCACACAAAATACTGGATGATGACTGACTACAGCAGCAACGGGCAGGTAAAACAAAATGTATGGAAGCAGCAGAGAACCACCCCAGAGCTCAGATGTGCAAGGAACACAAACTAGACCAAAACATTTAAATTCAGCATCACCATCACAAAAGAATAGTCAAAGGCCAAATGATGTAAAATGTAAGTGCAAGAAAGTTTATTATCCAACAGTGTGCTACAATACCTCTTACAGGAAAACAGAATGACCACCACCTCCTACCAGTTTTACCAAAAGGCATCCTCAGAGTGGTAACCACAAGTAACAGACGCAATTTAAACCTGGTGCTTAAAGGGTGAGCCACACATTTTATAAAATGAATAGTGCAAACACATAGATAAAATTGATTGACATTTCCGAATCTTATAGAAAACATTAAAGATTGTCATTACAAATGTATAAACTCTGTTAAAGATTCAACATATTTCCATAAATATAACAATGGCCTCCTTCTTTTACACACCAACATAACAAGTGACACCAAAATCCCAATAGATAACATAACTATGATGTTTATAAAAATATCAATATAAAGATCAATATAAAACAACAGAATGTTTTGTATTGATATTTGTTATAAATATTATGTTTTATGTCATCCAATTGGACTGTGGTGTCACTTGTTATGTTGATGTTACAAAAGGTGGGTTATTTGTATTATGGTAATATTTTGAACCTTTAACAGAGTTAATAAATTTGTAACAAGAATCTTTAGTCTAATGTTTTCAACAAGGCAAAGTTTTGTCAATCAATTGTATGTATATGTTTTGCACTATGCACTCTTATGAAATGTGTGTTCAATTTTAAGCATCAGGGTTTAAACTTTGTCTGTTACCTGTGGTTGCCACTCCTGAGGATGCCTTGTTGGTGAAACTGGTAGGAAGTGGTGGTTTTTATCTATGTTCTCCTGTAAGGGTATTGCAGCACACTGTTGAATAAAAACTTTCTTACAATTTACACTTTGCATCATTTCTGGCTCTTTAGCCTTTTGTGTGGATGGTGATGCTGATTTCAGTGTTTGTGTTCTAGTTACTACCCAGCCCAAACCAACTACTCATTTTATGTTAGGTATTTTAGGGTAATTTAGGTAGTTTGAGGTACCTGTGGTAGTGTTTAAGTAGGGTATTTTGCTACCCGCCCATGCCTACACAAGACAGTTGTCACAGAAATCCACCATGGCTGATCCCAATGATTACAGCACAGATGCCACAAAGTGGCACCTGAGATAAACACAGAAACATAGAAACATAGAATTTGATGGCAGATAAGGACCGCTTGACCCACCCAGTCTGCCCATTTCCCTACTTAATGGATAAACTGCAGATCCTAGCTAACCAATAGCCTACTTCTTCCTACCCCCACCCCGTAGAATTGCCTTATGACTGTCCCATGCATTCTTGAATTCCACCACTGTTTTTGACTCCATAACCTCCTCAAGAAGGCTGTTCCATGCATCCACAACCCTCTCCATAAAAAATACTTCCTCACATTACCTCTGAGCCATTCCCCCTCTAGCTTCAAATTGTGTCCCCTTGTTCTTGCACACCTCTTTTTCTGAAACATGCTACCCTCTTGGATTTTGTTGATTCCCTTGAGGTACTTGAACGTTTCTATCATGTCCCTCCTCCCCCTCCTCTCTTCGAGGCTATACATATTAAGCTCCTTAAATCTCTCTTGATATGTCTTCTGGTGCAGACCCTGGACCATTTTAGTTGCCCTCCTCTGGACTGCCTCCATCCTGTCTATGTCTTTGCAGAGATTGGGTCTCCAGAACTGCACACAGTACTCCAGATGGGGTCTCACCAGCTGTCTGTACAGAGGGATAACAACTCCCTGTTTTCTACTGGTGATGCCACTCTCTATGCATCCCAGTGTCCCCCCAGCCCTCCTTACTGACCTCTCACATTGCTCACTCACCTTTAAGTCATCTGATATGACTACCCCCAGGTCCCTTTCCATTTTTGTTGTTGTTAGTATCTCACCCTCCATTGTGTACTCTTCCCCTGAGTTTTTGTTTCCCAGGTGCGTTACTTTGCACTTCTTAGCATTGAATCTAAGCTGCCATACATTTGACCATTACTCCAACCTCATCATGTCCCTTCTCATGCTTTCCACCCCACCTTGTGTATCAACTCTGTTGCAGATCTTTGAGTTTTCTGCAAAGAGACAAACTTTTCCTTCCAGTCCCTCTGCAATGTCACTTATAAAGACATTAAAGAGGACCAGTCCTAGTAATGAACCCTGCAGTACCCCACTAGTATCCCCCCTTTCTTTAGAGTGGACACCATTTACTATTACCCTCTGTGTTCTGTTCTCCAGTCAATTCTTTACCCAGGCTACCATCTTGGGACCCATTCCCAGGCTGGCCAACTTGTATATTAATCTTTGTGGGACTGTGCCATATACCTTGAAAAAGTCTAGGTAGGCCATGTCCACAGCCCCTCCCTGATCTACTACTTTGGTCACCCAGTCAAAAAAATCTATTAGATTCATCTGACATTACCTTCCTGCTGTAAATCCATGCTGCCTTGGGTCCTGTACCCCTCTGACCTCTAGGTACTCAACAGTCTTTTCCTTCAGAAGTGATTCCATCATTTTCCCAATCACTGAGGTTAAACTAACGGGTCTGTGGTTTCCTGCTTCTGCACTGCTCCCACTTTTGTGAAGTGGAATAACATCTGCCCTCCTCCAGTCCTCAGGTACCACCTCATCCTCCCATGATTTATTAAAGAGTGTAGTCAGTGGTATCACTAGTTCTACCCTTAGTTCTTTTAGAATTCTGGGTTGAATCCCATCAGGCCCCATTGCTTTGTCCACCTTCAGTTTTAAGAGTTCTTTCAGAACCCTTTCTTCTGTGAATGGGCTGGTATCAACCACCATATCCAGTGTGTTTCTATTGTTTGGTTTAGGTACCTCCCCCTCTTCATTTGTGAATACTGAACAAAAATATTTGTTTAGTATCTCTGCCTTTTCACAGTTACCTCTGCCCTCCCTCCCCTTTATTAAGCCTCACTATCCCTCCCTTGGTCTTCCTTCACTCCTGATATACCTATAAAAGGTTTTATCCCCTTCTTAAATGAGTTGGCTATCTTTTCTTGGTTTGGGCCTTTGCTGTTCTGACTGCCTTTCCTGTTTCTTTTGATTTAACTGATACACTTCTCTGTCCTGCTGCTTCTGTGATTCCTTATACTTCCTGAATGTCCTCTTTTTCTCCCTAACCTTCCCTGACACCTCCTTTGAGAACCATAGTGGTTTCTTACATTGTTTTGTTTTGTTCATTTGCTTCACACAAAGGCTTGTTGCTTTTGGATAGTAGATGCTGGGTGACAGGAACAGTCACATAAAAGCTACATTTTCTAAATAAAAAAGCAAATTGGGCAGGTAGAATAGCCTAGAGGTTAGAGGAACAAGGTGTGAATGAACTTGATACATACAGCAGACCAGACCTGAGTTTGATTCTCACAACCTCCACTTGCAAACTGTGTGACTCTGAGCAAGTCACTTAACTGCCCAATGCTCCCAGGTCGCCTCTGAAAATGGGCACTTGTGCCTAGTGGGCCTTACCGGTTACCACAGACTAACATAAAATAAATAAATATATGTGTAACTCAGGGTTTTTAGTTAGATCTTCCTGGTCCCAGTCTTTTCAGTATGACTTCCTTACATGATTATCCCAAGGTATTTTGCAATCTAGAAGAGGGAGGGGAGAAAATGTTGCTGCCATTTTTCAGCACAAAGCTTTGTTAATTAATACCTCATGATGATCATTGAGCTAAGCCGTGATGTTGTTTTACCTTCTGAACTAAAAATCCCTTACATTAATTACAAAATTAATGACAGATCTGTGATGCAAACGTTACAAGGAAAAGTCTCTGATAGCACCAGAGAGCACCAAAACTCATATGGCTTTTGGGGACCCTGTTTTACCATCCAGTGATTCTGATCTGGACTCTAGCCCCTAATTTACTGACATGCTAACAATTCCTCTGTTTTGCAGCCGTTTGCTAAAAATACATAAAATGTTTCATTAGGCATTTTCTCACTAGTCAGCTACTGAATGTATTAATGCCAGTTTTTCAAGCCTCTGCACAGTGTAAGTAATGCTTTGCGATCCCATTACTGAAACTATGTAAACAATTTTGTATACATTTGTTGAAGGACTTTAATAAAGGATCCATTTTTCCCTGTTGAAGCCTCATTGTTAGGAGATAAAACACCAGGACATTATTTTTTGTCTACCTCAGTGTGGTTTAAAGCCTGCTGTTATATGGTGTGAATGAAAAGCATCTACTTTCTGGATGCACTTTTTTTTAGAGTTGCACAAAGTAATAAACACTGTCAAATTAAAAAACTGCTTTTTAGATGTTTGATCTGACAGTCTAATTATATTCTTGTGTGCCCATGGTTTTCAATTATTATTGCTCCATCTGAGATTTACCTGCCCTATTATCAAAGGAAAAATGTGTCCAGTCTATAAGACCATCCATTACATAGATTACCTGTATCTGACTTCTCTTAAAAAAGACACAACTGCAGCAAAACAATGATTTGAATCACATTTGCATCATTGTATTACTATGAATCATGACTATTTTCTGCATATAGATGTATCTTTCAAAAATAGCTGCTGGATTACAAGACATAATCAGCAGACAGATGCAGATGCAGTCAAGGCATGCTTTTGTGTCTGTGTATGACCCTTTTAAAACATGTCCCTTTGCCCTGAGTGATCCATGTGGCAGCAACAGTGTTGCTTGCTTGTGCCCATTGCTAACAGAGCTTTGCCATCCCTTTTCCTTTGCAGCATTATGCTCACACAGGGTGCTAGTGGTCTAACACCCCCCTCCCTGAATCTAATTGGTGCTTAGTCTGCTGGTTTAACTTAACCCAGCAGCCAGGAGGAAAGGCATCCTTGATTTCTGTTTCATAATGCAGAGTTTGTAATTGTTTTTCACTGGTATATCTCATCAGATACATTGCTTATGTGCAGAGATCATAAATCCATTTCTTCCATGCCCATTTCATGAGAGAGAAATAACATGTTTTGCCAGTGCAGTTCATCAGGTCTTATTGTTACGATTCCTGTACAGGCATGTCCCTTCAAGTTAGAAACATGGATTTTGTTGGCAGAAAACCACATTTTTGCCCAACCAATCTGCCCATTGTTCCAGCCAATTTCATCACCACTGACTTTAGTTGGTCATAGGTGTCATTCCCTTCCCGTTCCTCTACATAATATGCCACTGTGCCTATACCAAGAGTGCTTGAAGCTTCCCACAGCCTTTGGCCCCACTACCTACTGTGCAGGCTGTTCATCATCCACTGCACTTTCCATGATGAAGTATTTTGTCACTTCTGTTGTAAACTTTCCCCTTCTTAGCTTTGTTGCATGCCCCCTGTTCTAGTGCCTTCCTTTCTCTGAAGTAGACCATCCACTCACCTTGTCCACTCCTGTAAACCTACTTGTAGGTTTCGATCATGTCTCTCTTCCCGGGAGTACATGTTAAGTTCCTGCAGCCTTTTCTTGTATGGCTTCTTGTGCAACCTCCTCACCATTTTGGTTGCCCTCCACTGTACTGCCTCCACCCTGTCCATGTCATTGTGGAGGGGCAGCCTCCAGATCTGGACACAGTACTCCAGGTGGAGCCTCGCCAATGAGTGCTACAATGGCAGCACCATCTCCCACCTCCTGCTAGAAATCCCTCTTTCAGTGCACCCCATGATCCTGCAAGCCTTTCTCCTGCTTAGTCACACTGCCCAGCGATGTTTCCCTATGTCTCTTTCTTGCCTGCTGACTGTAAGCTCCACTCCCCCATCGTATACAAAGCCACTGCATTACACGCCCCTATGTGCATAACCTTGTTCTTCTTTGCATTGAAACTCAGCTGCAACCCACTGAACCATTCCTCTAGTTTCCTCAGATCCCTTTGCATTCTCTCCACCTCTTCCTGAGCATCAAACATGTTGCAGATTTTTGTATTATTTGTAAAGAGACACACCTTACCCTCAGTTACTTAACTTCTACAGTATATTTCTCTCTTTATAAATCTCATGTGTCTAAAGGTATTCCATCCATAACAAAATCAATTACTCTTAGGATGATAAAAATATACCAATCTTTGTATTGCAATCTTTCCAAGGTCTCAATATGTTGCTGAATGTCATTGACTATAACAGCCTAACATGTGGAATAGAAATGGTCAAAACTTCAGGAGTCAGTATTTTTAATGTATGAATGACGTTGTGTAATCTGACCTACCTGACTGTTTCACAAAATGGTCAGCTTTGAACTGACAGGATCACCCATGGCATAGCAGAAAAAAAAAATCCTAGAGGGTGGTTATGTGACACACCCACTGAATTGAGCAATTGACTGGTGAGCTGGTATCTGAAAACAAAATATAGTATGTCTGTATCCGAGTACAGATGTAGTCTTTGCCATATTGGTCCTTGTAAGAACAGATCCAGAAGTAAATGATTTGATACCTTTTCTTGACCCAACATAGATGTAATAAAAACAAGAAAGTGCTTTAGCTTTCAGACCAACAAGTCCTTCCCTCAGAAGGACTTGTTGGTCTGAAAGTTAAAGCACTTTGTTGTTTTTGTTACATCATGTTGGGCCAATAAAAGTATCAAATAATTTGCTTCTGGATCTGTATCTGAGTAGTCAGCCTGTGTTAAACTAATAATCCAAATGTTATTTTAACCCCGGATGATCATAAATAGAACAGTGGGGCTCCACAAATCTAGTTTTCTGAACCTGAAGTCCACTGAAGATATGTTAATTAATCACGCTTAAGTTTATTTATAACTATCTTTCTGCTACTAGTCAAATTGACTCACCTCTATACTTTAGTACACTTTAAATTACAGCTTTTATTAGGTTTAAATAGATATTGGTAACCTTAAATATACTCCTCCCTGACCTTCACAGATCAAAACAGTAAACCTCACATATCCATACACACATTTTAAAATCAGGTACAAACTGAATTATGTATGTTCATATTAATAATCAGAGTCCTGCTGTGTAAAATATGTTTTTGAAAACCACAGCTGGTCTGAGACAGGTGTTAATACTGAATTCCTTCTGAGGCAAAACTATGCAATTTCATACTGAACTTGTTAAAGTGCATATTCCCCAGAGAACTGAGTATTTGAGAAATGTACCATGAGTAATCTTCTTTATAAATGGGAAAGGTATGATATGTTTCCTATGGGCATCAGCACAAAATTTCTAGTCACGTACTGTTCCAGTGTTGTGAGAATTGTGCACTATTGAACTGAACACTGTGTTCTTACCCATAACTTTAAATTCACAGCCCATCTATCATTTCATTCTATTTCCCATCCACCTACACAAAGCACCACATGCAGAATGGTGAAGCAATACTGGAAGCCTATGATGTAGTTTTCTTAAGTAATTGTGGACAATCAATCATTTTGTGACACTGTGCACCACTCTAACTTATTACAGTTAAAGGCCAAAGAGCTGGGAAAATTCAACTTTACGTGAAGAAAGTATAGTATATTGTCAAGTACACAACCAGCACTTCTCTTCCTTTTTGAGCTATGATTTCAAAGCATATCATGAGATGAAAACACATTTACCTTTCTTATGAATAATCCTATTATGTATCGAACCATGTCTAAAAAATAACTTTTCCCCCATTCCAATGCCCCCCAGTTTTTACACACACTATCAGTTCAGGTTCATTTAAATTTCTGCTACAGTGCATAACAATTTCTGGAGACAGAGAAAAGAAGGGTCAGAAGCCAATGATGGGGACAGCCTCAGACCCCTTCCTTATAATTGCCTATATAATGCACACATTAGGTGGTATGACAACTTTTACTGGACCAACAGAAATTGCAGAAAGACCTTAAGCTTTCAAACTCAGATAGTTCTTCTTCAGAAAAATGGCAGTCTTTTAGAAAACTCATTTTAAAAAGCTCACAGAAAAAATACATTTTACACATCAGTGTGACAGATTAGCAATTAATTAAGAATTACAACCCGAAATAAGCAGGCATCCCTGATACTAGTAAGTCAAATGTCACAGAATGGAATGTTATGTATTAAATCTTCTAATGTTAATGCTGCCTATATAACCAATTCTGGGTGAACAACATACAATATATTAAAATGACCCATGTTATGCTTTGTCATTCTACCATGGTGATTTCCTAATCACTAAGGAAAAGGCTATGGTCAGACAAGATACAAAAAATGGTGGTTCACATACCACAGGAAGATAGGTTTAATTTTAAACCATTCATAAATAAAACAAAAAGAAGAAAGAAAGAAAGAAAATAACTTTAACAATAGTAAGATCTGGTCTCAATTTATAATTACTGGTGGTAACTGTATGTGAATTACAAATTAAATTAATTATACATAATTCCACAGTTGTTTTTATGTGCTTTTCCTATGGAGTCCTATGGCAAGTCTCATGAAATAGTTTGTATCACTGTGACTGGAAAAGGACATGTCTTCACCTCAGAACTCTTTTCATTCTCTTTCTGCCTCTAGAATTTGTTGTGGTGTCCAGAACCTCCTTTAACCACTCAAATGTCCAGTCCTGACAAGGATAAGCATTCCACCACATAAGATGGCAGTCAGAATTGCCTTGCAAACCTCTGTAGGCTTTCTCCCAATTGTGAGTCGTAACTGTTCCCAGAAATATTAACCAAGATATGGGTGCAATGAGGGACTGGTGGTGTACCACCATTAACAGTTTGGACCAGGACCCGAAGATGCTGGGAATGTGGGGACTTCTGGTAGCAACCCTCCATTTTAAAACTTGGAAGGATCACCCACAGGATGCAGCAGTATGAGCGTCGGATGTCCAATGCATCATCCATCAGACCCAACCCACTCACTGCTAGGCACTTCCCAGCTGTACAACCATCTGTCATCAGCCAGGACATAGTATTGTAGTAGCCTCCATCCTTGGAGGAGGAGGATGTCTCTAAGATTTTCAATCCTTCTGCAAGTTTCAATGAAGTGTGTCATTTTTTCCCATACTTAATATATATGTTTTTCTCTCACATGCAGCCTAGATGATACAGAATGTTTTTCACAAATCTTTCAGGGTAGAAGTGGCCTGTACCAAGACAGTGCCTTTTGAAGGTTTCTACAAAAAATATTAAACAGTACTAGAGTTATACAGATTTTAAGTTTTTAGGGTTTTTGGATAAGTCTTTGATATGAATGATAAAAAATGTCATCTATCATTTGTAAAATTAGTGATATATCAGTCATGAGAAAAAAATAATTCATGATGGCTGCCACCTTGTATTTTTCTATAAAATAAAATATTGAAAATACATTAAATAAGCATTTGTCAATGCCCAATGTTTGCTTGCTGGCATTGGCAGTGGTGTGTAAAGTTACAGAGCTGCATAATAGGAATGGCAGTGAAGTATTGAACTGAAGCCAACCCCACCACCACCCTGCAGAGAGTGACAGGCATTGGGGTGTGCCTTTGGGTCGTCAGGCATAACGGCCACGCCATTTCACCACACCCCACCCTGCAGACACTGACAAGTGTCACGGTGTTCCTTGGGGTCTTTGGCCCTTATGCACACCCCATTTCATTAGGAAATACAGTGAGATGGTGCAATATAGGAGAATGGGGTGAACTTTAGAGCCAAAGAGTCCAAGACATACCTCAGTGCCTCTCACTGGCTGCAGGGTGTGAATGGTATGAGCATTACAGGCAAGAATCCCAAGTCACACCCCTGATGCCTGTCATTCTCTACAGGGTTGGGCGTTATGGTTGGAAACCCTAATACCTCAGGCATTCGTTGGTATTTTCACTCCAAATTTTCAACATGTTTTTTTTGTGACCCCACCTCATGAACAGGGGGAATATCAGTTTGTTAGCTGAAAGCTGCTTATGCACAGCGACTACGGCATTTAGCACCACAGGTACAAAAACATTCCGAACAGGATGTAAAAAATGACAGCTGTACTGTTCATGGGGGAGGTATAAAATGGCAATGTTGCAAATCTGCAGTAAAAATATTTAAAAAAATAGTGAAGTCACGAGTGTACATAGAAACTGTGCAACGCACACCCATAATATAATTAGGTTGGGGATTTTTACAGCAGATTGTCAACTCAGGCATTTTGGTGCCTCCGATCATGAACAGTGTCACTGTGATTTTCTTTATCTGTGCCGAACAATGATTTCCCACAGCTTACCACGATATCTCTGTGCTGAAAGTGTGAAACACACTTCAGCCATGTTGTAGAAAAAAATTACAGCTGTACTGTTCATAAGGAAGTGTGGAAAAATGCCACTGGTGAAAATCTGGACTGTAAATATTACAAAGTCATGAACTTACGAGGGTGCGTGGAAACTGCGTAATACTCACTCATAACACAGTCATTTTATGGACTTTTGTCACCAAATTTTCAACATAGCCATTTTAAGACCTCTGCTCATGAACAGTGTAACTGTGATTTTCTTAATCTGTCCTAAACATTGCTTTTGCACACCAACAGCACCATTGTGAGCTACATGTGCGAAAACACATTTTGGGTGACATATGAAAAATGGCAGCTGTACTGTTCATAAGGAAGTGTAATAAAATGGCAATGTTGAAAATCTGGAGTGAAAATATTAAATTCGCAAACTTACGAGCATGCATAGGAACTGCATAGCGCTTGCGTTAAATAAACAGTCATTTTAAGAATTTTTTTCACCAAATTTTCAACATAGCCATTTTAAGACCTCTGCTCATGAACAGTGGCACTGTGATTTTCTTAATTTGTCCTACATTGATTTCGCACACCGACTGTGCCATTGTGCACTACATGGGCGAAACACATTTTGGGTGAGATGTGAAAATGACAGCTGTACTACTCCATAAGAAGGTGTGGTAAAATGGCAATGTTGAAAATCTGGAGGAAATATTGAAAATTGCGGAACTTACGAGCCTGCGTAGGAACTGCATAGCATGCGCTAGTGAAAACAGTCATTTTGGAATGTTTGCACCAAATTTTTCAACATTGTTTGGGACTCTTCTCATGAATGATCACTGTCATGGCGTTATTCAGGCTCAAAGGGTGATTTCACGTAGTGACTGCGAAATCACCCTTCAGACCCGAATAACGCCATGACAGTGACATCATTCATGAGAAGGGGTCCCAAAAACCCCATGTTGAAAATTTGGTGCAAAAATTCCAAAACATGCCTGAGATATGCAATAAAGTTGAAAACCCCTATCAAGTCCATTATACAGCTTACGGCATTTCTCAGTTCGCGGTCGGCTTTGAAGAGTGCAGACGTGTACCCTCGGTCCACCGATGATCGCCGCGTCAGAGCCCGGAAGCAAGTATGGGGTGGGGGTGTGGGAGGCAGGGTGCGCAGTGGGTGGGTGCGGCTGTGGGAGGGGGGCTGGGAGAAGTGCCGTGGGACCGCTTTTATTTTGCAGGTAAAAAAAGACGACGGATCGCTTGCCATGCTGGGGTGGGCTCCCAGCATGGCACAAGAATGGCTGGGGGGCCGTGGCACCGATGGGGGATTGGGCACCCTGTCAGCCATATGATTAGTTGTCACGCTGGGGTGGGCTCCCAGCGTGGCACCCAGTACTGGGGTGAGGACAGTGGAGCCAACGGGGATTGGGCACCCCCGTCCGGTTATGTTATCAGTTGCCACACTGGGGTGGGCACCCAGCATGGCATGTGGAAGGCTTGGGGGGGAGCGCAGCACAAGCCAACAGGGGATTGGGCACCCCCGTCGGCTATACGTGTGGGGGGAGAGCAGCAGGCAGTATGCGTGTGTTTCTGTGTGTGTGTGTGTGTGTGTGTGTGTAGGGGGAGCTGCGCATGAGCAGGCGATATCTTATCGCTGCTCACTGAAGCATAGCTTCCCTTTCAACTGTATGCCACTGCATTTTGGAGCTTGTCATAGACAGCTCCAGCATGCATTGGCTTACAGGGGCCACGGCTGCCAACACACTGACTGAATTGGAGGAGGAGGTGACACACCTCCGAAATCTCGGATGATGCACTATGCTTCTTGCACATGCGTGCAAGCAAACATAAAAATGATGTATCTTTAGAAAAACAAATGCCTTAACCTAGGTAAACAGGACCCATTTAGCTACATTCTAGCTTTAGTTTTTTGAAAATGAGCCTGGAAATAAGGTTTCTGAGAACCTAGAAGTCTTGAGTTCTCAGACAAGCAAGAGGAGCCATTCACCCACATTCTCTGTATGAGAACAAAGGAGCTTTCTTGATTTGTGCAGCCACAGCTGTAGTCATGCTGTCGACTTGAGTGAGAGCAGTGAGCCTGCAGTCTGGTGAGCTGGTGGTCTGTTGCAGTTACATACATCTATCATTGTTTGTCTGACTGTCTACCTAATCTGTTTATCTATCTACTTATCTATCTATCCTAGCCCCTGCTGCCGCTGCCAGCCACTTTGTCCCACCAATGAGGGATGGCTAGAGATTCCCAGGGTCTGTTTGAAGACCTCGGGGGCATGGGCCTTTAGTTGTGCAGCCCTGACCCTGTGAAATTCTCTACCTTGTTGGGTAAGGGAGTGCCTGACTGTGGAGAGCTTTAAATCTGCATTAAAAACTTATCTTTTTACTCTTGCTTTCCCAGAGTATGACTGAATTTGTAATTGTTGTTAACTGCTTGTTTGCTTTTATAATGGTCTTATTTATTGTTTTAATCATTGTACAAGCACTTAGATACATGTTGACTTGCACATTTTATAAATAAAGTTAAGTTGAAGTTGAAGTTAACCTAAGCAGACTGGGATGCCCACCATCTAGTACCATGTCTTTTCCCCCTACTGTACAGGTCACCTGCCTTCCCTGCCACAATGATATGTGTACTCATATGTCTTGTATAAAAGTGGAGTGGAGTTCCCACCCCAGTATCATGTCTTTATTCTCACATCCCTCCTGGTTTCCCACCCAATTCCCAAAATATAGTGGTGGCACTGGGGTGCCCACCCCTGTGCCTAGCCCCCCACTATCACTAAAATGCCTACTAAGCCTTATCACTTCCCCTACTTGTTCCTGTCACCCCTCCACTAACTCTTCTCATCCATTTCTCTCCTCTGTCTCCATTTCTCCCACCTCAGCAGATGCTGTCATATTTTTCTCATGTTCCTCACACTCCTGCCTATGCCTTCTCTTACATGAGGGATCATCTCACCCTAACCCAGTATCTAGATCTTATGTTGCCTCCTCTTGTATAATTGTGAGCAATCTGTGTATAATCCCTGGTTTAAATTTTTAAATTGTTATCAACTGAGCTTTTGCACTTGTAACTGTTGTTATTGCACTTCTCATTGTTTGTAACTGCCTGCCTGACTACTCCCCTATTCCCCCTTCCCCCGGGTCACACCTGTAAATGATTCTCAGCTCAGTGTGTCTTTCTGCTTACCAAGCTTTTAAATAAAAACATAACTAACTAATTCACTAATTAAATAAATAAATTGAATTTTTCAAATATGTACAGTACTGAAAAGTGATTTCCCATTCACTGTATGAAATCAAGTTTTGGGCCGGACAAGTACTGTTGTATATTTGGTATCTTGGATTTTGTGGTGCCTGTGCTTCTGCAGCCATAGGTCAGTGTTTATGTCTTACACCTGTGGTTGCAGAAGTGCAAACCCTTCAAGTGTGTGTATGTGTCTTAAAATATGCATGGGTACCTGAGGCTACAGAAGTGCTGGCCCCATTAGAACCTGTGCTTCTGCAGACAAAAAATTATTGTAATTTGGATATTGTGGATTCTGCACAGAAGCAGTATTGTAATTTGAGTATCATGGATGTCTAACTGCAGCAACAAGTAAGCATGTATGTTTGTGGTGGCATGCTGAAGATACAATCTGCCAATGTAGCACATCAGTGCTACTGCATTTGTATTATGTGGAAACAGTGGTATGTTGTTTGTCTTACCTGATGTTGGTTGTCCGTGGTGTATTGTGTGGTCTTGTCATTTTGCTGCTGGGTGGGGGGATAAGGGTTGGAAACTCTAGTGCCACATTTTGCAGCATTACATTGAATCCTAACTGGTACATTAACACAGTTTTTTTGCAAAGAATATATTTATATCTATATAATACACGTTGTCTCTTTTCACCCATAGGAACCATTAACATATATTTCCCTGTATACTCACCAATCACAGCTCTTTTCCTCCAGAGGTACTGGATATAGCTGTAACCACCAATTAAGGCTACCAATTTCTGCTGTATGGGGGAAAACTACCTCTCCTCCAGTCCAGAAACCCCTCTCAAACAATCAAAAGCTTTTTGTAGGCAAGCCTTTCTCTTCCTTACCCCACCAGCTTTCCATATAAAAGAAAAAATAAACAGTTTGATGCCAGCTGCAGGAAACACAAAAGACCACCCCTGCCACATACTCCAGCCAGCTACCTTCCCCTTGAGCTCCAGCTCTCTTGCCTGCTGCTACCACCGAGCCACTTACTCTTCTGAACTGTGGACAGACTGTGCAACCCAGCCTGTCTGCAGCTCTGAAGAGCTTTTTCTCAAATGGAGTGCAATGAGCTTGCTTGATTCTTTAGGAATAAGGTGGCTGCCATCAGGTTGGAGATCCTCTTGACTCACTCTGTGGGGGATGCTGTTGATTGGTGCCCGGTCACCTCACCTCATGCTTCCTGGAGTACCTTTGACTGGCCAGAGCTCATGGATTTCATGCAGATTGTCCAGTGTATGCTCCCTACATGCTGTAGTTTGGACCCAGACCCAGTTTCCCTGATTATGGGTTATTGTGATATTATCGGCCTGGTCCTGGTACAGATAGCCTGGTGCTCCCTTGATTCACGTGAGTTCCCATGCTCCCTGAAGGAGGTGGTGGTAACACCCCTCCTGAAGAAGGCTTCTTTGGACCCGGACTCTCTGGCCAATGACAGACCAATCTCAAACCTCCCCTTTATAGGGAAGGTTATTGAGAAAGTAGCGGCGGTACAGTTGGAAAACTATCTGACCATCCATAACATCTACGAATCTCTCCAGTCCAGTTTTTGAAAGAGGCACTGTACCGAGACTGCACTGGTTCAGATGCTCAATGATCTCCTGATGGCAAGAGATTGGAGAAGCCGTTCTATCTTGGAGCTTCTTGATCTCTCTTCAGCCTTTGACACTGTGGACCATGGGGTGCTGCTTGGGTGCTTGAGATCCACCTGTGGCCTGACATGTACAGTCCTCCGGTGGTTTGCTTCCTTCCTCACTGGCAGAACTCAGAGAGTGGTGTCTGGGATTCATTCCTCTGATCCACTCTCTCTGTCATGTGGGGTCCCTCAGGGCTCAGTGCTGTCCCCATGTTGTTTGCAGTGTATATACTGCCCCTTGGAACATTATGCAGATGGTATGGGCTGAGGTTTCACGCTATGCTGATGATACCCAGCTCTACCTGTCTTTCACACCTGACCAGGATAGTGTCTCTTGATATTTAACTACTGCCTTGCTGAAATCCAGGATTGGATGAATTCTAGCTGGCTAAAGTTGAATACATGTAAGACTGAGGTGATGGTTGTGGATTCAGGTTACTAGATAGAGAAGGGATGAGGGCTGGTCAGCCCTCTGACTTTGTTTGGGGCTCCCAGATCCTTACCTCTGAATGGGTGCAAGACCTGGGGTGGTGCTTGTCGAGGGCTGACACTACGATCTCAGGTGTCGTGGTCATCAAGTCTTCCTTTTACCATCTTAGGAACATCACCAGGATCAAGCACCTTGTTCTGTCCAGGGATCTACCTACATTGGTCCATGCCTTTTGACCTCGTGCCTTGATTATTGCAACTCCTGTACCTAGGGCTACCTGGGATTGATATCCGCCACCTGCAGCTAGTGCAGAAAGCTGCAGTGCAATTGTTGATGGGGACTTCTCGATCCTCTCATATCACCCTGTGCTGCATGATCTGCACTGGCTGCCAATCTGGTGGTGGATCACCCAAGTCAGTTTACTGACTTATAAAGCCCACATGGACTTTGGCCTGACTAACTTCTTGTATTTTACTACCCTAAGTGACAGCTCTGTTCAGCTGATCTGATGAGGTTGCTGAGATTCCAAGGGTGTCTTTGAAATCTTCTGGGACCCATGCATTTATGTACGCGGACCCTATCCTCTGGAATTCTCTACCCCATCAACTGCGGGAGTGCACAGCTGTGGAGGGATTCAAACAGGTGTTCAAAGCTTTTTTATGGCATCAGGCCTTTAGTGGAATGGACTGAAGGAACCTGTAAGACTATTTTACCATTGTGTTTGCTGATTTTATTATTGTTGTTTTCACCTTGTTGTACAGCACCTTGGTATTTTGAAGGGTGCTTAACCGAAATAAAGATTATTATTATTATTATTATTATTATTATTACTCCAGTGGCTCCAGGGACCTGACAACACGCACCATTCCCAAACCACAAACCATCGTTCTGACCTCTAATGGATGCTTCCTCCCTGATACTGCCCCTTTTATAGGGGAACCCAACACTACTGAAACAACAACGGACCAAAGCATAGGTCCTTACTAAAAAGCCACTATGCTGTAGAAGCACATAGGGCCACATAGAAACACAGTAATCCTGGAAATGTCCCTGACCACAGATAAACAAGACATCAACCTGAACCCACACAGGAGGTATAAGCTGCAACAACCTGCCATGTACATACAAGACGTACTGTAGGATGGATATTTGTCATACTACTAGAAGTCATACTGCTAGGAGGATTAAATGTACAGAAGGCTGCCGGCCCATTTATAAACATCTCCTACGGACATAGGCATAAGTACCCTCAACCCAAGTTCAGTAGAAAACTATCAAGTTTAATCTTAAAACAGTCAAAAGAATCAACTTCTACAACATCCCTTGGAAGGGTATTCCACATAGGGATGATACGCTGGGTAAAAAAGTTTCTTCTTATCTGACTTTTTGGGTTGGTAAGCTTTAGTTGATATATATGGCTTCTTAATAGGGTTTGAATCAAACCTAGTTCTGAAAGTAAGGTTGGATCCCTTATAATTTTAAACATTAATAAGAGGTCACCCTATATCTCCTCATCTCCAGTGAATCAAGATTTAATGAATTTAGTCTAGAGCCATAATCAATCCTCATGAAAACCATGAACCATTTTTGTAATTCTTCCTGGACCCCTTTCACTTTTTTAACATCCTATATACACCAGATATTCAAGGCCATATACCTACCCAGGGAGGGTAATTTCATAATTAAGCCACTTGTTGTTTGGGCTTGTTGCCTTATTATTTAATTAACCCTCCTCGGTGGCCATATTTTCTTGCATACCACACATCATCATACATTTTCGATATACTGTAACTCTCTCTCTCTCTGTCTGTATTAATATATACAGTATATATTATTTGCAAAGAACTGCTTTAATGCACCATAAGGGTTCCAGCAACAAAAGTAGGGAAATCAAATTTTAGGGTTCCCAAACCTAAGATCCCACCCACACACCCTCGGATTCCAAACCTAAGACCCCCCCCTTCATGCAGGAACCGGTGTGATGGGTGTGCCTTGGAGTTGCTAACCCTAATGCTCACCCAATTCTGTTGTTCTATACCCATCTTAGCTTATTTACTCTTGTAATGGGGTAAGCATTAGTGTTTGCAGCCCCAAAGCACACCACTCATGCCTGTTCCTGCATGCAGGGTGAGGTGGAGTCTTAGGGTTACTGTTTACCATGGGGCATTACTTTTTTTTCCTTTGTTAACTGGAAACAAGATGGTGGCAGCAGGACACTACTGAACCTATTTGTGGTACTAAAAGGATTTTTTTTGTGAAAAAAAAACCTTCTTTCCCATGGCACATCTAATTTTTCCCATAGGCTTCAATGGGAAACTTTAAACTTTAATAACATTTGAAGAAAATAATACTGTTTCACCAAACCTTCAAAAGCCACATCAGAGAACCAGACCCCATATACCTGAACAATTTCAGACCAGACACCCAAACCATTTTAGATTTCTAGATGAGCAAAGAATTTGCACTTAAATGGTAAATTTCAAATTTATTGGTACTCAGCAGCTCTGCAACTGCACTTCAGACTGGAACAAAACTTGCTAGATCCAGAGAGCTATGGTACCAAACAGCACGTGCAAAATTTCAGGCAAATCGGTCAAATGGTTGCAAAGTTATTAAAATGCAAAATTTGGTGTTTAACATAGAAGTGGCTGTGCAACCCCTAACTGTAGGGCACTACAATGCCCTATAAAATACATATGCATATATTCATTGCAAAAAAAACTCCTTTAATGCACCAGTTAGGGTTTATATTTACAGCAACAAAAGTCAGGTGTTGGGATGTGCCTTGGGGTTATCAACCCTAACTCTCATCCCATTCCATGTATAAAGAAGCTGATATGGTACAGTATAGGAGAATGAGGTGAGAGTTAGGCCTGACGACCTCAATGCACACCCCGACACCTGTTGGTGTATGGAGGGTGGGATCGTAGGGATGGTAACCCTAACATTAAATTTCCTGACTTTTGTTGCATTAACAGAAACCCTAGCACATGCTTTAATGGAGTTTTTTTTGCAAAAAATTTTCCATTCTTTTTGAGATAGTATAACAGTATCCTTATTTTCGGACCCTGCATGCCAATCATGCTGTAGATGTGCATATGTATTTAAGTGTTGAAGTGCAGGTCCTTCTGGGCCCTGTGTTTCCATGTGTTGAACAACAGTGACCAAATTGTTAGCATAGTCATCTTATTACCCCCCACCTCATGTACCCCGGTACAGAGTAATTGCGAAATACAAGGCAAAACGTAATTATGAGCAACTGCAAAGCCATTCCACGCCACAGGTGCGAAAACACATTTTGGGCTGAATGTGGGAAGTGACAGTTGTACTGTTCATGAAATGGTGTGAAGAAACAGCTCTGTTGAAAATTTGGTTGCAAAATATTGAAATGTACCAAAGTTATGCACGTGTGTTTAAGTAATTCAACAGACACATAACTCAGGCATTTTGAGATATTTTTGTACCAAATTTTCAACATAGCCTTTTGGGGACCTCACTTCATGAACAGTGCCACTATCATTTTGTTAATCAGCCCCAAAAAGTGATTTTGCACAGCGTATGTACTATTCTGCATCACAGTAGTTAAATGAAATTTTGGACAGGATGTAAAAAAACGTCAGCTGTACTGTTCGAGAGGTGCTGTGTAAAAATGTCAGTGCTGAAAATTTGGACTCAAAATATTATTAATTACCCAAGTTATGTGCCTGCATAGAAACTACATGATGTACACTCTTAATAAGGCCATTTTTGGGAATTTTTTCACCAAATTTTCAACTTGGGCTTTTTGGGACCCCACCTCATGAATAATGGCACTGTCATTTCATTAATCTTTCTGGAAGGTGATTTTGCACAGTGACACACAAAATCACCTTATGGGTCCAGTTAACAAAATGACAGTGACAGTGTTCATGAGGTGGGTCCCAAAACAGCTATGTTGACAATTTCATGGGAAAAAATGGCCAAGATATCAACATAAGTTCAAACGCCATAGACAGCCATCATCCCTGGATCCCCACCCAGAAATAACTCAGACCACTCCTTTGTTAACTTTTGGATGCTCACTGGCATCAAGTATTTATTTATAAAAGGCACAATTATGTTCATACTTTACATACCATTTCATGTCTTTAACAAATCATATTTACATTTGGACATAACAGTCCAAATTCTTCTTTGAACATAACAGTCCCCTCCTCCTCCTTGTGTGGTCGTTCTTCTTGGTCTTTCTTTCTCGTCACTGCTTCTAGGGGTCATGACACTGTGATCCAGTCCCCCCTTTTCACCTCCATAACTGGGCACCACACTAACCCAGACCAGCCACCTTCCCCCACTAGGTGTGGACATGGCTGATCCACCCTCTAGCTCTATATCTCTCCCTCTCCCCCCATTACTCCCATGCCTGGATTCTTTGTCCCCACCCCATGGAACCTACCCCCTCCCCCTCTACCTGCCCCATTTTTCCATCTTGCTCCCACCTTTTCCCCAAGACTACTGTCCCCATCTCACCGAGACCACAGGTGGGGCTACACCTATTCCCCCGGCCCCCAGCCGGCCCATCCGTGGCCCTCCTTTGCCCATGCCGGGCCCTCCTGGAGGCACCTCCTCTGTGCCTCTGCTTTAATGTGCTATCCTCTGTTCCCACCTCTCTTTCCTGCAGGGTGGGTGGGTGGTAAATTACAGCAAGGAAAGAGGGCTGCATGAGTCCTGCATGCCCTTAAGTAGCCCCTAAGGTCCCCTATCTCCAGGAGCCCCCGGCCCTTCCCTTTGACCAATA
The DNA here is from genome assembly GCA_016271365.2 of Neoceratodus forsteri. Taxonomy (NCBI): domain Eukaryota; kingdom Metazoa; phylum Chordata; order Ceratodontiformes; family Ceratodontidae; genus Neoceratodus; species Neoceratodus forsteri. Next base: position 14,976,431 of record CM057454.1, read on the forward strand.
GCCAGTGAGCTCCATATGCCTGTCGTATGACCTGCCCTTGAGGTCATCACCCCTTCCCTTCTTTGCTGCTGACCTCCCCCCCTGCTCCCTCCCTCTTCCTGTTGTTCTTTCTAGTTGGTTCCCAGGACAACCTGGCCTGCCTTTAACGGGCAAGCCCCATTGTCCCTGGATCCCAACCAGAAATAACTCATTCCACTCCTTTGTTAACTTTTGGATGCTTGCTGGCATTAAGTATTTATTTATAAAATGCACAGTTATATTCATACTTTACATCCCATTTCATGTATTTAACAAATCATATTTACCTTTGGACATAATAGTCCCAATTCTCCTTTGGACATAACAGTTCCCTTCTCCTCCTCATGTGGTTCATCTTCTTGCTCTTTCTTTCTCATCACTGCTTCTCGGAAGGAGCAACTGCAGCCATCTTATTCCTCTCAGGTCCTTCCATTGCACTCTGGTGTGCTGCACTCCTTGAGCTGCATCCCTATCCTTTGGTGGCTGTGAACTCTCTGCCCAGTATATGAATGAGTGCCCCATGATCCATACTTGCAGCTTGAACCTGCTGTGGGAGAGAAAGGGACACCCATTAACCATATGAATATCTCACATATCTCTTATAGCAGTTCAATTTCCACCTCCCAACCCACTTGACCTTGGCATTCCCCGCCCCAGCAGCTGCCAGGTCCGTTGCCGCTCCAGTCTGAAAAGAATGGGGGACAAATTCTGCCGGGTTCTCCCCTACAAATGCTATTGTCTGTTTTAGCACTGTCCCCACCTGGAACCCCATCACCGGGGACCCATCCCCATGTATGAACCAGGCCCTGCCGACATGCCCCTGTATCCGACTGTATTCGGTCATGACCTGGACTGCACATGCCCCCCCCATCAGCTTGCCTACCCAATACTACCTTAGCACCCCCCCTTGCTGGTCTGTTTTGGACCTGGGGAGATGAATGACAACTGTGTTCCCCTCCACCAGCATGTTCTGCTCCTGAAACCCCGCTGGGTCTGCTCCTATTCATGGTGCTACCATCTCACCCAACCAAAATGCCCTTCTCGTCATCATAGTAAATATGACCTGATACAAACATGCCTCTTTTGTAGAATTGCAAACCAGGTTGAGTGCCCTTAAAACCCTCACTAGTAGTGGACCTCTGAGGGGTCTCCTCCCATCATGTCCCTTGTCCTGATCCCTCTACCAGCCGCTTGACTGTACGGCTTCCTGCCACGCCCACCTACCCCCGGTCCTGGCAGTTCCAACTGATCCCTGCCAACTGTACTGCCATGGTGGAGGGCCAGTCCTTCCTCCATCTTCTTACCACATACCTCATGACTTGCTCCTCCTGTACTGGCTCCCTCATTCCCCAGTCTGAGCTGGCTCTGAAAGCCTGAAAGCTGTCCCACACTTTCTTGTAGGCCTTCAAAGTGTTGGCCGCCCAAGACCCCTTATACAGTGCTCTGGCTTTTGCCTTCCAACCTCCCATATCCAGGCCAGGACCTTGGTCTGGGTAGGTGCTGCCTGTGGGGCCAACTCCCAGAATCGGTCTATCTGTAAATGAGAAAGACAGTCAGCCACATCAATCCTTTTCCCCTCAATGTGCTGTGCCCTGAAGGATAAGTTCAGGTGCAAACCTAATAACACCCACCTCCTCAGTATCCGGCCCACTGATTCTGTGTGGCTACTCTGCCTGTTGATAACCTCCACTACTCCTTTGTTATCACAAGAAGGAAATCTGCTGCCCTGCCATTCGCTCTCCCCAAATTTCCAGAGCCACCCAAATGGGAAAAAGCTTGAGAAATGTGATATCTTTGGTCCATCCCCAGTCCTTCCATTGGTCTGGCCATGCCTCTGACACCCATTCTCCTCAAAAATATGCCCCCAAACCCAAGCTCCCAGCCACATCAGTGTACATCTCCAGGTCTGCTTTATTGGCCCACTCCTCCTGCCAAAATGTCACTCCATTGTATGACTCCAGGAACGTCTCCCACACTTGGAGGTCCTTCCTCACCCCCTTGCTGATGTCCACCCAGTGGTGTGTTTGGCCTTGCCCGTGACCCTCCCCAGCCTCTGTGTGAAAGCCCTGCCTGGGCTTATGGCCTTGCAGGCAAAATTAAGATGCCCCAGCAGCTGTTGTACCTGTACCAGCAGCACCCTCCTCCTCCCCCTGACCAGTGCCAGCAACCCCTTCAGGCGTGCCACTTTGTCTCCCGGTAACCAAAAACACTCTTCCTTGGTATCCACCTCAATACCCAGGAACTCAAGTTTGTGCTCCAGGCCTTCCATTTTGCCTACCACCAAAGGGATTCCTATATGCCTGCACATGTCCTGAAAGTCCTTCACCATCTCCTGCACTTCTCTCTGGCTATGCTGTATCAGTGGGAAGTCATCCAGATAGTGAACCACCCTCCTGTGCCCGTACTGATCCCCGAAAACCTGCTGCACCCATGAACTGAATGCCTCAAATGTCGAGTATGCCACTGAACACCCCATGGGCGTAGCCGTGTCAAAATACAGCCCCCCTTCGAATTGGAAACCTAACAAATCCCAATCCTCTGGGCAGACCGGTAACAGTCGAAATGCGGACTCAATGTCCATCTTGGCTAGCCATGCCCCCTCAGCTGCCCATATCATCTCCACTGCCTGGTCCAGGGATGTGTAAGATACCATGCTCAGCCCATCTGGAATGCCGGCATTCACTGACTCCCCCTCCGGGTATGACAGGTGATGTATGAGCCGGAACTCCCCTGCTTGCTTCTTTGGGACCACCCCCAGCAGAGACACCCTGAACTGCCTGCAGGGGTGGCCCCCATGATCTTCAATCCTCCTGCCCTAACTTCTTTCCCAATTTTGCCCCAGACAATGTCCTCCCTCCCTTCATGGAACCCAAATTCTTTGCATGCATACTTATTCATGCCCCTCGAACCCAAATGAGAAACCCTCTTTGAACCCCACCCTTAGCAGGTCCACACTCTTCTTGTCCATGTGCCCCTCTGTTCATGCCTCTACCATCCCCAACTTAACTGAGGTGTCAGTGAGGGCATAACCCCATCTCCCACTGCCCCCCTGTCTTAGTTCCATCCATAGCTGGGGCATGTCCCCCCCTGCCGGGGGCTCCCCGTCCTCTACCAGACCCCCCCGGCTGCCTCAAAAGGGCTGTTCCAGCTGCTGACCCTCAGTCTGACCCCCTTTTTCACCCCCCTGCCTGCAGGACATCACCGGGTGCCTGCCCCCACACTGTGAACAGGTATGCCAGAACTTGCAACTTGGCCATGAGCATGAAGTCCTGTTAAAAGCCCAGCATGCCTTAATTCCTGGGGTCAGGGTTATGCGTTTGACCTGCTCCATGATGTGCCCCCCTGTTGAACCTGAGAGTGTCATGACCTATAGCTCGGCATGGGTACAGTCCCATCTCAGGTCACCTTTTACCACCATTCTCCTCCAGAATGCTTCATCGTATTTTAGCCACCCAAAACCTAGCTTACCTATGCATCCCTAATATTTGCCATGTATGTCAGTAGCGGGATTGCAAGGTCCGGCTGCTTCTCCAGAACCAGCGCACTATAAATTATGAACCCTGCCTGCCAGTTGTCTATGCTCTTCCCCTTAAACCTGGCCTCCTCTGCTTTGTGCCTAACCACTGCCAATGCCACTGCCATCTGGGACTTGCCAACTGACTCCTTCTGTTCATATTTTTGGCAGTCTCTTCATCCACCAGACCAAAGATATTCACATATTCCCCCTTCCATATCTTTTCCTTTGTCAAAGTGGGAACGTGGTCCCCAAGTGCAAAGTGGGGCGGCCCATCATACAGCTTCCGCACATCACCAGTGGTGCCTGTATCTCCTTCCCCCAGCTGCCCATGGTCATTGATGGCTTTTAATGCCTGCTCCAGCTTTGCCATCCCCTCATCCCCCATGTCCCCAACAATCCTTCAACATACTCTTTTAAATTAGCCTCATTATTTATATCCACATTGTCCTTACCCCCATTCGGGAGTGGCCCTGCCGTACCTGGGGTGGGCTCAATGCCTTCAGGGCCCCACAGGTGGGCTGGGCCCCGCTCGCTTCTGCCTTTTGCTCCTTTCCCCATGCCTGGCTTCTCATCCTGCTCCTTCCTTTCTTCTAGGCTTCCTCTTCCACTTCTCTCCTCTTTGCTGCCTCTACCAGCTCTGTCATCTGCGCTATTAGCTTCGCCATTACTGCCATCATGGTCATCCTGGACACTAGGGCTTTCTTAGGTACCATTCCATCCATTGTGCCTATGCTGCATGACAAAATCAGTTGGTTGGCATACATGCTGTCCCTCTCCATTTCTGCAGCCTCCTTTGCCACTGCTACAGGTCCACCTTGCAGTCCCCTTGCATAGGCTGGGCTGGCCCTCCGATGCGGTTGCCCATCCTACTCATCATGGCCCTAGCCCGCTAGTATCTCCCCCATCCCCCAGGCTGCCTTTTGCCTTGGAGGGAGGTGAGCAGGGCCTCTGAGGCCCCACCTACTGGTCAGAAAATTCGCCCGATGTCTTGCTGGGCCTCTGTTTATCTTTGGCCTGTTGATCCGCCTCAGGGACCATCCCTGCGGGGCTCCTACCCAGTTGAGCAGCCTGCTGACCCCTTGTCCTGGCCCCTGCAGTGCCCATGGACCTGGATTCCTTGGCTGCTGTGTTTTATCCTCCCCACCTGTCCCTCTGTTGTGCTCTTCCCCGAAATTGCTTCCTGCCTCCCTCTTCCCTGCCACATGGCACCACCCCCCGCTGTTCTGCCTGCCAGGCCTACCTCAGACCTGCTGCACCAATGGCTGACATCTGACCGTGCTGATCGCCCATGCCATCCCTCTGCACCTGCCCACCCCCTTCATCCGTCCCCAGGCCACGTGGCCTAGCAATATACAGCCCTGTTTTTAGTTGTGCCCTCTCCTCGCCGGCTTCTATGTGGCTGGCCCCTGCTCTAACCGAGGACTGAAAACACTAACCACGGTGTGCACCCCTGTCCTGCTACACATCCCACCGTTCTGTTGAGCTATCATCCTAGGGCAGCAGAGCAGGCCTCTTCCAAAGCCTACCATGTTCATTCATTCTGGGGACACCCCAGCCAGCCTCGTTGGATCCGAGACACCGAGCAGGCCTCATCCTGAGCTCCCCACACTGTGTCCCCACGTACTCTCTTTTTCTGTGCCATGACCACTCACTTCCTTCTTCACTTCCCCCTCGGCCAATTTTCTGGCTGCACAGTTCCTCTTTGTAACTTCTTCCTGCCTGCAGCAACTTAGAGGTCCTGCCAGCTGGCCCCCACCACGTAGAGCGGCACTCTGCTTCTTTCTCCTTGGCCCTCCCCCACTGGGCTGCCCACCCCGTGCCACCAGGTCTACAAATATGCTGCAAAACATTCATATAAATGTATACATTTAATGTGCATTTTAAATGCGGCTCCAGTTTCTACCACATCACATGAGTAAAGATGAGCAATGCCCAGAAGCCGAAACAGCCCAGAGAGAGGCTTGTGTGAGGAGAAGAAAAAGGCAGTGAATAAAATCAAGTACATACCCAGTTTTAACTAAAAATGTTTGGCTACATTTTGGGAACAATAATTTTATTTGCCTCTCCATTGCCTACCCCCTGACAAAAAAAACCTTTCTTGACCCCGAGGCGCTTGCTATCCCCCTGGGTCTATGGGCCATGTGGCCCAACACTCGTACTTCACCCTGCTCCCCTGATGCAGCAGCCTACCCAGCCTGCTCACAATGCCATAAGGCTACACCTGCTTTCTTTAGCCTGCCCACTGGCTCATGGCCCTGCATCACACTCCATAGCCTCTCTGCTTCCTACCCACTGCCAACATCCCTTCACTATGGACCCTGAGTCTGCTCACTACCACCACCAGGCCAAGTGGGCCGCGTGGTCCATCACTCACTCCCTGGATACAACATGGATGCAGCCTTGCTCTTTGCACCCAGCAGATACTCACCACTGCCGCAGGCCCCGCCTAGTCCTACCACTGCAAATGCCTACTGCTTTCCAAAACAAACTACCTCCTCCACACCAGCGTGTCAAGTTTCAATTATTTTTTTTTTTTGCACTCCAAGTGTAGGGCATGAAATTTCACCCAATCCACTGCTTGGATTTAAATGCTCCAACTATAAATAAGGTTCACAATTGCACTAAAACTACCACAACCAAACCAGAAAAAACAAAACCATGAGCTAACAGCATGTCGTCCGTTGCCTTGGACAGGCTCCCAGCTTTCAGTGCTTTACCTTGAGAAATGCCAGCGATGTGCTGTAATCAAAATAACAGCAAGGAAAGAGGGTTGCATAAGTCCTGCATGCCCTTAAGTAGCTCCTAAGGTCCCCTATCCCCGGCCTTCCACCTCCCCCCTGGCCCTTCCCTTTGACTAATAGCCACTGAGCTCCATGTGCCTGTCGTATGACCTGCCCTTGAGGTCACCGCCCCTTCCCTTCTTTGCTGCTGACCCCACCCCTCCCCCCTCCCTCTTCCTATTGTCCTTTCTGGTTGGTTCCCAGGACAACCTGGCCTGCCTTTAAAGGGTAAGCCCCATTATACAGAACTTACCTAGATTTTCAGTTTGCAGTTTGGCTTAGAAGGTGCAGATGTGTCCCAGTCCAGAAGATCACAGCCACTGACCTCAAGGTACATATGTGGTGAGGGGAGGGGTGTGGGGAGGTGGGTGTGCAGAGGGAGGGTCAGGATGGCGGGAGGGGATGTGGAGACGATCAGGGACCTTTTTCTTTATTTCAGGGGCAAAAAAAAGACATCAGCTGACTGTTTTCTTTTTTCAGGTATATAAAACAAACATTTCAGGACACTGCGGGTAGGCTGTCCAGTGTCCGAGAGTGTTGCTGGTGTTTGGGAGGTATGGGATAACTGGGGACACTGGGAATGGGCTCCCCAGTGTCCCAACTTGGGGTGGGTTACTGCCAACACAGGGAAGGGGCACCTTGATATCAGCAATGTGGGGAATGTTGTATTCAGTTGAGGACAGTGGCATGTAGGCCAATATGGGGCTTTTGCACCCCAATATCAGCAGAAACATGTTTTTATTCTTTAAAAATAAATGTTCTAGGAGTTTGGGCTCACAAAGTAGGATCCTAGTTCGTATCTCATCATACGAATTAGGATTTTACTTCATATGACACTAATATGACAAAAATACTTTAAATGTGAAATAAACTACATTTTAAGGGTAATTTTCAAGCAATAAAATGCAGAATGCACCTAAGGGGTCCCAATAAGCAAGGTACACATGTTGGTTCCTCCTCAGAATATCATATTGGGAGGTTTTCAAATCTGAATTTTCAGGCAAAACTGAAAACAAGATGGTGGCCATACGAAGATGGAATGTTCCCATATGAAGTAGGATTCCTTCCTTTTTTCATACAGCTATGTCGTAGTGCTTACTCAGTATGCTCAGAAACTATTGTTTTCAAATGTTTACATTGCAATAACTTAAAAACTGCTTATTATTTTTTCACCAGACAAGCAAAAGGCACATCTGTAGGGTAGTCCCTTGCTGCCCTGAAAATTTCAGACCAAAACAAACAAACTGTCTGGGCTGTAGGCAAGTTCAAAGAAAAATCTCAATAAAGTCAATGAGCAAAAACATGTTTTTTCACCTCTCAGTAACTTGGAGACTTCACATCCGACCAGAACATAATTTGTCACATCAGGAGATCTACTCAACAGGACAGTGCATACTACAATTTGTGCAAATTTGTTGAAGAATTGCAAAGTTATTAAATTGCTAAATTTTGAGTTTAGCATTGAAGTGCCTACTCAACCCTAACTATAGGGGCATGACCACGCCACCTGATTGGCTAATAGGGTATTTTAGCGATGTCCTTATCAAGGCATAACTTGCTAACCAGCACTAGCTATGACAAGAGAACCCCATAACTACAAAAAGTCAGTAAGCCACCATCCAATGGTCACAGATTTAAACACAAATATGCCAACCAACCTCAGCCAGCAACTGCAATCCACACAGCATAGCAACCATCCCTGCCAGCAGATGGCTGTCACATAAGGTACTACATAACTTCCCTGCTTGCTCTTCCAATTTTTTATTCTTTTTTTTTCTTTTACATACTTACTTATACAGAATGTGTTTTTGTAAATGGGACAGCAAGGAAGGTAACCATTGTTAAGACCCACGATCATGAGGCACTGTCTGCAAAAGCAGTAACTACGATGCATAGCGACTGACAGACTCTGGTTTAAGTAACAGCCCATATCATTCCTCTACTGCTTATTATAAACTTTTTTTTGTAAATATGTAAGTAATCACTGCAATGACACGGCAGAGCAGAAGTTGCATTTTCAAACCACAAAGCAGCATAGCAAGCTGTACGGTGGCTGTTAATGGACATGCTCACTCCCAGTCAAGCGAGCCACTCATACAATTCAAACAAAGTGAATTATTGAGAGAAAAGATAAAAAATAAATAACTAAAAGGTGACAAGAATAGATTTATTTATGGCAGCGACGTGGGGGGAAGGGTGTAGACAAGAAACATCATGCTAACTGAAGCAGCCAACATGGGCCAGGCTCAGTCCCACTAACTGAAACTCTGGCTCTTAACAGAAGTACACACAGGAAGAAATCTGAAGAAAAAGAGTAAAATATGCACACATTACAATGTTTTGAGTGTTGTGTGTGGGTAGCTGGGTGGGCAGTGGAGAGACAGACACCAATACCTTCTAAGACAAGGACTACTTTTTGCTTTTTTCTACTGACATGATCATATTTTTTTCACACTTTTTATGTATCCATGTTATGTGCATTTTCTTATTAACTTTACTGGGGGACTCATTTTATAAGTGCAAAAAGACACTCCAAGGTGTGGGTTATAGCCTGCTAACAGCACTTCCCAAGTGCTAAAGGCACTCCAGTGCAAGCGCTGAGCCTTATAATGCACCTGGGGTGTGCTCTTATCAGGTCATAATACACACTTCATCGTGTCTTATTGCTGGCATATATATATATTCTTTGCAAAAAAACCTATGTTAATGCATCAGTTAGGGTTGATATCAAACCATAAAAAGGAGAGAAATGCAACGTTAGGGTTTCAACCCCAACACAACAACCCCTTCCTGCACACACCAACCAAAACTGGGGTGTGCCTTGGGGTCATCAGCCCTAACGCTCACCTCATTCCATAAGTAGATAAGCTGAGATTGGTACAGTATAGGAGATGGGGTGAGCATTAGGGCTGATGACCCCAAGGCACACCCCTGACACCAGTTGGTGTGTGCAGGAGGAGGGAGGAGGAGGTGGTGTTAAAACCAAACATTGTATTTCTCTCCTTTTTTATGGTTTGATATCAACCCTAACTGATGCATTAATGTAGTTTTTTTGGCAAAGAATTCCCTTACTTTTTCAGATAGTGTAGTCATAGCCTCATTTGCCTGTTGGAGCACAGTGCCTTCGGGGCCTGCTCCCATCCCTCCATAGATGCGATATTTATGTTACTGTGGAAGTGCCCTGAGCTCCAATTAATAGGACAACAGTGACCAAATTGCCAGCATAACCATCTTATTACTCCTCCTCATGTACCTAGTACAGAAATTTTTCCAAACTGGACCAAAATGTAATTCCGCACAACTAGAACATCATTCAGCGCCACGGATTCAAAACACATTTTGACTAGGATTTGAAATATGATGGCTGTGACATACATGAAGTGTGGCAATAACAAGTCTATGTTGAAAATTTGAGATCAAGGACATTAAAATTTCCAAAGTTACAAGCGTGAGTGATGGAACTTCAATGAATGGTCATAACTTTGCCAGTTTTACATATTTTGACCCCAAATTTTCAACAAAGTCTTCATATGACCCTATCTCATGAACAGTATAGCTGTCATTACACAAATCCCACCTGAAGGTGAATTTGCTAATCGACCGCAAATCACTCTTGGCTATGTTGAAAATCTGATGTAAAATATGCAAAATGGCAAAGTTATGCACTTTTACTGAGATATTTCCACATTTGCAGCACAAGGGTTACTTTGAATGTCTCTAGGCATGTGCTATGTCTCTATACTTAAGAGTAGATGGGAGCACAGGGCCCTCCGTTATGCAGTACTGGGAATTAAAATGGCAAGAATCAATTCTGAAACTTGATTGACTGAGACAGGCTCCAAGCTGGGCATTTATTTTTCAATAGATGCCCAGCTAAAAATAAGAGCCAGTCCGAGTGCCACTTTACAGTATAGCATTTTCCAGAGGTGCCCAGCCTGCTTTCTAATTGGCTGAAAGCACCCTAGAAAATGTGAAAAACCCGCCATGCTTTTCCTCTCGCTTAGCAAAAAGTACAGCTGCCCCCAACACTACTTCCTTTAGCCTTGATGGCTGCTCTCCTCCCACAACCCAGATAAAAACAGCCACTGAGCATGAGAACAGCAATATTTCCTTGGTTTTCATACCTCACATGGACATCCATCTGTGGTACGAAAAATGAAGAAAATACTGGTGTTCTCATGCACAGTAGCGGTGCCGGAGATATCGCAGCCTCTGCTTTACCACAGAGGAATGCGCACCAGAGATGGGCAACATCCTTTGCCCTTGTGTTTTTTCATTCCTACCACAGACAAATCTGTAGAAAGCATCTTGCCTACAAACTTACAAGAGCTGCGAGAAAGAGAGACTGCTAGCTCCGGAACTGCAAGAGTGTGTGTGTCTCAAAGCTCCTGTTATACTCTGTACCACACCGCGGCACGGTCTCTGTCTCTCACCCACTTGCTCATCTACTTCAGTGTGTATTGGGGGGTTAGCTACCACACAACAACAAAAAAAAAGCATTCTGATGCAGGCAGAGGAACTATTTTATTACAAAAATGATTTTAAACAAATTTATGCACATTATTTTATTAAACTTTTTTTCTTTTACAGTGGCCATTTTCTAAGTGCAATGATACCCTCCAGGGTGGGCATTATTGGGAAATACCGGACCTTCCAGGGGATATAAACAGGGACACTGGTTTACCATAATTGAGAAAGGGCAAATCCCATTTTGCACATTGTAAAAACCGGTATTGCCACTGGTGTCCGCCAAGCCAAAATCCGTTTTTACCAGTTCTTGATTTTGTGCACTTTGTTTAACAATTTTTAACTGAGTTAACATGCATTTTAGCAATTTTGACCTCCACTATTGCACATCCTTCCATCCTTGTACCAATTAAAAGTTATTTTAGGTACAAGATGTGACAGCACCAACAGCAGTATGGCCCCATCCCTCAGGTTCAATAGTAACAACAGCAATGTGGCCCCAACTCCTCAGGTGTGATGGCAGACGGTGCAGCACTGAAGCCCCCACCCCTCAAGTGTGACGGCAGCAGCTACAGCACTGAAGCCTCCACCCCTCAGGTGTGATGGCAGGCAGTACAGCACTGAAGTCCCCATCCTTCAGGTGTGACAGCCACAGAGGCATCATGACAGAACTCATCTAATGCCATGAACTAAAGCTATCTGTCTGAGCTCAGACATGAATTAAGCCAAGCCACCAGATGCCAAGGTGGACTCCATTGATTCAGTTCCTAACATTTAAGCTGCCTGAACTGATTTATTTGTAAACAAAGTGCACCCAATTAAAAAAATCCACAAGTGATTAATGAGAATGCTAATGGAGAGATACACAATCTCTCCCTAGTAATAAACCAATCCGGAATAGCACCCACAGTAAATTGGGCACTTGACTTGGTCTTCATGAAAATAGAGCCTCTTAGTTTTCATGTCTGAGCTCAAACTCATGAAAGAAGTTCTACTGGCAGAGGTGAAACCACAACCCCTGTACAGATCTGTGCTTCATCTCTCCTATCCCCCTAGAAGTCAACATAAATAAATTAATCTTGCCTGATCACTAGTACAAACTGGTACATCCTCTGGTGCACTCAGCATTTTATGGGACTACCTAACATGATGTGCTCTTGCTCATAGCACTGCAATCTGATGACGCTGCCTTACCCCTTGCTCAATATAATAGGCAGGGCAAAAGTTCCCCTCGGCACACCCATGGGATTTATAAAAGGGCATTGGGGATATAAACTTCAATCTCCATGTGCAAGGGCACTATTGCAGAAGGAGCACGTAGTGTCAATAGTTCATGAGAGTGCAGGTTGTTCACGAGTGTGAAAATTAAAATGCAGGGCACACCGGAGAATTTACCAGTTTGAGTGTCAGGTACAAATATTATTTATTCAATCTGGTGCCTGCAGGAGAGACCAGAGAGGTGAAGCCCACATCTGTACAGCAGCCATGGCTTCACCTCTGCTGGTAGTTCTCCTTTAAAAACTCATCATCATGGCCGGCCTGATGGTGCAGAGGGTTGAGGTGCTGTATGCTACACCTTGTAAAATGCCCGGTTCGGGAACAACTCGGGTCGTCGGTGGGGTCAGCAGGGGAGGGAGGGAGGGGATTGAGCATTTGGAGGATTGCTCTCCCCTCCTGGGGTGTGTTCCAGGGTATGCCCTCTCCCTAGTGGCTCCTGGTAGAGACCATGGATCCTGCAGGTAGCAAGGCTTGATGCTACATCAGGGGCGGAGCAGCAGCAGCCAGCCAGGCTGCTCATAAATGCACTGTCGGCATTGCACGTCCATGCCCCAGGGTGAAACTGTGTGGAAAAACTCTGGTGGCCTAGCTGAGATGAAGGGGGCACAGAGACCTGCCCACATCCCAGTTCTGGAGCTGCTTCCCTGGGGTTCAGCCCTACTGGCTTCCACAGCTGTCCCTCTAATCACAGATGGGCCACCACGGGCAGTGAGTGAGCCCTTCCTGGGGACCACCAAACAATGTATCTTCTTCACCCTGCTCCAGGGAGACTGGCTGGGTCACAGGCCAGGGTGCTAAATGAGGAGGACAGGCTGCAGAACATCTTGTTAAACCACACAATGATACGAAATTACCACATAAACACAGATTATGATTTTTGTAAATAGTTTCTACTATAGGATTTCATACCTCCCTAACAGTCATTAATTTTGACACCAAAATTTTCAGTGCTGAGCAGTCCCTTGTACGAGGGTGTAACCATGTCATGAACCTGGCGCACTGGCACACATGAGAGAAAAAATGGTCCTGTGCCACTCCACCTCTCTCTCCTCCATCACCAGAGGCCAGAACTATTTTTTCCAGCATGTGCACCAGTCTGCCTAGCTCATCCTTCAACCTGCCATCAACGACACACCACAGTAGCATAGAACAGACCCCGTGGACTGGCATGAGGGAAACATGGTTTTGTGCCACTCTGCCCATCCACCTGTCCCTCCTCCATCACCAGAGGCCAGAACCATTTTTTCCAGCCGTACCAGTCCGCTAGCCCATCCTTCTGACCGACCATCAATGACAAACCACAGTAGCATGGCATGGACTCCAGAGCACTGAGCACACAGGGAAAAATTGTTCTGTGCCACTGCCCATTCACCCTCCCTCCTTCATCACCAGAGGCCAGAACCATTTTTCCAGTATGTGTACCAGTCCGCCCAGCCCATCCTTCACCTACCAACACGAACAGGCCTGCTCATTCACCCCCCACCCCATCTTCCCTCCCTTGCTTTCCCATTTAAACAGCAGCAGCAGGGCTATCCCCCACCAAAAAACTTGCCAGACTAGTAGGGACTTACAACAGGAAGTTATCCTGTGGCAGCAGATGGCAAGGCAGGTCAGGTCAGCAGCAGCACAAAGAAGCAGAAAGGGCAGGTAAGCAGCATGAGGAAGCTGGTAGGGCAGGTTAGCAGCACAAAACTGGCAGGGCAGGTCAGCACGCCACTCTCCCCACCCCCACTCTCCCCAAACCACCACAACTGCACAGTCACTATACCCAACCCAGCCATTCTCCCTGCCCAACCTGACCAGCACAGCCACTCACCCCACCCCGACACACCATCATGACAAGGCACCCCACCCCAACAGACCAGCATGGCCACTCTCCCCAACCCATTGGACCAGCATGGCCACTCCACCATCCCAATGGACCAGCACAGCTAGTAGTTCCACCCCGAGAGACCAGCACGGCCACTCTTCCCACCCCGGTGGACCAACACGGCCACTCTCTCCACCCCAACGGACCAGCATGGCCACTCCCCCATCCTAATGGACCAGCACAGCTACTCCCTCCACCCCAACAGACCAGTATGCCCACTCTCCCCACCTCGGCGGACCAGCATGGCCAATCTCCACACCCTGATGGATCAGCACAGCTACTGCCTTCACCATGACAGACCAGTACGGTGACTCTCACCACCCCAACGGACCAGTATGGCCAATCAACACACCCCAACGGACGAGCACAGCTACTCCTCCACCCCAACAGACCAGTATGGCCACTCTCCCTGCCCCAACGGACTAGCATGGCCACTCTCCCCACCTGATTCCCCATACACCACCACAGCCAGCCAGTGTCCTTACGCCAACACATCGAGTATCCTTACCCTACCAACACGCAATGCCAATGTCGCCATCACCAACACAATGCCAGTGTCCCCGCCCCACCAATGCAGCCATTTTCCACACCTCAATTAACAGTGTCCCCACTCGACCAGTATCCTCACGCCAACACGTCAAGTATCCCCACCTCAGCCAGTGTCCCCACTCCACCGACACACAATGCCAGTGTCCTCACCCCACCCCACAACCAGTGTCCCCACCCCACCAACACAATGCCAGTGTTCCCACATTATCAACACAATGCCAGTGCTGCCATCCCACCAACACACCATGACCAATGTCCCCACCCTATCGACACAATGCAGGGGTCAAAATTAGAACCATCCCACTAGCCAAATGCTGGTAGATGTTTTTATTGAGCTAGCCATGTGGGCTAGTACTAGAGAATGTAAGGTTTCCGTGGGGTTAGTGGATTTTTTCCTAGTCAGTAGCCTTGCTGGCAAGTGGTTGCAAAATTTAATTTTAATGCCTGCAATGTCAGTATTCCCATGCCACTGACATTATGCTAGAGTCCCCACCCACACAATGCCAGTGTCCCCACCCCACCACCAACACAACATGGCTACTGTCCCCAACACCAGCAACATAAAATGCCAGTGTGCTCACCCCACGAACACACCGTGGCCAGTGTCCCCACTCCACGGCCAGTGTCCCCACATCACACCACTACAACCACTGACTCCACGCCAACACGTCAAGTATCCCCACCCAAACTCGACCAGTGTCCCCACTGACACACACCACAGCCAGAGTCCCCACCCAACCAACACATCCAGTTTTCATACCTCACCAAACCAGTGTCCCTACCTCACCCTGACCAGTGTCCCCCACCCAACACATCAAGTTTCCTCACCCCACTCAGTGCCCCATCCCATCGACACAATGACAGTTTCCCCCACCCCATGACCAGTCTCCCTACCCCACCGACACAATGCCAGTGTCCCCACCCCACCAACAATGCCAGTGTCCCCACCACCAGCACACCATGGCCAGTGTCCCCCACATTAGCAACATACAGTGCCAGTGTGCCCACCCCACCAACACACTGGAGACAGTGTCCCCATTCCATGGCCAGTGTCCCCACCCTACCAACACAGAGACATGGCCAGTGTCCCCCCACCCCACCCCACCATGAATGACCAGTGTCCCCACCCCACCTACACACAACAATGCCAGGGTCCCCACCTCACCTACACACACCACAGCCAGTGTCCCCACCCCACCAACACAGCCAGTTTCACACCTCACCAAGCCAGTGTCCCAACCCACCCCTGACCAGTGTCCCCACACCAACATGTTAAGTATCCCCACCCCTTCCAGTGCCCCCACCTCACCGGCACACAATGCCAGTGTCTCCACCAACACACATGACGGCCAGTATCCCCACCCCACCAACACACACCACAGCCAGACTGTATGTATATTTTCTGTCCATTTTTTAATTGTGCTTACTTACTGAGTATGCTATGTTTTCCCTGACTCTGTGTAACTGCCTAACTTGTATCATGTTGTTCTCTGTATTGAACTCGTATTTCCTTGTACTCTCCCAGGTCATAACTGAAAATAGGCAAATGTCTTGTCTAGTGTACTTACCTGGTTAACAAAAGCTAAATAAATAAATCCCCACCCCACCAACACACACCACAGCCAGTTTCTCCACCCCACCCCATCAACACAGCCAGTGTCCCCATCCCACCAAGCAAGTATCCCCACCTTGCCAAGCTAATGTCCCCACCCCACCAACACAACCAGTGTCCCGCACACTATTGTGGCCCACAACAAACAGCACACTCACCACTGTCCCAGAGTAATGTAGAAAAATAAGGCTGCCTCACCTTGAGCCAAGGACATTAGGAAAGGTGAAGTGCCATCTTGCTTTTGCCTCACCTGCCCCCCAGAAAAAACCTTGCATCGGATGCTTTTTTAACAGAGATCAGCAGATACTAATTCACTGTTCCTGATCAATGGTATTACTACAAACTAATGTACTTACTGGTCCGATTCCAACCATTTCAAATGGGGACAACAGTTTTATAGTGAGAGCGCGAGTGAGGTTAGTGCAGCTGGTCTATCGTGTAAACTGGAAAAATTACTACATTCCCTACAGCTTCCACAGACAGTAGGACACACTTTTTTTATTTTAATATTAAACCTCCATTATCAGTGTGGCTAAACAGAACCGAGGACATAAATGCAAATAAAGCAATCTCCCACATTCTCCGTGTGAGAAGACCTGTCCTGCAAGCCAACTCCTTCCTCCACCCCCCCCCCGAAACCTGCATCGGACATATTACTTTCATTAACAAAACAAAAAAATAATTGCTGGAGTGTCTTGGATGAACAGATATACTGCAGCTAGGAAAATAAAATATAATATTATATAGCCCTGTGCACAGATTGAGATTAACCACAGAACATACTTATGTATTTCTGCTATATGACTTAAAATGTCACAAATATCAGATGATCAGCCGCTGCACTAAGGTTGAAAAGGGTACTTACTGAATATATGAAAGTTCAGCAATCAGCACAAATAAATGTTTTAGGTTGGAGCCAAGCAATGAGAACAGTAAACAGAAATGATAGCAATAAGGAAGCAGCAATCAGAAGGCCGAATGAAACTGCACTGTAGCTTTTAAAGGCTGCAAATCACAGCTACTGCATGAACAAATGCTATTTCCGTTTTTGGCACCATTTTCCACTGACCAATCAGATTTCCGCATTTCACTGTGTGTCTCTGTGTATGTAGAAAATCAGTGTCCCTGGCTATAAGGCCCTCCGCCGTCATTACTCCCCTGGGCAGCCTGGTATTTTCCAATAATGCCCACCCTGTCAGGTATTATTGCTTACAGATCACAGTTCATTACAATATCTCTATACTCCTGTATAGATGGGATCACAGGGCCCAGAGGGCCCTACACTCCCACATGAAAATCAGAGACAATTACAACATGCACATAACCACATATGGGTAACATTACACTTTCTCAAAAAGAAGGAAAATTCATAGTAAAAAACTTAATGCATAAGACAGGGTTTCTATTACAGCAATCAAAGTTTGGAAATTTGATGTTAGGGTTACCAACCCTACAACCCCCCCCACTCTCCACACATTAACAGGCATAGGGTTGTGCCTTGGGGTTGTCAGGCCTCTCACCCCATTCTCCTATACTGTGCCATCTCAGCTTCCTTACAAATGGAATGGGTGAGAGTTAGGGTCGATGATCCCAAGGTACACCCCGATGCCTGTTGGTGTGTGGAGAGAGGGGGTGAGTTTTTTGCAATGTAAAAAAAACATATATATATATATATATATATATATACACACTGTGGCCCAGATATTCAAAAGGGCTGCGCATGGCGCAACAATGTTGCACCATGTGCAATCCACTGATGCACCCCGGCATGATATTCTAACAGGAATTGTGCTCTGGTATAATCCCAATGTGCCGGAGCATCAGTAATGTATGCGGGCAAGAGGGTGGGGGGCGTGCCCATGCATACCTGCACCTCCATTCAGCCCGGGATATGTTGAGTCCATGCATGTCAACCCCTACTTGCACCGCATAAAGTTGATCCAAAAAAGGAATGAACGGCTGGCCACCCACAGGTGAGCTGCCGATTGCAGGGCGCACACAGCAGCTGCCACCTGAGGGTGGCCACCCGAGCCTGGCTACACCTGGTGGCCCCCATGCCCAATCGCAGGCATGTGAAAAATCAAGAACTCCTATATCCCTGGTGGTCCAGTGGACCACTGTTGGCTCAATCATGGGACATGTAAAAATAAAGAACTCCTATATCCCTGGTGGTCCAGTGGACCACCTCAGCCCGATCATGGGCATTTGTATAAAAATGTATGTCCACTAGCCCTGGTGGTCCAGTGGACCCCATCCCCACCATCCACTGATCCCCACCGCCCGCTCCCCACGGTCAGCGGTAGGCAGCAGTACCCCACCTGCTTGCTGCCTCGCCACCCACCAACTGACTCCGTAGGTTGGGCTATACGCCCATTGGTCCGCAGCATGAGCCAATGGGCATGCAGCCCATACCGTACTACATATTCCAGATATGTGAATGGATCCATGAAACCACGAGTAATATTATCTGAAGGTACTCTGCACAAATGCAAATATTTCACATATCACACTGTCGCACATCAGGTGTGCAATTTATACAATAGGGCCTCTATTTTTGTCCTTTTGGTGATATGTTACTCATGGTTTAGTGTCTGGTTGGGTGTTATTTTAGGTCAGAGGTGTTGTCCACAGATGCAATTCAGCTTTGAGGTCAGAGAAGATAAATGGTTTTCAATGGGTGTAATTTGTGGGTTTCTATTGGTGGGATTAATGAGTGATGTAATCTCTGGGTTTCTATTGGTGGGTTTTATGAATGGGATTGTTGTTATTGGTTGGGGATGTCTGCCTTGTCTGTTATTGGCTATTGGCTATGTTGTGTACTGCTGCTTCTGCTTGTTTTTATTGGTTGGTCCTTGAAACGTGTGTTTCATTTGTTAGGCTGTTGTGGAGGGGTCTGATCTGGAGTGTTGGTGCATTGCTGCTTTTATGCATACAAAGCAATTGTTTTGGAGGATATTTTGTTTTATTTTGTTTTATTCAGATTTATTTTTTTAGGGTATGAAGTGCTTAAATGATTCATTTATTTAGTACATGTGAGTTTTTGAACGTGCTTCACTAGTTGACTTCACCGATCACGGACCTTTCTCCCAGTTTAATTCATCGATCTTTTGAACTGCTTCTTCTTCCAGCAGTTTCATTCGGGTAGGTGCACAGTTCTCTGGACATCTTGGCCCATGGACTTTGAGGGAGCTGAGTTGTGGAACTGCTTAGTCAGACTCTGTGTCTGATTCCAAAATACAGGCTCTCTTTAGGGGCTGATTTTCAAATGAAGGTCCTGCAGAGAAGAGAGAAAAAATATTGATTTAGTGTAGGAGAACTAGAAGGAAGAATTTTCATGTATGGGCTCAACTCGCCTTGGATGACATTAAACATAATATTTTGAGCATTGATAGTGGGCTGGTGAAAGCAGGCAGAAAATGCTTCTTTTCACTTTGAATTGGTATCAATGTCTCCAGTTTGCCTGGGGTCACATGTGAATGTAGGTTGTGGAGGTTCAGAAGAGCTGAAAATGTTAAGTATTGTTTGCTACTGTGTCTTGTTGAGTTTTGAATTAAGATATTGTATTTTTTGTGGCCTGAGACTTGTATGATGTCATTTGCAGATATACGCTGTTTATAAGCTTCTGCACTAGGTGCTTTTGGATGGAATGATTTGTTAGCTGCATTTGGGTATCCTGTGAAGGGGCTAACCCAAGTGGGCACGTACCAAAATGGTGACCCACTTGCGGCGACTGCCCCGATGGTGAGGGCGTAGGGAGGGTGACTGGATGGGGAGGGTTCATGACAGAGCGATGGAATATTGCACATGTATACCTGCACAGGGGGTAGGAGCAAGCACCTGAGTGATGGGTGGGAGGGTTTGTGAGGGATGGTGCCGTGGGGTGCTGCTAAGCTGGCCTCATCGCATGGTGGGTTGGGTGCTGGTCTGGGGTGGCAGAGAAGCAGACTTCAGGACCGGGCAAAGGTGTTTTTTGTTGCACCCCCCTAAGACAGGTGTTTTTTAATTTTTACTGAATGCCCCCAGACATGCACCCTCCTGGAGTTGAGAATCTTAAGTTAGGGGGGTGTACTTGCCATAAGGATGATCACCATTTGGCAAGCGCCTTTATAACATGTAACCCTGCCTATGTGTTTCTATCCCTGCTTTCTGAATCATGGTTTTGACCAGTTTGCTTATTGTGTTAACACCGAGGAGTTAATTTTTGTACCAAGTGGTTGGATACTGGACAGTTGGAGTGTGATTTATTGACAGAAAAAATGGATCATCTTCATGGTTTGCTTTCTCACGACGATGACAGCGATATATCATGTAATTCTTCACTGGGCATTTTTGGGGGTCATCTATTTCATAGGTGTGAGGTTTCAAAATTCTGATATCATTTGGGTTTATGCCACTCCTGGTTTTGGTTTGTCTCTACTTACAGTACTCCAGGAAGTGGCTGTTGTGCTCTTCTCCTTTATGAATACTGTCTCCCCCCACTGGGTTCTGGTCTCGTGTTCCCGTATACCAAAATGAAGGGTACAGTTAGTCACATGGTGTTTAAAAAGGGCTTGAGGGCCATCACACCAAAGGGTTATTAGTGGGTATTGCAGGGTTCAGTACTGGGTCCAGTCCTTTGTAGGGGTTACTAGAGGAGTACCGCAGGGTTCAGTAGTGGGTCCAGTCCTTTTTAATATCTTTATAAGTGTCACTGCAGCGGGACTGGAAGGAAAAGTATGCCTCTTTGCAGATGACACAAAGGTCTGCAACAGGGTTGATACACAAGGAGGCATGGAAAGGATAAAAGGGACTTGGCAAGGTTGGAGGAATAGTCAGAAGTATGGCAGCTAGGATTCAATGCAAAGAAGTGCAAAATAATGCACCGGGGAAACAAAAACTCAGGGGAAGATAACACAATGGGGGGGAGGTAGTAACAACAACAAAAATGGAAAGGAACCTGGGGTAATTATATCGGATGACCTTAAGGTTAGCAAGCAATGTGAAGAGGCAGAGGGAGGCTGGGGATACTGGGATGTATAGGGAGAGGCATCACCAGCAGAAAACAGGAAGTTATTATCCCTCTTTACAGACACTTGGTGAGACTCCATCTGGAGTACTGCACCCAGTTCTGGAGACCCCTTCTGCTCAAGGACATAGACAGGATAGAGGCAGTCCAGAGGAGAGCAACTAAAATGGTGCAGGGTCTGCAAGAGAAGCCATACGAGGAGAGACTAAAGGAGCTTAATATGTATACCCTTGAGGAAAGGGGGGGCATGATAGAAACTTTTAAGCACCTCAGTGGAATCAATAAAGTCCAAGAGGGTAGCATCTTTCAGAAAAGAGATGTGCAAGAACAAGGGGACACAATTTGAAGATGGGGGGTTGTACGGGGGCAATGTGAGGAAGTATTTTTTCACAGAGAGGGTCGTGGATGCATGGAACAGCCTTCCTGAGGAGGTTGTGGGGTCTAAAACTGTGGTAGAATTCAAGAATGCATAGGACAGACATAAGGCGATTTTTGTAGGGGGTAGAAAAAAATAGGATGTTGGTTAGCTGGATCTGCAGCTTATCCTGTAAGTAGGGAAATGGGCAGACTAGGTGGGCCAAGCCATCCTTATCAGACATCAAAGTCTATGTTTCTATGTTTGTCATAAAGTTCCTGAATGATGTTGTCCGTGAGTTCATCGGCAGCTTTTGAATTGTTGCCCTTGCCCTTTTCTTTTAAGCATTTCTGTTTACTAAGTAGCACTTGTCTGGCTTTCAGAAACTTAGGGGAGGTATGTAATGATTCAGGGTAACAAAAATCTTTTAAATGTCTCTCAATACTTTGGAACTAAGATCTGAGACTGAGTGGTTCATACTCAGTTCCATCTTGACAGTGACAATTCATAAAATATTGGCAAAGAAGTGGATTCAGCTCTTCTGGGGACATTAAATGTATTTATTTTTTAATTCCCAAGTTTTCTTCCTTGTACCTCTTGAAGCAGCTTATGTCCACCTCTGTCTTTCACTTTGTGCTTTCATGCTTTGTACTTTTTATGTACTCATCAATTTATTTAGTGTTTACTGTTTGAATTTTGCTGGTACTGTCTCCTGGGTCTTCTGTGTCTGCAGCAGTGATTGGCTTCGAATCATGGCTTGGATTGAGGAAAGGTTCTTGGTCCATCTTAAATTGACTACAGCTGTCGAAGATTTCCTGAGCTACAGTTAATCCTCTGTTGTGCCTTTTCAGTGTCAGTTTGTTGTAGGAATGCTGTTGTTCAATTTTAAATGTGGTAAAATTTGGCTTGTAAAATGACATGTTGCCCAAGAGTTTTAAATCACTTTTTCTCTGTTTTTTTGCAACATGAATTTGAAGTTTGCCCACAGTGATGTTCGAGCTTTCTGCTGACTACCATGGACAGATTTTGAAACAGGTATGTTTCATGTGCTTCATGGCAGGTGTAGTGAATTATACTTAAATGGGGAACAATGTTGTTTGGCTGGTTGAAACTACTGTTTCATGGCATTAGATCTATGCACAGTGCTGATATCTACAAGTGACCTTTGCACTGTATGTATAAATGTAAGCTTTTGTCACAATGTAGATATCAGTACTGTGTTCCTGCAGGTGGAGATATGTATTTTTATTCCACTGCATATCACTTCACCCTATTGTATAAATATATATATATATATATATATATATATATATATATATATATATAACTATTAGTGGTGCAGTAGCACCACTATAGTCAGGCTTGAGCAGGTAGTTTAATGTTAAACCTCAAATTTTGCACTTTAATAACTGCAACCGTTTAAGGGATTTGCACAAAATGTGATATGTGCTATCCTATGTGGTAGATCTCTTGCTTTTCCAAGTTTCATTTCAATCAGATATGCGGATTTCGTTCTGCAAATAGTGAAAAACAGTAAAAGTCGCTTTTTTCGCTTTTTTTGACTGTTTTTTCCCCTCACTGTGCTGCAGTCACACTGTTCGGAATTTTGGTATCAAAATGTTAGAGTAGAAAGAGTGTGTCCAGATGAATAAGCCAGCATTGTTTTGGTATAAAAATATTAATCTGTTCCAAAGTTATTTAATTTTTGAAAATTCAGGTTCTTATCATACTCAGTTCACACTTCTGGATAACTGTATTGTACAAAAAGGGATTTAGGCATCAGAAAAAGGAATTTTGACACCTCACAAAAAAGGAATCAGCTCATGAAAAGGGATTGTGACACCTCAAGAAAAAGGATGTTTAAAGTTTATTGTTTCTTTTTCACTTCACTGAAAAGAAACGGTTAAGACTTTTGGGCTGAAATTTTCAGGGTAGAAAGGATTTACCCCACAGATGTGACTTTTGCTAGTTTGGTGATAAAATTTACATTGCTTCCATCCTTATAACATTTTGAAGTTTAAAAAATTCCTATAAGATAACATTGTGGCAGACGCAGTACCTTTTGGCGCCTGTATCTCGAAAATCGTTCGAGAAATGGATTTTTCACTAAATGCTTAAGGTGTGCTAAGCAACAATGCAGGTTGCTAGACTATGATTACAACTGCAGTGGAATTTTGTCTAATGTTCCTATGGTTACTGAGATATTGCACCATTTGCTGCATTAGTGTTTCTTGGAATGTCTCTAGGCCTGCTCGGCTTCTCTACAATTATATTACATATGGATAACATTATGCAGTAATGGGACTGCAGGGCCCTCCATTATGTAGTAGTGAAACTGCAGGATCTGCAGGTCTCTGAGCTCCCACAGGTAGATGAGAGCTCATTACAATGTCTCTACATTTAAGGATAGATGAGCACAGGGGCCTCTGGGCCTGCGCTCTACAAATGGATACCATTATAGAGTGATGGAAGCATGATGGGAGCACAGGGCCCTTGTCCCTGTACTCCCACAGGGATATTTGGGCCCCTACGCTCCCATATATGGATACTGTTATGCAGTAATGGAACTGCAGGGCCTTCCATTACACAGTAGTGGGATCACAGGGTCTGAGGGTCCTGCGGCTCCCACAGGAGATGACAGTTAATCATAATGTCTCTACACTTATGGATAGACAGGCCCTGCACTTCCACAAATGTATGCCATTATGGAGTGATGGGAGCATGATGGGAGCATGTGGCCCAGAGGGCCCTGCATTCCCATAGGGAGATGAGGGTTGATTACAATGTCTATGCACTTATGGTTATATAGGAACACAGGGCCAGGAGGGCCCTGTAATCACAACAAATATACATGGATGGAAGTGCAGGGCCCAGAGGACACTGCTCTCCACAAACATAGAAGGATATGATCACAGTTTCTAAAAAGTAAGGAAATTAATTGCAAAAACTGTAATTAATGCATCAGTTAAGGTTGAGGCAACAAAAGTAGGGAAATGAGGTATTAGGGTTTCCAACACTAACACATCCCTTGCCCCTACCACCTCAACTCACCTCACCCTCCACACACAAACAGACATCAGGGTGTGCCTTGGGGTCATCATCCCTCTCACCCCATTCCATGTGTAAGGAAGTTGAGACAGTACAGTATAGGAGGATGGGGTGAGAGTTAGGCCCAATTATCCCAAGGCACAACCCAATGCCTGTTGGTGGTGGAGGGAGGATGATGTGGGGTAGTAGTTGTTGGGGTCTTATGGTTGGAAACCTTAATGCCTCATTTCCTTCTTTGTTTTTCAACCCTAACTTATGCATTAACAAAGTTTTTGAAATGAATATATATATATATATATACACACACACATACATACACAGATATATACATATGTGTGTGTGTGTATATATATATATATACATATATATATATATATATATATATATATATATATATATATATATATATATTTCTACAATAGTAGTGTTGTGTATTCATTGAGAATAAAAGCATGTATTTCACCCCAGTGAGAATATCAGGTGATGACATAGCTGAAGTGAAAATAAATCCAATTACACCTATAGTAGCTATGTCATCACCTGATATTCTCACTGCAGCATCAGTTAAGCACTACAAGCTGGAACTTGTTTTAAAACTGAAAATGAAATCAGCAATCTACCTAATTACACACAACCTGCATAGTGTGAAACTTTTACTTGCAGTTTCTAAAAAGCCTGAAGCTGAAAGCAGTACACTTGGAGCAGTACTTAGCACTGAAAACAAATTACAAAAACTTGACTAAAAACAGTATTTCTGTACAAAGAGCTTTTCAAAATTAATTCCTAAACATTGAGAAGCACCACAGATGAAAAAATTAAAATTACATCATCCACTGAAAACAATGAACCTGGAATGAGAGATTTTTTTGAGTTGTTCTCAGTTCAAGTAGGATAAGGAGCCACTGCTAGACCCATCAGAAAGAAACAAATAATAAATATTCTACCTTCTTTTGCACACATTGACACTACAAGTCTCCTCCCAGAAAGTGCTCAAAGCAGCTCACCAGTGACACAGACTCTGAACAACCAGTAAAGCTCCTCTGTCCCACATCTACCTGTTTTTCTCTGTCAGCCTTGAATATTTGTGCCACATCTCCACCTCCATCGATATCTTAATGTTGATATCCCTTCTCAGAAGCTGTGATGCAGAGAGGGCTAAAGAACTAAATTACTGTTGCACTAAGCACTACCAACACAATATAAAATACAATCTCATAAATAAATAAAGGTTATTCACACTGCACCAAAACAATAAGCAGTCCCATTTCACAAATGGTCATGGAAGCACTCTGGGAGTAAACATACCACACACATCCCGCCCACAAACACCAGCAAACCAATGAAATCACTCATTCCCCAACACACACCTAATAGCACCAATGAAAAAATAAACTCTGAATCCACTACCAGCACAACCAAGACACCACTACACACCATATCAACCAATCACAACAGAGGATTCCAAAGCCTCACTAATCCCTATTACACAGTTGAGCAGACTAACACACAACAGGCAAATCACTGAGTAATAATAAAAACAAAACAGACCTCAGACACAATATTTAAATAGTAAAACCATACTGAAACAGTTGTTGCCTATTGTATAAATTGAACACATGGTGGGCAGGAGTGGAATATGGAAAATATTCTCACTCCTGCATCATGAGGCATGGTTATCACACTAGTGCCTTCGGCACTCATGGGATATCCATGCCTCACTCTGCAGAAGTGAGAATATTTTCCATATTCCACTCCTGCCCATCATGTATCCCTATATATATATATGTGTATATATATATATATATATATATTAATTATAGTGGCTCAGTAGTGTCACTGTAGTTAGGGTTGAGTAGGCAGTTTAATGTTCAACCTCAAATTTTGCACTTTAATAACTTTGCAATCGCTCAATGGGTTTGCATGAAATGTGGTACGTGCTGTCCCGTGGAGTAGTTCTCTTGCTGTATCAAGTGTTGTTTCAATCGGATTTGCAGACTTTGTGATGCATATAGTGAAGAAACTGTAAAAGTCACTTTTTTTTGCCTTTTTTGGATATTTTTCCTCATCATGCTGTGGCCACACTGTTTGGAATTTTGTTATGAAATTGTTATGACATTTTTGGGTAGAAAGAGCTTTCCCCAAAGAACAAGCCAGTGTTGGTTTGGTGAAAAACAATTAATCCTTTCCAAAGTTATTGAATTTAGAAATTTCTGGTTCTGAATATACTCAGTTCAGTCTTTTGGATTGCTGCACGGTACAAAAAGGGATAAAGGACTTAGGAAAAAGGGATTTTGACACCTCACGATAGGGAATCGGCTCACGAAAAGGGATTTTGACACATCACGAAAAAGGATTTTTAAAGTTTATTATTTCTTTGTCACGTCACTGCAAATAAACGGTTAGGACTTTTGGGCTGAACTTTTCAGAGTATAAATGGCTTACCGCAGAGATGTGACTTTTGCTGGTTTGGTGATAAAATTTACATCGCTTCCATACTTATAACATTTCAAAGTTTAGAAATTTCCCATAGGATAAAATGTGGCTTATGTAGTATCTTTTGGCACCTGTATCTCGAAAATGGTTTAAGATATGGATTTTTCACTAAGCAACACTGTAGGTTGCCAGTCTATGATTACAACTGCAGTGGAATTTTTCAAATGTTCCTCTGGTTACTGAGATATTTCACCATTTGCAGCACAGGGATTACTTGGACTATCTCTAGGCCTGCGCGCTGCATCTCTACAATTATAGGGAGATGGGAGCACTTCACATATGGATACCATTCTACAGTAATGGGACTGCAGTGCCTTCCATTATGCAGTAGTGAGCGCAGGCCTTGGAGATGACAGACTCATTACAATGCTTCTCCCAAAAATTGATACTATTATGGAGTGATGGGAATGGGGTGGGCCCTTGGCTCCACAGGAGATGAGGGTTAACTACAATATCTATACACTTATGGATATATGGAGCACAGGACCCTCTGGGTCATGCACTTGAAACCCTGTGCAACCACAAACACTATAGATGGAACTAGGTGACCTGTGCTTCCACAAACATATAAGGGTAAGATTAAACTTTCTCAAAAAGTCAGAAAATTCATTTCAAAAACTTTGTTACTGCATCAGTTAGGGTTTGAAGCAACAAAGTGAGGAAATGAGGTGTTAGGGTTCGAACTCTAACACCCCCACCCTCATTACTCCACCCCACCCATCCGCATACCAACAGGTGTCGGGTGTGCATTGGGGCTGTTGGGGTCTAACTCTTACCCCATTATCTCATACTGTATCATCTCAGCATACTTAGACATGGAAGGAGGTAAGAGTAAGGGCCGATGTCCTCAACACACACCCCGATGCCTGTTGGTGTGTGAGGGTGGGGTGGTGTGAGGGTTGTTAGGTTCAAACCTAACACCTCATTTCCTACTTTTGTTGCTTCAACCATAACTGATGCACTAATGAAGTTTTTATTATATATATATATATATATATATATATATATATATACACATTATGATAGCACGGTAGTGCTACCATGAATTAGGGTTGAGGAGCCATTTCTATGTTAAACCCAAAACTTTTCACCTTAATAACTTTGCAACTGTTTGATGGATTTGCCTGAAATTTATAATTTATGATCAAGAACCATAGGCCTTGGGATCTGCCAAGTTTCGTTACTGGTTGGATATACTGCTGCGAGTTATTAAGTGATTATCTATGATGTTTACGCTTTTCTGGAATTCTATGGTCGCACCTACAGGTCGTACGGTTTGCACGACTGGCCTGAAATCTTCAGGGAACATGCGGCTAGGGTCCCCAATGTGCCTTTTGAAGATTTCGTGAAAAAATATTAAACGGTTCAAAAGTTATTCAAAAAACAGTTTCCCATTATAAGTCAATGGAAAAAGTTAACAAAAAGTTCAACACTTTCGCAAATGCATTTTTACTTTGCAAATGGGCCTATTACTTTCGCAAATCGGCCATTTTGTTTTCAGTTGGTGATCAGAAAAATGGTTGGCATTTAAATTTGGGACCATCTAGCAACCTAATTTTTTTTGTATTCACCTAGTCGGGACCTGAGGATGCTTGCCATGTCTTTATTTTGTGGTAAAACACCCCAGAAATATGTTTTTCAGATTTCTGGAAAAAGCACTGCAAATTACTTTCGTGCTCACGAAAGTGTCGCAAATTTTTGAGAAAGATTTCGCAAATTGCGACAGTAGTTTTCTAGTCTGTGGGAAAATGACAGCAATTCTTTGGCACTGCGCTGCAAAAGAACCGTTGGGAGTTTTGAGCTGAAATTTGGAGGGAACGGAGCTGACATCTCACAGATGTGCATTTAAGTGTTGTATTGAAAAAATATTACATGGCGGCAAAGTTATGGCACTCCAAAATTGACAGTTTTTCCCATAGGATAACATTACGGCGCCAGACGCATTACAGAAATCCTTTGGATCCCTGCTGCAAAATAACGTGTTTGGTCTTTTTCCCTGAAATTTGGAGGGAAGACAGCCAACAGCTCACAGATGTGCCTTTCAGTGGTTTGGTGAAAAAATATTACAGGGAGGCAAAGTTATGGTGCTCCGAACTTCTCTTTTTTCCCATAGGATAACATTACGGCGTCACGCCCTTTCAGGGCCATCTCGAAAACGGTGCAGATACGGAGTTTTCATAGAAAAATTCTGTGCCAGGACAGTCATAAATCATACAACTTTTAAATTTTTTCTATGTCATACGGTTCCTGAGATATAACTTATTTAGTATTCCAAGTCCTCATTTTCTGCTCCGATACCCATTATTATGCATACATTCTTTGTACTCACTGTCTTTCTATTCAGCTTTTTGGGAAAACCAGCCTGTGCACTTACATTACTGTTACCATTGCCCTTTCCACTTGTGGTTCCATGCCCGCTTCACTTATCATCTGACGCCTGCGCCACCAAGTGCGCCATCCTTGCGCTATTTGCTGTTCTGTTACTTTTTTCCATTTGTGTGTACTGTACTGTTTCTCTTTCTGTTTCACTTTGCGTCACCATGCCCATTGCCATTTCGATTTACAGGCACCATGTTACTATGTGACAAGACATCACGTGGCACACCATTCCCGTCTACGCCACCGTGTTCGTTATCCTTTCTGTTCTCATTCGCGCTTGCGTTACCTTGTGCGCCACTGTTATCGCTTCTGTTTGCATTGCTGTTCCTCTTACTATGCCACAAGACATCATGTGGTGGGAGTGGCTTTGGGCCCCACGCCCAGCTGCCGTGACATGCGGCCGAGCGGGGCCTGCGCTATCCTTTGCATTTTCATTTGTGCTTGCTTTTCTGTTATTTTGCCATTTGTGTCTACAGTACTGTTTCTCTTTCTGTTTCGCTTTGCATCACCATGCCCATTGACATTTCCATTTGCAGGCACCATGTTACTATGTGATAACACATCACGTGGCAGACAGTTCCCGCTGCTCGCCACTGTGTGCGTTACCCTTTCTGTTCTCATTTGCACTTGTGTTACCATGTGTGCCACTGTTAGCATTTCTGTTTCATGCTTTGCTCCTGTTACTATGCCACAAGATAAATGTGATGGGGAGCGCGGGCCCAAAGGGCCTGCTCCCCACCGCTGCATTACATTCACTGTTTCTCGCTACTATTCTCAAAAAGAAGGGAAATTAGAGGCAAAAACTCCATTTAATGCATTAGTTAGGGTTGTTCCACAGCGACAAATGTAGGAATTTGCTGTTAGGGTTGAAAACCTAACTCCGAATTCACCCCCCAGCACCACACACACACACAGACACACACACACATTCAAGTATGGGGGAGGACCAAGTCAACACAACCAATGACAGACATCCAGCAGCAGGTGACAGAAATAACAAACAATTGTCTAAATGTACTACGCGACATCCCCACCCACCTGACCAGGTACTGCATGCTCAGTGGAGATCAACAGCAAAACTGAGACCATGTACACCAAATGTACACATCCCTGATTGCAGCTGCACACAACGTACCACACTTAGTAGTTGCATGGCCTTATCTACCGATGCTCCAAGCCAGACCAGACCACATGTGGTGGTCCACCTGAGCAATAGAGTTCAGCAAAACCAAGGAGTTGTACAGGTATAATATCTCTGATTGTAACAAGGGTTTGAGAAATGCAGCTTTCTAATTGACTGTGAACATTGTAACAGCCTTATGTTTACTTTTTATTAACATACATGTAAAGCCTAACCATATAATGAATATGGTTTAATGTTGTTTAAAAACAGTTTTATTATGATAGCAGTAAGCCACTCCCAGGTATTATATTAATGGTCAGTTTATCACTGTCTAGCGACATGTGGCATCTCGGCTATGCCTCATTCAACATTAAACCTCACAGGGTGATTAACAGACCATTTAACATAACTGTTGGTCATGCCTTATTGCTTAATTGTCTTTATGAGTAGATAGTCTCCTCTGCTAGGCACTGTAGCAGCTTTGCAACACAGTGTCCCACCCAGTTACACCATACACTGTCTAGTTACTGGAGAATGGTCTGAATATGAACTCATGAACATGAACAGTGTAACTTGATCATTACAGTCATCAAAACCTTAGTGTGATTATAACTGACAGAGTCAGTGATAGAGAATAACCCTGCTGTCCTAGTACACTTACCCCATTGTGAGTTAAATCAATACTAAAAGACATTCTGTTTATATCACACCATACCTACTTGATTCCTGTTGTACCACAATTAACATAGTTATCACTTTGATAGCATCAGTGACAGAAGTGTGGCAAACCCAAACACTAGGCATACAGCCTGAGTATGAAACAACTGTTAAAAAAATTACACTGTGTCCATAAGGGTATAGATCACTCATTGCAACAATAGTAAATGTATTACTATTTGAATAAGTTAGTCATCACTGATGCAATGAGATTGTCTTTATCAGGTACAACATATTCAGTAAGTGCTACAGGAAAATCTATCCATTATACATCTCCGAGCACAGGTACGTCATTGTTGGCTCAGTAGTGCTATGATTTTTAGAAGTTGCTTGGCCTGATCCATGCAATTACAATGTTTCTTACAAAGAATACTTACTGCATCTTTAGTATTGAAACACACTGAAGGTCTATGTATGTACATGAGCAGTACACCTTCATCAGTAAGAATGCATCTGATACTGGCAGTACAAATTTCAGAGCATTGAACAGGCAATGCTTTTCCATACGCTACATCAGCCTCTCTATCTTGAGTAAACCATTGCAGTAAATGTACTACTATGTAAATCACCTACTAAATGTAACACTACTTTTATCTTGAGCATGCTAGTGTCTTGTGGTTAATTTATGTACTTCTCTTAATTAATGTATACTCACTAGTGTTAAAACCTTTCTACAACTGTCATCATGCACCTTCAGCATTTATATTGACTAATGGCACAGTACCAGTTGTGGTGTGGTGTGGGCATCGGTAGGTAATGCAACTACATAAGTGTGGTACGTTGTGTACAGCTGCAATCAGGGATGTATGTTTGGTGTACATGGCCTCAGTTTTGCTGTTGATCTCCACTGAGCATGCAGTACCTGGTCAGGTGGGTGGGGATGTCTCGTAGTACATTTAGACAATTGTTTGTTATTTCTGTCACCTGCTGCTGGATGTCTGTCATTGGTTGTGTTGACTTGGTCCTCCCCCATACTTGAATGTGTGTGTGTGTGTCTGTGTGTGTGTGTGTGTGTGGTGCTGGGGGGGATGAATTCGGAGTTAGGGTTTTCAACCCTAACAGCGAATTTCCTCACTTTTGTCGCTGTGGAACAACCCTAACTAATGCATTAAATGGAGTTTTTTGCCTCTAATATATATATAGATAGATAGATAGATAGATAGACAGACAGACAGGTAGGTAAGTAAATAGGTAGGGAAGGTAACATTTATTTATGTAAGGCACCTTTCTTGAGCTCAGGGCACCTTTACAAAATTTCAGCATAACAATAAAATTAAAATCCATAACAATTAAAACACATTTAAACATCACAGACATTAAGTTTCCAGAAATGCTTGTTCAAACAAGAAAGTTTCCAGTTTTTTAAACCCTTCTACAGTCAAACTATTATGTATCCAATGAGGTAGAGAATTCCACAGGGTAGGTGCCATAAAGAGAAAAGTTCTTCCATCAGATGCTTTCAAGGTTACCTTGGGAATCTCTAGCAATCCCTCATCAGAGGATCATAGGGAGTGGGAAGGACAGTAAGAAAACAGGAGTTCTTTCAGGTAGTGGGGTCCCAAACCGTGTAGGGCCTTATAGGTCAGCAACGTGACCTTGAAGGTGATCCACCACTGTACAGGCAGCCAGTACAGTTCACGCAGCACAGGTGTTATATGACTGGATCTAGGGCTTCCAGTCAACAACCTGGCCACCGTGATCTGCACCAGCTGCAAGCAGCAGATATCCACCCCCAGCAGCCCTAGATAGAGGGCACTGCAGTAATTAAGATGACTGGTAACTAAGGCTTGGGCCAGGAAAGGAAGATCATCAAGTGGGACCAGGTGTTTCACCCACGCTATATTCCTTAGATGAAAAAAAGAAGATTTGACTACAGCCAACACCTGTGCCCTCAGGGTCAGGCCTCATCAAACATAACACCAAGGTTATGAACCTGACCAGAGGCCATAAGTGGGGTCCCACCCAGAAATAAACCTGAGGGTTTCCCCGCCCATTAACCTAACATCCTCACCCCTGGATCCACCACCAATACCTCTGTTTTACTTGAGTTCAACCTAAACCAACTGGTACTCATCCAGTTCTGTATCTCCAGCAGGCAGTTGTTAAACACTGTTATGAATCATACTCCTGCCCTGGCACAAAAGACATGTAGAGCTGAGAATCATCAGCATAGCAATAAAAAATCAGCCAATACCATCTTATAATGTCCCCCAATGGAAGCATATACACCACAAATAACATGGGGGACAACACCGAACCCTGTGGCACCCCACAGGGCAGGCAGTGAGAGGCCGAGGAATAAATCCCTGGCACCACTCTCTGAGTCCTGCCCTCAAGGAAAGATCAAAACCAACTGTGGACCACCCATCTTAGTCCACAGAAAAACCACAGGCCCTCAAGTAACACTCCATGATCTATGGTGTCAAATGCTGCTGAGAGATCAAGGAGAACCAAGATGGAACAGGCTCTCCAATCTCTCACCATCAGGAGATCGTTTGGTACCCATAGAAGAGCTGTCTCAGTGCTATGCCATTTCCTGAAGCCAGGCTGGAGAGGGTCATAGACACTGTGGCCAGTTAAATGATCCTCCAGCTGCAAAGTGTCCACCTTCTTTGATAACCTTCCCTAAAAAGGGAAGGTTTGAGACTGGTCTGTAGTTTGCTGGGCAGTCAAGATCAAGGGAGGGTTTTTTCAAAAGGGGTGAACTACTGCCTCCTTTATGGGATCTGGAAAGATCCCTCTCTCCAATGAAGCCACCACGATCCCAGTCAGGATTGGGCCAATGACCTCTACACACACCCCACTAGTAGGTGAGTAGGGCCCAGATCCAGATTACAGTAGGTTGGACGCAAAGTCTGGATGATCCTCACTATATCCATGACTGCCGGTCAGCTAAAGGTGAACCAAGTCAACAGGGCATTAGTACCACTCAGTTGATAGATGCAAGACCCAATGAGGAGGCACTGGTTGATCTCATCCCTGATGATGGACATCTTATCAGTGAAGAACAGCACAAACTCCTCACTCTGTAACTGTGACAATGCTTGAAGGGCATGAAGACAGGCTGGATCGCACAGTCTGTCCACAGTCCGGAAGAGCTGGGCCAGTCTATTTCTCACTGCAGCAATTTCCCTGGACAGGAACTCTGCCTTCTTATGGGAAATTGCTGATTGGTAGATCTCATAATGATCCAACAATCTAAGCTTGTCCACCTCCAGATGAGTTTTCTGCCAGCGTCTCTCCATTCTTCGACCCTGTCTCTTCAACCCATGGATCTCCCTGGTAAACCATGGACCCCCCCGGGTGAAGAGTACAGGGGCTAACACATGTTGGAGCAATGACATCCAGAGCCCCCACAATTTCCCTATTATAGGCCAGCACTAGGGGCCCTGGGTCAATGCTATCCATTTGCAATCTGAGAAGTCCAGCTCCATCATTAGGCCCTCTAAGGTAACTCCTCCCAAAGGATGGAACTGTATTATCTTCTTAGGGGCAGGCCTCTTTCATGGGGCTGCAAAACTGAACCTCAGGGTGTGATGATCAGACCAACTGATAGGCTCCATCTCCACATCAGAGACTTCCATCCCCAGATGGAATATCAAGTCCACTCCGTGTCCCCCCTCGTGAGTTGCAGAGGTAATAACCCATGTTAGGCCCAATGAATCCATCAATTGGAGGAGGTTTTGTCCAAAAAGTGAGAGTTCATCATCAAACCAGGCACTGAAGTCCCCCAAAAATAACCATAGGGGAGACTCCAATACCCTCTTGGTGATGAAGTCCACAACCTCCCTAAGGAATTCCCTCCCATCACCTGGTTGACGATAAATGAGAAAATCCTGTAGCCTGCACCTGCACCCACAATACATTCAAGGGAATTGGTACATCCAACTGGCATCTCCCTGAGATCCAGTTCCTGTCTAAAACAGACTGCAACCACCCCTGCCCTACGGTCCACTCTCGGGTGGTGAATCACTGAGAACTTGGCCGGAACCACATACTCTAAAATAGGGGCCACATTTTCATCCAGCCAGGTCTCGGTGATGCAAGCCAGGTCAACAGACATAACAAGATCCACCACCACTGCGGTATTATTCCTGATAGACCTGGCATTGCTTAGCACTGCCTGAAAGGGACGAGAGTCCAAGGATGACTCCACCTCCTGCATGACCAAGTCAGTGCCCTTGGGTATGGGTACAAGGCAAGGTAAGTCTCGCTTCTGTATCCATTTTGACCCAGGTTATCTTCTGGTACTAACTGTCTCTATCTGCCCACTCCTTTCCCAATCCCCCAAGAGTTCCAGGATCTCCTATTCCTTACACTCCTTCTCCAAATGCTGAAAGCTCGGCAGTTTTTATAGACTTCTGGAGGAAGTGAAGGATATTCAAATGGATGGAGATCCTTTAGTCTTGAAGGGGAGTACTGCCTGATTGTATCCTTAACACCCCAACACATATTTCAAATAATCTAAATGACACTATGCCTGCTTTACAACCCCACACAGCCAACACTTTCTCCCCTTTATATTTAAAAACATATAATTATCAAACCCCATCAAACCAACCTTTTAAGTAATAAAAACGCACCCTCTCATAATTTTAATAATAACCCCCCTTTTCTCTCTCTCTCTCTCACAGAGAGAGCAGGAGTTAAAACAGTAAACAAATAACACTAAGTAAAATTAATGTTAAACTAAGCCAATCTCTTCCCCCCACAATAACACACCACAAATAATAATTAAATCAAATAACTAAAGGAACAGACATCAGCAAGTCTCTTCACAAATATACTGTTCGATTCGACAATGTTTAAAGTTCTGTGAAAGAGGATAAAGTCATATAAATTCAGATACAACCACCTCCTCTACAGCAAAAGAAGAAGTCTGTACATGGCCCAAATGCAGCACCTCTCACGTGCATGCATTAATTCCAGCAAATTTATTGAGTGGAATGTTGAGATATTATGCAGGTACTCTCACTGACTGAAATTTACCAGTTATTCACCAGGCACTCTCACTGCCTGGGAAGTTTATTGAAGCACTAGCAGATGAAAAAAAAAAGGAATAGAAAGTCTGACCATGTCTTGAAGAGTTAAACTCTTAGGAA
The DNA here is from genome assembly GCA_016271365.2 of Neoceratodus forsteri. Lineage (NCBI taxonomy): Eukaryota > Metazoa > Chordata > Ceratodontiformes > Ceratodontidae > Neoceratodus > Neoceratodus forsteri. Next base: position 15,012,744 of record CM057454.1, read on the forward strand.
TCCACTTATCCAACGTACTTGTTCAAGTCCAGATAGATAGATAGATAGATAGATAGATAGATAGATAGACAGACAGACAGAGAGACAGAGACACAGACAGACAGGGCTGTATTCTCAATGGTTGGTGCAGGGCTTACACAAGCCCTGCACCAATGTTGCAGCTGCCACAAACTGTTTGGTGCACAGTGTACCTGATTCTCATAGGTTGTGCACTTTTGCGACACTACATCCTGTTTGTGGTGGCATGTACCTGGCACAAGCCCCTAAAAAGGTCAGTGAGGTTAGATCATGAAAAGCTGGTCTAACTTATTGCGTGTGGCACACAGAGCACTGGGGGTTTGAGAATCCTGATCACAGCCCAGGAATTGCTGCAAGCCCAATGCACCATGTGTTGTGTGCACCCAGGGCTTGTGGCAATCTAAATCTTTTGAGAATCAAGCCCATGGATATTATACATGTATCTCCATAATTTGGGTAGAGAAGGCCCCTTAAATTGCCATTTTAGTCTTTTATTTAACTTAACTGTCTTTACACCTAGGGACCTGCAGTTTTGCATACACACATTTTGTTCCAAGACCTGCAAACCAAGCACATTTGGAAAACATTCTATATGTGGTTTTTAGTTATAGAGTATCAAAAATACAAAAAAATATGTAATTTCTAAGATGGTTTGTTTTCGTAAAAAAAAAAAAGCTGTAAAGATTTCAAACCTGAAGCTTAAGATTCAGTAGATTTTGTCAGAAAGGTGGTGCTTTGGTTGTTTATTGAACAAAATAAAACAAGCATTTGTCAATGCCAAATGTTTGCTTGCTGGCATTGGCATTGGTAGTGTAGGAGTTAGAAAGCTGCATAATAGGAATGGCAGTGAAGTATTTAACTGAAGCCAGCCCTGCCACCACCCTGCAGAGACTGACAGGCATTGGGGCGTGCCTTTGGGTCATCAGACATAACGGCCATGCGATTTCACCACAGCCCACCCTGAAGACACCGACAAGTGTCACAGTGTGCCTTGGGGTCTTTGGCTCTTATGCTCACCCCATTACATCAGGAAATATGGTGAGATGGGTACTGTATAGGAGAATGGGGTGAACTTTGGGGCTGAAGAGTCCAAGGCACACCTCAATGCCTCTCACTGGCTGCAGGATGTGGAACGGTATGAGCATTACAGGTGAGAATCCCAAGTCACACCCTTGATGCCTGTCAATCTCTACAGGGTGGGGTGTTATGGTTGGAAACCCTAGTGTCTCAGGAGTTCATTGGCATTCTCACTCCCAATTTTCAACATGGGTTTTGTGACCCCCACCTTATGAACAGTGGCAATATCAGTTCGTTAGCTGAAAGCTGATTTTGCACAGCTTACTGTGCCATTTGGCACCACAGGTGCGAAACACATTTCGACAGGACGGTGAAAAATGGCAGCTGAACTGTGTGACGAGACAGCCAGCTCTGAGTGCTGTATCATTTTTTAATATAAAATGTATGACTGACTGTCTCTGATAAAAAATATCTGATGCTCTTAGAATGACCTCGCTCATCTACCCCCAGATTTCAGCTCAAAGATGAAAGCTATAAGAAAATGCTGACAGCATGTGAGTTCACACACTCAGTTTTAGAGACCATGTGTTACATGTAAGGCCTTAATTAAGGATCCTGTCTGTCTGAGTTAATTACAACCATAGTTGCTATAACATATCCATTTTATGACATTGGAAGGAAAACCCAGGTTATTACATGGAAGTGCGAAAATCATAAAGATGCTGTCATGTCCTGGAAGGAGGAAGCTTATTATGAGATCAAAAGAAGTGTAATTTGAAGGACATGATTTATGCTGAAGTTGCAGAATGTAATACTTTTGTATAAGATATATATTTTCATATATCCTGACAGGGACGAGCTAGGTGACCTCCTGAAAAGAGGTAGGGTAAAAGCCAACTTTTAATTTAGACTGTTTTACTACACAGAGACACATCTTTACCTAGACTCTGACAAGGAGACATCTTTGGAGCACTTTAAGCAAGTGTTTAGAGACTAAGGACTGAAGTAGGAATTTGCACTGTTTAAACCTTGTTCTTTCAAAAATGTGTATGTCTTGTGATATAACAGTTCTGTATTTTGTGGTTTGACATATTTTTAACTATTTTAGTAAAATTCTTTTTAGAACTTACTTGGTCTGTCTTTGACTTCTTTTCAGTTGTAAGAAAAGTATGTGGTTATTGCAGATACTAAACATAAGCTTGTATTGTGGTACCAAACTGGAAAGAGAAGTGTTTTAAAATCTGAGGTCTTTATTAAAGTTTTAAAGGGTTCATCTCTGTATACCTGGTTAGGTGCCTGTAGGCAAAGATATCTGGCCCCTTGAAGACAGAAATATCTGAGCTTGTGCATTGGGTATGCTAGCAAGAGGTTCACAGTTTGAATCCCTCCAGAACTTGAGACCAAAGGTTGATCCGAACTCACAAAAACAGACAAGAGGGTTACCTTGTCTGTTACATTGTTCACAAGACTGTGCTCAGAGGTTGGTACTTTGGGAGTAGAGGGCCTGACCTGCTGAGTGGGTTTGTGACAGATTGGTTGACAGCAGTGGCATTATTTTGGTATCACAAGCTTTATTGTTCTGTGTCAGCTGAGAGGGTAAGCTCTCTTGCAAAGAAAGAAAAAAAAGGCAAAGTTTTATTTTAAAAAAGGAAACAAAACTATATATCACTTGGCATACAGTCCAGTTCCTACCCATTTTATTTCTTTTTTCTAAAGTGCAAGTCAGAGTAGCAGTAGTGAGGGAAGAAGAAGATGGCTTCAAACTACAGCAGGCACACTGTAGATTACTTGAAGCAGTTGTGCGGGGACAGGGGAGTCCCGTTCGAGGTGACAGACAAAAAGCAGAACCTCATAGAGGCCCTGATGGTAACAAATACCCAGAACAGCGAGTCACCAACCGTGACTGAAAAGGACAGCAGGGCCACTGTCAGTGAAGGGCCACAGCTGCAGGGGATGGTTACCAGTATCCTGAATTCAGAGGTACTCACACTGCAAATTGAGTTGTGCAGGATGGAACTGGAGGCAGAGCGACAACAGAGGGAGGCAGACCATAAGGAGTGTGAATGCCAGCAAGCTGCAGAGGAGAAGAGAGGAGCGAGAACGCAGAGAGGCAGAGGAGAGGAGAGAGGAGCACCAGTGGCAACATGAACTGGAGAAGCTATGACTCTGACCAGTGGCACCAGTGCAGGTAAGTGGCTTAGGTTTAACTGGAACTGCAGGACTGGGTTACAAATTGAATTCCAAATTAATAGCCGAGTTTAAGGAAGGGGAGGACATGTATGCCTTTTTAAATTCTTTTGAAAAAGTTTGTATTCAGGCTAAAGTTCCTAGAGAGTCCTGGAGCATCCAGCTATCCTCGCTACTTACTGGGAAAGTTTGGGATGCACTGGGTCAAATGAACAATGAGGACAGCAATGATTACAGCAAGCTAAAAGCTGCACTTTTAAAACAGTTTGACTTAGCTGCTGAATCATACAGAGCTAAATTCTGTAAGCTCAGGAGAAGCCCTGTTATGAGCTACAAGAAGCTAGCCATGAAACAACGTCAGTTTTTAAAAAGTTGGTCGGAAGGAATTGAGGCAAACCCTGTTGACAAAATTGAAAATGTGATTTTATTAGAACAGTTTTATTGGGCTTTCCCAGCCGAGTTAAAAACCTGGCTAGAGGACTGAGATCCAAAAACAGTGCAAGAGGCTGCTGAACTCTTGGACCACTATGCCAAGAGCAGACCTGCTTTGAGATTGAATAGGTGGGCGTGGCAGTGCAGAAAGGGAAAAGCGCACCTTCAGGGCAGGTAAAACCCTCACTGCCTCCACCGAAACCAGTTAGCCCCAGGTTTCAATGAAAAGATTTATCTGAAGTAAGAAATGCATGTTGGCTGTGTAAGGAAACTGGGCATATTGCCAGACAGTGCCCCAAAAAGGCAAGCCAAAATACACAACATGGTGCTAGAAAAGAAGTGGGTTGTTTGTGTGTCCCTGAGAGCATGTCAGTGAACATGTGGGAACACATGCACCCAGTCATAGTAAATGGTGTACAGACGCAGGGGTTAAGGGACACAGGGGCATCCCTGACATTGGTAAAGGGGGATCTGGTACAGCCTGGTCAGCTTATACCTAATAAATAAGTAACTGTACAAGGGTTTACTGGTGAAGAGAAAACATTGCCACTTGCTAGTGTTCTCCTGGACTGGGGTGAAACAGGAGGAACTGTGCAACAGGTGGCTGTAGCCAAAACATTAGCAGTGGATGTGATCCTGGGTAACAATCTCCAACAGGGGATGGTATGTGCAGTTACCTATAGCCAAGTGGCAAGGGAAAATAGTAGTTCCTTGAACCCCACAGAAACCAGTGTAAAAACCGCTGAGAGGCTGGTTCCCCAGCCTGTGTCTCCAGATGGGGGGACTGATAAAAGGGGTAGAAATTTCCCTGGTAGCAAGTAACCACACAGCTACAGAGGGTTACTCTGAAGAGGGAGGGTAACTTCTTGTCAGAGGGTTGGGATTGACAGTGATCCTGAGGGCCCTGACGCTAGTGCTAGGGACCCTAGTTTAGTGATGGAAGGGGACCTGTCCCACGCCTTGGGACTGTGTGAGGGGTTTGCAGCTGCTCAAATGAGTGATCTAGTTTAGAGAAGCTGAGGGCTTGGGCAGACTCTGAGGGCACACAGGTAGGTGATGGTAGACATAAGGTTTATTGGGAAAATGGACTTATGTATACACAGGCAGTACAGACAGAAGGAGAGATGCTAGGCAGGCAGCTTGTCGTTCCCCAGGGATATCGTGAGAAGTTGCTCAAGGTTGCCCATGATATTCCCTTATCTGGTCATCTGGGAATCTTACAAACCATGCAGTGGTTAGCCCAGAATTTCTATTGGCCTAACTTCACCCAGCAGGTGAAGGAGTATTGCAGGTCTTGTCACTGGTGCCAAGAAATAAGGAAGGTGGGCAAGAAACCCAAGCAGCCATGATCCCTTGCCCATAGTGAAGGAGCCATTCCAGAGGGTGGAATGGATATTGTGGCCTTTATACCCCAGCCACTACCAGGGAAGAGATTCATCCTGACTGTGGTGGATTATGCCACCCTGTACCCAGAGGTAGTTGCCCATCCTCACTGAGGACGAAAAGGTGGCAGATGCCTTACTTGGGGTTTCTCCTATGTTGGTTTCCACAGGAGGTAATCACCAATCGAGGGAGTTCCTTCATGTCGGACCTGATGAAATGTTTATGGGAGAAGTGTGAGTGGTACAGAGATGCATGACACCGTATCACCCACAAGCCAATGGACTTGAGGACTGATTCAATGGTACCCCAAAGTCAATGCTCTGGGTGTTTGCTGAATAGCATGAGAGGGACTGGGAGAAATACCTTTCCCACCTGTTGTTTGTATACAGGAGGTGCACCAAGAGTTGACAGGATTTTCCCCTTCAAACTCTTATATGGAGCTGGCAAGTGGGGCCCTAGACTTGATCTGGGAGGACTAGAAGGCAAACACGCCACCCAGGGAACTCCAATTGTGGATTATGTCCTTAGGTTTAGGAAAGGCTGAAGGAGCTTATGGGGATAGCCCAGAGCAACCTAGCAGCTGCCCAACAGAAACAAAAGGTGTGGTACAACCGCAGAGCCAGAGCTTGCTTGTACATGATGGGTCAAGAAGTCATGGTCCTTATTCCGGTCTGGAAAGACAAGCTGCAAGCAGAGTGGGCAGGACTGTACAAAGTGGTTAGGAAGGTAAATGACATGAACTACATTGTGGAGTTACCTGACCAAAGACAGACTGAAAGGATGTACCATGTCAACATGATAAAGCCACATGTAAATAGGGCTGACATGGAGTTTGCAGTGTGTAGTCATGGGGAGGGTACGGACGAAGGAGACCCCCTTCTGGATATGCTGGAAGAAAGTAAGTGGGAGTCCTCTGTGGAGGCAGTAAACTGTCTCCTCAGCTGGCCCTGGACCAAGTCCAGAATGTAAGGAGGTTTAGCAGACTTTGCCCTTGTTTAGCATCAAGCCTGGACTAACCCCCTTAGCGACACACGATGTGGAGACAGGGACACTGACACCCATATGGTGAACAACATATCAGGTGTCAGAGGCTGTCCAAAAGGACATTAGGAGGGAAGTGGAGGAGATGTTGGATTTAAGGGTAATCCAGAGATCCCACTGCCCCTGGGCCTCACCCGTAGTCCTTGTGCCCAAGCCAGATGTCTCAACTCGTTTCTGTGTGGACGATTGTGGACTGAATGCAGTCACAAAGTCCGACGCCCACCTGATGCCCTGGATGGATGAACTCCTGGACAAGTTGGGAGGGGCGATTTTATTGACCTGACCAGGTGGTATTAGCAGGTAGAATTGACAGACAGAGCTAGGGAGAGGTCAGCCTTCATCACTCCGATAGGCATATTTGAGTTTAAAGTAATGCCTTTCAGAATGAAGAACTCCCTTGCCACTTTCCAAAGGTTGGTGAACCAGGTGTTAAATGGTGCTGAAGAGTACACTGTGGCTTACCAGAATGACATTGCCATCTTTACTACCAGCTGGGAGGAACACCTATCTCACCTTAGGGAAGTGCTGGGAAGGATGCAGAGGGCTGGGCTCACTGTCAAAGCCGAGAAGTGCCAGGTGGTCATGGGAGAAGTAGCATACCTTGGCATGTGGTAGGCTGGGGACAGCTCCATCCTAACCAAATAAAGATAGAGGTAATCCAGGCATGGCCCAGACCAGAAACCCAGAAACAGGTCACGAGCTTTCAGGGACAGCAGAGTACTACAGGAAATTTGTACCCAATTACAGTGCCCTGGCTGCTACCCTATCTGACCTGACAAAAAAAAAGATGCCAAAGAAAATTACCTGGGGCCCAGCCTGAGAGTAAGTTTTTACCAGACTAAAGGAGGCACTGTGCAGTGCTCCTGTTTTGACAAGTCTTGAGTATAGCAAAACCTTTATAGTTCAGACGGATGCCTCAGACGTGGGTATTGGGGCAGTACTGAGCCAGACATCCAGCCAAGGGACAGATCACCCAGTAGTGTACCTGAGTAGAAAGCTGCTTCCCAGGGAGCAAGTGTACTCCACGGTGGAAAAGGAGTGTCTTGCCATAGTGTGGCCCTAAAGAAATTAGAGCCATACTTGTATGGGCATCATTTTGTGGTGCAAACTGACCACAACCCCCTGGTTTGGCTGACGCAGATGGGAAAGAACAATGGCAGACTACTAAGATAGAGTCTTGCTTTACAAGGATATGATCTAAAAATCGTACATAGGGCTGTAGCGAAGAACCAGAACTCAGATGGGCTGTCTAGGGTCTATGAGGAGTGAACTGATTTGGGAAGCTGATCCCATGTAGGGGATAGATCCCCCAAATTCAGTCTAGGTGGGGAGGAGTGTGACTTAGACAGCCAACTCTGAGTGCTGTATCATTTTTTTTAATATAAAATGTATGACTGACTGTCTCTGATAAAAAAAAATCTGATGCTCTTAGAATGACCTCACTCATCTACCCCCCCCAGATTTCTGCTCAAAGATGAAAACCGTAAGAAAAATGCTGACAGCATGTGAGTTCACACACAGTCAGTTTTAGAGACCATGTGTTACATGTAAGGCCTTAATTAAGGATCCTGTCTGTCTGAGTTAATTACAACCATAGTTGCTATAACATATCCATTTTATGACGTTGGAAGGAAAACCCAGGTTATTACATAGAAGTGCAAAATCATAAAGATGCTGTCATGTCCTGGAAGGAGGAAGCTTTATTATGAGATCAAAGAAGTGTCATTTGAAAGACATGAATTATGCTGAAGTTGCAGAATGTAATACCTTTGTGTAAGATATATATGTTCATATATCTTGACAGGGAGGAGCTAGGTGACCTCCTGAAAGAGGTGGGGTAAAAGCCAGCTTTTAATTTAGTCTGTTTTACTACACAGAGACACATTTTTGCCTAGACTCTGACAAGGACACATCTTTGGAGCACTTTAAGTAAGTATTTAGAGACTAAGTACTGAAGTAGGAATTTGCACTGTTTAAACCGTGTTCTTTTAAAAGATTTGTATGTCTTGTGATATAACAGTTCTGTATTTTGTGGTTTGACATATTTTTAACTATTTTAGTAAAATTCTTTTTAGAACTTACTTGGTCTGTCTTTGACTTCTTTTTAGTTGTAAGAAAAGTATGTGGTTATTGCAGATACTAAACATAAGCTTGTATTGTGGTACCAAACTGGAAAGAGAAGCGTTTTAAAATCTGAGGTCTTTATTAAAGTTTTAAAGGGTTCATCTTTGTATACCTGGTTAGGTGCCCATAGGCAAAGATATCTGGCTCCCTGAAGACAGAAATATCTGAGCCTGTACATTGGGTACACTAGCAAGAGGTTCACACTTTGAATCCTCCAGAACTTGAGATCAAAGCTTGATCCGAACTCACAAAACAGACAAGAGAGTTACCTTGTCTCGTTACACTGTTCACAAACCTGCGCCAGAGGTTGGCACTTTGGGACTAGAGGGCCTGACCTGTTGAGTGGATTTGTGATATACTGAAAAAATGGCAATGTTGAAAATCTGCAGTGAAAATATTAAAAAAACTGGTGAAGTCACAAGCGTGTGTAGAAATTGGGCAACGCACGCCCATAATGCAATTAGTTTGGAGATGTTTTGCATCAGATTGTCAACATAGGCATTTTGAAACCTTCGCTCATGAACAGTGTCACTGTGATTTTCTTAATCTGTCCCGAACAGTGATTTCCCACAGCGACCACGCATTTCTGCGCTGGAAGTGCGAAAACACATTTTGGCCATGGTGTGAAAAATGACAGCTGTACTGTTCATAAGGAAGTGTGGAAAAATGCCAGTGGTGAAAATCTGGACTGAAAATATTAGAAATCCATGAACTTACGAGGGTGTGTCGAAACTGCACAAAGGTCGCTCGTAACAGTCATTTTATGGACTTTTTTCACCAAATTTTTAATGTAGCTATTTAACACCTCTGCTCATGAACAGTGTCACTGTGATTTTCTTTAATCTGTCCCTAACATTGATTTCACACACCGATTGGCGCTTATTGTGTGTTACATGAAAGGAAACATGTTTTGGCTGAGATGTGAAAAATGACAGCTGTACTGCTCATAAGGAGGTGTGGTAAAATGGCAATGTTGAAAATCTGGAGTGAAAATAGTGAAAATTCACGAACGTATGAGCATGCGTAGGAACAGCGCAATGCATGCTCGTAAAACAGTCATTTGGGAATTTTCCACCAAATTTTTAACATAGCCATTTTAGCACTTCTGCTCATGACCAGTGTCACTGTGATTTTCTTAATCTGTCCCGAACATTGATTTTGCACACCGACTGCACCATTGTGCGCTACATGCGCAGAAACACATTTTGGGCAAAATATGGAAAATGGCAGCTGTACTGCTCGTAAGGAGGTGTGGTAAAATGGCAATGTGGAAAATCTGGAGTGAAAATATAAAAAATTAGCAAACTTACCAGTGTGTGTAGGAGCAGCGCAACGCATGCTCGTAACACTGTAATTTTATGGAGTATTGTCACCAAATTTTCAACATAGGCATTTTAGGACCTCTGCTCATGAACAGTGCCACTGTCAGTTTCTTAATCTGTGTGGAATGCTGATTTCCCACACCTACCATGCTATTCCGTGCCATAAGTGCAAAAACACATTTTGTGCAGGGTGTGAAAAATGACAGTTATACTGTTCACAAGAAGGTCTGAAAAAGTGCCAATGTTGAAAATCTGGGGTGAAAATGTTGCAAATTCATAGAGATTATGGTGCGTAGCAATATAAATGTATGCTCATAAAACAGTCATTTGGGATTTTCCACAAATTTTCAACATAGGCTTTTTGAGAGCCCACCTCATGAACACTGGCACTGTTGTTTCATTAATAGGTCCTGAAAGGTGATTTCACGCAGTGACTGCAAAATCACCTTTCAGGGCCAATTAACACCATGACAGTGATAGAATTCATGAGGAGGGGTCCCAAAAACTCCATGTTGAAAATTTGGTGGCAAAATTCAAAAAAATACCTGAGATATGCAGCAAAGTTAAAAAACTCTATTTATTCCATTATACAGCTTACCGGCATTTCCTCAGTTCGCAGTCAGCTTTGAAGAATGCAGACGTGTTTCCAGTCCACCGAAGATCATCGCGCTGGACTCCAGAGGTAAGTATGCAGTGAGGGGGTGTTTGGGGAGGCAGAGTGCACGCAGTAGGTGGAGTGCGGGTTGTAGGAGAGGCCAGGGTGACCGCCCGGGGGACCGTTTCCTTTTGTTACAGATAAAAAATTAAAAAAGACAGACAGAATGTTTTTTATTTACAGGGCAATGTGACATGCTGGGTGGGCCACTGTAGCCAATGGGATTGGGCACCCTCATCGGCACACACAACAAGGGAATTTTTGATATGCCAATGGGATTGAGCACCCTTGACACCTGTAACAAGCGAGGGTTGATTATGCTGATAGGGATTGGGCACCCGTCGGCAGACAAGAAAGTGGGGTTACATACTGCCGACGGGAGGATCTCCCATCAGCAACATATATCTGGGCCACTGCAGCCAACAGGGATTGGGGCCCCAGTCCGCAAACAAACGTGTTGGGGCACATGCTGCCAGGGAGATTAGACACCGCAGGGGATGGGTTTAATATTGTTTGTGAACAGGTGGCAAACCGCCGCCATGTTCACAAACAATATCAGTGTGTGAACGTCCCACCCTGCAATGACAGGTCACTCCCTCATTGCAGCGAATGGCTGACGCTGCAATGACGAGGTGGCCCCTGATTGCAGCGGCTATTTTTTCACAAGTTGTTGGCAACGTTCCAAACTAGTGTCACTGGCTGTGTCCCCCATTATTGGTGGACATCACATATGCCCCAAAATGCTGTGCAGGTATTGACCTCAACAGTGCCGCACCTCCAGGACCTGCTTCGGTACCAAGCTGCCGCAATATGTTTCTTGCGCTGCACGCAAGCAAACATAAAAATGTAAAGATTTAACACTTTTTAACTGCCACAGCTGCACATACAATGTTTTTTCTTTCACTCAAAGCTTAAATTGGATGTCCCACAGATCTGCTTCCCTCCATTACAAAATAAGAGCACTCAAAATCATTCTGGTCTCCTGGAAGCACACATTGCTTCCTACATTATAGCAGTGGGTGTCCAACCGCTCCATGTTGGTGAGCTTGGAATTAGTAACATTTCACCAAATAAATAACTATGGAGCTATGAAAATGGCCAACAGAAGAAGGCCTTATGGTCTATTGAGTCTGCTCAACTACAGTGCCCCTTTTATAGAGATTACTGTAGGTCCTGCTCCCCTTCCCCAACTCTGACCTCCCCTTCAGCCTATCCCACCTTCTTTTGAGCCCCTCCACTGTCTTCTGAATGATGAACCCAAAAGGAAGTTTGTTCCACCCTGACACTACCTTCTCCATAGAGAAGTGTCTCTTGACCTTCTACCAGAATCTACTCCTGCCAACTTAAGATGGTGCCCCTAGTGGTCTTGTTATCACCAAGAGATAAAATGTCCCCGATATCCATCTTGTTTATACCTTCCAGATACTTAAGGTTTTAATCATGCTTCCTCTCTCATTTCTTCTAGTGAGTACATGTTAAGCTCTCTCAGCCTGTCCTCATAAGCCCTTCCCTGCTGTCCTTAAATCATAGCTTAATCTGGTTCAAGGTCAGTTGGCATTCATCTGTATCCCCCTTCCCTGGGTCGTGCCTGAAAATAGGCAGGATTTGTCTACTGCACTTACCCGGTCAACAAAAACTAAATAAATAAATAAAAATACTGTTGCCCTCCTCTGAAATGTCTCTAGCTGGTTGATATCCTTTTTCAGATAGGGCCTCCAGTATTGCATGCCATTCTTTAGGTATGGTTGCACTAAGGATCTGTACAGTGGCATTATTACCTCCTCCTTTCTGCTCCTTAATCCTCTAGCAATACAGTCTAGCATTCTATTTACCTTGGTGACTGCCTTGCAATGTTTTATGACCCATTTAGTGTCACTGGTGAGGATTTTATGAACACATTAAACAACACTGGTCTGAAAACTGACCCCTATGGCACACCACTTGTAACTTCCTTGTGTACTGGAGAATGTCCCCGCAACTTTCTGAGTCATACTACTAAGCCAGTTCACCATCTACTTGGTCAATTTGCTCCCTGTCCCTAGGTCCTAGGTCCTACAAATTCCTGATCAACCTTTTTGTGTGTCACTGAGTTGAAGGCCTTGCTGAAATCCAACTACAGAATATTGACCGCCTGACCATTGTCCACTGCTCTCATTACCCAGCTGAGGAAGGTAATCAGGTTGGCTTGACAGGGTCTCCCTCACAAGAAACCATGTTGCCTTTCATCCTATAGCCCATCGGCATCAAGGAACTCCACTATTCTTTCCTTCAGAATGGTTTCCATGAGCTTATACACAATGGAGATAAAACTGACTGAACATTAGTTCCCTGGATCATCCCTTGGCCAACTCTTGCAAACCGGAACCACACGTGTGGTTTTTTCATTTCTGAGATACCATCCCCATATCCAAACAACTGTTGAACAGGTCCACTGGCAGATCTGCCAGCTCCACAGCCAGTTCCCTCAACACCCTTGGATGTATGTCATCCAGGCCCAGGGACTTGTTTACCTTTAGGGATATGACCCCATTCCTAACCCTGTCCTCTGTTATTTTGTTCTCAGCATAGTCCCCCCTCCTTCTGCCATGCTCCCTTGTGGCACTGATCCATCCTTATGTTTAATACAGACAGAGCAGAAGTATTTGTTGAACACCTCTTCTTTCTCTTTCTGTCCTCCACCCCCTCCTTCTTTTCTTGTTTAACTGTACCTGCCTTTGTGTCTTGCTTCTCACTAATATGCCTAAAAGAGGGATTTTTCCCCTTTTTAATCCATTCTGCTGTTTGCAGATCCTTACTAGCCTTGGCATGTCTCACTATTCTACCAGCATCCCTAGCTTTCTCCAAGTAGACTCCTTCATCCTCATTCTTACAGGTCTTGTTGTACTTCCTATATGTGGCTGTCTTATCCCTGACCACCTGACTCACCTCCCCACTGAACCAACTTAGTTTCCTGGCCATAGAATTCTTTCACTTCTGTTTTAGGCATGTGTTAGTGGCTGCCACGATCCCATCTCTGATCACTGTTCACCTTTGTTCCATACATATCTTGCTGAAGGCTAGCTGAGTGTTCCCCAAAAATAGTTCCCTTCTTACCATAGTAGTCTTCCTGAAGTCTAGCATTTCATACTTGGTGTTTCTTTCACCATGTTGACTTGTTACCAAACCATTCAGTGGTCGCTATTCCCCAAGGGGTCCCCCTCCTTGATGTCTCAGATGTGATCTGTTTTTAAGTGGCAGGTCCAGGATATTCCTCCCATGTCAATTTGGTTACCACCCCCCCCCCAAACCAGGAACCCACCCTGGACTGTGTCCAGTAACAATTGTCTCCTGGCATAAGTGGTGGATGGTACACTCCTGTCCACCTTAGGTAAACTGAAGTCTCCCACCACTTTGATCCTTTCAGCTGCCATCCTGATTATGGTACCCATCTTCCTGCCCCTTTCCTCATCCTGATTAGATGGCCTATAAACTACAATCAGCCTCAATTTCCTGCCTGCTGCCATTTGGATTTGTAACCACAGTGCTGCTATTTTCCCATCCCAAATTTCCTCCCTAGAGGCCGTAATCCACTCACTGATATATAGTGCCACCCCTTCCCCATTCCCTTGCTTCCTGTCCCATCTATAGAGACCATACCCTGGAATGGAGAGATCCCAGTCATTATTTGGGGAAGCCCAGGTCTTGGTGACTGCCAATAGAGCCACCGTTCCCTCTGCCATCATAGCCTGCAGGTTACCCATTTTGTTTTCAAGACTTCTAGTGTTATGGGGCTCAACCCTCCACCAATCCCACTTCTCTCCCTCCTTTTTGATCAACTGTCTCCCACCCCTCTGGTGATTGGCCTGCCCTCCTGCTTCATTTTCTTTTGGTCCCTCCAGCCCCCTCCTATTCCTACCATTCCCCACTTTGCTGTTCTCCCTGTGTTGTTTAGCTGTGGTGGGTGCTGGTTGCCCATCTGCAGAGAACCCCATCCAAAGCCTGTCTGCCTTCTCCACCAGTAAACCCTGGGTGCTGTGATCCTTGATGCTCCCCATTTAATTTAAAAGTAGGCTCCAGTTTATATATTCCCCAAATATGTAAACAGGAGCCTAATTTAAACTAAAATAAACTTACAGATGTATAACAAGATTTGGAGTACTTTGCTGTGTCATCAAGGTGTTTCCCCATGATTATGATTTTCATGACTGCTATACCTTTTCACTGTGTACCTAGCTGTGCTTACCTCTGATTTATGCAGGAGCTTTGGCTAGATGCATCAGCCCATCTGTCCCCTTTTAGAGAGCAGTATCATGATAGTTAAATGCCAAGTCAGCCTTAAAAATGTCAGCAATACATGATATGTTTGTATGGCCTCTATCTACAACTGTATAACTGCCTCAGTGTTCATGTACATCTTATCTTCTGACCATAGAAACACAGAAACATAGAAACATAGAAGCTGTAAGCAGAAAAGGACCTATTGACACACCTAATCTGCCCTAAAGTCCCTACATACATCTCCAGCCTCCCCCCACCAGTCCTGTTACTAAGGTCCCCCTGTTTATATCCCATGCATATTTGAATCATGCTACCATTTCCATACCCAGCACCCCTGATGGGTGGCTGTTGCAGATGACCACCACCCTTTCCATGAAGACGTATTTCCTCACATCACCTCTAAGTCTCCCCCCTTCCAGCTCCATATCATGCCCCCTTGTCCTACAGCATCTCTTTCTATGCAAAATGCCACTCTTCTGAACATTATTAATAGCTTTGAGGTATTTGAATGTTTCTATCATGTCTCCTTTGCCCTCCTTTCCTCCAGAGAGTACATATTTAATTTCCTGAGTTTTTCCTACTAGGGCTTTTGATGCAGGCCATGCACCATTTTGGTTGCCCTTCTCTGTACCGCCTCCACCCTATCTATGTCTTTCCAGAGACCGGGCCTCCAGAACTGGACACAGTACTCCAGGTGGGCCTCACCATTGATCTATATAGGGGTAACACTACCTCCATCTTTCTGCTGGTGATACCCCTCTGCATGCATCGCAGCATTCTACTAGCCTTTCCCTCTGCCTTATCACACTGCTCTGCTACCTTCAGGTCATCAGATATGATAACCCCCAGATCCTTTTCCTGTTTTGTGGTTGATACCACTCCCCCCCAACTGATATGTTGCCCTTGGGTTTCTGTACCTCGTGCATAATTTTGCACTTTTTTGTGTTGCAGCCTAGTTGCCAAACCCTTGACCAGTTTTCCAGCTTTCTCAGATCTTTCCTCATTTTTTCCACACCTCCTGGTGTGTCCTCTGTGTTGCAGATCTTTGTGTCAGCTGTGAACAGGCATACTTTCCCTTCCAACCCCTCTGTAATGTCACTGATAAAGACATTGAAGATGACCAGTTCCAGTACCGACCCCTGTGTCACCCCGCTGGTTACTGTCAGGGTCCCTACTTTCTGTAGGCACAGTGGGACCAAGTTCGCAAGTAAGATTACCATTTGCCACAGAACTTCTGTGACGGTGGTTTGTAATTTCTGCAGAAGTTCTGTGGCACTAACAAACAACCACATCACAGTGTCAGCTTGTCATCCTGACTTCACTTTCATGACAGTGTTTCTAGCAATCAGGATGGTGGAAAGCACAGTAATACTAGTTCAAAAATAACAGACTTATAAAAATAATTTTATGCCTAAAAAGCAAAACAAATGTCTCTCTCTTAAGGTCCTAGCCTGTAGCATAAATGAGATATGCAGAGGGGATCTTATGTGATAAATAATGTATTTCTATATGCATGCTATCTATCCCACTAATGAGGTTTCCACTGTCTATCACTTATATATTTGTATGTGCTTTCTACACCACTCATGAGGTTCCCACTGTGTATCACTTATATATTTATATGCAATCTATAACGTACATACAAATGTGTGTGTGTGTGTGTGTGTGTGTGTGTGTGTGTGTGTGTGTGTGTGGTGAGAGACAGAGATACTGTATGTGTGTGTATATATATATATTTTAATTTCCATGAACTTGCATCCTCATTCATACAGGTCCCATTGGAAATGGAATAGAGGAGTTATTGCAAAACTCATTTTTCATATCAACCTGCTTTCCCTGACACACTACGTAACACCATCAGGCCATGACATGCATGTGAACCGGTAGTGAGATAATGCTCTCCAGCCCATCACAATGTGTTCACCACGTGACAGAACACTGCACCATACCTTCCCAGGCTCCGAGCAGTGATGTGTTCCACCAATCCTTGCGCTGCTCAGCCAGCTCTCAGAGCTAATCTCTGTCCTGAGTTGCCGGCACGGAAACACAGCATGCTACCCTCTGGCCCAACAGCTGTCTCTGCACACAACATTTCTCCATAACTTTTAGGTGATTCTATCAACCAATGACAATATGTAATCAATAACCCTGGCAAAAATGCATACAGTGCAATTATTTATTTAACAGGTCTACACATTATTATATTTCATTTTTCTGGGTATACTTACTTTATTTTTCTTAAAAATGACAGTTAAATTCATTTTACCAGTTATTCATTTGAGATGGCATCTCTATACCTTAAAGGCACAAATAGGTTTGTACAAAGTGAGGTATGGACTTAACAGGTCTGTGCTATTGACAAGGTTTTGTTTAAGTTGGCCGTAGTGCAATAATGTAAGACTGAAAATTGTATTAGGCTGTAGTGCAGGTTGAGCAACTATCACCATGCATGATGTGTGGTGCCACCATCTCTGGCAGTGGGAGCTGTGGTAGATAAGTGACTGTTCATTTTTGTTGCAGAATGCAGCCATTTCATTAGCTAATGTATGATGTTATAGAAATGATAACATCACATTCTGAGCATATAGGGGGGTTTTGGATATAAAAAGAGGGGAAGGGAAACAGATTCTATGGATAAACAGAAATATTAATAAAAACTCACCAAGAAGACTGAATTCTTCACAATGCAGATGTTCTATGGTAGATTAGTCAAGTTCTCATGAAACTCATGCGCTGCAGAATTCTAGGGCCTTGGTTACCATGCTCTTTCAAGTGAACCCCATTTACCACCACACCCTCTGACTCCTGTTACTTGGCCAACTTAGTACCCAGTTTTCTACTTTGAACCCACTCCCAGGCTGCCCAGCTTGTTTACCAGTCTTCTGTGTGGCATGGTGAGAGTGTTGAAGGCCTTAATGAAATCCAGTTAGGTCGCGCCCACTGCTCCTCCCTGATCCACCTCCCTGGTCATCGAGTCAAAGAATTTGATCAGGTTTGTTTGACAAGATCTTGTCTCTGTGAACTCATACTGCCTCAGGTCCTGTAACCCACTAGTCATAAGGTATTCCCCAAATCCTTTCTTTTAGTAGTGTTTCCAAAACTTTTCCCACCATCAAAGTCAGGCTTACAGAACTGTAGTTTCCTGCCTGTTCCCTATTCCCATTTTTGTGAAGTGGGATCACATCTGCCCTCCTCCAGTCCCCCTGAATTTCCCCAGTATCCAGTGATAGAATGAACAGGGCCAACAGAGGAGCAGACAGCTCCTCTTTTTGTTCCTTCAGTGTCCTGGGTGAACCCCGCCCAGTCCCATTGTCTTACCTACTTTTAGTTTTGCTAGTTCCCTGAGGATTTGCTCCTCCAAAAAAGGGCTAGTGTCCACCTCCCTTTCTTTAATGCTCTTTTCCCCTGTCTGTGGTCCACCACCTACCCCTTCCTTCATGAATACTGAACAGAAGTACTTGTTCAGTATGTCTGCTTTCTTCTGGTCCCCAAAGGACCTCCTCATGTACATACTGTTTGCACAGCTGTATTGACGTTATCCATTTAGTTGTTGTGCTGTACTGTTTTATATGTACAAAATGAATAAACAGTTATTAAATAGGCCCTCAGTAAACAATAGATATTAACTCATCCTACCAGAAATGACAACCAGTCTTTAAATCACTAGATTATATCATCCCACCCCCACTTTTAATGATTACTGCATTAGTTACTGCATTTGCAAGATAAAGCCCCATAAAAGCTACCTAAAATTCTTTAATGTTCATTCTTTCTGAAATTTCTTTCTAGTTGACTTTTTATCTGATTGCCCTGGTGCAGACTGGGCTGTGTGTATGGTTCCTCTGATCCTGAGCAAGCCTTTTGCATTTCCACTTTACCTTCCTATCCATTTGCAGCATTCATGTTCCCATCAAAAAAGTGAGAGTAAGAGTTGTTCATCTTCCTTGGGTCTCATCTGATGCTAGTGAAATGTTTTACTTAAGGGATATTGCCTGGTCTGCCCATGAGGCCTCTAGAAACATTGTGGACAGGCTCTCTTGCAACAGACTTTGAAACCAAAGTGCTAGTGCTACCAGGTTAGCCAAGGCAGCATAATTCTACTCAGAAGTCCTTGAAAATTCATCTCCCTCCAAATTTTGGAATACGGTTTATAATCTATGTCAGCCCACTCCCCTCATACTAGGCTTCCTCAATCTTTGGGTTAACTCAGGCATCTCTTCAGACTTTGATACTATGCTAATACACTAAACATCCATTTTGTGGATGGGATAAAATCACTCCATCTTCCCTTCCACCCCTCGCCCCTAAACTCAAATTCTAATTCCCAGACCCACAACCTCTTACTGTATCTCACCACTCAGATTTTAGTTTTTGTCACATTGCTCCTACTAAAGGTCTTAATGAGGTATCTCACATTAACCATTAAAACTCCATTTGACGCTAGGTCTCTTATACAGAATCAGAAAGTTCCTTATCCCCATCTCCAGACTATGCCTTGCCAGCTCTCTTCTCCTGCTCCTCCTTGATTATGGCTCTATTGTCTACTGCCCCCAATACATCCCCCCTTTTCCCCAAACTCAAGACTACATACAATAATATTGCATGCTTTATGACTGGCCTCCTCTGGATGACCCATCACTGTACCCTCTATGCCTCCATCAACTGGCTCATCCTTGAAGACAGGTTCCAACTTAAAAAGCTGTCTTTTCTACACAAATTTCACCATAACCTGCTACTGTTCAGCATTAATTCCCTTTTCCCCTTATCGGTTCCCAAGTGCAGTACACGATGGGCCACCTGTCATATCTTTCACACCCCTTTTTACCGCACCAAGCATGCACAGCACTCCATCACATACAAGGGCCTGTTTTACAATAAACTGCCCCCTGAACTTCAGGCTTGTAGTTCAATTGGCTCATTCACCTCCTCCCTCAAGGACCACCTGCTTCAATTCTCCACTTGTGCCTGCCCTCGTAGGTAACCCCTGAATGTCCACCAAATCTTGAGTTACCTTAATGTTTATTTGTATCTGTTTATTGTCTCTTTGTTGTGTGCTCTGTATTTTTCTAATCTAGATGATCCTGTCATACACACTGTTCCAGCTGTAAATACTGTAAATTTTGCAAATTTTGTTTTACCTTTTCTGCATTATCAATTTTCAGTACCACTGGACATTTGTGAAACAGGCATTTTGCTCACATCCAGTATAAAAAAAAAATTGAATTGATTTGAATTGAACCACAGTTTGTGCTCACTGCTTGACAACATCCCTCCCAAACTTTAAAAATAGGGTACACCTTTCTTTGCTGCTTCCCTCGCTAATATTTTCAATTGCTCCATCACCTTAGGGACCTTTCCTCCTCAAGGGAACATGCAATTGTGTTATCTCACTCCACAAAGATAGCTCTACTTCCTCTCCCAGAAACTACAGACTAACACCTCTTCTCATGGTGCGCTCTAAAGCCCTACAGAGAGACTAGTTGGAAGTCAACTGTTGAACTTTTATACAAGGACATGTTTTTTTACTAACTTCCAATCTGGTGTCCAGCCTGCTCAGCCCACCACCTTTTCTCTCCAACGACTAATAGACTATATCTTCACTAACATGGACAAGGACTTACAGTGGCGTGAAAAAGTATTTGCCCCCTTCCTGATTTTCTCTATTATTGCATATTTGTCACACTGGATGTTTTCAGGTCTTTAGAGAAAATGTAATATTAGATAAAGGGAACCTGAGTGAACAAATAACACTTGTTTTTTTTTTTAATTTCACTTATTTAATGAAAAAAAGTTAACCAACACCAACTGGCACTGTGTGAAAAAGTAATTGCCCCCTTACACTTAATAACTGGTTATGCCACATTTAGCTGCAATGACTGCAACCAAACACTTCCTATAATTCAATATCAGTCTTTCACAATCGCTGTGGAGGAATTTTAACCCACTCTTCCTCGCAGAACTGCTTTAATTCAGTAACATTTGGTAGGTTTTCGAGCATGAACTGCTCTTTCAGGTCCCAACCACAGCATCTCTATTAGGTTTCAGTCTGGACTTTGATTAGACCACTCCAAAACTTTAATTTTACTTCTTTTAGCCATTCTGATGTGGACTTGCTTTTGTGTTTTGGATCATTGTCTTGCTGCATGACCCAACTATGCTTCAGCTTCAGCTGACGGAAGGATGACTGGACATTCTCCTTAAGAATTTTCTGGTACAGAGCAGAATTCATGGTTCCTTTAATTATGGCAAGTCATCCAGGTCCTTAGGCAGCAAAGCATCCCAACACCATCACACTACCACCACCATGTTTGACTGTTGGTATGGCGCTCTTACTGTGGAATGCTGTGTTTGCTTACGCGAGACATTATGGGATCCATGTTGTCCAAAAAGTTCCACTTTGGACTCATCTGTCCATAGAACATTTTCCCAAAAGGCTTGTGGATCTCCAGGTGCTTTTGGCAAATGAGAGACGAGCATTTATGTTCTTCTTGGTTAGCAGTGGTTTCCGCCTTGCTACTCTCACATGAAGCCCATTTTTGCCCAGTCTCTTTCTGATTGTGGAGTCATGAACACTGACCTTAGCTGAGGCAAGAGTAGCCTGCAGTTCTTTGGGTGTTGTTTAGGATCCTTTGAGACTTCCTGGATGATTTGACACTGTGCCCTTGGAGTAATTTGGCAGGCCACCCACTCCTGGGAAGGTTCACTACTGTTCCAAGTGTTCTCCATTTGGAGATTATGGCTCTCACTGTGGTTCGATGGAGTCCCAGAGCCTTAGAAATATCTTTGTAACCCTTTCCAGACTGATAGAGGGCAACACATTTTTTCTGATCTTTCAGGAACTTCCTTTGATCATGGCATAATGTGCTTGTTGAATCTTTGTGCTGGCAACGTGACTCTGATGGTAAGGGCCAAAATAAGTGAGGTTTATATTGAGCAGGGCTGGCTGTAATCAAGCCTGGCTGTGTTCAATCAGCTGACTCTAATTATCCCTTTAATTGGGTTGATTTAACTAGGGGGCAATTACTTTTTCACACAGTGCCAGTTGGTGTTGGTTAACTTTTTTCATTAAATAAATGAAATAAGTAAAAAAAAAAGTGTTATTTGTTCACTCAGGTTCCCTTTATCTAATATTATATTTTGTCTAAAGACCTGAAAACATCCAATGTGACAAATATGCAATAATAGAGAAAATCAGGAAGGGGGCAAATACTTTTTCACGCCACTGTACCTACTGGAGCTATCTTGTTTGATTAGAAGAAGGATTTTGACACTGTTGATCACTAGCTTCTATCCACCAAACTCTTTGCCTCTTCTAGATTCAGCAGTTCACTACATTGGTGTTGCTCTAACCTTATGATCACTACCTATCAATCTTTGTGGGGTCTGCCCTGTAATTCCCATTGTAGGTACACATGGTTATCCTCGGGTTTTGTGACTAAACACCTCCTATTTAGTATCTTTGTAAATGACCTCCCCTTGTCAATCAACCTCAAATCTTTAGATGAATGTTGATGACACTATTCTCTTCATAACTGGCTTCAACATGGTTGCCATCTCTGCCTCACTCCATCTGACCACAGCAATATCTTGGTTTGGTTTGTAGTAAGCCCCCAAGCACTCATCCAATCTAAAATAGTCTCTGTGATTTCTGGTCCCAGGTACTGCCTACAGAATGATCATGTAAACTACAGATTATAGGCTTTATTTTCAAAGGGTAGTGCAGGGCTTGCTTCAAGCCCTCCATCAAACCATTTTTGGTGCAGCTGCACCAAAATCCTTTGATGCAACTGCACCTGATTTTAGTACATCAGGTGCAATTGCGACAGTTTCCTCAATTTACGCTGATCTCCCAGGATCGAGACAACCTCCTCACACCAAGATCCCAGATTTCAGCAGGCACAAGTCCTCCAAAACCAATTAACTAGCCTTGGAATTACGTTATCTCACATGCAATTTCATAAAATAAGACACAGTGTCAATTCAGATAACGTTTTACAAGTTAAAGTATTTAAAACTATCACCACCTGATCATATGCTGCAGCTTTTTTATCCATCTTGTGTTTATGTCCTCTTTCTCCTCCAGTCCCTTCACTTTCCTGCCTGCGCAGATGTATCACCCACCATCTCTGGGACTTACCTGGCCTCCGATGATCCCCTGTGAATTACCCCCTATGGTGGGACTAGGGAAGAGAGGTCTATCTTCCCCATCCCCAGTGATCTTATCTAGACAAGAAGTCAGAGCCCAGTCCATAGTGTGGGGTTTGGGACAGCGAAGAGCTTCATCCTGTTGGTGTGTTCCTTGGTTTTCTTCTTTTCTATTCCCACCCTCCTCCGTGGTATTGGGCCTGACCCTTCAGATCTGGTGCATGCTATCGCACCCCTGCAGGAGATGCAAGCTCCCTGGCCCACCACAGGTGTAAGTAGCACAGCAGAACCCAAAGCCATCCCTCCCAGGCTGGGAGTGCTGCCATACATCAATGCCACCCCAGCCCCTGGTGTCACCCAACTGACTTCCTTGGCTAGCTTCTGAGTGAGGGTTGACACCTTGGGAGCCCACTGCACTACCCACTAGGCCATTGGGTGGCCCAATGGTAGCATTTTTATAGATTTCATGAGGTGTTTTCACATACCTGAAATTGTTATTGAGTGATGCCCTTTATGTGAACAGTAATGTCACTTTTCCTTTCTCACATTTTATGGGAATGCCCTCTGTTCTGTTCTTTGGGATGAGAGCCTTATGTACTGTAAGAAAGTACTCCCACAGACCCAACGTTTGTTGCCACATTTGTTCTTTTAGGCCTCACCTCCATGCGAAGTGTCCCTGTCTCCTGTTGCCATTTCTTGGATCCTAGCTGTCATATAGATAGCAAATGTCTCCTCTTTTGTCACTGGCATTCTACAGAAATCCCTTCCCTTAATGAGAGGCTTCAGTCTATCAGACAGATGGCTTTGTTGGAATGCCTATCTCACTTAGCGCTGGGCAAAATTCATTGGTATGAGGAAGTTTGGGCCCCTTTCCTTGGGGTAAGATCAGCCATAGTTGAACCCGTCCCTGATATGGTACCCATAGTGCCATATTCACAGGAAGTCCTCATTTGACTGTTTTCTTATCTATCCCATGATAACTTCTGTTGGTTTGACAATGCAGTATATTTCCTTTGTCATTTATGTAAATGATTTGGTCTGAAAATGCTTTTTCAAGATACCTGTGCTTGTGTGAGGAAATTGTTTAGCAATAACAAATTTAAATTTAATGGATAAAAAATACTGAAATCACATTTGAACAGTAACTTCTTTCCTCTCCCATGTGATGTGGTCAACAGATGTCCATACCCAGTGTCAGCATCCTGTTTTTGTTAACTCTTGCTAACCCTAGCAACCCATTCCTGATATCAACATCTCCCTTCTACAGTGCCTTTTCGGACCCCACAAGCAATTAACTATTCCTACTGGGACACCTGCAGCCCATCTTTAGTAATGTGCTACTGCCCACACACCCCATACTCAAGTAAGTACAAAGAAGAGCGGAACTTCTACCCAGTGGCATGATTCTGACAAGGCAACCGCCCAGATGTTGGACACATGGGCATAATAGGTAGAGCAAATGGAGGAAAGAGGGACACCTGTGACCAGGTAGGATCCAGGGTGTAGTATTAGGTAGGGCAAACAGGGTGGACTAGATGGGCCTACCAATCCGTTTCTGCTGAAAACTTCTATGTATCTTTGTTTCTATCACAAATCCTCCTATAAACTCCTAGGCCAATTTCTGCTTGAATTACTTTACAGCAAAGACAATTCCATGAACTAGACACAGTACGATCTTTGTGTTTTAGCTGCCACCTGTCACATATGTGAGTTTTTCTTTGTTTGTTTCCAAGGTGTTTTCATGTGCCTGTTATTAACAGACATGGACACCTTTGTGACAACTGTCCTGTTGCATTAAAACATTAACTTCTTAACCCCCAGTGTGGCTTGGAAAAGGAAGCCCATCTCTAATGTCAGCACCCCCCATACATTCATCTATGATGCTGAGAGTCCATTCCTGATGTCAGAATTCCTTTAATGAACTTTTCCTAACATCTGAAGCTCATCATCCAGTGTGGCATAGTGTTTTCAACCTTTGAGTTCATCCCAAGGGTTGACATCTTTTTCAACGTTTCCTGACACCAGGCGCCCATCTCCTTGTGTAGGTGTTCTCCTCCATGTAGCTTTTCAGAGTCCCTTCATCCTCCCCACAGTTAACAGTGCCCACTAAGTGCTAATCCCAGAAGCACACTGCTGCCCCATCACAGTTAAGTATGGACACAGGAGGCACAATTTTGAAAGCCACGAGTATGTCACAAGGTGTCTGCATCAATACAATTGACAAGTGGCACATTGTGTCAAAAGATGGAGCAGTTCTGATTTTTGAATGGGATCTGCATTGAAAAGGGGAGCTGTTGTGCCAACTGTCACTGTGCCAGCCTTGCAACTGAAATCGGGGTGCACTAGGTTGCAAGGGGACTTCCACAATGGCAGGCCTGCACCATCCATTTCTTGGGGGGAATTTTGCATGCCCTGAATTGGATGCAACAGGGGGCTCTGCTTAGACAGGCCAGGAGTTGGTCTAGGGCCCTGTACCACTATGTGATAATGTGGCAATTGGGAGGGACCTGCCAGGAGTGGGCTGGGGCAAGGAGGAGCAGAGATAGTGCCCTTAGGGGCATGTGGGAGACTGCAGAAGACCAGTGCAGTGATGGGCACCCGGCCAGGGTGCATGTTGAAATCACTGGCAGTCGATCGGTTAGTGGTTATCGGAGGGTTGGCAAAAAGAGAAACTGACCTGGCCCCAGGTGGACACAGTCATGGCACCTGCCTAGAGGTGCCACTAGCCAGAAACCTGTATGTGGAAGGCAGTCTGCCACAATGAAGGGGTGCTGGCTGCCAGGGACTGTTGTGGTGCCCAGAGAAGGTAGGTTGTCCTCCACACTGGCAGCTCTCATCCTGTGGTCAATGCATCCCATGTACATGCTTCTACATAGTGGCACCTCTGGGGCAGGTGCCACAGCTGTCCCACCTGGTCAGTTTCCCCTCCTGCCACCCTTCCTCGAACTGTCAGCCAATTGACTGCCAGTAATTGCAACATGCACCCTGGCCAGGTGCCACATCATCACACTGGTCTTCTGCCATCTTCCCCATGCCTCCTAGGGCCTCCTCCACTCCTTCTTGTCCCGGCCCCTTCCTTGCAGGTTCCCTTCCCCCATGGAAGCACAGAACAAAAGCGATCACATGGATGTGCTCCAAAAAATAAGTTAACTTTATTCAAAGGGCAAACACAACTTCCCCCAGCTGTCACATTGTCACGCAGTGGTGCAAGACCCTTAGAACACCTCCTGGCTGGTCTAAGCAGAGCCCTCTGTTGTGTCCATGGCGGGACTTGCTAAATTAAAAAAAAAGGGATGGTGCAGCCCCACTGTGGTGCCAGCCCTGTTGTGACCTCGTGCACCCTGATTTCATTTGCAAGGCTGGCACAATGCCAGTTTCATCCAACGGCTCCCCTTTTTGATGCAGTGTTTGAAAATCAGGATTGACATATCTGTTGATGCAGTGTGCCACTTGCATCAATTACGTTTAAAGCAGGCACTTGCATCTCACTCGGGGCTTTGAAAATCAAGCCCAGGGAGTTCATCCCCAGTGGTGCAGTTCAGAGTTTAACCACTTCATGCTCAAGCATCCCCAAAATGGTGACATGCAAAGGCGGGGATCTGAACTCGCCCATCTCTCTCCTACCCTTGCTTGCAAACTTACAAGAATCACTGATCTACTCCAGGCTCCTGGACCATCTAACAGCCACTGGTACTGTCTCCCCCTACCAGTCAGGCTTCTGAAAGCAGTATTCTACTATCTCCTCTCTGCTACATGTCATGGCCATAGCAACACTGCAATGAATCAAGGCCATGTAACCTCTCCCATCTTTGTGGATCTGGCAAGAACTTTTGATTCTGTTTCCCATCACCTTGTGATCTGTCATTGTTTTTATATTAGTACTGTATGTAGATTTTTCCCTCTTTTTCTCCCTGACCCAGGACCCCAGCAGACATGTATGTGCTCATGCATGGAGGTGTACACACATGCAGAGTACCAGCTTGGCCCCTTCCACCCCACCCCTAGCTATTGCCACCACACCATCATGCCTACACTTCCCACCGGACCTCTACCCAGTGGGAGCAGAACTACGGAGTGTGCGGGCATCCACCCCGGGAGAGGAGAGCTGCCTTTGCAGCTGCTCAATCCTGCTCCCTCCCTGCCACCCATGCCAGCTCCTCAGTGACCCGGGGTCATTCCTGAACCTGAGTGCTGGCGTAGCATAAGGTAAGGCATCCAGCACCTCAGCCTTGAGCGCCATAGGGTTTGATCTGTCATCTTTACTCATCTGGGCTGTCTTAATCTCCTGTAAATTGGTTCAGCTCCTATTTACTCAACAAACAGCAATTGATCCAATTTGATAATTACTTCTCTTCTTCCTTCACCATCCAAGCCGGTGTAGCCCAGGATTCTTTAATCAGGACCATTCTGTTTTCTGTCATTATTAGTGATCTTTCCTCCATCTGCTCCACCTCCCAAATACAGATGTACACAGATGACACAGTGATCTAATCTTCTGCCCCTCCCCAAATTACTTATTTACCCCCTTACAGCTAGACTTGACAAAGTTCAACTATGATTTCAGGAAAACCAGCTAAAACTTAGCACATGCAAAGAAAATGTTTCCATAGTATTTGGCTCCAGACAGGCCGGCTCATCTCCAGTTCTCTCCTGCATTCCACACTCTGGATGGCTCCTCCTAGAGGTGGTCAACACCTTCAAATACTTAGGAATCTGGTTTGATGGCCATCTAGATTGTCCCTCCCACATAGATTCCATTTGCACTAAACTCCATCCTAAACTTGGTATCCTTTACCGTAACAGGGATTGCCTCCCTGTAACCACTCTCTGTGACCTGGTTACAGAAACAGTCCTGCCCATATTTGATTATGCCAATGTTGCCTATGCCCCTGTTCCAGCAACCCACCTCTCAAGGTTTGATACTTTCCTAAATTAATTATATTGCTTTTCTGCCATTTCTCCTCCCTTCCACCTCTCACCTAGCCAATTCTCCTCCTCACTATTCCCTGTTGTCTCCTTTTCTACATATCCCCTTTTTTTGGCACTCAATTTGTTCACAAAGGTGTTGTACTTGTAATATGCTGCTATATCCTGTTGCTAGCTATGCTAGTATACAAAACATATATATGGTTAATGCTACCAAGGTGCTGTATTCTCACTCTGATGAAATGTAATGTAATGTAATGTCCTGATTTTATGTCTGATTGTTTATTTAATCCTGTATCTCCTACCTGTATGTTCCTTGGGTCAGACCTGGAAATGAGCCTCGGCTCAGTGTGCCTTTCCCCATCAAAAACTTTTAGATAAATAAATTTAAAATAAAATAAATTCACACATCAGCACAACACATTTTTACATAGGGGTGTACAGAACCTCAGTCAGTAGAAATAAGCTGAACAGAACTTCATTTCAGTAGATTTTTTGTTTTGAGGGCCCTTCTCTCTGTAGGGAAAAAAGAGGTTCCTGCACAAAACTGGGTGTCCCCAGCAGTGTGGGATCATTGTGCTCCCACCGTATGTCTTTACGGTCCCATATTAATAGGGGCATCCCTCATTTTACTTCACAAAATTGCCCTGTCCTATACCCCAGTCCGACATCGAAAAGGTGCTGCTCTCATAAAAAAGGTGCTGTAAACTCAGATTTCAAAGTAAAGACACAGTGTTCTAATCTTGCATATCCTTTCTGATAGTCCTACACTGAGGGCCTGTGTCCCATGTCCCACTTTTGTCTACCTAAATCCCCTCCAAAATATAGTAAACAGGCACCATCCATCTGAGTCCCATTGCCCACCCCACTCAGTCCGTAGCTACTCTGCCCCCTCTTAGTGTGATTTAAATTGCATTATTTGCTTTGTCTCACACAGTGTGCAGGTCCTCCTCTTCAGTCTCTCACTGATGGACCCAAAAGTTGATACTCTTACCAGATTGTATAAAGCACTATGGGATGAGATTACTGAAATGCAGCTCCGGTGGTGAGAGGTAGAATAAGAGGACTGGCATGCTGTGTAGGACAAAGCACATAATATATTTTTAAAATCACACTAAGTGGAACAAGGGGAGTTAAATTCTGGGTGGGGAGGCAAGTGTGGCTCAGATGTATGGGGAGGGGAAGTGTACTATATTTAGGGAGGACATTCTTTCCTAGACTGGATCAGAATCAGCTTTTTTATGTTTTTCTCTCACTGGGCATGTCCACTGCTGCTGACACTCCTGACTCAAAGAAGAGGCCATATTGTTCAATGGTTAGAGCACTGGATTGGAACTAGGAGATCACAATTAAAAACCCCACTGTACTTACTGCCTGACCTTAGGTAAGTCACTCAGTCTCTCAGTGTACCAGTCTATTCCAGCTGTAGACATGGGAAGAAGCAGGACCCACTGGAAACAAGATGTTGCATCTCAGCTAAACTACCATGGGTAAATTAAAAACATGGCTTCTGCTGCTACAGGCCACGATCATCATAGATGAAAGGAAACTGCTTTGATACCATTAGATGGCTACTATTTTTTTAACCCTGTCCTCATAGCCCTGCACTGCTGACTGCCTCGCCAGTACCTGCTTATT
Source organism: Neoceratodus forsteri (assembly GCA_016271365.2). NCBI lineage: Eukaryota > Metazoa > Chordata > Ceratodontiformes > Ceratodontidae > Neoceratodus > Neoceratodus forsteri. Next base: position 15,041,889 of record CM057454.1, read on the forward strand.
AACCCACATTCCCACATGGTTTGCCCCCATGGCAGGGCCAGGAGGGAGGCATCTCCCTCCCCGGAGTCACTTATCAGATCTGGGCTGACAGGGGTCCTTATGGTGGTGTGGGAGGAAGGTCGGTGTGCAGGGTATCATGTTTGCCTGCCTTGCCTTCCTTTTCCTCACATTTTCTCCCCTTCACTAGTTAGGGTTTGCATGTTAGTATGTGCATGTGGAGGCACACAGAGTCTGGCAGCTCCCCCCCTTAGTGCCACTCCTGTCCCACACTACCGCCAGGTCTCCATATGGTAGCAGTCTTTCAGTAGATCTGACAATCCCTTCCTCTCTCCCTTCCCAGCAGAAGAGAGAAGCCAGTGAATGTCCAGTCCTTCCCACCTGGCCAGCCACCAACAACAGAGACTGCTCCCAATCTGAAGTCGCCAATGTAGTGGGTTGAAGATCTATTGCCATACCACTGGACTGACTTCATGTTTTTTGTTTAATGTCTGTCTGATATTCCCTTTTCAATAAAATTATTAAGTGCTTGGTTATTGCCTTTGTAACTGCCTTTAAATTCCTTTCTCACTTGCTATATTTCTTTCACTTGTCCTTCTGTCTCAACATTTGATTACATCAGTTACTGTATATTCTAGGCCATTTAAAAGAGTAGCATGGAATGTTGTCATTGAATGTCGTGGAGATATAAAAAGAAAGAACAAAAGTAGTTGAGGTGAGGGAAATACTATGTAGATTTGAGGATATGTCAAAGCTACAGTAGATTATTAATTCAACCCCAAATTATGATAGCACGGTAGTGCTACCATAGTTAGGGTTGAGGAGCCATTTCTGTGTTAAACCTCAATCTTTTGCACCTTTATAACTTTGCAACTGTTTGATGGATTTGTCTAAAATTTGGAATACATGATCAAGAGCCATAGGCCTTGAGATCTGCCAAGTTTCATACTGGTCGGATATACGGCTGCGGAGTTATTAAGCGTGATCTGGTGTGTGCTTAACGCTTTTTCTGGAATTCTATGGTCATTGCATAGGTCGACGGTTTGCTATGGCGATTGGCCCAAAATCTTCAGGGAATGTGGCCAGGGTCCCTGATGTGCCTTTCAAAGATTTGGTGAAAAATACTAAACGGTTCAAAAGTTATTAAAAACAATTTCCCATTATAAGTCAATGGGAAAAGTTAACAAAAAGTTCGACAGTGTCGCAAATGCATTTTTACTTTCGCAAATGGCCCTGTTACTTTCGCAAATCCACCATTTTGTTTTCAGTTAGTGATCAGAAAAATGCTTGGCATTTAAATTTGGGACCCTCTAGCAACCTAATTCTTTTTGTATTCACCTAGTCGGACCCTGAGGATGCTAGCCATGTCTTTATTTTGGGGGTAAAACACCCCAGAAATATGTTTTTCAAATTTCTGGAAAAAGTACTTTCGCAAAGTACTTTCGTGCTCACGAAAGTGTCGCAAATTTTTGCGAAAGCTTTTGCAATTTGCTACAGTAGTTTTCTAGTCTGGGAAAATGACAGCAATTCTTTGGCACTGCGCTGCAAAAGAACGGTTGGGAGTTTTGGGCTGAAATTTGGAGGGAACACAGACGACATCTCACAGATATGCCTTTCAGTATATTGTGTTGAAAAAATATTACACGGCGGCAAAGTTACAGCACTTCAAATTTGACAGTTTTTCCCATAGGATAACATTATGGCGCCCGACGCATTACAGGAATCCTTTGGCACCCTGCTGCAAAATAACGGTTTGGTCTTTTTCCCTGAAATTTGGAGGTAAGACAGCCAACAGCCCACAGATGTGCCTCTCAGTGGTTTGGTGAAGAAATAGTACAGGGAGGCAAAGTTATGGCACTCCGAACTTCTCTTTTTTTTTCCCATAGGATAACATTACGGCATTCGCCGCACCTTTCAGGGCCCGTATCTCGGAAACGGTGCGAGATACGGACTTTTTGTCAGAAAATCTCTTAGCCCCCTAATGGGGACTAAGTAAAAAACTAGCCAGGACAGTCATAAATCATATGACTTTTAAATTTTTTTTCTACGTCATACGGTTCCTGAGATATAACCTATTTAGTATTCCAAGTCCTCATTTTCTGCTCCGATACCCATTATTATGCATACATTCTTTGTACTCACTGTATTTCTCTATGCAGGTTTTGGGGAAAACCAGACTGTGTGCTTACATTACTGTTACCGTTGCCCTTTCCGCTTGTGGTTCCATACCCGTTTCACTTACCATTGACGTCTACGTCACCATGTGCGTTATCCTTTGCGCTTTTATTTGTGCTTGCGTTTTTGTTATTTTTTGCCATTTGTGTCTACAGTACTGTTTCTCTTTCTGTTTCACTTTGCGTCACCATGTCCATTGACATTTCCATTTGCCGGCACCATGTTACTATGTGACAACACATTACGTGGCAGACCGTTCCCGTCTACACCACCGCGTGCATTACCCTTTCTGTTCTCATTAAGCGCTTGCATTACCATGTGCACCACTGTTAGCGCTTCTGTTTGCATTGCTGTTCCTGTTACTATTTCACAAGACATGGCGTGGCGGGGAGGCCCAGCGCTCCGCCACTGCATTATTCACTATTTCTCATTACAATTCTCAAAGAAGAAATTAGAGGCAAAAAACTCTGTTTAATGCATTAGTTAGGGTTGTTCCAGCGACAAAAGTGAGAAATTAGTGTTAGGGTTGAAAACCCCTTGACCCCTACCGGCACTGGGGTGCATTGTGGTCATCGGTCCTAACTTTCACCCCATTCTCCTATACTTCTGCTGCTTTACACATGTGATGGGGTGAGAGTTAGGGCTGATGACCCCAATGCACACACCCCAATGCCGGTTGGGGGTGGGCAGATTTGGTCCAAGGGGTTTTCAACCCTAACACTGAAATTCCTCACTTTTGTCGCTGTGGAACAACCCTAACTAATGCATTAAATGGAGTTTTTTGCCTCTAATATATATATATATATATATAGTCAAATGCGTATAAAGAATACATGGCTGACAGAACAAGTTCTTGTGAGATCCACCATGGCTGCATAATGAAGTTTGTGAAGAAAATGGAAGACGAGGATGGCCCCTGTGGTCCTTACCTAGTGTCAAATTATATGTTTATGAGGGTAACGTAGTCAGTTGCTGTGGAAAATATGGAATGTTAATACACCAAGAGCTATATTTTCTGCATCATATTGTCAATTCTGATGGTAAATTCTGTTTAAATTAGACCAAGACTAGATATAATTAAATATATTGTTACAAAACTAGGGCACTTAACATCACCTGCTGAAAGCCAGGAGATTAGCTGGGGATAAATAATGGTGTGCTAAAGACTCATATTTAGTCCATTGTGTGATCCCTAACATTGTACTGCTAGGTGCAAGATCTTAAGGAGCCATTAATCACACCTGGGCCAAGTTCCCAACAGGTACAAACATAATTTTTTATTTACCAAGAGGGAAAAAACTAGAAGAAATTAAAAACTCTACATATATGTCAACAAGTCACCAACAGTTACAAACATAAAAAGACAGCATCACTGTATTGGCTTCATTTACAAAGCTGTTTTTGTTTGTTTTTTTCTCCAAATCTTTGCCCTCACTTCCCATTTCATATAAGCCACCTGCAAAAAGAGTCAGGCTTTCAGGAGTAAAAGCCAGAACCGCAGGTTCGGGGCTCAGGGGGCACAATTCTGGTTGAAGAGTCTGGTGTAGGTCTGGGAACACAGTCATTACCAGGGTTCTGTACACAACACCTGAAAAGAACGGGGTGGGCTTTCTTCCACCACATTCTGGAACTGGGATCGGAGGAGGGTTTTTCAAGATTTGGGTAGAATGTCAGTGGGGAAATGGCAAGTTCCAAACCAAACTCCACGATACCCTCCAACACAACACAGAGACAGAGAGAGCATCCCTCTCGGGCTCCGAGGGCGAATCGCTGGCAGTACGGGCCGGGGAGGCAGGCCCACAATGAATGGAAGGCCAAGCCGGCAGGAATGAGGAAACTGGACCGCTGCCCGCCAGCAACAGGAACCTGCCAAAGCACTGCACAGACTGGGTGAGTCGTCCAAACAGTCCAGCTGCCAGACATCTGTGTGTTGGTGCGTTGAAACCAGAGGGCCAGTGATACTAAACTGTTCGTGTCTTAATGTCATTTGTAAAGTTTACAAACAACTCTGAATTAGTCCCCACCCTTTCCCAAGAACGCCACCAGAACCCCAGGATGGGAGTGCAGTAGTTTCTGAACTGCCCCATTCCACTTCACTCTCAGGTGAGCCCTTCAGAGGGCAACGGACTATGCCGAGTAGTTTTATTTAGCAAGGTGAACAAGTCACTCATTTTCAAATTAAATGTCAGAAATACTCAGCAATCACTCACCAAGCAGAAGTAATTTCAGCTCCCTGTGAGCTTGATTCTTGGCTCTTTTGAGCTGTCTCAATTTCTGCATTTATCCTTTTACATTCCTTCTCTTCTGGAGACAGGCAGCACCCCGCCATGGTATTTATGTGTGTTTTTTCCTTTGTGTAAGAGGTCTGTATTTGATGTAATCTGTTTGTTTGTTTCTAACAAAATTTGAACAGTGCCTCCCAGGAGGCGAGTATGCACTTTCCTACCAACTCTGGGATTTCCCTTCCGCCTGAAACTTGTGGCAGCAGCAGCTCACAACATGGGCAACCACGGGAGAACCACACCACCACTGTGTCTCTCTCTTCTCTCAGAGCAGGCGAAGGTCGCTGCCTGCCTGCTGCTGCTGACAGAGGAAAAACAGTTCCATGGATGGAAAACATGACGTCAGCCCTTTTCTACATGCAAAACATCTGCAGGACTCTGCCCATGCAGCAGTAAAAATGTTTTTGTCTGAAACCCCAGATGCTAATAAAGTTTGGCGAGTGAGATTCTGCCTATTTAAACTTTGTTTTCCCATGGTGCTTTGCTACATGTAGCTTGGATTTTAAATCCAATCAGCCAATGAGCACAGGACGTTGGGATTGTAACAAACACAGCTCTAGTTTTGAAATTGCTGCAGCCCGGAGGGTTAGTGCTGGCACAATACAGGTCAGTACAGGAGGCCCTACTGCAGGAACCCACCGCATGAGCAGCAGGTGACTGGGGATCGAAACCAGCAGAAGGGTTCTCCACGCAGATGGTGTCAGATTGGGAGCCTCTTCCTTTTGAGTCCTTCAAACGTGGGATAGGATATCAGAGCTTGACTGAGCTGAGACCATGCACACCAGGCTGCGAGACCTCCCTGTGCTACTTTGGATCATTTGTCCTCGGCTGAGCCAGGGGTGTGGGCTTTGCATCAAACCCAAACTACCGTGACATTACTGCAAGAGGAGGATACCATGGTCACCATGACAGGCAAGCTGTTGCCAAGTAAGCTGGAGGCTCTGGAGCTGCCACGCCAACCCCACCAAGTCCTCGGTCATGAAAGAGACCCTGACATGCTGGTGGACCCTGTACCAAAACACTACCTGCAGGGCCACTTCCTTGGCAAGGGGCCTTTGCCAAGTGTACTGAGATCACCAACATGGACATGAAGGAGGTGTTCACCGGCAATATCGTTCCCAAGTCTATCTGAAGCCGCACCAGAAGGAGAAGATGTCCATAGAGATTTTTATCCACAAGAGCTTCAGCCACTCTCATGTGGTCGGTTTCCACGTTATTTTCGAGGACAACGACTTCGTGTTTGTGGTGCTCGAACTGAGTCGCAGATGGGTAAACCTAACCTATTTTTTGTCTAACTCCTAAAATGTGCCCCAGATCTGTGTAACTGTTTTTTTTTTTCAGGTTTAACAATCTGCAGCCTACGTTCAATGCTGCTAAAATGCAGAATCCGCTTTCAAAGGGGAAAGGGCTTTTGAGCTGTTTTTTTTTTCTCAAATATTGCATCCTTTTCTGTTTGATGATCTAACGTGCCCCCATTTGTGTGTGTGTGTGTGTGTGTGGGGGGGTATTGTATGGCACATCCTGCATGGTTTGTCAGTTTCTTAAATGCTCAGAGCTTTAAACAGATCCCTTGAAACTGCCAAACACAGCTACAGTAGCCTAGGAGGGCGGGCTGCAGTGCCTCCTGCAGTCGGTTCTGCGCTGTAACCATTTGTAGTTCAGGCCATTAGGAAATGTCACAACGTTTGCAGGGGATTAAAGGAACAGGGGGGGCAGGCCAGTTACTGGCTAGTGCCAAACAATGTGTCAGGCAGGCAGTTACAATCCTACTGGCTAAGCTTTAATTATGAAGGCCTGAGGCATACCTCTCAACTGTCCCTTTTTTCCTTTCAGGGACTTCCAGATGTGACCGTTTAAACCTTGCCATACAATGATGCTACTCCAGATACTAATAAGCACTGTATGATTTGTGCTTAACATTTACCATATTTTTTTTTTTTTTTGACTGGGGATTGAAACCAGCAGAAGGGTTCTCCATGCAGACGGTGTCACATTGGGTGCTCCCTTCATTTTAAGTCCTTCAAACGTGGGATAGGATATTGGGGCTTGACCAAGCTGAGACCATGCACACCAGGCTGCCGAGACCTCCCTGCGCTACTGGGCTACTACCCCTCCACACATTAGAGTGCTGCACACCATGGCATGCCAGACGTATCAGTAGCAACACCCTTGCTGTTAAGGGAGGGGACAGAAATGGCAGGGATATAGAAATGCACAACAAAAGCCCATAAAAATGCCCACTGTGATATAGTGCAGTGCTGCAGTCCATAGGGACAACATGGGTGGATTGCTTCTTGGGGAGGGTCAGGTGGAGGCAAACAGTTCCACGGACAGAAAACATGATGTCAGCCCTTTCTACATAGCAAACGTCTGCAGGGCTCCACCCATGCAGCCGTAAAAAGGATCGAGCACCTGTCATTGGAGACATGATGACTAAGTGTACAGCTAGACAGAGCATTCATGCAGAACCACATTTACTGCCAACATAAAAGCGGATACTTTTAACAGGCTCAAGCTGCTTGATTGGAAATCGGAGTGCCTAGGGTTGCCTACTAGGCTGTCACTTTCTATCCAGCCAGTCTGTTACACAACACCACAAACTCTACACATTAATTCTGATTCTTGCAAAGAGACACTGTCCGCTACTTAGTCACCCCTGCCCCCAAGAGTTGCTGATACATCTTAGTTCTACAAAAGTAACTGAAGTTTATGGAAATTATGGCTTAACAGCAGCGGTGCTTGATTTCAGGCAGGGGTGGAGAGGGAGATTAATCTTTCTGTCTGAGCCAGGGCAGAGTTGGTCCTCTTTGTGCTGCAGCAGCCGCTGGCTGTGTCAACCCATTTCCGAATATTATCCTTACAGTGGAAACTGTGGGGGCTTCCCCATGCTAGCACCAGAAGAGGCAAGAAGGGACACAGCAGGACGGAAAAACAAAAGCAACAGAGATGTGAAGGGAATCCCTTCCGTGAGAGGAAATCTTACCATATTTGGGTATGTACGTCACATTCGATCAGCTGGGGCGATGACGACATGTGACCGGTCCATCCACAATGGGGGATCATTCTAGACTTTATCTTAGAAACCTAAGTAACAGAGAATGAATAGAGCTCAAATGTTACAGAATTACATCTTTCTGAAGAACAATAAGACATTGTGGTACTGGAGCCTCCAGTATCCACTTACTGTGATCTTTGTATCAGAATCTTTTGATGGGCACCCTGCCTTTTCTAGTTTGAGTGATTCCTCCCACACCTTGCTCCCATTCATAAAACGGTCCCTGCCCCTGGAGGTGATGAGTCACGCCCCATGGTGAAGCTTGGAGTAGAGAGACAAAGCTTGCGATCGTCCAAAATCAGGCTCATCCTTCAGCGAGCGAGGAGTCACTTCCCAACACCGAGGACATATTTAGAGGAATTACACTGGTGGCAGTGATGGGAACTACCCAGCAGCAGCAGCGCAGGCGATCTTCATACACCCTAATCCGGGCAATCTCAGTCAGCGGTGGAATGGGAACCCCAACTGGGGCAACCGGCCCGGCATCAGCCCAGCAGGTAAGGGACAGTGATTCCAGATAATAACACTAAAGATAATGTCGACACCTAAGAAATCAAGAAACTCAGAATATGTCAAGGAGTCTTGCTAGTTGAGACATAGTTAATACTTTTTCATTGTATTTCAGCTCAGATTAGAACTCATGACCTACTGATCTTCTGCTCCAGAGGTGACTATGCAAGTTACTGAGCCACTGGCATTGGTTACCCCACCCCAACTTTACTGAAGTGGGTCTCAAAACAAATTGCAAGTGCAAAGAAATATATTCCAAGGCTGACATGGACTAAAAGCTGCCGGAAGTTCCAGTGCTTCGTGATGGTCTGTCACTTCGTCAAGGGATGGGGTCCAACAAACAGCACTGTGTCTAAATACTCTACAATTACAAGAGTTACGTAGTAGTCATTAAAGAGCAGTTACCTTCAGTAAAAGTAGATCTTCAGGAGAATCTCTGCCATCGAGCCACATGATGGAACTGTAAGCCATCAGTGTCAGGGTCAAGACCACACAGAAGCTTTTCTAGCTGGGACCACCCACGTCGATGAGCATCGTCGCCATCTATATAACATGGTCAGCCTCATCATGCCTCAGTTCTCCGCCGGAGATCAGCTCGGAGGATCAGTGGACTGGCAGGTACCAAAACAAGCAGGATCCAAACCAGGCACACAGGAGAGGATAGGGAACTCTCAGTATTATAATGCCAGAATCAGGCATAAGAGGAGAACCAGTGTGCGACAGCAGGCAGAATAACTAAGAGTCACCTAGAAGGGAAGGAGAGTTGTGGCTCAATGGAGGAGATTGTATCGCAGATCTACTGTTACACTAAGTAACTATTTTATCTTCGAAGATATCTCCCTCCATTAAACCACATCATGGAACAATTTCCAAGTAGTACCAAATAACCGAGGGAAGGAAGGCTCTAAATACTCATAATAAGGAGGCCTTGCAGGACAGTAAGGACAAATCCGGCATGTGTACAAGAGACAATGTCCTTCCAGACTATAGTGTTTAATGAATGTGTGACGAGTACTCTCAGTGGCAACAGATGTACACACTGTGAAAACAGGCCATGGCAGTACTAGCGCCACGAGTGGAATGTGCACGGACAGGACCCTGAAGCAGCTTACTGTGCTGCTGGTAACAGAAATTAATGCAGCAGGCCAACCATTTGGAAAGGAAATGCTTAGAAACTGGGGATCCCACCATCTTAAGGGGTGAAGAAAGCCACAAATAGCGGAGAGGATTTCCTACAATTCTTAGTATGATCAAGGTACCAGTGCAATGTCCGATGGACTTCAAGCACATGCAGGCAACATTCCACACTATTTGTGGAGTCGAGAAGTAAACCAGAAAGTTCAACAGTCTGATTTAGTGTATGCTCAGAAAAAACATGCGGCAGAAAATGATGATTGTTGCACAAGACATCCCAACCCCTGTGGAAAACAAGATACAGAGGCTTCATAACCACAGCTTGCAAATCAGAGATACGTCTAGCAGACATCACAGCCATGAGAAACAATGTCTTCAAAGAGAGGAGATGCAGCTAGCAAGAAGCAGCAGGCTTCAAGGGAGGCACAGTAAGGGTCGCCAGAACCATATTAAAATAGGGTTACCTCCTTTTAAGAAGCCCAAATTGGGACATTTCTTACTGAAACATGATTCTTCATAGGACAGTACGTACTCTCGACCAATGCAACAGACTTGTTTTCTTTATATAATCAGAATTAAGTCTAAGTACTGTAGTTTCTTCTGTTGTTTCTTATTATTTTAAGGTATTTTAGTTAAGGTATTATAGTTTTCTGCAACATTTAGTGGAAAGTTAGAAAATATTTTTTCTACTATAAAGTCAGGACATGTAGCATTTTTCAAGTTTTTTTGCAGGACACAACTGCCTAAATCAGTACTGTCCTACGAAAAGCAGGACAGGTGGTAACCCTATATTAAAATCCCACACCAGAACTGGATTTCAGACCGGGGTGCAGCAGGAACCTGCAGGAAGCCGCAAGCTAAGCCACTGTTTTGCCATTGATGAGGGCATGAAAATCCGACACTGTAGCCAAGTGAACTTTTATCGAGGAATACTCAAGGATGGCGCCTGTAAGGAACAGGAGACAACTATATGATTTGGGTCCAGCTGAGTGAGAGTACAAAAAAAATCATAAAATGCTTCCATTTTTGCGAGTAGGAATATTGAGTGGTTTATGAGCTGCTTGAAGAACAGATGCAACTGCTGGGGACACACCAAAGTAGAAGAGTCCTGTGTTCTCAGAAGCCAGGTAGCAAGATGCAGAGATCAAAGATACGAATATACCACAGAGTCCTGCTCCTCTGACAGAAGTCCTGCTCACAGAAGGAGTGGGACAGAAGGGTCCACTGCCATCCGCTGCAGTAGAAGGAACCAAATTTGTGTGGGACAGTACAAAGCCACCAGAATCAGGGTGGCTGATTTAGCCTGCAATCTAACTAGAATGCTCTGTATTAGAGGGAAAGGAGGAAATGCATACATGAACCTCCCTTTCCAAGACAGGTACAATGCATCTCGCCAAAAAACTCCAGGCCTTGGAGTGAGCAGAAAAGCAGCAACTTTGCACTGTATGGAGATGCAAAAAGGTAACGGCCTGTGTGACCCCACTTTACGAAGAGGTCACCCATGACAGAGTCCAGTAACTCCCATTCGTGGCAGAGTACCTCAGTACCACTGACTCGGAGTCTGGAAGGGGCCCTGATGAGCATCCTACCTGAACTGGAGGTGCCTGTCATCATCCCTAGAAGAGGAGAAGGATGGAGAAAGGGGGACCCTGCCTCCAGGTTGTAGTGGTCCAACCACCAGAGCAGGAAGTGGCAAAGTGAAGGAGTCCTGTATGAGATACTCCTGTTCGTCTGAATGCTGAGCCCACTGGACACGGAGGAACCATTGGGGAATCCTCATATTCAGATGCACCAGTGGGGCAGTGAGTATAGCAGCAGCCATGACACTGAACAAACATAGGCGACATCTGCCTGAGACACAGTCACTGGAAGAGACAAGCTGAGCCAGGATAACAAATGCCATAGCATGGTCCAAGGGAAGAAATGCCTGACCCACCCCATGTCCAGAACTGCTCATATGTATTACAGACACACTGGCATGGAGTCAGCACTGATTTTGACTTATTCACCATACCACCCATCTGCTCAAAGAGCTGTCTGGTATAAAATAGCATGTAAAATGACAGCCTTCTGTGATGGAGCCTTCAGAAGCCAATTGCAGAGATACAGGAAAACAGAAAGGCCCTCCCTTCTGAGGGCAGCTGCAACTGCTGCAAAGCATTTGGTAAAGACACACGGTGTAGAGGATAAGCCAATGGGCAACACACAAAACTGATAGTGAGAGCCCTGGATCATAATACTTTCTGTGGGACTTGTGGATCTTGATATGGAGGTAAGCATCCTTCAAATCCAGTGTACACAGCCAGTCCCCTTGCAATACAGTGGTGGGGGGGGCAGGGACTGTAGAGAGACCATGTGGACGGACCCTTTTGTATTCTATGAATGGGTCGAGGCCCCAAAGGTCCAGGACAGGACATAAATCTCCCATCCACTTTGATACCAGGAAGCACCAGAATAGCAGTCCTGATTCATTTCTGCAATCAGGATGGGCTCTATTGCCCTCCTGTGGAGGAGGGACTGAACCTCCTTCCATAGGAGGGTGAGATGTTCCACAGGGTAATAGTCTGGTATGGAAGGATGTACGGGAGAGACAGAGAGGAGTTCCAGGGCGTGTCCTAGGTGAACCACCTCCAGAACCCAAGCATCTGTCATGCTCTCCCCTCCACTCTGGGAGGAAGAGGAAAATACGGCCTCCCAGAAGTATCCCCTGATCTGCAGGGGCTGGCAGAGGCAGAAGGCTCAGGAGGTGGCTGGTGTGCCACCAACACCCACATCTTTGGTGACCCTGGAATGGGAACCAGAAGGAAAGGGGCTTGAGGGGAGGCCTGGGGTCACTGTGAGCTATGGCTGTGCCCTCTGGAATAGCCTCTACCAGGGTGGGCATAGGGCCTACAGAAGGGGTGCATCTGCCCCAACCCTGAAGCTTTGGATTGAGGGCATGAAGGGATCTTAAGTTAATTTTCAATATCTGCAGGCCCCTCTGTATGGAGCATTAAGAACCGATTGCTGGACATCCATAGCAAAGCTAGCCACATGTAAGTATGACTGGTGGTGGAGGCAAATGCTAGAAACATCTGCTTGAGCCACAGCATCAGAGGCATCATAAGCTAACCTTAAGAGGTGTTTACAAGCCTCTAGACCATGGGCAACAGTCTGCTGGACTTCAGTTTTTCTGGTCCATCAGGCATTTTGTTGACCATGGTAGCCATAGAATTCTACATGCTATTCTGATATTTAATCACACAGGCCTGGTAACTGCCAATCCTGAGGTCAAGGGACACAGAGGCATATGTCCCTCTTATCCATGACATCCAACTTCCTCAATGCTTTATCCGAAAGAAGAGAACTCATGTTTTGGAGCTTTAGAATAGTCATGGACAGCCACAATAATCACAGAATCCATTTCAGGTTGTGTAGAATAAGGAAGGATTAACCCACGACAGCCTGGGGTGGGTGGGTGGGGGTTGTAAGTCAGAGGCCGCAGGCTGAGCTGACTTCAACCACCCAGGCTTGGACTGATGCTCAGTAAACCCATACCTCCTCGAGTGGGTTAATCCTCTTATAACATGGGTTATGTTATGTTAGAGGTTTACCTGAAGAAGTACTAAATACTAATATAATACTAAAATAAATCTCTGTGAACATGCAATTATAACTAAATAGTCCTTCTGCCTATGTATTGAGAATGCTGTAGTTGTAGTTCTCCACTAGGTGGATTTTGTATAATGAGGATGTAACTGCTGGTTAGGCATGTGGTGACATTTCGCTGTTCTTGGGTGAAATTTCACCATTCTCGGGTGAAATTCTGCCGCTCTCTGGTGAAATTCTGCTGTTTTGTAGGCGAAATTTGCCAGAGCTCTACACGTTTGTATGGTGGAGTGATTTGAGTAGGTCAATTTACATTGCTGTCAATCAGGATATTGTGGTCCAGCAAGGCAACATTGGGTATACTGGGGATTAATCAATGGTCAGGTGATGTGTTCTGATCAAGTAAATGATTGTATTTTATGTAGCCATGTTACCTGTATAATAAGGTTTATCTGAGAGTGCAGGAAATTGTTTATCAACCTTACATGGCCCAGCAGGCAGAGTACTGGGCCTGTGCCAAGCAACCATAGTGGCATCATTCAAAGCTGAATGGATAATAAATGTAGGTAGTGTAGAAATTAAAAGAATTCAGAGGGTCTTCTTTGTGGAATCTTTCTTCTCAGCAGTAAAGCCCAGCTTGGACTGGATCTGCTGCAGGAAAGCCTGAAAAGAGGCATCCTCAGGAAGGGCTCAAGGCATGTAATGCACACTGTCTTCACTAAAGGAGGATGAAGTGGAGCCGCAGCCCACCACATCAAGGAGGGGCATCATACCTTCCTCCTCCATTAAGTCTGGATAATATTCCGCCTCCTCCTCCATTAAGTCTGGATAATATTCCGCTTCCTCCTCCTCCTCAACAGAAATAGACAACAGGCCCATGACAGGAGGAGGGCACACTGAAGGAACCGTCCAGGTGTCATTGAATGAAGTTCCTGGCTAGGCACCGTGACAAGTGTAGGGAATGCTGGCGGGCATGGATGGGCTTAATGCTGATAGAGAAGTCTTGGGCAGAAGCCTTTGTAATAGTTTAGACATAGTCTGAAACAGCATCTGTGCATCGATAAGCCCTGATGGGGTTGTCGACAACCGATTCATTGACAGGACAGTACCAAACAGCTGAACTGGCCATGCCTGGCGGGGGATTACAGCTAGTGCTGGACCCCAACCTTGGTGTCTGAGAGGCAGTCGGAGGGCAGCAGAACAAGAGGACTTAGCCTGGAATCTGTCTTTTTTCAGCTGACTTACCTCTTTTAAGAGGAGAGCAAGACCTGGCATGACAGCCATCCTTTTCACGATACCACTGCATTTCTTTATCAACATGGTGACAGGCACCATGGAACCCTAGCAATATGAAAGACAGGGTAAAAGTCAGAGATTAACTAGGATCTGCAGTATTGCAGTAGGTAGAGAAAATGGGCAGACTAGGTGGGCCAAGTGGTCCTTATCTGCTGCCAGTTTCTATGTTTCTATGGTGGTGTTTTTCCACCAACTTAGCAGCTTTTTCCATCTTGTCTTTTTTCAATGAGTCTGAGGTGGCACTGTCAACTGCAGGGAGCGGTGGTTGATGGTGACCTGTGAGGAAGAGTGGGTGATAACGACGACACGGTCTATGACACTTGGCTGTTTGTCCTCCATTGCCTTAAGTTTCAAATAAACTTCTAAGGCCTTTTTTATGATATCCCCATGTAACCTGGTTAAAATTATGGCAAATGCTGCAGGCCTATGTATCATGAAAGATACCTAGGCAGCAAATGACCACTCCATGAGCGTTGTTCTTACAAATCTCTACCTCTATGACAGTAACAGAACAGCGGTTTCTTTTCTTTCATCCGTGGCATAAACAATAATGAAAATTAAAATAAAAAAGAAGTAGAAGCATTAGCAATACTTGCAGAGTTCAATGGCATTCTTCAGCAGTGGTGGACCAATAAGCAGTTGACGATGGAAGAAAGGATTAAAGCTTGATGAGGCCGCTCATGTCATATAGGTGGTGCTGATACACATTGACTCGGCTGGCCCCAGGTAGCCGAAGTTTTTGAGTGGCTCGGACACTGAGAGCTTACAATTCCATGATGTAGCGCGAAAAAAGGAGATATCCTCAAAGATGACCACTCTTTCATAGACATCACAGAACTAACGAAAAAGAATAGGAAAACTTTTCAAATTAGTAAAGTTCACGCTAAGTTTCAGGTTATATTCCAGAGATGCAAAAACTTATTTATATGTGAATTGGGAGAGAAAAGGTGGGTGGAAAAGTGCTAAAGGCTTGGGGTAATGCTTCAAATGCCTTACTTGAACAACCATTCATAAACCTTACGTAGCATGGCTGGACAGAATTCCTATATGAAGTGTTACTTACTTGGTACCAGGTAATAGCTGTGTACAGACACCATCTTTTGTCCAAACGCAATAAGGGTCTCGGGATGCTATACAAGTCCTTTGAAAAAATAAAGTTACGTGAATAAGTGGACTCATTTATTTTCACACAGAAGCTTTCCGAAGTTCCTTAGAATGCAAGTGCTTACTTTTTGCATTTGCCATGGCGTTCACATCGTGCGAGCGGAACCCTTATAACACAGGAGGAGAATGCAACATAGAGAGAGCTGCTTTGCTTGTCTAGCTGCATACCCATAATTCGTCTGTCCTCCACACCATCGTAACTGCACCTGTTTCAGAGAATGGGGGCATTTTTACTTACAATAAGATTTGAAAACTAGTTATCATAACGCTGCAGTATGATCTCGACTCCCAGTGCATCTTTCCTGGACTTGGAAACACCCCCAGCACAGTGTAGCCACTCACGATGCAATGGGAGGAGAGGAAGCTACTGCATCACAAGTGGCAGCACTGTTTGGCAGTGTTCCTCCATTTCAGGAAGTATGCAGTAATACAAGGTCCCAGATTTGAAACAAATCAAGGTTGTGTACAACTGTACCAGTAGCATGCATTTCAGTTCTATTTAGACAGACGTCAGATGAAACAACCAGCAACATAAATGAATTGTAGAGAATGTGATCAACCATAAAATGTGCGTTTTTAATAAGAAATACTAAGATGAAAAAAGGTTGCTAGTGTCCCCTTCAGCATTACTTTGTAGTCTATTCTGATTGAACTTCCAAGTCCAAGCTGCACTGTGCAATAACGGCCAACATCAAAGAGCTTTCTATACTTTCAAAATGTTGGGAGTTGAATGAAAAAGCTTTCAGCAGAACCAAAAAAAGAGCTAAACATCTGCTTCACGAGGAAAGAATATTTAATATGTCATTAGCTTTTACTGGTAAAAACTAAACACAAACAAAAAGAAACACAAAGAGATGTTTTCTAAGCACCCCTTCATCCTAGGGCTGCTTAACTGCACTGGGACATGATGGAGCATCTGAATGCCGACGTTCTAAGCTGTTTGGATAAATTTTAATACTGAAATAATGAGATACACACTTCTCGGGGTTGTAAACGTTCATCTCCTCCAGGAAAAGGCTGTCATTTAGGAAACCGCCAGTGGCTCGGGCCAAGAATTTCAAAATGATCCCTTTCTCCGATCCAAGGAAAGCCACGGTGTGATTCTGATAGGGACCAGCAGTGGTATCCACAGCAATTTTGGTCAAGCGGTATCTAGAAGGACAACAAAGCATTTCTTTTGGTTTAGCTTCTACCTTGTAATTTTAGTTGGCTAGTTCCACTGCAGATCCTTTTTTTAACAGTCATTAAACTTTTTAGCTTAGTTTTTTTTATTAGAAAAAAACAAAAAAGAACGGGAAGTAATTTTCTGTACAGTGGGGCCTCTTCATACACAGAGCATTTAAAAGCTCTTTAAATGTCATGACTGTCCTGGCAGAAGCAAGACTGCTCTCCTCCCTTGAGACAGACGTGTGTCAGCATTAAACTTTTGACCCTTCTTCCTGATTATTTTTGCTGGTTGTTCAGGGAGAAGTTAACCATCCCATGACAGTTTGAGAGGAAATGTTGGGGATCACCCCAGCATCCCTGTCAATATGCCCATTCTACTTTACGAACACACGAAGAATGCCAGCAGATACAGACCTGATGGTCTGGCTAGTCTGCTTGAGTGTGCAGCTAACAGTCTGTTACACTGCAGCTGCTCCCCCTCTCCTACCCACATATCTAATTTCATGCCTGTACTAGCTGTCACCCCTCTCCCAGAGCCTCATTGGCTACCTTCCCCAACTTTGTCCCATCCCTTCTTAAAACTGCCCACCATCTTCAAGAATACCACCTCCTCAGGCAGTGTGTTCTACCGTCACCACTCTCTCTGTGATATGGTGCTTTCTCATTTTCCTTCTGAATCTACCACCCTCTAACTTTAGATTGTGTCCTTCCCGCTCCTTAATCTTAAAATTTCCTCTGTACAATCTTTACTTATGCCTTTCATATATTTCAAGGTTTCTATTATGTCCCTCCTATCCCTCTGTTCCTCCAGGGAGTACATGCTGAACTCCCTCAGTCTCTCCTCATAGGGTTTGTCCTCCATACTGAGGATCATCCTGGTTGTTCTGCGTTGGACCCCCTCCAGCTATTTAACATCTTTTTTTAAGTAGGGGAACCAGAACTACACACAGTTCTCCAGGTGCGGTCTCACTAATGACCTCCCCTCTCCTAGACGTTATTCCTCTGGCAATACACTCCAGCATCTTATTAGCCTTAGCTGCTTCTTTTCTGCACTACGCTGAATGGTTCATTTGCCATGCTATTATCACCCCAAGCTCTTTTTCCTCCCCTGTAGGGGATAACTGTACCCCCAAGTCGGTAATGATTCCTTGCGTTTTTTGCTTCCAAGTGCATGACTTTGCACTGAACGCCAGCTGCCATGTTTCTGACCAGTGCTCAAGTCTAGCCAGATCATCTTGTAGCCCGTCACCCCTCTGTGTCGTCCACCACTGCATCTTGTGACACTCAGACAGCTGGTTCTGATTAATCTATGATTTTTGTATATAAAAATGTGTTATTGAATGTCTCTCATGAGAGATGCTGAAACAGCCTGTGGGATGACCCCCCCCCCCCAGGTTTTAGATACAAGATGTTACCTGGAAGGCCAAGAGATAATTACAGGCTAGAGGAGGCCTAAATTAAGCATCTCCTGTTTATCTAACTTTATTGTAGCTTGCCAGCTGACAGGATAGAATATATCCATTTTATGATGTTTAGAGGAGGAAAATCAGGTTATGTCACATCGGTGCAAAGTCATAAATGTTCCTCTGATGTCTGTAAAAGCAGGATGTTGCTCATGGATGAAAGAAGGACTTAGAAATTAACCTTATTTAATTTACCTTCTGAGTGATGACATCCTGGTTGTATAATTTTTATATTCCAACAGGGAGGAGCTAGGTGACCTCATGCAAAGAGGTTGGCAAAGCCAGTTTTTAAACAGTATTCTGTTTTCCACTAAGACACATATGTTGGGACTCTGAAAAAGAAACATCTACAGCACTGTGAGATAAGAATACCTTAAAACAGACAAGTCTAAGTGTATTAGTGATAGGAATCTGCACTTTTTAAAACCGTATTCTTTTAAGTGATTTGTATGTTTTGTGATATATGGTTCTGTATTTACATTTTACATTTTTTTATCTATTTTGAAGTAAACCTCTACTTTAGAGATTACTTGGTGTGCCTTTGAATTTTTTTTTTCCTTGACAAGTGAAGCATACATAGTTAAAGTTGACTCTGCACAAAGCTTACTGGTTTTACCAAACTGGGAAAAGGTAAGAATTTATTCTGGGGGCTTTAATAGAGTTTTAAGGGTTCATTTTGTACACCTGGTTAGGTGCCTGTAGGCGAAAGATATCTGGCCCCCCGAAGAGCAGAATTATCTGAGCCTGTACATTGGGTATGCTAGCAAGAGGCTCGCAGTTTTAATCCCTCCAAGACTTGAGACCAAAGGTTGATTCAAACTCACAAAACAGACAGGAGGGTTACCCTGTTTCTGTTTCCTGTTCACAAGACTGCACTCGGAGGTTGGCACTGTGGGAGCAGAGGGCCTGACCT
Source organism: Neoceratodus forsteri (assembly GCA_016271365.2). Lineage (NCBI taxonomy): Eukaryota > Metazoa > Chordata > Ceratodontiformes > Ceratodontidae > Neoceratodus > Neoceratodus forsteri. Next base: position 15,060,633 of record CM057454.1, read on the forward strand.
GCTGACTGGGTTTGTGACACACCTAACTTTGTGTCATCCGCAAAAAGGCTGATTTTATTCTTAAATCCCATGTGAGATGTTGGCAATGAAAATGCCAAACAAACAACTTTGATGACATGTAAACCCATGTGATGTTCCCTCATTTTATGTTACTACTTTATCAATGAAAGTTGCTACATCAACCTAAATGCTGTTTTTATCAGTCGTAGGGTACAGTGAACATGCTGTCTGTTCCCTTCTTTGAGGCCCACTTTCAAATGTGCTATTACAGAACGCAGTGACTATAATCTGTTCTACAGCAAATCACAAGATTTCCTTAATTCTTGTGCGGGCTCTATCATTCATTATTACGAACTGTATCAGACTAAACACAAATGTAGTGAAGAAATAATGAAAGGATAGAAACATAGAATTTGACGGCAGATAAGGACTGCTTGGCCCACCCAGTTTGCCCATTTCCCTACCTGATGGATAAGCTGCAGATTCTAGTTAATCAACAACTTACTTCGTCCAACCCCCCACTAGAACTGCCTTATGTCTGTCCCATGCATTCTTGAATTCTCCCACTGTTCCTGACTCCACAACCTCCTCAGGAAGGCTGTTCCATGCATCCACAACCCTCTCTGTGAAAAAAATACTTTCTAACATTACCTCTGAGCCGTCCCCCCTCTATCTTCAAATTGTGCCTCCTTGTTCTTGCACATCTTTTTCTGAAAGATACTACCCTCTTGTACTTTGTTAATTCCCTGGAGATACTTGAAAGTTTCTATCATGCCACCCCCCTCCCTCCTTTCCTCAAGGGTATACATATTAAGCTTCTTTAGCCTCTCCTTGTATGTCTTCTGGTGCAGACCCTGCACCATTTTGGTTGCCCTCCTCTGAACAGCCTCCACTCTATGTCTTTGCAGAGATGGGGTCTCCAGAACTGTACGCAGTACTCTAGATGGGGTCTAACCAACTGTCTGTACAGAGGGATAACAACTTCCTGCTTTCTACTGTTGATGCCTCTCCCTATGCATCCCAGTATCCCCCCAGCCCTCACGTGGGATCGAAACATTGTGCCATTAAGAAACTCTACATTACAGCTCTGCTCCCAGTGAGGCAGGGTGCAGGTCACCCAACATTTATATGCCCCCTGCCGGCTGACTCAGAAGTTGTATTAGCACTGACTGTAAAAGAAGCCACTTATCCTCCTCCTTCCTGGCTTGAGAAAGAGTGCAGCAGTGACAGTGCCAGTGTAAGAATGGGGGACATGGGAACAAAAGTATTTGAATAAATAGTTCAACAAATAGGCCTTCAGTGACCACTGTCTAACCTACCGTGTCAGGAAAATGCGTCCCTCTCAATCTGCCAAGAAAGTGCGTCCCCCTCAATCCGCCCCCAAATACCTTTGGTATAGGCCTCTCACTTGACACTGATGCCCTCCTAAATAACCTTGCTACCTCTGATTGGTCCCTTGTCCTCTCAGTCGCAGACACTGATACAGTCCTCTCACTCTTCACTGCCATTTTTAACAATACCTGGAACACTCATGCCCCCTCTTAAAAAGTCCAGGTTTAAACACTCCCACCACCCCTGGATTACATCTGACCGTATCGATTTCTGCAAGTACCGGGACCCTGCTTGGGCATGTTACAAGTCCTCCCAATCCCTGTCTGACCTCCTATACTATAGGTCAAATAGGAACTCCTGTACAAAGGCTGTCCGCACTGAAAGGCCCTCTACTTCAAGTCTAACCTCCATTCCAACCTAAACTCCCCTTCAAAATTCTGGAAGGTTATCCATTTCCTATTTGATCCCCTAGCCCAGATCCCTCCTAGTCCTCCTGGTGGATGGCTCACTGGTCTCCGATCCCCACCACTGCTGCTCATTTTAACAAATTCTTCACAACCTATGCACTACCCTGTCATCCATCTCCTGATCACACTGTCTGTCCCACATCCCACTCATCAGAAGGCTTCCACTTCCCTGTAATTTCCCCCAGGAAGTCTTCCTCACACTTATGTCACTTAACCCTTGCAAGTCTAGCCCTGATGGTTTGGACCCTAAACGCATACAATTCTCTGCACTGCCTTCCCAATCTCTCATCCTCTGAACTTCTCCTTCTCCTTCAGTGCTGTCCCTCAGGCCTCAAAAGTTACTAAGGTTCTGTCTCTGCGCAAAGAGGGTGACCCCTTCTCCCCAGGCAACTTCAGACCAATTTCACTCCTCCCCTCTCTTGCAAAGGTTCAAGAGACACTGTGTACTCTAGGCTTGCCAACTTCTTTGACTCCTCAAATTTTCTCTCACCTTTCCAGTCTGGTTTTAGGAAGAATCACTCTACTGTCTCATCCCTGCTGCATGTAGCTGATTCTGTCCTCACTGGGTTGTATTAGGGACACATCACCATGGCCATATTAATCAATCTAGTCAAAGCCTTTGGCTCTGTGTCCCCGCCGCTCCTCCTAGACAAGCTGAACTCTGTTGGCCTTTCAACACCCGCTGTGAACTGGTTCCATTCATACCTTACTGTTCATTACCAGTCAGTTCATGTGGGTAATGTCCTGTCCCCCCATCCTTGCAGGGGTCCCAGAGGGCTCCATCCTGGGTCTGATCCTATTATCAGTTTTCCTAAATGACCTCCCATCTGCCTGTGACTCTTCACATATCCACACGTCTGCAGATGACATAGTTGTCTGCACTTCTGGCCCTTCAATCTCAGCAGTGGAGGTCCTGCTCCAGCATGACTTTCAGAGTGTGCTGTGCTGGTTCCACACTAACCAGCTCAGGGTCAACACCAAGAAAACACTGTTCATGATCGTCGATATCAGCCAGAAACTAGAAAGGCTCTCACCTTTTCCTGTCTGCACCATGGATGGCATCCACCTGTAGGTTGTCCCTGCATTCAAGTACCTTGGTGTGTGACTAGACAGCAAGCTTCTCTGCCCACATTGATGCCATCCAAGCAAAACTTCGCCCCAGACTTGGCACTTGTACCATAACAAGGACTGCCTCTCCCTCCAGGACTCCTGGGAGCCAGTTGCCAAAATGGACCTCTCAGGCTTCGACTGTGCAGATATAGTCTATGGCACCGCTCTGTTCTCTTCCCTTGCCAGACTGGACACCCTTCTGCAGTGCCTTCTGTCACTTTGCTACTATCTCTCCACTCCATACTCACTATTGCTCCCACTAGTCATCCTTTCCATTGCCCCACTACCTTTACATCGCCAATCCCACTCTACCACCTTCACTGCCAAATACTGGTTTGGTTCCCTTCCCTCCTACATTTCCTCACTCCTCTCCCCTATACTCTCATCTTCTTACTCTCTGCACTCCAGGGTTCCTGCACTTTCCATTCCCCACCCTCATCCTCTCCCCGCACTCTCCTCTTCCTACTCTCTGCACCAGAGATTCCGTGCTTTCTCCATTTCCCACCCTCCTCCTCTCCCCACAGTCTCCTCTTCTTACTCTCTGCACCCAGGGATCTCGTGACCTTCTCCATTCCCCACCCTCACCCTCTCCTGCACCTCCTCTTCCTACTCTCTGCACCCGGGATTCCGTGCCTTTCTCCATTCCCCACTCACTCTCTCCCCCACCTCCTCTTCCTACTCTCTGCACTCCAGGGATTCCTGTACTTTCTCCATTCCCACCCTCACTCCTCTCCCTGCATTCTCCTCTTCTACTTCCCCTCACTCCACGCTTCCTCACTCTCCTCTTCCTCTCTCTGCCCAGGTTCCCGTACCTTCTCATTCCCCGCCTCTCCTCTTCCTACTCTCTGCACTCGGGATTCCAGTCTTTCTCCATTTCCCACCCTCACTCCTCTCCCCTGCACTTTCCTCTTCCTACTCTCTGCACTCCGGGATTCCCGTACCTTCTCCATTCCCCACCCTCACTCCTCTCCCCTGCACTCTCCTCTTCCTACTCTCTGCACCATGGGGATTCCCGTACCTTCTCCATTCCCCACCCTCACTCTTCTCCCTGCACTCTCCTCTTCCTCTCTCTGCACTCTGGGGATTCCCGTACCTTCTCCATTCCCCACCCTCACTCCTCTCCCCTGCACTCTCCTCTTCCTACTCTCTGCACCCTGGGGATTCCCGTACCTTCTCCATTCCCCACTCTTACTCCTCTTCCCCACACTCTCCTCTTCCTACTCTCTGCACTCCAGGGATTCCTGTACATTCTCCATTTCCCACCCTCACTCCTCTCCCCCGCACTCTCCTCTTCCTACTCTCTGCACTCCAGGGATTCCCGTACCTTCTCCATTCCCCACCCTCACTCCTCTCCCCTGCACTCTCCTCTTCCTACTCTCTGCATCCCGGGGATTCCCGTACTTTCTCCATTTCCACCCTCACCCTCTCCCCACAGTCTCCTCTTCCTACTCTCTGCACCCAGGATTCCACTTCTCCATTCCCACCCTCACTCCTCTCCTGCACTCTCCTCTTCCTACTCTCTGCACCCGGGATTCCCGTACCTTCTCCATTCCCCACTCTCACTCCTCTCCCCACACTCTCCTCTTCCTACTCTCTGCACTCCAGGGATTCCCGTACCTTCTCCATTCCCTCGCACTCTCCTCTTCCTACTCTCTGCACTCCGGGGATTCCTGTACTTTCTCCATTCCCCACTCTCACTCCTCTCCCCACACTCTCCTCTTCCTACTCTCTGCACTCCAGGGATTCCCGTACCTTCTCCATTCCCCCGCACTCTCCTCTTCCTACTCTCTGCACTCTGGGGATTCCGGTTCTTTCTCCATTTCCCACCTCACTCCTCTCCCCCACACTTTCCTCTTCCTACTCTCTGCACTCCGGGGATTCCCGTACTTTCACCATTTCCCACCCTCACTCCTCTCCCCTGCATTCTCCTCTTCTTACTCTCTGCACTCCAGGGATTCCCGTACCTTCTCCATTCCCCACCCTCACTCCTCTCCCCTGCACTCTCCTCTTCCTACTCTCTGCACCCTGGGATTCCTGCACTTCTCCATTCCCCACCCTCACTCCTCTCCCTGCACTCCTCTTCCTACTCTCTGCACCCTGGGAGTTCCGTGCCTTCTCCATTCCCCACTCTTACTCCTCTTCCCCACACTCTCCTCTCCTCTTCCTACTCTCTGCACTCCAGGGTTCCTGTACCTTCTCCATTCCCCACCCTCACTCCTCTCCCCCTCTCCTCTTCCCACTCTCTGCACTCCAGGATTCCTGCACTTTCCATTCCCCACCCTCACTCCTCTCCCTGCACTCTCCTCTTCCTACTCTCTGCACCCTGGGATTCCTGTACCTTCTCCATTCCCCACTCTTACTCCTCTTCCCCACCTCCTCTTCCTACTCTCTGCACTCCAGGATCCTGCACATCTCCATTTCCACCCTCACTCCTCTCCCGCACTCTCCTCTTCCTACTCTCTGCACTCCAGGGATTCCCAGCTTCTCCATTCCCCACCCTCACCCTCTCCCTGCACTCTCCTCTTCCTACTCTCTGCATCCTGGGATTCCGTGCCTTTCTCCATTTCCCACCCTCACTCCTCCCCCACAGTCTCCTCTTCTACTCTCTGCATCCAGGGATTCCCACCTTTCCATTCCCCACCCTCACCCTCTCCCTGCACTCTCCTCTTCCTACTCTCTGCACCCCGGGGATTCCCGTACCTTCTCCATTCCCCACTCTCACTCCTCTCCCCCACACTCTCCTCTTCCTACTCTCTGCACTCCAGGGATTCCCGTACCTTCTCCATTCCCTCGCACTCTCCTCTTCCTACTCTCTGCACTCCGGGGATTCCTGTACTTTCTCCATTCCCCACTCTCACTCCTCTCCCCACACTCTCCTCTTCCTACTCTCTGCACTCCAGGGATTCCCGTACCTTCTCCATTCCCCCGCACTCTCCTCTTCCTACTCTCTGCACTCTGGGGATTCCGGTTCTTTCTCCATTTCCCACCCTCACTCCTCTCCCCTGCATTCTCCTCTTCTTACTCTCTGCACTCCAGGGATTCCCGTACCTTCTCCATTCCCCACCCTCACTCCTCTCCCCTGCACTCTCCTCTTCCTACTCTCTGCACCCTGGGGATTCCCGTACCTTCTCCATTCCCCACCCTCACTCCTCTCCCCTGCACTCTCCTCTTCCTACTCTCTGCACCCTGGGGATTCCCGTACCTTCTCCATTCCCCACTCTTACTCCTCTTCCCCACACTCTCCTCTCCTCTTCCTACTCTCTGCACTCCAGGGATTCCTGTACCTTCTCCATTCCCCACCCTCACTCCTCTCCCCGCACTCTCCTCTTCCTACTCTCTGCACCCAGGGATTCCCGTACCTTCTCCATTCCCCACCCTCACCCCTCTCCCTGCACTCTCCTCTCCTACTCTCTGCACCCTGGGAATTCCCGTACCTTCTCCATTCCCCACTGTTACTCCTCTTCCCCACACTCTCCTCTCCTCTTCCTACTCTCTGCACTCCAGGGATTCCCGTACCTTCTCCATTCCCCACCCTCACTCCTCTCCCCTGCACTCTCCTCTTCCTACTCTCTGCACCCCGGGGATTCCCGTACCTTCTCCATTTCCCACCCTCACTCCTCTTCCCCACGCTCTCCTCTTCCTACTCTCTGCACTCCAGGGATTCCCGTACTTTCTCCATTTCCCACCCTCACTCCTCTCCCCGCACTCTCCTCTTCTTACTCTCTGCACTCCAAGGATTCCCGTACCTTCTCCATTCCCCACTTTCACTCCTCTTCTTACTCTCTGCACTCCGGGGATGCCCGTACCTTCTCCATTCCCCACCCTTATGTGCCAGGCAGGCTGCTTTTTTCTTATCATCTCCCCTCCCTCTGGAACCTGCTCCCCTCTCCCCCTCACTTCATACCTTTAGATGCCTGCAGAGGCATTTTTCTGCTCCCCCTGTACCTGTCACTCCCCCCTTGACCCTTCTGACCTTTTTCTCACAGTCCCTCCTGTCCTCCCACTGCCTGCCTATGACTCCCTAAATCAGGGCTAACTGTGCTCCTGTCCCTCAGTCTGTTCTATCAGCGTGGTGCATAATTTATGCGCTCTAGCATGCACTGCTCATTTCATCTGTGTGAGAATCCAAGCACTGTTCATTTTATTCAATGTTAGATTCCCTGCTGTTGTTAATTCATGTGGTACAGCTCACTTAATCATCTTGTTTGGACTATGTATTTTGTCTTTTCTGTAATGATCTTTATGTCTGTACTCCTGTTGCCCCTCCCCCGGGTCACACCTGGAAATGAGCCTTAACTCAGTGTGCCTTTTACCAGTTTTTAAATAAATTAAACAAATCATCAGCCATGCAGTACAGTAACAGTCCAATGCACAGTGTTCGACAAGTGCTGCAAACACAGTGCCAGGCCATTTTGTGCTGAGCAGTCTACCCCCAAACAAATGCAAAAATGTACTGCAAGGTGGCAGAGTGCAAACTACAGCAGCTCTGGGCCTAAGTGTGTGAACTATTTACCAGCATTCTGTTGTTATAAGAGAAACACATGCTGCCCAGGATCAGGTAGAAGGATTACAGTGTTTTTTGTTTTTTTTTATAGATGTAGCCATCACTTTTTTGCCTCATGTTATGCAGTTACTTCGATACAGGCCACCACTTTCTAGTTACCTATTCTAATTCTTTTCCCTGCAAACGATATATAGTCACAATATAAATAAAAATAGGCCTTCACTCATTGCATTATACCCCAGAATTGGCACCACAAATTTAAAAGTAGTAACACAAAAGTGTGTGGGAAGGGGGAATGAAACACTCCAAAACCACAGCCACAGAACTACAACTATGGCTGATTCAATGCGACACCTTACCAAAAACAAATGTAAAACACCATCTGGATCCAGAGGGCAGAAGAACCACTTTAGCAAAACTCAATACAAAGTTTTCTATATTTACACACCTTTTTTTAACTCTTGCACACATTTTTAAACACTTTATTTTATAAGCACAATAACACACGACTGGGTGTGCATTATGCTAGATCACTGCACTTCCTGGGTGGGTGAAGGGCCTCATGCCTAACAACTCACCTGGGACATGTGGTCATCTAGCTTAATGCATACTCTGTTATGCATTATTGCTTACTTATTCACACTAGACATTGCAACAAACACAACAGAACATTATCTGTAGGTCTTCAAATAGAAAAAAAAACACATTTTCCAATAGCTCTCTTTCTATAAGAAAATGATCTTCTAATAATTCAAGATGGATTGTTAAGCTATGTAACGTACTTACAAAAGCCCCTTTCTCCATTATTTCTTTTCCCTGGTTCATCCTCCTGATGTCTGTGTCTGCCTGCATCCATATTCCACCAAGAGTGGCAGGCAAACAGCTATCTTCACAGCTAACGTTAATGCCACTCTGTGATGGGCCAGCACTGGGAGAGGTAGTGCCAGTTGACTCCCACCCTCACTTTAGGGGTTTGAGAATACTTTTTCCCCAACTACCAGTGGAGCCCACTTAAGTGCACATCAGATAAGTGCACATCCCACTTAAATGCACATTTTTTTCTATATCCCAATTTTTTTCCTATTCATCCAGTGTTAAATGTACCTCTTAAGTGCACTACATGTAAGTACACATTTCGGTTAAATGCACATTTTATTTTACTTTTCCTATTCATTTTCAGTCCAACTCAGCTTTTAAGTGCACATTTTGTACAGTACATGTACCACCTTAAACAGTCCACCTTAACATTTTAATTAGCCACCGTAACTGCAGCCATGGTGCTGTCTAGCATGGCCACAGTAAGAACATTTTGTTTTGTCAAAAGACTGACTTTAGCCTTCTGTTTAATTTTTAATCGTAAACTAAAACACACAAAGCAGAAGATTACTGATTGTTTTCAAGTAGTACTGTGTCATAGGACTGTGCAGGAATGTCATTTTAACATGAACGCCTGGTATTTAATAAAGCACATTACAGAAACAGTGAAATGTGTCTGGAAGTGATTTTCTGGTTAAATGCACAGCCCGCTTAAGTGCACAAAAATTTTGTATCCCGAGGGTGTGCACTTTAGAGGGCTCCACTGTAGTCAGTACTCAGAAGCCAAATATTCATGAAAGGGTATTAGCTGAAACAAGTGAAAAACAGAAAGTAAAAAGAAATAGCCCCCCCTCAACCTGCCCAAATCCTGTTAAATGTTTTACAGCGACTGAGGTGTAACACTATGCTTTTTCAAAGAAGGTTCATGGACATTTTACTAGCGATATCTTAGTAAGGCATTTCATTCCATCCTCCGAACCTGCCACCTGTACTCTGAAACACACACAAGTGGTTCTCATAATTCTGTACTAATAGCATGAAAAGTGGGACATCAACAGGGAACTACAGAATCGTTAAGAAGATCACTGTAGGAGAGACAAATCTAAGCTCTTGTTTTCTTTCTTTTGGGGGAGTGGTAGCACTTTCCTTGTAAAACCCTAAGAAGCCAAAACAGTTGCTACTGGTGTTAGCTCATGATGTAGCGGTGCTTCACTGCTACATAGCTGGATCTGCTAGTGTTGGCAAACACAGATTTTAACTGGAAAGGAAACTGCTCACCTGACCACTGTCCTCAAGAACCATGGCCGATTGATGATGGAAGGCACGGCCTCATCCATGAGCGGGTGGGTTTTAATAAAGTTCAGTGTATCATCTGGAAACTCATTGGAGGTCTCGTATCTCTCCAGAGCTGTAGAACCTGCACAGCTGCCGGGCCTGTGTGAGGAAACAAGAACAGCAACCATAAATTAATTGTTTTCTAATCTTTGAGGACGGTGGGTGCATAAGCTAACAGACTCCATGAAGGATGCTTAGCAACACCAAGCACTACTGATTAACATATTCATGGACTTCCTCTGGGTCTGCCTATTACTCAGTAGGATTTTAGAAGCCCTTGTTGGAAGGAGCTTCTTCACTTTACACCAGCTGTGCAAACAGTTCTCATGTTGGAAACTTTGAATTCTAAACTGAAAAAGCAACTAAACATGCATTCCATGTGTGTACATACTGTATCATTTCATTTTTTTGTATGTCATTATATATTTTAAGCAATCAACATTTTACCCACTGTAGTTATTGGCGATTTATATAAATAAGACTGGGCTTTAAAATGACAATAAATAAGGGTTGGGACATGGCATGGCCCTGGTATTGGAGCACTGCAGTACCAATGGAGACCAGGGTCCGGTGTCAGGCTGATGGGAAGAACACTCTGTGCACGAAGACACTCTCCTCTCCAGGGTGGGTGACGTGTGGTGGTGTGCAGCTGCCCCCAGGTGGCCCAGAGGAGAATGACAGCCACACAGTTGTATGGGCCAACAGAATGCCAGTAGGACTTACATGCTGTGCCCTAAGGGAAGCATATACAGCGGTATATGGGGAGAAACACACCTCCCAGCTACACAGAATGGCCCAAGCTGTGGAGCATATGTTCCTCACTGAATGTGGCTTGCCTAGTGGAAGCCTGCCATGAGGGGAAAGTCATGGTCAACCTGTGGAAGAAGCGGAGAGGATGGTTTAGAACCCAGGCTGGATAAAGGAAGATGTGTCAGTGGGGCAAAAAAGATGACTAGAAAAAAAATACAATAGTCATTTTTTAATAAATATAATATTATGGGCCCTTGGAACAATACTGCTTCCAGAACATGCCTCCCTTTGCAACAGTAAGTCAAATTTACCTTTTTTCCCCCCAATACATTATTTGTCATGTCATTAGTGCTGCCCCCTTCAGCCCACCTGCACCTAGCCCCATCCAACTCCTTCCCAAACACTTGCCAGTCCTTCCAGGTGATCCACAAAACTGCACCTGGTTTCATGGTGGATTCCATTGGGAGGGGCCCGCGGCTATCCTGTGCAGGTTTGACTAGTAGGGGAAGGTGTTGTCTTGTCGAGATAGTGGGGATCCTGAGCATCAACCTTACTCTGCAAGTTCCAGGGTTTTTCCCATAGGATGCCATCAGCAATGGCACCAACTTGCACACAGTAGCTTTCCTGGCACTGCACCAGCCAGCATATTACCTCCAAAGTGCCATCCAACTGCACTGCCACCAGTGGTCTCCTAGGTGGCAGTACTGCAACGGAGTATGTTGCCCTCCCTCCCCCACAGATGGAGCATGTCCTCTGGAATGCATAATCCTCCTCTCCCCAGCCGGCTCCCCGTTACATTGAATTAAAACAAATAAAATGCCTTATATTTACGTGGGTACATCTTACACCTTTTATAAGTAGCCAAATCTCTGCTACCAGTATTGACAGTCCACTCTGACAGCTTACACAACTCCTGCTTTTCAGAAAGCATCACGAGTTACATTACCTTGGTTTGAGAACTCTCTCATCAGGAACGGGTGTCCAGGTCGAATCCGGAGACTTCTGTTCTTTAAACCGTCCATTAAACACATTAGCAATGTCAACCATGTCATAGGCACAGACAGCGGAGCCTGGGATGCTGCAATTTGACATTTTCCAGAATACGTTACTCAGTCTGGAGCTATGCATAAAATCTGAAGCTGAACATACTTCACATTAGTTTTCCTGTCACTGGCTGCTTAATAATGAACTCTTTTAATCACTGGGTGCTGTGGACAATAAATCCTAACAACCCTTCCCCCCACCATGTAAAGGTTACAAATTTACCAGCAAGCAGCTCCCGTTTGAGCCAATGTTCTGTGTTTAATAGCTCAGGACTGAGCCACTTACAGGAACACTAAGGGTGCAAAGCAAGACAATTCAGTGACTGTTTCCACCATGGGGAGAAATTAATGGTCCATTTGTTTTGCTGTATCCAAGATCCATTATGCCCAGTTTGTTATGAAATCAGTCATGACAGCACTGCTCACTAACAACCACAGAAGGTACACAATGTTCTGCTCGCTAATTAGTTTTTATTTTTTCTCCATCCCTTTGCACTAGCCCTACTTCCCAACTGTGGTTGCACAGCCCCCACCTTCCTTCCTGCTGTAAGGGAGGGAAGTCATACCTTTGGTCAGTTAGTGGTGGTGGAAGGGGAGATAAGCACATGGTGCAGTCAGCATCTTCTGCCCAAAAGTGTTGGCATGTAAACTCTACTGGGGCGCCAGAATCCGCTTAGGACTCCGGGTCCTCCAGGTGGTAGTACAAGGCCCAGTGAGACAGCTGTATTTAGTGCCAGTTTTTGCCAACATGTTCAATTGCGTTGCAGTCTCATCTACATAGTACAGTAACACAGGATGAATGGCACTAAGGTTCATCATGTCCACGCCCTGCTGCATAAGCAGGGATAACACAAGTGTCCTTTGCAAACACCAACCAATTTATAGGGATTCCCTACCCATTGTACTATCCAGGGTATCCAGTGATTATTCCCCTGATAAGCAGCAATTTGTTCAGACTTACCTTGAAAGCCTGTCCTGTGTTCATGTTCATGTCCACTGTTGCCACTGGTGGACAGTTTCATAGGTTCACCACCCTCCGAGAGAAAAAGTGCATCCTAACGTTACCCATTAATTCATTATCTGAGCTTCACGGCATTGCCCCACCCCTATCCTGCTGCAGGACATTCGATCAAAGATCTCCAGCTACTCAATCCTGCCAATACCTTTGAGTACGCGGCAGATTGAGACCATGTCCCTGCTTACCTTCCTTTTCCCAGGTTTAACATGTTAAGTATTAACTAAGTAACTTAACTATTTGGAAATAATAGTTTACCATGACATTCGCATCCATTCTTTTCTAAGCATCCTTTCTTCAGAAAGCTTCAGCAATGTACTGTTTTACCATACTTTGCACTATGTAGCATCAGCTGTGACTCACTGTGAAGCTTGTTCTTGCATTACTTGTTATTAAAGGGGAACAGCCAGTACCAAGAGCCCCACACTCAAGTGTTGGGCTGGTCTCGATTTGCACTTGGTGTGCAAAAACATTTTTTTGCTTAATGTTTATTGTCATATAATAGATGGTATCAGACTAATTTTGCTTACTTCCAGGCTGACATTTTCTGTAACTACAAATCCCAGAATACCCTGCAACTGACATCAGACCAGGGATGCAGCACTGGGAGATTCAATAGATTGCAGTGCATGTTAGAGCTTTTATAATCTCTGATCATATGGTTTCTGATCCTGATGGTCTCTCACAGGGCTAAACACAGTCATCTAAAACTGTACTTAGCCCAGGGTGGACTGCAGGACCAGCAAACAAAGATCAGAGCTTATAAAAACTCTAACATGCACTGCAGGCTGTTGGATCTCCCAGTGCTGCAGCCGTGCTCTGATGTCAGCTGCTGGGGATTCTGGGATTTGCAGCTACAGAAAATGTCAGCCTGGAAATAAGAAAAATTAGTCTGATACAATCTACTACACTACAGTAAACGGTAACTAAAAAAAGCATTTTTGCACACAAATGGGCACATTGGGACCAGCCCAACACTTGGGTGTGGATTTCTTAGTGCTGACTGTTTCCCTTTAAAGGCACTAGGTCCAGGGGCTAGATAGCCAAAGCATCTGCACATCCATTGTGGTTGCTCAAGCAAACAAAATTTTAAAACACTCCTAACTGGGTGGCCCACTGGCACAGGGGCTGCGCTACTTCTTGCAGCACTGACAAACTATGTTTGTGAGCGAACTCAGGATGTCAGAGGATTGGTCAGGGGAAGGAGCATCAAGCGTCTGCTGGACTGCTCTCCTCAACTGGGGAGAGAAGGATGGATGCAGTGCCCAACGTAAGCCTGGCCTCTGCAGCAGTCCTACATGTGAAGTGTGCGCAGGACCATCTGGGCAGCATTGCATGTCAGCGCCTCCTGGGGTGAACACAGGAGTAAGGAAATAATGGCTGGGCTGGGGAAGGACTCAACCCTCTGCAGGTCATGCACCCAGCAAACTTGCTGTGCCTCCCACCAGAGGATCTGTTTTGTGGGGTCACAGGGGGAAGCCACACAAAAGATGGGAGTTGGACGGTAAGTCCAGTGGATGCAGTTGTGACAAGGCAGGGAGGATTGATCCTGATAGTGGCCCCGCAGGAAGATATAAACAGAATTAACTGTGAAAACACTGCTACTGACAGAAAAATGCTTGTGGGACCCCCATGTTTAGAGACATCTCCAGAAGAGTTATAAATTCTAGTTATGTTCCTAGAAATTCTAGGCAGGAGTTTATGCAAATTGCACATGTAAGTGTTTTGAATCTTAGGACGCAGAGCATTTTCTCATGATATTTAACAACTAGCAAACCTATGCCCCTCTGTGTTTAGCTTACTGATTTAATGCCAAGTAAGAAACTATAGTGTAAACGGTGCAGCTGTGCAGGGCCACTAGAGCAAAAGGGGCCCCAAGGAAGCTTCAAATGTCCAGCCAACCTGATCTTGTCCTGGGTTTTCTGGAGAATTTATAACTAATTTAGTGTATTATGTTGCCCTTAATGTTTACATTCTACTGTAATGAGGTATGCAAGACCCAATATAAAATTCTTTATTAAACCGAACAAGGAGGCAACTGCAAGGTCGGGGTGTTTCTTGGGTCTTCACTCTCATTATGGGGCCCCCCATGACGAAGCTCTGAACAGGGATCCAGGACCAACAAGGCTAGCACTGAAAACAAAGACAAAAAAGGGTGAACAGTTCGCCCAGTTGATTCACCTGTTATAGGGTGTCGAGAAACTTGCCAGGACCACATTCCGGTCATTAATGTGAACAACGTCCGACACAGCTTGCAGGATGTTAAAGTAGAAATGGGAATCTCCCGGAACAGAACAGTTCAGCCGAGCCTTGAGAAAAGATGTCCACTGTTTCTCCAGCACTCTCTGAGAACCTCCCATGTCATTCTTACAAACTCGGGCCACTCGGGGGAAAATGACCTAGAAACGGGAAGGGGAAAAAGGGAAAGTTATTTAAAGATCCCTTGACATGTGCACAGTGTGTCTGGAGGGAAGTGCATATTTACAGACAGGCACAGCAAGGCCCTTAAGTTGATTGCATGCTAGTGTAATCTGTGCAGAACTACAATTAGTTGGGAGAGAAAAAGAAATCTGCTTTTCAGTGGTGTGCTATAAAAGATAAGGCTGCAGCTTTTTAATCTGGGCATTTAATTCATCACTGTAAATCCTTCAGGAGATCAGGTCTAAACCACGCAAACTCATTTCCATGTAGATTGCTTCGCATCCAATTTTGAGAAACTTGGAAACAAAAGCCCTTTTGTACCCACAATCCCTGCTGACTGCTAACTTTTACCATCACTTGCACTTAATAGCCAGCAAATATTTTTTTTGCAAGTTCTGCAAAGAATTTGATGCCCGTAAAAGGTGAGGGACTGAGAGAAGGAGAGGCTGAAGTTCTCCTTTGATTCATGAGTCAGTAAAGTGCTGAGTTCCCCCACGCTCCACTGTTAATCTACTACCACCTTCTCCACGGATGAGCAGGTTGTTCTGCAGCCATGCTCAGTCATGGGCATCTTTGGAGCAGACTGCCAGATATACCAAACTGAGAAACATACAAACGCTGCCAAGGGTTTCACTCCCATCATTCTTGTAGAACTGAGTAATTGTTTTGCAACAGTTCTAAACTGACACATTTCTTTGGTCCCTCTATTAAAATAGAATCTAAAGCCTGCTCTTCCCATGGATATAGCACTATTTGCAGCACTGATAATAAAAGGACTTGGGTTGTATATCAAAGTTTTTATGCACAGTGTGTCCTAAAGGACTTTACAATCCATGGGCAATTAGGCACAAAGAAGAGATCATTCAGTTTTAGTCACAACAATATTCCCCTTGTTGAATAAAAGATAAACATAACTACAATGAATACTGGAAAAAAACAACAACATCATTTACTTTTGCTCGTTCGATTCAGAACAGTTAGTTTCAAATGTAATGAGAATTTATTTAAAAATATGATTACCGAGCATAGGAGACTGAGGGGTGATATAATTACAGATATTCAAAATTATGAATGGTTATACAAAACTAGACCTCTGGCAGCTTGTGTGGCAGCATACAGAATCGCAGGCCAGGAGTACAAACTAAGGAGAGAAACAGTTATGAGGGACTTAAGAAAGCATTTTGTCTACCAGAGGGTAAAACGGTTGTGGAACAGATAAACATAGGAATTGACAACCATGCAGCAGATGGCATTGGAAATGATCCGGGGCAGAAAGGTAGGACCTGTGAAGAAAGACAGGACAGCTTCAAGATGGACTCAGAGGGAAAGGGGGGTCATGAGAGACATATAAAAATGCATACTGAGATATAACAGAGAGGACTCCAGGCAGTTGTGCAGTTCGAGAAACAGTACAACCACCAGGGGGCACAACCTCACACTGAAAGACAGAAAATCACAAAGGACATCAGAAAGTATGTTTTCGCATAGCGGATGGTGGTCAAGTGGAACAGTCTACCCAGTTATGTGATAACTGCTAGGACTATATGAGGGTTCAAAGTCCAGTGGGACAGTTTCAGAGGGGTTATTAGGAACAAGAGGCAGTCGGGGAGAACTGTAGAGGGTCAGACTGGAAGAACTCAATCTTTTTCTGTCGTTATTCATCTTTGTATAGGTGAGGGCAGCGAATTCCATGACTAGGCTGGATAGATATCAAAAAAGAAAAGGCATTTCAGGTTGTCTGTATTTTTTTGTTGATGAGAAAAGGCACACTAAGCTGTGACAGCTTGTCTCCAGGTGCGTCCTAGAGATTGGCTTACACAGACCTGTTTTATTGACAGGGGGAATGCTGGGCATTACACTAAGAAAACTCCCTACTCTTCTTCGATAAGTGCCATCTTTAACCTCCACCAGGACAGTGATCAGAGATGGGCAGAAGGGACCTTGCTTTAACGTCCCATCTGAAAGACAGCACCTCGACAGTGCAACACCCCATCATACTGCATGACAATGTGAGTTATGGGTATTACACCAAGTACCTGGTGTGGGGCTAGAACCCAAGACCTTCTGATCTTGTGGCACTAGAATAGAGAGTTCTACCTACTCAGCTACTGAAACTGATGGAAGATACTTATTGCTAGCAGGATAAAACGGAGAAGGACTAGAGCAACTGCATGTTCTTATTTTGTTTCAATACACCTAAACACCTGCAGCACTGTTTACATGCCAGTACTGAACAGAAGTAGTACAACTGTTAAAAATTGTTCTGTGTGTAACAGACTATCACATTCTTGTTTACGCTGCAAATGTATTTCGGGCCCAGACAGCCTGCAGTGGCTTTTGAAAAGCAGATGATTCAGAGAGGTACAGTACATGGTTTAGTCTCGTGCCTTACCTTCCCCATACTATTGTATTCGACAGCTATTTCCGGAAAAAAAAAGTAGATGTAGTCTCCATAGTTCACCGCTTGTACAAAGTAAGGTTCTGCAAACAGAAAAAGATCTATTGACGCTGCAGACTCGACACAAAAGTAATTACCATCACAACTGCGTGCAAAAATATTTACTGTCCAACTACAAACAGCCACTATTATTAGGGCTTCTGCAGTGGAAAGTTTCAAATAAGTGACCGAATTTCCCGCACCAGATAGGATAAAATTAACTGTGCCATAGTGCACACCTATTAAGCAACATCTAAAGGCAAGTGGCTTGACATTTTTCATACGGGACCGAAAACCCCTAGCCTGCAACTTGCTGGAGGTTAATTATATGCCTGGCTCGCCCTCTGGTATACAGTACCTGGTCTTGTTTCTAATGCTGGTTCAGCAGGGCACATAGTTTAGTCAACGAAGAAGTAAAAACCAGAGGGGAATTAATTTGTCTAGTGCAATATGGCATGCTTTCCGTTATTTGACAGAGAACGCTACAGGAAAATAGAAGGCCTATTTTGTCAGGCTTCCAAGCCTTGTCAACTGATGGGCGCTTGTGTTTACTCACCTTTCAACCATTTTGAGTCATGTTTGACTGTCCGCAGGGTTGGACTGTCTCCAAGACTCCGATAAATGACGGCATCAATGGCAAGAAAGTCAGTAACAGTGGCCGAATAAAGCTTCCCATCTGGACATGGAGGAAAGGAAAACAGAAATGCATTCCCACATCAGTCACTGAGAGTGTAAGAGGAGTGAACTCATTCAGAGGCTACTGAAACAGTGACCTGGACATTCTCAATGTTGAGCAGCGCCAGGGTTACAAGTGCTGACCTAGTTGTAATTCATGAAAATGTGCACTGAATTAAACAGGCTTCCGTTAAGAATATGATATTCCTGAAATGCACCTTCTGTAGAAGTTGTAGCTAAAAATAAAGAACACTTCGCCTGAGGCTTTATAGAAAAAAAAAATCACAAATTAAATCCTTGTATTAAGTGAGTTAGGCTAGTAAGCTTTGCTCTTACTAGGCTGAATTCTGTGTCTTGAGCCCAGTGCTTTACATGAGACAAGCCTGGCTTGAGGAGATTACAAGCAGCTCGGACTGTAAAAGGCTTGAGGCGCCTGCATTATCCAATTTCAGTTTCTGCCCTAATTTATCTTTTATGGCAACATTAACGAATCAAAGGCCCTCTCAACACAGGCCATCTGAATGCTGACTTGTGCAGTTTTGGTTTGATGTTACTGGGACCTCAGATATTGTGGGAATCATCCTCATTATTAGGCACACTGACAGCTATCCATCTACTATACACCGAAGCCTTTCATTGGTGCTCTCATTAGGGATGAGGAACGACGAGACCTGTTGGAGACTTTGCTGGGGTAGTAGGGTTAGCTACTACTCAGATTTTTTTGTAAAGTCCCTTGGACACTGCCACCTCATTCCTTCAAGCTCACCTATTCCCCTTTGACAGGCTCAGCTCTCTGCAGACCCCTCAAAGTTCCCTTCTGATACCCCATTTCTCCACCATCAGAGGCTGCCATCAGTGTTGAGTGTGGGGTCTTACTGCCTGCCACCAGGTCAATTTAGCAGGCATAATTGTAGATGGGGGAGGGCAGGGAGTCTTCAGGCATTGGATGTGAGGGCTTGGCAGCTGTTTTCTAGTGCGGCACACCACCCTAATTTTTCCATTGCTCTACCCACCTACCTATGTCAGACCTTACATCTGTGCTGCAACCTGTGGGAGGGACTGAGGCTAACACTGTGTGACCTTTGGGAGGTCTGCCCTCCCCCGACCATGAACTCAGTACAACCTCTGGCCTGGGAAAACCACTCTTGCTGCAAAATTGGGCATACTGAATAATTTCACTGACAGAATGGGCCAAAGATGTAAAATACTGGCACATGTAATTTGGTTAATGAAGTCAGTTTTCAGACCCTTTTTCTGGAAAAGAAAATGGCCGTCCAAAATTTCTAGTGACATTATCAGAATTTAGTACATCTCTCTTCATTCTAGTGATGCCCCTGCAGACTGCAGTAAGCGATTTGTTTTTCAGCAACAAAACGTGCTTTAGATGTGCAACAACAGCCAAATTCTACATGCACATGCTTCCACATTCTGACTCCATGTCTTAATTCTATGTGAGGGTCCTCGGCAGTTTTCAAACTACAGGGTCCTCAAAAAAAAAAAATACCAGATGAAGCGAGCCTCCATTTGGAATGCAGTATTTAGAATGGCAACCATTTACAAAACAGCTGACCCCCAGCATTCTTCACATGCATTTCAGAATCATCTTTAATGGCACTGTGCAAATCCCCAAGTCATTTACAGATGGAGAGCAAGTCTGCCCCACAGATCAGATAACCACCATTCAGTGCCTGAAATAAGGGACACTTAACAAACAACCTTAAAATAGGAGATGGATGGCCACACCCCCCACACGGTTAAGCCCTGTAGAATGAAGCTGACTTACTATCAAGATGACTTGTGATACCCATGTGACCCGGCACCTTCAGAGCTATTGAGTCTTTTAAAAACTGTCTCACCTCTCAAATAAGCAGGTCAAATTAAACAACAGATGTGCTGTATATACGGTACCAGATCAACACCATAACAACACTCCAAGCTCATGACATTTTTGTCCAAGGCAGTTATTTTGTATGCTACCACACAAGGGGCACATTCTGGTGAAGGTGGGGGACAGCATTTAGCAGTGAGAGGGTGGACTGTATAGTACTGTCAAAACAACACAGAATATGTTTCCATGATTGGCAGCAGCTGTCACAAACCCAACTGCTCAGCAACACAAACTTTTTAAAGAGTTTTTTTAAGGATGCATAGTAGATAACCAGGGCTTTGGCCAGCATTACTAAACAAAATGTGTTTACGATTCTCAGTAAGGACATATTGTTCTTTTCCTGCTCTAAAAAAAATTTCTCAAACAGGACAGCACAAGTCTTTTTGTTCAAGTACAGAGAGCTGGGCATCGGGTTTCACATTTGATATGAAAGAACAGAAACTGGAAAGAAAAACCTCTGTTTCATCAAGTTCATTCCTCCACCAGCTCAATTGTCATATAACCACTGATTGCATTTTCTTCTAGGTACCAGCACTTACCTAGCCCTATTTTAAAGACCTGGATGGTTTTGGCTAATTCAGTGGTACCTGAGATGGAAGTCAATTCCACAAATTAAACACTCACTGTGAAACTGTATTTCTAAATATTTATTCTACAACTTCCTCTCTTAATATCACTCGTATAACCCCCCCAACCCAGTTGTCTCATCTTTTAGTACATTTATGATGCTTTTACACACAGGTTTTATGTAATGGAATAACTGTTACAGAAACAGTATTCCGTTACATCCCTTGTGTGTAAAGTGCATCTGTTTTGTTCCACAGGCGAACGAACGTTCGTCCAAACCGCAATCTCTGCTTTTCGCTGTTTGCACTGTTGTGTTCCGTTTGGTCGGACTATGTAAAGCAGCCATTCCAAAGCGGAGCACAAACAGCAATAGAGCAGCAAGCTCTGTGGGGCTGCTGAAACACAAATGGAGGTGGGAGTTGCCGGAAAACTTGCGGAGTGTAAAGGGATCCTAAAAACGCAACACAGCACAACAGCACCACAGGTAACGCTCATTTCGTTTTAAAAACCTGTGTGTAAAAGTGCCTTTAGTAGCTTCAACTGATCAAAGGGAGTTACACAGCACTTGACGACTATTAACATGCCATCTGCTCCTTTTGCTGCTCTCCTTCAAACTCTTTCCAGCAGATCTATACCTTTCTATGTGGTGACAAAACCGTTCACTGTAGTCTACATGAGGTCAAACCAAGGCTCTGCAGAATAGCATTACTGTACCTCTCTCTTTTAAAATTTTGTTCATACCCCATTCTCACCAGTGTAGCCCCCTTCAGGTGGCTACTGCTCACCCCCATATCCAGTTTTCTTCTCCCCCAACCCTTCGAAGTGGGCTCCACCATACCTGACCACTGCCTGGCTGGGTGTTAGTCCTTCTAATTAAGGACCCCCTCAAGGTGGTAGGGGTTGGCCACTCAACTGATCCAATGCCTGAGCATATCCTTTCTTCCTGCAAATACTGTAGTGATTTTCAGTGTTCAGACCTGCCCCTGCAGATGTCTGCACGCTGGGCTGTGAGCACATGCTCACACACTGTCACCCCAGCACCTGGCTAATAACAACCCCCCAATAAACAGGGCTAAATAAGTATACAGTACTTCTAAAAGCAATATAACCTCACAAAACACAAACATTACAAAGAGCACAACAGAAACAAGATTTGAAAAGCTTGTCTTCGTTCTGTTTGCCTGTTTCCAACTTACCAGCAAACAACGCAACGTTAGCATGCTTTGCATCATAAGGACACCTGGCCATTCCACTGATCTCTTCTCCAAGGAAGTCAAGGGTGTCCATCTAGAAGAGACAATGAGAGATGATTTTAAGAAGCACAAACAAAACATGGCTTGATAAAGTTCATTCTTTCCATATGTATCAGTGCCAGCCTTGTACATGCTTATCTACTCAGGCACACTCGTATTTACATGGTATTCTGTCTGAAAGGCCCATTCTTTAAATTTCTCTATGCAGCACCATTCTTTCTTGGGAAGAGGTGAGCCCCCACAGTGAAGTCTATTGGTCAGATCACTGAGCTGTGAATCTGGAGGCCCAGGTTTCAGCCCCACCACATCCGCCACCCACTCACTGTGTGACCTGCAGCAAGTCACCTAATCTTTTTCTTTCTTTCTGTGCTGAACCTTCCCTTGCTTTTCTTACTCTCCCTTATTCTCATGTAACCTTCTTGTGCTCACGTAATGGCCACTGCAACTGTTTATGGCTTGTAATGCACTTTGGGATATGGCAGGTACCTACGATGGCAAACCTAGTTCCCGCATGTCCTTTATTAAAGCCATGGGCAAAATATCAACCTGATCTTCATGTGGCAGGCAGGCAAAGGAGAGAAAGCTCAAGGATCATCAAAATGGGATAACTAATAAAGCTTCAAGAGCTGGCATCACATCGGCATACAGAAAGCATTCTGCTTTACTGAAGACAGGGCTATTATGGAAAACAAAATATGAAAGGAAAAGAGCAATGATACAGTCTTGTGGAAATCTAAGAGCACATCAATTCAAAAACTGTAGGCAACCCCCCTGGTCTCACTGTCATAGCTGATCATCCATCCTATGCTGGTTCCTCCCCATCAGCTCCATTGTTAATAGCTACAGTGCAGTTCTACCTACTGCCCACAACTAGGAGGCACAGGTGAAGAACTGCATAGTTTCCCACATCTTAAAGTCCCTCTGATACATAACGTGTAAGTTCAGGGCCCTCAAGTCTTCTAGTTACGGTCAGGAGAAATGTAGAGAATACTGGTTGGGCAACCATACACAACCAGCCTGTGTTGCTGCAGAGGGGTTCTGATTACATCAAACCTCGAGAGTGCAGCTCAAGAGGTCCGATGTAATCAGAAGCCCAAGCTGGCGGCACAGGCTGGTTGTGCATGTAATTGCCCAACCAGTATTTTGTTATATTGTATAGTTGTTGTTTTTTTTTTTTATTGTTTAGTTTTTATTTAAAAAAACACAAAAATATTTTCACAGCGTTTCCACTGCAACAGTGAATGTGCTGATGATTTCAGTTCAGAACTTTAACCGATTGCTATGCATGTGGCAGCTCTGTGACAAACACCAGCAGCCCTGAGGATTTCTGATCAACGGGAACCTTGTTGTACCACAGAAGGGTAGAACTGCACTCCATGACCTTTGAACTGTGGTACAGTAAGGTTTCGGCTGGCATGGAAATACATGCAGAAGAAACCTTCACTATACACCATAATGCTATATATCCTACCTACAAGTCATACTTTAAAGTCTGCAAATGCCACCAAGCTCTCAACAGGGATGTCCCCACCAGACAAAAAGAACAAATTCCATGTTTCTGTTGTCTCAAGAGGTGCTGGAAATCTCATTCCATCCCAATCCCTGAAAAAACGACCTCTCCTCTAGATCCTAACCTCTCCCTCTACACTCGCCATTTACACTATGACATTGTTGAACATTCTTTTCTTTCTGATACCTTCCCTGGTTCTCTCAAAATGACCACTAATACACCCCTCTTTAAAAAAGTCCTAATTTGACCACAATTTTCTCAACTCAAGTACTAAGCTTATCCAAAGCCTCTATTTTATTAGCAAAGCCACTGAGAAAGCGGTGTTGTCCCCACTTTTCTGATCACCTTTCTCAACAATATTCTCAGCTGTTTCCAGTCTGCTTTTGAACTTTGTCACAGCACAGTGACTGCTCTGTTTTGCTTTGTCAATAACCTCCTTTCTGCTGATGGTAGCTCCTTCTATCACCTTATTTTCCTGGCCCTCAGTATAGCCTTTGACCCTCCTAGATCACATCAAACAATATACTGGTGTCTCTGGCTCCTACCTGTCTAGGTTTTCCTTTTATCTTTCCATTCACTCTGTGCCCCTAACTGTGGTTTGTCCTTTACTTCCCTAGCACTCCTTTATGGAATATCTCAAGGATCTAAATTCGGACCACTACTCTTCTCCATCCATATTCTTCCTGTGGCCATCTCATCTTAACCATGGTTGTCACTTTTAGGCAGATGCCACACAATTCTTGATTCCTTTACTCATACCTCCATTTCCTGTACTCCCTCGGGTCATACCTGAAAATAGGCATGTATGTTTTGTCTAGTGTACTTACCTGGTTAACAAAAGCTAAATAAATAAATAAATACATTTCATTTTGCTGCATACCTAAAAAAAAGTTTAGTACTTGGCTTTAGTCCAACTTCCTCTGGGTTAATGTCTTAGACAGAAATGCTACTTTGTGGGTTAGCTGAGCATCATTAACATCAACTCTGTTCTTTCCATCACCTTCCTAGACACTTACCTCTCTTTTTCCTCCTCTGTCTGTAACCTTGGAGGTCACCCTTGACCCTGAAACCTCCCCCATATCTGTACGCTACTGCCACCTTAGACCTGGCCGTGCACCTGGAAACAAGCCTTAACTCAGTGTGCCTCTTCCAGTTTGCTTTCATTTCCTTGATCCATTATCTGCCTGAATTCTCAGTCATGCTTTTTTCACTATGCCGGACAACTGCAGCTCCCTACACTTTTGCCCTCCCCAGGCCCTAGCTCGCCAGATTACAGTACATAATGCTACTACACATCTCTTTACCTGCACCAAAAAGCACGATTATATCATTCATCCTCAGGAACCTATTGCTGGCTCGCAGTTTCCTTCAGAATCCAATTCATAACTGCACCCTTCAACTAAAAAATCCTTCTTTTGCTTCGATTGCTCAAGAAGATGGAAGACCTTAGTACAGCTAAACCCACAGTGAACTGGTGGGGGCAACTGGCTAGAGGTGAGGCAACAGAGGGTGGTGGTCAATGGGCTTAAATCAGAGGAGAGGGAGGTTATGAGCGGGGTTCCACAGGGATTGGTCCTGGGTTCAGTCCTCTTCAACGTGTTCATTAGTGACAATGGAGAAGGAATCCAGAGTAGGCTGTGTCTCTTCGCAGATGACACAAAACTATGTGGGAGGGTGGATAGTGATTAGGGCATAAGGGAAATGCAGAGAGACCTACAAAAGCTAGAGGGGTGGTCGAAGGTCTGGCAGTTAAAATCCAACACTAGAAAGTACAAGGCAATGCACCTAGGGAAAAAGAACCCCAAGAGTACTTGGTGGGAGGAGAGAGACTTAGCACTACAGCTGAGGAACAGGATTTGGGAGTTATTAGTAGCAACTCACTTAAGCAACTGAGTCAGTGCAACAAGGCCTATAGCAAGGCTAACAGGATGCTGGGATGTATTGGGAAGGGTACTGATAGCAGACAAAAAGAGGTAAAACTTCCCCTCTATAGATCCCTGGTGAGGCCTCACCTAGAGTACTGCGCCCAGTTCTGGAGTCCTCACCACAAAAAGGATCAGGATAGGATGGAGACAGTGCAGAGTGACAAAAATGATTCAGGGCCAGCAGGGTAGATCCTATATGGAGCGCCTCAAGGCACTAAATATGTACTGCCTGGAGACCAGAAGGGAGAGGGGAGATATGATAGAGACCTTCAGGTTCCTTAAAGGAATTAACACAGTGAACTGCAGTTAACTATTTAGCGTAAATACCAATTCGCGATCACGTGGACACAAATAGAAATTAAAAGGAGGTAGGATCAGGAGAGATGTGAGAAAGTACTACTTTACGGAAAGGGTGGTGGAACCTTGGAACAGTCTGCTGGCTAAAGTGGTGGCAGCGGAAACAGTCAGGGGATTCAGGCAGGCCTGGAGCATAATGAAGGGTACAGTGGTTACCAGGGGCGACAAGAGCCAAGGAAGAGAATAAAGAGGATGAGGATGGTTAATACCTTGGAGGAACAGTATGTTCCAGAGTATTATTGGGAACTTGGGCAGACTGGATGGACCGCTGGTCTTTTTCTGCCATCATGTCTATGTTTCTATGTTTCTTGAACTGGCTCCTGACTACCTTTCCGATCTAGTGTCCTTGTACTCCCTCTCACACTCCCTCTGCTCTTGTCATTTCTGTCTTTTCTATTTACTGAACTGCAACCTTGTCACGACTGAGTGCAAAGCATGTTCTTCGACTGCATTCGTCATCTGGCAAAGTTTTTCTGTTTCTCTGCTCAACATTGAGACACACCCCCATTTCAATCCTGTCTCAAAACCCACCATTTCTCTACTGCCGTGTATGACTACTTATCTCTCCCACACTATCAGAGCGGTTACTGATATTGTTATTTCACATTGATTAATGGTAGCTGTTCCGTATTCCTTTTTTCGTTACTTTTTTAATGTAACTTTTGTGCCAAATATTTATTATGTAGTCACAATAAAGCGTTCTGGATACAACGTCTATGAAAATTATATAATAAAAGCTGTATTTGTATCCCAAGAACTGGGGACTCAAGTCTGAGTTTGTTTTTTAAGCTTCTTTTCCCCACATAGCTGTATAAAATATACTTAGTGTTCTTTTATTCTCCATTTTGTATGTATTGTATCTGACTACCCTTACCCCAGGATGTACCTGGAAACAAGCAGATCTGGCTCAGTGTGACAAGTCTTTAAATAAATAACTAGATGGAGAAGGTTACATGCACTAAAAACTGTCTCTCCACAGACTAATGAGCAACACCATTGTCAGCTGCAGTGAAGTTACTCCCCACCCCAGCAACAGAATAGAGTTAAAGACGGGGAATAAAGCGCTTGGGCAGTTATTTAGCAAATCCAGTCCCCAAAAGGGCAATTTATGGGGTGGGGTGTTATTTTGTATAAGCAACATAGAAATGCCTTATATTTTATTACATTGTAACCTTCCTCTGTTGAATTACCTGAGGTTACTGTGGTCTGTGGCTTTGGCAATCATTCAATAATTTGCTCTCAACACACAATGATGTAACAGTAATGCTTTCAGGCACGGGCACTCTTCAAATCAAGTAGCAGAAAGCCAAACTGTGAGCAGGTTTTTATTTTCCATCAGAATGGTGTAATATTTCTGATTATTATTACTGCATTTTGGCTCCAAATGTACTCGGTTCAGTTTGGTTGGTATTTTCTGTTCAAACAGATCCCTGAAAAGATATGACCTCTCTTCATACCCAAAACCACTAACTACACTACAAAAATCAATCCATAGCTTATAAACAGGAACTAGGGTATCTGAAGGGAATTAGTTTGCTGTAGCATTTACAGTTAACACCATAATAACCCAAAGCACTCACAGGCCTCTTGAAAGCTTAAGTAAACCAACGGTGGCAGCTTCCAGATATGTGCAATATCAAGGGCTTGCTGAAAAGATTTTGCTTGTGTTTACTCTGTGCTGGAGAAGCATTCGTCCCAAAATGAAAAGGAAAGTGAACACTGTCAGAACACACTGTGTGTTTTTAAATGGAGCACAACATTCCTGTTAGTCTGGACTTCCACTTTATTTCACCAAGCAATGTGAAGTATTTCCAAACCATTAGTAATGTTTTTTTCTTTTTTGCTGAGGCAGACGGTGAGTTGTGCAGATGTCACTTTGACCTCCGGATAGCCTTCAGCCTGCATTCCCATCTGTGCTTTAGCAGTATGGGCGACAGGTGATGTAATCAATACGGCCTGTATATCACAAGGATGAAATGTGCAGCACTGTATCCAGGCATGTCTTCTACTGTAAAGCCAAAGAGAATGTGTCTGGCCTGGCAGAGATTTCTCCAGAAAAGAAATGGCACTGGTTCTTGTTAGAAGTGATAACTACAGTAAGATCTGTGCCAAGTACTGTTGGAAAAATAAATGTTTGCGTTGAAACAGGAGTCAAGTCCAGAAAGTGTGTGTGTGTGTGTGGTAGGATTAGTTTTTTATATGAGAATGACTGTACCGAGTTCATTTTCCCTATATCAGGTTGCTGCGATAAATGTGAAATAACACTGTCGCTGGAACAGAAGACCTTTCATGGCTAAGTGTGTGTGCCTATATGTGCACATGGGCAAGACAGACCAGTGAGTTGTGAACAAAGTGGTGGTGGAGACTGGAGAGGATGGAAAACAGAGCAGCAGACAAAGTCAGTCTGCACACGTGCAGATATTTCTTCCAGACATTTATGCACAGCACCTGGATAAACCAATGAGATTAGAAGGTAATCAGTCTCTGCGATGGCTGTCCCTATGGCAGCCCAATACGGACTGCAGATGTCTGTTTTTTCAATTAGAATGGATACACTTAAGACACATTTTAACACTGCTAATTTAACCTGCGTTTAAAATAACAGGCTGGACAGTTTTAATGAACACTTCTGGATGGAGCGCAGATTTAAATGGAACACTCCAGTTTGTGTGTGCAGGCACTAAACTGCTGAATCACTTACAGAATACACAGCTATTAAAGCACTTCTGCTCTTGAAGTAAAGTTACCGGACCCATCTACTGTCTCCCAGCACTCTGGAACATAAACAATAACCATCCGGCACCGCATAAACACAAACACGTTTATTTACAATGCAGACACCTCATTCCATTAACTACAATCAGGGGACGGACCACATGTGAATGTGGTGAGCTCAGATGTTTCAAAGACACTCGAACTGCAAGGTTATGTTACATGGAAAGCAGAGACTGGTATTAACTTCACCTAGAGAGTGCCGTAGGGCATCTGAACCCTCCATTACCTAGTTAGGTTTTTCCATTACTCAACCACTGGTCATGTTAGATGGGGAAAACTAACCTAAACATCATTCTTTCACAGCCACTGCGTTATGAGCTACTGCACTTAGTGCATGAAAGAGTCCTGCTGTGACAACATGAATCATCATGTATGTCAAGCGAACTGCCAGTTATATCATACCAGGTCACACTCGGCTATCCAAACGCAAAACATAGGACAACTCAGCCACCACTCTCCCAAACAGTCAATCTTATGGAGTGTAAAGAAAATGTCAAACTTTCAATGATGTGTCAGCATGGCCCAGTCAGTACTCTGACCTCTGGGTTGCATGACTGCAAGTTCAACTGGGGACCTGAGCTACTACTCAATGCTGACACTGTGAAACAGCATCCACCCTGGTGTCCATGCCAATATGCCTGACTAAAAGATAATGCAATGGTCTGTGAAGGAGTGTGAATGTTATACTGTATATCACAAAATATCAAGCGTAGCCAAGTTTCCGGCGGTCTGATCTCCAAGACTAACTGATGCTACTTTATATTACTTCAGTGGTGATTTTTGAACATGGAAGTCAGTTATCAGTTGCACACAATAGACACCTGTGTTCATTGCTGTTTGTGTGTCTGTCTGACAAGATAAAATGACGAGCTAATGAGGGCAGGGCAGGAAATCTATGAGAGGTATGGAAGAAGCTAGACATGGTAGATGATTTGGGGGTGAGTTGCAAAGGTAGCTGGAATGAGAACCATGAGAGCTGCTTGATTGTAGCTGATTGGGGGTTTGGGGTAGAGGGATTCAGATGAGCGAGTGAGGGCAGGGCATCGGCGAGAGGTACAGTGGACCTGTGGAGGGGTAGTACAGGGATTCAGATGAGCAATCGAGGGCAGGGCATTGGCGAGAGGTACAGTGAACCTGTGGAGGGGTAGGTACAGAGATTCAGATGAGCGATCGAGGGCAGGGCATCGGCGAGAGGTACAGTGAACCTGTGGAGGGGGTAGTACAGGATTCAGATGAGCGAGCGAGGGCAGGGCATTGGCAAGAGTTACAGGAACCTGTGGAGGGTAGTACAGGGATTTAGATGAGTGAGCGAGGGAAGGGCATCGGTGAGAGGTACAGTGAACCTCTCAGAGTTGCAGCTGTTCAAATTGTGGAGGGGGCAGTACAGGGATTCAGATGGAGAGGATATACAGTAAGTCCTGTATAAAGCCAAGATAAATGACAAGCGAGCGAGGGCAGGGCAGGAAATTGGCGAGAGGTATGGAAGAAGCTGGTGATACAATAAGCAATATAACCTCATGAGAATGGTTACTGTTTTGCTGTGTGACAGAACAAATTTAATGCTGTCATTTTGGTTGCCGTTAGTTGTGCTCTGATGTAGTTTAACACACATCTAGAAGTGCAACACACTATTTTTCTCTTTCAAACAATGTTAGCTGTCAAAGTATTTCTGCAGTCGAATTGTTATCAGTGGCTATAGCGAATATTTTTGTCAGCTAAAATAAGGGGTTATACAGTATATCACACATGGTTGGGCCCTTGTCCCCCCAGAAAAAGCCATCATATATTTCCCCATATATGTTTTATTTTTATTTATTCTAAAGTTTAACCAGGAAGTACATACTGAGCTGAAAACAGCTCGTTTCCAGATGTGTCCTGGGGAAGAGAGGAGTAGGAGATAGCTAACAATAAAAAAAATAAGGTAAAATACAATAATGTAGTTTTATAAGCAGACTCATAAATATTACAGGCGGAATAGTAAATGAAGGCATCTAGACAATAACACAAGCTCTGATATATACAGAAAGGGAAAATAGCTGAACAGTATGAAGAGGACAAGACTAGAGTATGGAGATAAAGATGAAGGGTCACAAACAGTTGCAGGTAGGATGACAAAAAGTCAGAAAGAAGAGACTTTAGGGAGGAAGGAGAAGAGGCAGAATGTATAGGAAGGGGAAGGGAGGACCAAAGTATTGGAAAGCAGTAAGAAAAAGCAGATTGGCCAACAATAGATTTTCTAGAAGGAAAAGAGAGAGAGAATGGAAAGTATTGTTGTGGAGAGGGTAGGAGTAAGAAGGAGGAGGGGAAAGAAGGGATTTGAGATAAAAGGGAAGAGTGCCGAACAGAACTTGGATAAAAAAAGAGATACAACGGGAACGGCACCTAGCATCAAGAGAGGGAGGAAAGAGCTGAGTAAAGAGAGCAGTGGTGAGTACGAGAGGGGCGATCTAAAGCAAAGCGGCAGAAAAAATGAAAAAGGGGGTCCCAGTCTGGCAAGGGAGGATTTAGGGGCACTACTGTAGACTAAATCACCGTAGTTAAAAATAGGAAGGATCATTCTTAGGACAATTTCTCTGCGGGTAGGGAGCAGTATACTGGCTTTATTCCTGTACAAAGCACCAAGCTTAAGGTGAAGCTTTTGGTGAATTGCATCAATGTGCACAGAGAAATCAAGATGCCAGTCAAGGCAGACCCCAAGATACTTAAAGGAGGAGACATCTTTAATATTAGCACCATAAACATCATGTGATGGTAGCCAGTTAGCGTATATTAGCTAATTACACTGTATTAATGTGTTATTAACACCTTAATAACATATCCAACAAGCACTACATATATCTATAGAATCTATTTGTGTGTGTATATATAGAGGAGGGGAGGGTGGCCCTACAGGGGGATCTGGAGGCTCTAGAAAGGTGGTCTAGAAAGTGGAAGCTGATGTTCAATGCAAGGAAATGCAAGGTACTGCACCTGGGAGCCAGAAACCAGGGCAAGTGTACACCAGGGGCTACAAGTCTCGATGGCTGACGGGACCTGGGGTGGTGGTGGATGTCAAGATGAACAACTCGAAGACTTGTAGGAGGGCAGCAGCTAAGGCAAACAGGATGCTGGGATGCATCGCTAGGGGAATCACCTCCAGAAGGAGGGAAGTGATACTCCCTCTGTATAACTGCTTGGTGAGGCCACACCTAGAGTACTGTGTGCAGTTTTGGAGGCCACACTTAAAGAAGGACATTGAACTCCTGGAGAGGGTCCAGAGGGGGCAACCAAAATGATCTGGGGCTGGGGGACAGGACCTATGGGGAGAGGCCTCAAGAGCTAAATATGTACACATTGGAAGACAGAAGGGACCGGGGAGACATGATAGAGGTCTTCAGGCACATGAAGGGGGTAAATAGGGAAGAAGTAGCAGGGTGCTCTGGAAGGAAGGGGGCAACTAGAGGGCATGGGTGGAAGCTGGGGGGAGATTCAGGGAGAAAGAAGGAGGCGCTACTTCACTGAGAGGGTGGTGGAGCCATGGAATGCGCTACCCAGGGGGCTGGTGAAGGAAGGGATGGTGGAGGGGTTCAAGAGGGGGTGGGAGAGGTACAGGGGAAGGGTTCTGGAAGCAAAGTCCAGTGTAGCGAGAATATCCGGGACTGTGATGGGCGAAGCCAGAGAGGGCGAGAGGGGCAGCAAGGTCAGCTCCCAGGGTGGGGGCTGACCAAATGAGCAGACAAGAAAGACCATTAGGCCTATTCTGCTGGCATTTTAGTATGTAGTGTGTATATATATGTATATTGTGTGTATATATATATATATATATATATATATATATATATATATATATGTTTATGTGTGTGTGTGTGTGTGTATATATATATCACTATATTAAGTGTTATTACACCTTAGTAACACATTACTACCCACATAATACAAACCCCAAAACACATGTAGCAAGCCCTTTAACAATACGAGAGTGACATGTCCCTTAACACATGTAACAAGTCCCTTAATAACACAGGTAACCGCCATCCTACCCCAACATTATGAGAAACACAGGACACATCAAAAGTGTCCAACCTACATATGAATTTGCCAGCAGATAAAGGCCTTATGGTTCATTGAGTCTGCTCAATGTGCAGCTAGCAACTCTAAACTGCAGCTGCCCTCTCCCCGACCCTCCTCTACCCTATCCCATCCCATCCCCTTTTGAAGCAGTCCACTGTTCTACAGGATACCACTTCCACAGGCAACGCATTCCACCCAGACACCACTCTCTATGTAAAAAGTGTCTTCTCATTTCCCTCCCGAACCTTCCCCCCTCCAATCTGAGATTGTGATCTTGAGTGTCCCTACCGCTCCTTAACTTGAATAGTCCATCAGTGCCTGTCTAGTTTATTCCTGTCATGTACTTTCAATCATATCCCATCTCTCCTCTCCTCCAGTGAGTACATGTTCAACTCCCTCAGCCTGCTCACATAGGGTATGTCCTCTAGTCCCTGGATCATCTTTGTTGCCCTGTGCTGCACCCCCTCCCATAATTTAATGTCCCTCTTCAGGTATGGGTGCCAGTACTGCACGCAGTACTCCAGGTGCATTATATAAAATAAAATAAAAGATGGCGTCCAGCACATTTGTGAAATAATGCCATCTCATAGTCAAACAAGCTTGTAAAGGCCACTTGCCCTTCAGGCTCGTGGCCTTATGGTTTGTTCATCCTCAAAGGTATTATTTCCTTGTACCCCACACTTTTACAACCATTTGTTCTCCATATATATAAAAGTCACAAGTCTCAAGGGAGAGTGGTTTATGATCTAGTTAGCCCCTTGATGGATTCATTTCGAGGTACACACTATCTTCTATTTTAGACAATACATTTGGATAGTTACTGTTAGTTTTGGGAAAGGGTATACAATTTGAAGCATGTATTATATGTAACAGATAATCCACTACAGGGTGTGTCTTCATGCTCTGATATATGCACACATTGGCTGGATATTCAGACTGCACCAGGCTGTAGCGCAGCCTCGGGCGCAGCACAACCTGGCTGCGCTTGGGCGCGGACAGGGTGATATTCAACGGAGCTGCGCCCATGGAACAGCATCGGCTGAATATCACACCCTGGCCACCCGCAGTGCACATGGTGCAGTGGCACTGCGCCAGCACAAGTGGCCAGAGTGGAGCAGGGGATGTGCTTCGCGCAAGTTCCGCTGCGCTAGGTGCAAACTTTCTGCGATATTCAAAAGTGCACATGCAAATGGAGCCATAATGCATGAAGGTAAATGGGACCATTTGCATGTCATTATGGCCCCATTTGCATGCAGGTGTGCCAATCCCGCGACTTTCAGACTCTGGTGCCCTGCCAGGCTGCAGCTGTCGGGGACCAACGCCTTGCACATCGCGAAAGTGCCCCAATGCCCAATCACGGCATGTGCAAAAGAAGTACACATCCTATATCCTTAGGCCCAGTGAACCGCTTTGCAGCCTGAACGCTGGCATATGTAGAATAAAATAAACGCCCATATCCCTGGTGGTCCAGTGGATCTGCTCGCAGCCCGATTGCGGGCATATGTAGAATAAAATAAACATCCTATATCCCTGGTGGTCCAGTGGACCGCTCGCAGCCTGATCGCGGGCATATGTAGAATAAAATAAATGTCCTATATCCCTGGTGGTCCAGTGCACCACTCACAACCCAATCGCGGACATATGTAGAATAAAATAAATGTCCTACATCCCTGGTGGTCCAGTGGACCGCCTGCAGCTGATCGCGGGCATATGTTGTAAAATAAACATCCTATATCCCTGGTAGTCCAGTGGACTGCTTGCAGCCCGATCGCGGGCATATGTAGAATAAAATAAATGTCCCATATCCCTAGTGGTCCAGTGGACTACTTACAGCTTGATCACAGGTATATGTTGTAACAACGCTTCTATATCCCTGGTGGTCAGTGGATACTTCAAGTTGCCGTCGCGGCATATGTAAAAAGGGTCGATATCCCGGTGGTCCAGTGGTACTCTTCCTCACCGCCTCACCGAGCTCCCTCGCCACCCCCCAGTCAGTGGCGCGGCAGCACCCCACCCACCTGCCGCCGCTGCTGCCCGCCGACCGGACACCGGTAGCAGGGGCTGTACGCCCACCAGTCCACAGCGTGAGCCAATGGGCATGCAGCCTGTACCAGACTACACAAGCCAGATATGTTATGGATCCATATCTGACTTCTGTAGAGCGCTAGGCTGCACGCCCATTGGCTAACGCTGTGGACCAATGGGTGTACAGCCCACCGACAGTGTCAGTCCGGCGGGTGGCAGGCGTAGGTGCTGTCACCCGCGGCTGACCGGGGAGCGGGCGGTGGGCTCAGTGGGTGGGAGGGGGTACCACTGGACCACCAGGATATTGGACCTCCTTTATTACATATGCCCGCGATCGGGCTGCAAGCGTCTACTGGAGCACCAGGGATAGGACTTTTTTTATTCTACATATGCCCGCAATCAAGCATGGGGGGGTGCCGCCACGAAGGTGCAGCTGGAGCTCGGGTGGTCACCCACAGGTGGCAGCTGCCCGTGTTGCACCCTGCAATATGGCAGCTCACCTGTGGGTGGCCAGCTGTTCCTTTTATTTTGGCTCACCTGTGTGCAGCGCAGGTAGGGGTTGCCATGCATAGGCTCAGCATATCCTGGGCTGAATATCGGGATGTGCGGAGTATGCATGGGCACGCCCCCCCACCCCACCTGCGCCACATACATTACTGATGCACTCCAGCGCATCGGGATTTGTGCTAGGCTCAATCCCCGTTTGAATATCAAGTTATGGATATGGGCGATGGTGCAACACTGTTGCACCATGCGTAACCTTCTGAATATCCAGGCCATTGTGTGCATTCTGAGGCATGAGGCTTGCAGGTTCTGCAACCACCCAAGGCATGTGTGTATCACAGCACAACCGCACACCCTGTAGTGGTTTATCTGTCTTATAAAAGGGTAACTGTTTTTTGGGATGGGGATGGAGGGAATAGTGCCTGTTTTGTACCTTATGTTTCATTAAAATTAAGAGTTTTATTCAGATTTTTTTTTTTTGGGTGGTTATCAATTTCATTCGTTACCTGCTTGATTCTGCCATTTGTTGTGTTCCCTTGTTCTAGGGCTTAATTTTACTTTCATGTTATTAGCACAGTTGAGCAGGCATCTGCTTCAGTAATAGTTTTAAATAAAAATGCTGGTATAGCATGGGATATGTACACATGCCTTGGTGTGATGCAAGGCACACAGCAAAGTGCAGTAGCTTCAACCACCCAGGAAGTGAGTACTGAAATTTATCTCAACTACTGTCAATGTCAATTACATTTCTCAATAGTTTCTTTGTATTACAGAGTCTAGCTTTCCACAAAACTTACTTTATAGTTTCTACAGGATGGGTTAAAGGCATTTGTCCCACAAACAAACAACGTGTCATCATTCCTTTGAAGCAGAACCTTGATAAAATTATGGCATTCATCCTAAAGTGAGAGAAAAAAATCATAATTAACTAAGCTTTTCCTTCTGCTTTGAGATACTGTTTTCCTTATCAGGTAAGTAGGGCATCAGTAAGCAGCAACTTTCCAGCTGAAAAAGAACCAAATTAAGTTAAAAAGCTGTTTTGAAGTGCCTGAGTAAAATCTGTCTTAAATCCACTAGTTCATGGTAACTTGAGTGCAGTACACTAGGGATGGTAAGTATTCACAAAGTGCAGCATGTGTCCTAGTTTTCCAGAAGATTCCCTTTGGTCAATAAACAGTCAGTAGTCTAAGAACCTCATATGACCCATTTTCCGTTCAGTTCTGGAAATCGTATTTCGTGACCAGAGACAACAGACATGCTAGTCGGATGGACAGTTTTGCAGGAATGGGTAATTTCCTAGCTGTTCTTGAATCAAATGCAGTCTGGCTCAGAATGTAATTGCACTTAGCTCTGGTATCCTCTCACTCCCATGACTGTGGGTTCTAGTAATAGCCCAGTCTGCTCAGGACCGTGACTGTACACACACTGTGGCATATGTATATTATCAAGGAGTGTGGTGTACATATATGTTTGAAACACAGTTTTAGGAGAAAAAATAACTCCAGCTTGTGTCATATGTATATACTGTTTAATACTGTGATCTTTACTGTTACTGTACCCACGCTGTGGTCTTTTGCACTGTTAAATTTGTCTGCTTCACGCACCTTGCAGCATCTTGGGTTACACTTGAAAATAAGCATTTATTTGTCTAGTGTACTTACCTGATCAACAAGAGCTAAATAAATAAAATTAAGGAAAGCTTCAGCTCAGTAGTGCATTCTTTTTTCTGGCCTCCCTTGAATTTCTTTACCCAGCAGTGGCCCCATCTGAGGCAGGTCTCCCCCATGTTGGTCAAATGCATTTAACATGTCAGATGCCTCCAGCTGGGCCTTGAAGCACTGGATCATGAGACTGCGCCCAGGAAGAGAAGCCTGTCGATCCTGCAGGCATCACAATATTTCTTCTCCACCCTACCCTGGAAAATACACTAGCCAGTGTATAGCAGGCATATCCAGTGACAATTTTCCTTTTTTTTTGTTTAATTTCTGTGTACATTTGTTAGAAGCCTTTCACATTTTTCAAGGTGACAGACCCATACAAGACATACAACACAATACATACATACCAAACCTGTTGGTATGGATTTGCCTGTACATCTACTGCCAATGTAAAAGGATGGTCTGAAATTCACAGCAGGTATCATTCTGTATATCATATACTACCAACGTAAACAGCCCCTTAATCAATCTATAACTATGTTAACTGACCAGCTGCCTTTGACATGGGTACTGTAACAGCTAAATGCCATACAAGCTATGTAGGACAGCACTGACTAAATAGCAATGTAGTTATCTATGTGACTGAAACTTAATCTACCTAAGGACTCCCACGAAACCAAAAAATCTCATCTCATGGGTTGGGGGTGGAGGGGTCATCTTGTGACCCAACTATTTATTTATTTATTGAATTTTGTTGGCCCAGTAAGCCCACTGGGCCTAGGAAGTCCCTTTTTCAGCTACACCGGGAGACAGATGGTAAGCAACTGAAATTGAACCAGATTAAGCTGTTGGTGGTATTTTTTTTTTTTTAGTGAATAGGAGACATTTGGCCAGGACACCGGGGAAATTCCCCTACTCTTTTTCAATAAGTGCCATGGGATCTTTAGCATCCACCTGAACTACCACCAATCCAGGCAGATGGGGCCTCGGTTTAACGTCTCATCCGAAAGACAGTACCTCAGAAGTGCAGCACCCTCCCTCATGCTGCACTACAGTGTCAGTATTGGGATATTAACCCAAGTGCCAGACGTGGGAACTGAACCCACAGCCTCTGATCTCCCAGCCTCAGAGGCGAGTGTGCTACCTACTGAGCCACTGACACTGCAAAAAGATGGACTAAAATCATTAATCAATAATTCTCAACCACAATACATTACTCGAGCATCAGCACCCAACAGTAATGCTACGCCTCTCGGGATCTGGGATGTGAAGCTGGGTCTCCAGCCCCACGCCCCGCCCTGACTTCATGTCTTATGTTAATGGTTACGAATACTGTAGCAAGAGCCATATGACTGAGAAGAAACACATGGAAACCATGCCAGTCTTCTGGCCAACATTTTGACAGATTTATGTTCCCCGTCTCCTTACCACTTGCTTCAGATTCAGTGGCGTGCTTACACTGATGCAGTGCAGCTGTCCTGCAAGCTCAAATTTTCTCAGCCAGAATGTTCTTAAATTTATGATGTACTTTTATCAGTGCGTATAACTCTAATGGAATGCTGGAAGTAAAAAGAAAAACGGCATTCTGACTGGCCAGTCTCCAGTCACTATTCTCCAGGAAATAACCACAGATGTAAAGTGACAACAAGTTATCGAAATAAGCAAACACAAGGGATGGTAATGAAACAATAATCACCTCCCTCCTGTCTTTAAATTGCCAGGTAACGACTGACAGGCAAGGGTTGAGGAAGTATGACTTCCCTTGCTGGTCATTTACTGCCAGTAAAACCAGAATGCAGGTTATCATTACTGCAGAATTAATGTGACAAACACAGGACACGAAGCGTCATAATAAAGTTGTTTTGAAGAAAACTTTATTTTTGACTCTGCTGTTTTAATTCAATGTATTGTGCTGCAATATTTTAAATTATGGTTACTCAGTCGAAGAGAAGGTGTCTTGTGAATTGTTCAAAAGAACAGATCTGACAACAATTCTGATTGAGTGAAAGGTCTGGGGTGCATACCTCTCAGCCCTTTGTCGCCTAATGTGGGAATGTGGGAAATCTCACTAAAACATGGAGAAACGAGCTTAGAACACAATCAGGAGTAACTGTTTTTCACCACATATCCTGTTTATTGAGCATGATCATTGACCAGGGTGGGGGCAGACCAAACGAGCAGACACGAAGACCGTTAGGCCTATTCTGCTGGCATGTTAGTATGTAAGCATCACAGTATGTAATGTACAGCAAACAGCATTCTCTGCATGTCCTGCTGAAGCCTCTCTCAGTGGCAAAAGAGACTGCCCATCATGTGGCACAATTGAGTGTCTAGGCATGAGTGCTATATTCCTTCAGTCACTGTTGTCCTGTGTGACCTGCACTGCATTTACATTTTAAAATTCACACTTTACTGACTTCAGATTACACTTATAATACATAAAGGTACAAAGTAAAGCTAAAGCTCATACCAGGTCTTCCTTCTCCAAGGACTCCTACTGATGCTCCCATCCACAGCCTCCTGGGCCAACTCCTCCGAGGCTCCCCGATGGCGCACTCTAATATCCCATCCAGGCCACACACTGCTTGTTGCCTGATGCACAAAAATATCTGGTGTGGCCTATTTCATGCTGCTTCTGACCTGAGGCGCCGTTTTATTTATTTTTTTTCCTATTCCCTGCCACTGTGGATGACCATGCGCTCAAGGCTACAAATGCACAGTCAAACATACCGCCGCAGAGCCTGGTATTGCGCTGCCCCTCCCACTGGCGACTCCTGCTGCACTACCCAGTGTGGTAGTGGTGTCTCCGGACCTTTCCTCACAGTGCAGACTGTGCCTTCTTTATTTGGTGCAAAAATACAAGGACATACAACAGACACCCGTAAGACTCACCTGACACGTTTTGGATCCTCTGTTTGCCTTGATTGTACGGTGTTCCCTTTCTGAGGGCGTCTTTCCGGATGCCTTGAAGGAGGCTCTGGTGAGACCCCTCTTAAAGAAACCATCTTTGGACCCAGAGATCAAGGCAAATTACTGTCCAATCTCTAACCTTCCATTTTTGGGAAAGGTTATTGAGAAGGTGGTAGCGCTTCAGTTGGAAGAGCACCTCGTATCTCATGAGTTGTATGAACCCTTCCAGTCGGCTTTTCATGCCAGACATAGCACTGAAACTGCACTTGTTTGGGTGCAGAATGATCTCCTCAGGCTAGAGATCGGGAGACAAGACAATTCTTGTTCTCCTTGATCTCTTTAGCATTTGACACTGTGGACCATTGTGTGTTGCTCGCTCGCTTTAGGGACCTATGTGGACTCACCGGTAATGTCATCAAATGGTTTGAGTCCTTTCTTACCAACAGGAGGCAACGGGTTACGATGGGAAATTCCTCATCTATACCCAGTCTCCTTTTCTGTGGAGTTCCTCAAGGATCGGTATTGGCTCCAATGTTGTTCGCAGTGTACATGCTGCCTCTGGGCGGGATCATTAGGAAGTATGGCCTGAGTTTTCATTGCTATGCTGATCACACTCAGCTATATCTTTCCTTTGCCCCAGGAACATCAAATGCAGTGGATGCTAAACATCTGTCTGGCCAAGATTAACGACTGGATGGCCTCCAGCTGGTTGCGGCTAAACCCGATAAGACAGAGGTACTGGTAGTGGAGTCGACAGAGCCGTGATAGGTGGGCTCTGACACAGAAACTGGGCTTGTTCTGAACTGTGCCATTGAAGGCCCCTCTTGGTGTGTGAAATCTGGGTGTGATTCTGGACAGGGATTTAACCATGGAGGCTCATATATCCTCTACGGTTCGCACTTGTTTTACCATCTCAGAAACATTGCCAGGATTAAGCCCTTGTTCCGCCTCTGGACCTCCCTACCTTGATACATGCCTTAGTCACATCAAGGCTTGATTACTGTAATGCACTCTATCTCGGGGTCACAGGAGGATCTCTCCACAGACTGCAGCTGGTGCAAAACGCAGCTGCCCGGTTGTTGACTGGGCAGCAAAAGTCCTATCATATTACTCCGGTTTTGCGCGAATTGCACTGGCTGCCAGTCAGGTGGAGAGTCCTCTTTAAGGTGGGTCTTCTCACCTATAAGGCCCTACATGGGCTGGGCCCTGGTTACCTGTCAGACCTTCTGTCACCTGCCCTCTCCTCGTGCCCTCTCCGCTCCTCTACTGGTGGCTTCCTGGCCATTCCCAGAACTAGGTTGAAATCAGCTGGCGATAGAGCATTTAGCGCGGCGGCCCCTGTTCTGTGGAACTCTTTGCCAATCATGGTCAGGGAGGCCCCCTCAGTAGATATTTTTAAGGCCCAGTTGAAGACTTTTCTTTTCTCTAAAGCATTCAATGTCTAGATGGACATCTATAGTATTGGTTTTGATTTTATCAGATTTTGTATTTTGTGTATAAATTGTATATGTATGATGTTTAAATGTCTGTTTTAAAAATTTGTATGGCACCCAGAGCCTCCGGGATTGGGCGTCTTAAATAAATTTTGCCTTGCCTTGCCTTTTTTTAAAGATGACTTGAGTTTACAAAACAGTGCTCTTAAATATGTCCATGGCTGGTGACATCACACATAATATCAGAATAGCAAAAGTTTTTAACCGGCCATATTCTAGTTAATCAATTAAAAACGTAATTCCTAATAAATACAAAATACTGATTTCCAGTGAACTACAAGACAGATACAGTGAAAAAGGTAAACTTAGTGCAAAATAAAACAAATGTACTACAGTATTTAAAATGCACACCACCAAACAACTATGCTAGTCGAGTGCCGGTAAAATCCTATAACTTCTATATATCTACTACATCTAATTCATTCACATTTTAGTTATAGAAGTTATAGCCTGGCTCACGTCTGAACCCTGGTTACCTGCATCATGAGTAACAGTGCTACAGCTGCATGTGGGCCAGTTCATATTTACCTTTTAGGGCACTCATGTTAAAGGCAACCTTGCAACTCAACATGGGACAACGTGAGTGTATTTAATTGTATTCTCCTCCAATTTCAATGGCACTCAAGTATTTTTGTTTTAATGCTTTAATTTTTTTTCTCCTCAAGGCAAAAATATGTCCGTCCCCTCCAGTTAATCTTTCTCTGCCCTGCTGCCTTCCCAGTTAGTTGCCATCAGTTCCCACATACTTTACACACAGTGCTACTTATCCCAGCAGTTGGGTACTACTCCCACCAGCTCTGGGCATGGAACAGGAGCAGGTTTCAGAATATGAAGAGAAAATATAGGGTATATCATAGGAAGCACACAGAAAGACAAACCAAACATGGAAGCTAATACAATTTCTAGTTAACTTCAGCTAGCAACATAACATGTTTAAAACGCCAGTTGCCAGCAGAAGATGTATGTTGTGGTGCTAGGTTGTCATACTCCTGCCGAAGCCTTCTGAAACTGTCCAGTTTAAAGATGAGGTCACCTTTAGAAGGACACTTCCAAACGAGATGAAACAGAGGGATAGAAATAGTATTTTTTTTTTATTTGCACTATAGTCGATACAGATAGCACAAATTTTCACATCAGTTCCAAAATACAAATCTTGCAGGTAATGGAAAATGTCTGTTGCAACTGCAAGTGAATAAAATGGCACATTGGTTCGCTCCCAAAGAATACTGCGTTCCATGTATAGCCTTCCAGTTAGCTGCACTTCCTTGTGGTGACTATGGTGACTAAGGAAACAAACAGTGAATACTGCATACTGATAGGTTTGAGGGTTCCGGAGACACAGGCTATCAAAATGTTGAGGAAAACTCAATAGATATGGTATACTCACCAGCACAGATAATGCCAAGTCCCAACAAAACCTAAATGCTGGAAAAATATATCGTGGCAATATTGAGGACAGCCAAAAAAATGTTTTTGTTGCCTGCCCTCATTGTTGCTACCGCACTAAATTACGCCAACACATAGCCTTTATTTATGCTGAATGAGTGTGCCATACCTATTGTGCCTTCACTGGTTTAAAGACATACTAAAGTGTAAGTGAAAAATAAGCCTCTCAAAATATAACTACAGAAAGTATCTATATATGGCATACAAAGAGTAAACAGTAACGTTTACCTAAAGTGAGCAATAGTTACACACTATATGGAAAGTAAAACTTAGCTGGAACTATTAGCCAACTATACTCTCAAACTAGTTATTATGCTCCATAAATCTAGTGGTTTACTTTGGTAAACTTTACTGTTTACTCTTTGTATGCCATATATAGATACTTTTTGTAGTTATAATTTGTGAGGCTTATTTTTTACTTACAGTTTTAGTATGTCTTTAATCCAGGTGGATTTTGCTTTCATTTAATGCATTCTATACACACGGTGACGCTCATAATTAGGTTTAGGAGCTCTGCTCGAGTAGTTGTTATCTTATTCTGAAAGTGGTCTTTGGTCATTTTAATTATGCAGCGCATCTCTTACATGTTATGCCCCAAGCACATATGACCCTGAGGCCCTTTCAGCTGAAAGTGAACTGGTACTATTCAAGTTCTTTGACATTTTCTTCTGCATTTTTTTAAATAAGTATTTTGAACCAATGGGAATTTTTTCTGTTTTTTTCTGCATGATCGGGTGTTAAAAGTATGATTTTCTAAATAACTGTCAT
Source organism: Neoceratodus forsteri (assembly GCA_016271365.2). Lineage (NCBI taxonomy): Eukaryota > Metazoa > Chordata > Ceratodontiformes > Ceratodontidae > Neoceratodus > Neoceratodus forsteri. The sequence goes on from CM057454.1 coordinate 15,103,667, forward strand.
TAAGCTTGAGGAGGGGCTTGTTGGTCTGAAAGCTAAAGCACTTTGTTCTTTTTGTTACATCTACTGTATGTTGGTCCAATAAAACTTTTAAGGTATCAAATCATTTGCTTCTGGATCTGTTCTTATGATGTGGTCAGGTGGAGTGGGACAGACTGGTTACGTTGGCACTGAACAGCCCACTGGTGCAACATGCCACTGGCATCAATGCCCAGTTTGTTTTTCTGTACATCTCTCCAAGTCGTACACAATATTCTATAGCCGCATTCCCAGAGCAAGGCATCATGAGTATGCAAAGCCTTCTGCATGTTGGACAGACAAGGCTTCGCCAGAACAGATCGCCTTTTAAACAGACTTGTCCATCTGACCCAGTACAGGCTAAGAATGACAAAGTACAGACATGCATGTGTCCTCTTTGGGACTCCTCAGTGCGTTGCAGCCATTGTCTCAGACAGGCACCAACTAAGAACCCCAATGCAGTATCCATGTAGAACACTTGAGGTAAGCATACCAGAGAGAGAGAGTTTGCAGGAAGAGCAGTACATGGGATTTGTAACAGGATGCTAGGAGAGAAGAAATGTTCCAATGGTTGGGTTAGTGTGTATCGCTTAAAACCATACACATACTCCCGAGCCTCATTCTCAGAGAAAGGTCTCATGGGAACACAAACCCTTGAGCAAGTCAAGCAGACAGGGCATCAATGCCCTAAATGCCAAGTGTGGGAAGGGGGATGCACTGTTTTTCAGCTTAATAAACCCAAAATTAGTTCTAAATGAGTTTTGGGACATAAATAATTTGCCAGTTGCATGAAAGCAAGCAACTGTTAGAAATACCCCCATGCTCCTTAGTACTGTGCAGTTCTACCTTTATCTTGTATAAAGCTCTCTTATTCTCAAATTGAAACCTTCAGTAAGTTAATGGGAAAGCAGTTACTGACAAAGCAGTAAACAGCCCGATCCATTCCAAATCCCAGACAGCGGACACAAGATAACAGTTAAGAAACTAAACTGAAGTGGCAGCCACTGCAGAGTATTGAAATTGCCTACCTTGTGCTCTCATTTTGCAGCTCCAAAGGTTTTACATCACTCTGTCTAGATTTCCATGTCAATTTCTGCATGGATTAAGGGGAGGAAGAAAAAAAATCAATTAGAGCCAAGGGTTGTAGCATTTGGATTTGTCAAGATGCAAGTTCTCTGCAGGGTAGCAAGCAGCTGAACATGCACTAAAACTACTTGCACCTTCTGTCCACATTAATTAATCCCATTTTTGAACAGCTATCCATTCTCTAAGCAGGTTACACTGTGTAGCATGGCTGACATTTAGAAAAACAATAAATGCACATGTTTAGTGATATTCACTGTCACCCTGTTGCCTAGCATGCACAAAGCACTTTTGACAGAAAAGTAAAGGTTTGCAAAATGGACATTTTGTGTATTAGACTGCAAGATGATACACTGTACAATAATAAAAGCCCCCCTCCCCAATTTCTGTTCAGCAGTGTTTTGTTTTATATTGTTCCACAAGTAAGAACAACACTTGCTGGGGGAGCATTTCATTAATATTGTACACATTTGACTGTATTATACATTCTGCCACGTAGCAAACAAGTCAATCAGAAATGTGAAATTAGGCCATCCACTTGCAAAAATGTATTATAAAAAAGGCCAGTTTTTCCTCTTCACAGGTTGGTTGATTGCATGTTTGTTTCACTTCCACAATATATCACTTAACATGCCAAACTGCCTCAGAGCCATGCAATGCAAGTATGCCCTTTAATTTTTGTAACATTCTTCTCATTAATTCGAAGACATTTTACAACCAAACTAGGACACTTCAGGGTGCGACGTCACTGAACATAACATCACAGCCTGCCATGTTTTATTGCTGAAATGTAAAAACAGCAAAACAAATCAGGCTGAGCAATGTTTCCTTTCCTACTCTTCCATAGCGCCAGTCTCTGGGGCTGGCGGGTGCACTGAACTCTAAACGTTCACTAACAGCAGTGCTACTTACTTTGTTAAAATAAATCTCTTCTGTGTGTGATGTGTCCATATCAATAGTATAAATATGGTCCCTGCAAAGAGAAAAAAACAAGCATTGCTGTGCAAGACACTTCCAGCATAAGAAGGCTATCACCCCAGAAGGAGAACAGCTAACTCAGCAGACACAGATTAATGAGTGTGTACATAAAAGCAGGAAGAAATCAACCAACCAAAATGCCTCTGACTGAACTGTCCAAATCTGTACTTGTAAAGCCTGAATGCAAACCGCACACTTCTTATATACTTAAAAAAAAATGTCACTTAATGGAAGTACCAACGTTGTACTCTTGAGAGTGTGTCAATGTTAAATGGACACATCAATACTACTACTTTAAATGGGCTGAATAAGCAACTTTTGATTTTCACACCACATCTGAACCCTGTGAAAAGTTACAAATGCACCCCCCCAAAAAAAAAAAAAAAAAAATGTTTTTCAGAAAGTGGCAAGATGGCAGTTCTGTGAATGAAACTCTCTGTCCACAATAGTGCTAATTTGATTGACAGTGCAATAAGCAAGGGAGTTGCACAGCCAAATTGTTTCCAGGAACCATGCTTTGCTCAACACTTAGATGGCCCAATCAGTTCCAAGTCTGACCTCAAAGTATGACCTCATGAAAGATTACTTGTACAAGCATATACCTTCCTGTTTTTGCTGAGAACTGGGGGTGTTCTACAATAAGCTGCCAATCTTTCTTCAGAGGCGGAAATGGAATCAGCAGCTCAGGTGCGGGGTTGGGGGGGCTATTTTTAATTCATGCCTCTGCATGAGCAGAACACAAGGACACATTTGTCTGAAAGGCAAAGCAGTGAGGGGAAGGCGTGCTGTGAGTAGTCAAAGGAAAAATGGCTCACTTCTCCTTAGGATAACATTGGCTATCTTCTAATAGCAAAGTCAAATACAGGATGGCGGGAGGGATGAGGGATGTTTCATGAAAATGGAAGGAGGAAGCAACAGAACACATGTTTTCACCTACATCATTAGGGCTAAATTCTTCAAAGCTAGAAAAAAGCATGTAAAACTGTTCTAGTAATTTGTTTCAGAGTTCTGAGCTTTCTCCCCGTTAAAAATAAATTAACATCATGACATTATAAGCTGAAACAGCAAACTTTTGTCTCTGCCAGTACAAGCCCCTTAACTATCCCAGTTAATGAATGGGTGATGGATAAATGCAAAAAGGAGAAGCTCAGATTGAAGGTGGTAACGTAATTAACCACTGGACTTGCAATGACAGTTTTATAATCATCTGTATGTGTGTTTCACAGTTCAACATTAACAAAACTGGTTATGCAGTTACTTGCACATTTATCTATTCTACAGCATGACTCTTAGGGCCTAACTAATTAAAAAGCATTTAATGGAAGTGCTATAAATTACACAAAACACAGAAACTGCTCAAACAACAAGGGAGACTCGGGTTTGAATCCCTCCTCTGTCACTTGTTCACTGTCTGGCCCTAAGCAAGTCTTTTAGGCCCTGTCCACACTATACCACTAAAACCCTGGAACGGTTTCAAACCGTTACAAATGGTAAACATTACAATGTGTCCACACTGTCAGTGAACCATCATGATAACAGTTCAGAACCATAACAGCCGGTCCACATTGTGGGTGACGGGTGACAGTTACAGTCGGAACCCTATCCCACAATGCAGTTCGTGCTGCACCGAGGACAATGCTGAGACTACACGCTCACGCATCCACACTACAGCTGGTAACGCTATAGAGGCTGAATTGTTGCATCCGCTAAGCTGAAACCAATTTCAAGGGTTTCAACAACGGTTACGAAAACGCCTCCTGTAACGTTATAGGTGTAAACGCAAACTGCTGCAGTAATGGTTTGGCCCCTCTGTAACGTTACAAAGGGGAGTTTTCAGTGTAATGTTGACAGGGCCTTAGTTTCCCTGTCCTTAACCTCCTTTCTCCCCCCGCCAAGCACTTACTCTTTCTACACTTCCCTTGATGTCCTTCAACCTTACTTGTTCCCTGTGCATGCCTAATGGCTCTAGAACTGTTCATGGCTTGTAAAGCAATTTTGGATACAGTGTTGCTGTAAGGTACACCTTAAAGTGATTTTCCGACCTAGCTGAAAGCAGATACCACTCCCATATTGTGGTAGCTGCCCTCAGCGACAGTTATTGTAGCCAGGTTTTAATTATTAATTGTAGCCCATACCTTGCAAATATTGCTCAGAATCTTTTGTTCAGCTGGGCTGTCCATGACTTCTGAGTGCTGCAGTCCTGCCGCCATGCCCCTGCACCTGCACACGTAATGTCATGTGACCAGGAGAGAGTGGGGCGCTCCCATTGAAGTGAATGGCTTCTTTTTCCAGTTGTTTTTATGCCCATAGACGGTGGTTGGATAGTAAAGGAGGACACCAATGGACTAACAAGGTCCTTGTTAGTCAAGCGGTGTCCTCCCTTACCGCCAGACTATCAGTAGAGCAAGATATGTCAGCTGCCAGGCTAAGAGCCATTCCACACATCACACCTACTAACATCAGTTTAAACAATCTTCTAATTAAACAAAAGGAAAAGAAAAAGTACCTCAGATATAAAGGCCTGGTTTTAAACTCTATTATTAGCTTTAGGCAGTACACAAGCTCTTTAACACCAAATTCCTTTCTTTTCACGACGCTAATGGACAATCGCAATACTACTGCATAGTACTGTGTAACCTCACCACCCAACAGCAGAATAGGTGTCCATAGTCAATCATTCTGCAGTGCTAGTGTCTGAAAATTAATCAGGTAGTCCCCGTAAAAGTCTACTTATGTTAATTTGAGACTTAGTCATGAGAAGTGCATACTAACATCTTAGTACAACTGAGTGCTGTCCAGAATATCAAAAATAGTAAAGAAGTATACAAGTCCAGTAATGAAAACATCAGAGCTTGCTAGTGTCCACCACCAACTAAGTTTTTGGTATTATGGGACAGTATTTTCTTAGAGTTGTTTTATGGTCTTACTAAACACTGATACTAGAGCACTCTCCAAAACTAAGGATGTCTATCACACCAACCTGAGTGAATTGATATGGCTCTGAGCACAGACCTACATTTTCTCAGTTTCTTATTCCTAAATGGGCTGCCATTGACTTTGAAGGTTTTCATTTGTAAAGTGGACTGGAAGTTTCGCACTGAGGGGGCTATGTAAGAAATAGCATCCCAGACATGGAATCATGGTTTATAGTAACAGACCTCCTGGCCCCTTGACCAACACAAGACAGTCAGGGGATTATGGCACAGTAACAGACGACTGGTGGTTTCAGTTTTGGACAAGTCATGGTGTTTGTACGGGAGTGCTACTGCAGCTGTGAGACCTTCCTTATCCGAGCTGGTGACATCAAGGATGGCAAGAGCTGCCCCATGCATAACTATAATTGCACATTATGCATGCAAATGAGCTGATAATATGACTGATTACATCACATATAGGACAGACACGAGTAAAGAATTAGAGTAGTCTAGAAATTAAATTGCTCAGATCATGGTAAGTATTCAGCATTTGTCAGGTTAGACTGATTAGTTTCTTTAAATATACGCATCATCAAAATTACCGACTGAGGAGTCATATAGTCAGAGAAGTTTAAAAATGGAACAGAGGTTTAGGGATTGAAGTTATGGTGAAAATGTGACTATACAAGGTAAAGAATATGCTAACACTATCCCTAGGCATACTTTAATGGAAAGGAGGGTGGGTGCAAACAAATGCTGATAGAACGCAAAGAGTGTTTATTTTGTAATCAGCTTTTTATGAGATGCCTTGAAAGTTAAAAATGTGATCAGAAGGAAATGGTTTATTTTGCAGGCTGATCCTGCATTATCAAAAAACTGTGTGCAAAATATTCAAGAATGATCTACAGGAGAGGCCGTACCCTCAAGGATCATCTTGATCATAGTCTACAACCAGTACAGACATGGGTCAGGTAAAAGCGCGGGCAGTGTAAGTACTGCACCAGAATTTCTACAGGCAAAATTTGCAGGAAAAATGCTAGTCACCAGGATGGGACTGGCTCACACACTACCTAATTAGAAGGAAACAGAGGAGAGGGTACTGGGAGAAAAGAGCAACAGGCTAGCACAACAGGGGGGCATGGTGCTAGTGAAGGATTTAACATGCTAGATGTTGACTGGAGGAGGACTGTGGCAAGAAGCACATTGAGTCAGGGATCATGGAAGTAATTCAGGATGGTTTCCTGATGAAAACACTGAAAATCAGCAAGGGAGGGAGTAATCTATACCTGGTCCTTATAAACAAAACAAGGACTCTATTAGGAAGAGAAGGTAAAGGAACCACTTAGAACAGTAACCACCAGTCAGTATGGTTCACCATTGCACTAAAGGCCGACCACACCAACTCTAAACCAGAAGAATACTGGATTTTAGGAGAGTGGATTTGGCAGGATGAGGAGATGCTCAGAGGTAGACTAAAGGGGTGGAGCTAGAGGCAGAAAAGTGGAAAGAAGTGGTGGTATAATAAGGGAGGTGATGAGGTCACCAACCTCTGCAACAAGAAGGAGGGAAAAGAGGTTGGTGAGACAGTGAAGGAAAAGAGGAGGACCTTCCAACACTATAAGGCTAGCCAGTCAAATAATGACATGGAGGTCATCTAGACAAGCTGGAAGAATCTAACCGAAGGTGAGACAGGTAAAGGCAGGGGCACTGAAATAGCAGAGGTGAATGTGGGGAACAGGTGTTGTTCTGCTTCATCAGAGAAGCAGAAAAGTAAGGATGGTATTGTCAGACTGAAAGGGGGGTGGAGACGGAGGACAATGATAAGGGCAAGGCAGACACACTGAACAAATATTTCTGTTTAGTTTTTATGGTGGAGGAGAAGTTGCCCTGTATTTAATGTTGGACTGTGCCGGAACAGGGAGCGGGCTATGCATAGATATGGGCACTACAGGGGTAGAAAGGGTTATGAAAGGGCTATGAGTCCTAAGAATGGACAAATCCCTGGGTCCAGATGGAATGCACCTAAGGATGGAGGTATAGATAGCACAAGTGCTTGTGGTATCACTAACAAACCTCTTCAGCTACTTGTTGGAAACAGGGATGAGCCAAAGGACTGGAAAGTGGCTGCTGTGGTGCCGCTATACAAAGTGGTTGTAAGGTCAACCCAGGAAACTACTGACTGGTCCGCCTGACTTTAATAGTGGGTAAGTTATTGGAAACAATTAGCAAGGAAAAGCAGGTAGAACTCCTGGAGGTTAAGTGAGCTGCAGGACAGTAGACAGTATGGGTTTGTGGGGGGAACAAGTGTGCCAGACAAACCTGACTGAATTTTTTTATTGGGTGACTAGGTCTGTTAACAGAGGCCAGGCGCTGGATACACCATACCTGAACTTTGGTAAAGCATGTGACTCTGTGATACACAGAAGGCTGTTCAAAAACTGGAAGGCTTGGGCATATGGAAGAAACTGACCACCCCAGTCAGACTAGCTGGGGGAAGAACCCAGAGGGTAAAGCTCAATGGGGAATACTCAAGACTGAGAGAGGTCACTAATTGGGTACCACAGGGATCAGTCCCCGCTTACCAGCACTTTATTATCTTCATATGTGACACTGGAGTTGGTGTTCAAAGTATGATTTGCCTCTTGTGGATGACACAAACATCTGCAGGCAGGCAGACTTAGATGAAGGCTTCAGTATAATGAAGGTGGTTCTCTAGACATTAGTGAACTGGTCCAGGATATGGCAGCTGTGGTGAAATTTGAAGAAGTGCAATTAATGCACACTGGAGCAAAGAACCCCAGAACTGAACAAAGGTTGGGTGGTATGAGGGTGGAGCAGACAGGAGAGGAAAGGGACTTGGGGTTTATTATATCTGATTGCCTGAAACAATCAGCTCAATGCAATAAGGCGGTAAGCAAAGCCAACAAAATATTAGGATGCATTGGCAGTGGAATTAACAGTAGACCTCAATAGGTGATGCTGCCCCTTTACAGATTCCAGGTAAAGCTGCACCTGGAGTACTACATGCAGTGTTGGATTGGAATCCATATCTAAAGAATGATAGCGACAAGATGGAAGGGGTACAAATTCGGGCTATCCGAATGACTTGGTGGGGGGGCAACAGGAGCAGTCCTATGAAAGAGAGATTAAGGACCTGTATGTACTCACTAGAGAGACTATGAGGAGGAAAATAATAGATTTCAAGTTTTGGGAATGAATCAGTAAGGTGGACATCAGTAAGCTGTTCACCTCCAGTGCAAATGCAAAGTGGAGGGGTAACTTGATAAAACTGGTATGGGGAGGTTCATAAAGGACTTGAGAAAATACTTTTTCAGACAGAGGGGAAGAGGCTGAACTGCGGAACAGATTTCCCGATTACGTAGTACAGTATGTGCAAAAATAGTGGATGGTTTCAAGAAAGGGAGGGATAGATGCATGGGTTTGGTAAGAGCCATTAAGGTGAAGAGAGTGAGGATGGGGAGACATGGAATCATTAGGGGTTGAAATCTAAGAAATTAGGTAGGCCAAAGGGCAGACCAGACGTATCAACTGGCCTTCTTCTGCTGGCAGTTTTCTATATTTCTATCACCAGCCTCCATTCTGAAACTTCTGTTCAGTATGAATCAGCATTTTGGATACAGATTATTTACTCCAGCTGACAGAGAAATACAGGTTACTCACCTGTAACAGGAGTTCTAGGAATGGTATATGTTGTTCATCCACACTTATTGGCAGGTTCCTTGCCGCTTTAAATCTTGCCGGAAGGTCTTCAAGCTAGCTCCTCCCACCCACCCGGGTGGTAAAACTCTCGGCCCGCCCCATGACGCCAGATCTGGCCCGCTGGAAGCTCAGGGTTGTAGCGTCGGCCGAGGTTCAGGAAACTGTGGATGAACAACATATACCATTCCTAGAACTCCTGTTACAGGTGAGTAACCTGTATTTCTAGGGACATGGATATGTTGTTCATCCACACTTATTGGCAGACTCCTAGCAGTTCTCCGGAGGAGGGAGGCAAGCACACCCCTAATACTTACTTGGGGAACAAAGATTGAGAACCGAGGCCCCAAAACCAGCATCCCGGCGTGACTCAAGGTCGATGTGGTAGTGGGAAATAAAGGTGTGTGCTGACTTCCAGGTAGCAGCCCTGCAGATCTCCTGGATAGGGACATCCTGGAAGCAGCCACCGATGCAGCAGTATGGCGGGTAGAATGAGCTCTTATCCTCTGGGAGGCTCCATGCCGCTAACTCACAGCAGAGATTTATGCAGAGGTGACCCATCTGCCTATCGTCCGCTTGGCTGCAGGTCTGCCAGGTGCGGCTTCAGCGTGGGTGAGACAAACAGCTGGCGAACCGCCTCCCGATTCAAGCCGCGCGCCCTTATAATAAGCAAGCGCCTCTAGGGTCCAGAGTATGGAGCCTATTTCTCGGCCTCCGAGGTGTGATTGGGGTAGAACACCGCAGAGTCAATACCTGATCAAGGTGAAACTCCGACACCACCTCTCGAAGGAATTTCGGTGGGGCGAGGACAACCTGTCCCTGTGGAAGACCAGGTAGAGACTCGATGCTCAGCGCCTGGAGTTCTCCCATCCTTCTGGCTGACGTGATAGCCACCAAGAAGGCGGTTTTCCACGACAGGTGGGGGAGACCACACCTGTGCATTGGTTCGAATGGCTTGCCCATGAGCTTTGCCAGTACCAGCAGTAAATCCCACGGAGGTGGGGGTTCCCGCACTGGAGGGGAAATGTGATCAAGGCCTTTGAAAAAGCGCCCGACCACTTTTTCCTGCGCCACTGACTGCTGACCGGCCCGCGCCCGGTAAGCAGAAATGGCTGCCAGGTGCACCTTAAGGGTCAGTCGGACTCAAGCCCTTGACTAGATAGGGACCATAGATAGTCCAAAATGCCGCCACAGGACATGAGAAAGGGTCCAACCTTTTCCCGACACCAAATGGAGAACCTCTTCCATTTGAAGGCATAGCATTTTCTGGTCGACTCCACGGACGCCCAACGACGCTGAGGACCTCGGCCGGAGACCAAGGCCTGCAACCTAGCCGCCAGGAACCAGGCCAGGTGCAGGGATTGAAGGTCCGATGGAACACCTTCCCTGATTGACTGAGAGCAGGTCCGGGCGAGCTGGAAGCGCCGCGGAGTCCTGGAGCTGAGACTGAGGAGATCTGGTACCAGAACTGGCGAGGCCAGTCTGGGGCTATCAGAATCACCTGCGCCTTGTCCCTCCTCGCTTTCAGCAGGACCCTGTGAATCAGGAGCGGGGGGATGTAAAGAGGCCCGGGTCCACGGCCTCGAAAAGGCATCCCCTGCAGTGAGCCCTGCTGAGGGGCGGGCATGAAACAGCCTCAGCTTGCTGCCTCCTGGAGGCAAACAGATCCACCAGAAGTGTGCCCCAGCCGGAGAACAGGTCTGTACTATCTCGCAGGAGAGACCACTGCAGTGATGCAGCCCCTATCAGGCTCAGGGCATTGGCAGGGTGTTGGAGGCTCCCTGCCACATGAATGGCCAGGAGATCCGCCTCCAGGCTGCGCACTAGTGACCAGATGTGGAGAGCTTCCTTGCATAGAGGCAAGGAGCGCGTCCCGCCCTGGCGGTTTAGATAGTACATGGTCGTGGTATTGTCCGTCTGGACTCGGACCACTTGACCCCGGAGAAACGGAGCAAAGGCGGTGAGAGCTAGGCGGACCGCACGGAGCTCCAGCAGGTTGATATGGCATCGGGACTCCCGCGGGGACCAGAGGCCGTGTGCTCGGTGTTCCCCAGATGGGCACCCCAACCCATCAAAGAGGCGCGCCGGTCAGAGAGACCGGCTGCTCAAGGATAAACGGGATACCTCCTGCAGATGGGACGGAACGGTCCACCACTGGAGAGCATTTCACATCTCCTGGGTCGTCCACACGCGCTGGTCCAAAGGATCGCAACGCTGTGACCACTGGCCGGCCAGACCCCACTGGAGGGGGAGCATGTGCCAGCGTGCCCAACGGACTACGCTGGTACAGGCCATAAGACCCAGGAGTCGCAGGAAGTCCCGGTAGGCGATTGCCCAACCAGAAATGATTGGGCAAAGGAGTAGAACTCAGCCCTGTCCCTCTGGAGCCGTGCTCTGGCTCGAAGAGAGCTCTAGCCTGCCCGATGAAGGATATCACCTGCTTCGCTCGAGTTCTGACTTGGCCTCGTTGACCAGGAGGCCAGTTGAGAGCAACCCGAGGGCCAGATTTTGACCGCCCACCTCCAACCTGGAGGGCCTGCATCAGCCAATCGTCCAGGTAAGGGTACACCCGGACCCCTCGGCGCCGCAGGAAAGCTGTCACCGCTGCAATGCATTTGGTGAAGACCCTGGGAGCTGAAGAAAGGCCGAAGGGCATGGCCTGGAACTCGAAGAGGGATCCCTCCGCTCTGAAGCGGAGGAATCTCTGATGAGACGGACGGATAGGGACGTGAAAGAACGAGTCCTGGAAGTCCAGAGAACAGAACCACACGCCGTGTTCCAGAGATGGTATTATCTGAGCCAGAGTGACCATTCTGAAGGTTCGAGACCTTAGGAACTTGTTCAGGTCGTGTAGGTCTAAGATGGGGCGCCAGCCCCTCGTCCGTTTCGGGACCAGGAAGTACCTGGACACGAACCCTGGTTCTGGTGAAGGGTCCTCTATCTCTTTTATCACCCTTTTCTGAAGGAGGAGGGTGATGTCGGCTCGACGAGCCTGCAGAGATTCTGGGGGCCCCAAAGCCCCACGCGGGGCGACGGCTCTGAAGGGTGGAGCCTGCTCGAATTCCAGAGGCAGGCCTCTTCCCACCACCTCCAAAACCCACCTGTCCGTGGTAACAGCAGACCAGGCGGAAAGGAAGTGTCGGAGCCATCCCCCCACGGGGGGAACCGAGGCGAGGTGACGGGGAGAGGTGACACCTCAGCCTCACTTAGCAGGCTTGGAGGAAGGACCGCCTGGGGACCACCAGGGCCTTTTCCTCCTTGCTTCCTATTAGAGGAAGCCGATGGCTTTGGGCTTGGAATACCAGGTGTCTAGCCTGCTGGCCCTGACGCTGTTGTTGGGCCGGGCGAGCGGCGGGAGTAGAGGGACGAAAGGGCTTAGGCTGGGGCTTATGACCCTTGTCCCTCTGCACGGACGAGACCGAATCCAAGGTGGCATTGGATTTTTCGATCCTCTGGAGGTGGCCTTCCACTCCAGGGCCGAACAGGTCTGTTCCCAGGAAAGGAACGTCCGCAAGCTTGTGCTGGGTATCCGCGGTAAAGGTGGATATTCGCAGCCACGCCCGCCGACGCATGGCCACAGCGGCCGCCACTGACCGGGCACATGAGTCTCCTATATCCAGAGCAGTCTGGAGCTGTTGTTTGGCTACTGCCCTGCCCTGATCCCGCACCTGCTTGACCGTAGTCTGCAGGTCAGCGGAAGACGAGGGACCGCTCATCCAGGGAACCCAACAGGGCATGGAGAAATGTGCCATGAGGACGGCCGAACTGGTCTGACGAGGCGAGAGAAGAGGCAGCATACACTTTCCGCCCGAGTAGTCCAATTTTTTGGACTCTTTGTCGGGCGGTTTGTCCATCGCCTCTGGCATTACGCACGCCGAAAACACTGTCCGTGACCAGCCCTTCAGCCGAGGGTGTTCAGAAAACCCGACAGAGAGCTAGTAGGGACCGGATACTTCCTGGCCATCCTGGCTGAAGAGGACAGGAAGCCGGACGCTGCCAAGTTCCAGGGCCGGCCCGACAATGGCTTCGGCCACTGGAAAGGCCTCCGTGGGAGAATCCCCTCGGTCCAGAATCTCGGTGAGGGGATATCTGGCCCGTTTGGATACGGGTTCAAGCTTCATCCCAGTGGATTCTGAGATGAGCCTAAGAAGTCCTAGGAAGGACGAAGGGCTATCGTCCACTGACTGCCCCCCATAGGACTCCAAGTCAAGGCGCTTGGAGAACAGGGAGGAGTCATCCGACTCCGACGAGTTGTCGAATAGCTGCCTGGAGCCTGAGCCACCCTCCACTTGCTGAGGCTTGTCAGGCGTGAGAGTGACCGACAGCCTAGGGGGAAGGCCTTGGGCCAACCGCGAATCTTTCGTCGGAGCCCCAGCTGTCGGCTGAGGTGGAGGCGGTTTCCACAATTGGTGGGGCAGCCGAATAGGTCGGACAACTGGCCTGGAAACAGGCTCCTCGACCACTACCTGGTCCGGTGGCAACCACTTAATGGCTGGAGAAGAGGCCTGAGCCTGCTTATTGGCCAGAAAAATTTGTTGCCACATGAGGTCCTCGTATTTTCGGCGTAGCTTACGCCGAAGCCTTCCCTCCTCGGCCGAGGAGGAAGAAGAGGAAGAGCGGCGACGCCGCTTGCCGCGGTGCCGAGACCGAGACCGTCTGTGTCGACGGGAACGGCTGGACCGCGAAGATGTCCGAGACCGAGACCGAGAAACTCGGCTAGGCCGAGGTCGGTGAGGCGGGGAGCCGAGGATCGGCGATCCCCTCGGTTCGGTCGGCAAAACCGACGGCTCCTGATTCACCGGTACGGAAGAGCCGACGATATCCTCAACCCTCACCGGGGGAACCGGGGAGGAGGGAATCTCGGCTTCTCCAGCCGACAACCCGTCTAACGGGTCGAGAAAAATCTCGACCCGCCGGCGGAGTCTCAGTCACCTGGCCTGACGGGGCACCGTGAAGCCAGTGGCCGCCGAGAATCGACCGTCGATTGTCGACGAGGGAGGGGATCTTCCCGCCTCCCAAGAGCGCCGACGATGAGATTTTGTTTAGACTTCTTCTGACCGATGAAACGGACTCAGAAGTAGGACCCGCCTTTAGTTGAGAGGGCAAGCAGAGCTCCTAAAGGAAGCTGAATATGAGGACCGGGCGATAGAGGACAAAGGCGCTAGAAGAGGAAGCAGCGGCCTGAGCGTCACCTGCTCTTCGGCGACCAACCTCTCTAGTTGTTCGGGCGGATCCCGCAGCCGCTGAAACCGCCAGTCGGGCCTCTTTGATTTTACCGAGGAAATCTTCTTCGGGACGAAGTAAGTGCCAAGACAACCGCGAGGACGACCGAAGGAGGAACACAGTCGCAAGCCTGGGCGGGTCGTGCTCCTGGCCAAGGCATAACGCACGTGGAGTGCGGGTCCGTCGAGACATCTTCTGCCCACAGGGACATCTCCAGAAATCCGGGAGTCGATTGTCCATCGCAGGAAGAAGACCGAAGAAAGTTATAAAAGGTTTTTTTTTTTTTGAAACCGAAGGATTTTAGGCCTAAAACTTAATCGCAGAGCGTTAAGGAGGGAAACCTGAGCTCCAAGCGGCGAAGATCTTGGCGTCATGGGGCGGAGTCAGAGTTTTACCAGCCGGTGGGTGGGAGGAGCTAGCTTGAAGACCTTCCGGCAAGATTTAAAGCGGCAAGGAACCTGCCAATAAGTGTGGATGAACAACATATCCATGTCCCTAGAACTGTAGTCTGCTCTAGATAGATTAGTGACTTGAAACACAGTATTTGTCAGCAGAAAAGGTCTGCTTGGCCTACCCAGTTTGCCCAGTTAGTCCCTGCCTAGTCTGTCTCCACTTTAGTGGACCTTAACTGGTCTCCAGTGATCCTCCCTCTTCCTTGCCCATTTCCTAATATTTCTTTATGTCTATCCTATGCGTGCTTGAATTCCCCTCCTGTTTTCTCCATTTGAGGTATTGTTTTGCTGGATTTATTGTTTTGAAGTGTTGAGTGATTGAGTTTTCTTCTGTGTGGCTTGCTTTGAAGTTGTATTTTTGTCTCTGGGAATTGCATGCAATGGAACATTTTAAGCAACTTTCTTTTCTGTGAAGGACTGGGGTGGGGGTACTTTGGAGTTGTATTTTTGCCGCAGGTTTGGGAACTGTACACAACAGAAAGCCTTAGCTGGGTTTTTTCCTTTTGTCTGCAGGGTTGAGGAGGGGTAGATTTGTCATGTGGTTGTGTTATCTGCATACTGACCTTTCAATTCGGAAAGGTTATGCTGAAAATAAACACACCTGCATTTATTTTAGTGGATTACCGGGATATTGTATACTGTTTTATGTGTTACCTATGGGTTAAAACAGCTCCATGCGACTGATTATTGACCATTGAGAAATTAGAACTTGTCACATCCCATTCTGGTATCCTTGTTATGTATTTCAGTATTTATACTTACCCATTTCCCCCTCCCCAGGTGCATCTGGAACCAAGCTATTGTAGCTCAGTATGCCTTTCTTGGCGAGACTCTTTTTAAATAAAAAAATAAATAAAATTCTAGAAATAAATGTAAATGATAGACTGATAATCGATATGAAAGAGTAACAAGACCAGAATTTAATTCCACCCAGGGCTCACACCTCTCAACCTTTTGTCTCCGATATTTGGAAGGCCGACATCAAAATGTGCGACACTGACCCTAAGATTTAGGTCACATCACGAAGCACTGAGAAACAACCACGGGACTCTGTGGAAACTTGTGCTCCAACAGTTTAATTTTGATCATAATAGACTATCATGAATTTTGTTTGAGTGTACAGTGTGAGACAGCACCTTCTCTAGCACCTTTTTCATGTGGTTCAGAGCAACTGAGTCATAAACTAAGAGACATCCCTTGTTATGTGTGACAGTGGACAGGTAAAACTGGGCTCAGCTCATTCCACTGCAAAGAATTGTTTGTAGCCGTTTTGGCCCTTGTACAAAATGATGAACGAAGTGGGAAATTTGATACTTTTTAATGGACCAACAAGACATTTTCAGAACACAAGCTTTCAGGCTACATAGAGCCCTTCTTCAGGTCATGGCACTTTCTACAGAAAGCAAGCTTTCATTTAGTGAATGGTGCAATTACTGATATCAATTATTTATTTATTTTATTTAAATTTTGGTAACCAGGTAAGCCCACTGAGACCAGAGGTCCCTTTTTCAGGGGCGAATTGGGATAGATACTTACAGCAATTATTACATATAGTGGACAATAATAGAGAGATTTGAATTGAGACAGTATCAATTGGAGAGACAGTAATTACAGGTTAAGAATTCAGAATATACATTTGCAACATTGCAAGAGTTAACAGGGTCACGGTTTGACACTTGGGTTTATAATAAGATTAAATTCCTATTTAATCCACAGTTCCACACAGCAACTCATGCAAAGTAGCGTTGCACTCTCTCCTCTTTGATCGGCAAAAGTGAAAGGGAGCCATTTAAAAATTGTGATGCAGAGACAGCTAGGTGAAGGCTGTCCCGCAGTAGTGCAACTAAACGGTCAGGCAGGTCCTCTTTACAGAGACTGCTAAGTCAGCAGGTCCAATCTGCAAGGGAAAGTGAGTGGGGTAGCCAGTGTAAAATACTGTCAGGCTAAGTCAGTCTAAAGTAAAGTTATAAGCTGACCGTGGGTGGAAAGATGCACCGAGTGTTCCTGGGGTAGCCGCAATAGAGACAGCTGGCTGTTTCACAGCTGAAATCCCCTGACACCCCATTCCCCCTCCCCACAATGCAGTGGCAGACAGTGCGGTGTTTTCTTCCCTGCTGTGCTGCTAGATCGCATGGACAGAAAGTGAGACGATGGGTTTTGCAGCATCGTGGTGTGCTGTTCACTCTCCATCTTACTAGACAGAAGTTCCTGGCCCCCTGCCCCCGACAGAGCGAGCCACGAAAGGTAGTGTTCAGAGAAAGAGAGAGAAAAACAGCTCCCCCTACCCCCACACCACCATGGCAGGCAGCACACAGTTGGGCAACAGAGAAACAGTGCGTGCTCCACAGATGGGGCAGAAGAAATGTGGAGACCGTGACCGGGAGACCTGGGCAGTGTGGGCTGCGGGTGAGCAAGTATCTTTTTTTTTTTTTTTACATGCAAAGGCAAATTTTATTTTTCTGGTGCCCAATCCTGGAGGCTCTGTGCACCGAAGAACAGACTATCAGTACAATAATATAAATCAATATAAAAACAATAAGATATCAGTATACATAAATACAATTAATAAATATATCTAAAAACTGGTGCTCAAACAAATAAGTCGGGTGCCCAGGGTGGACTAATGCCTAAGGTCCGGGAAGGCCGGATTAAACAGGAAGGCCTTGAGGTGGGCCTTGAAAACCTCACCCAAAGGGCCTCCTGAATTGATGGAGGCAGCGAACTCCACAGGATGGGGCTGGTGACACTAAACGCTCTGTCGCCGGTGGTTCTGAACCTTGTCCTGGGAATCACCAGGAGGCTCTTGGATGAGGACCGGAGGGAGCGGACCGGGAAGGCAGGTGTAACAGGGTCTGAGAGGTAACCAGGACCCAGCCCATGTAGGGCCTTAAAGGGGAGCAAGCCCTCCTTGAAAAGATTCCTCCACCTAACTGGCAGCCAGTGCAGCTCACGCAAGACTGGAGTAATATGACAAAATGTCGGCTGCCCAGTGAGCAGGCTAGAGGCCACGTTCTGCACTAGCTGCAGCTGGCGAAGGTTCCCTCCAGAGACCCCGAGGTAGAGCGCATTACAGTAATCAATGTCACAAAGGTATGTACCAAGGTGGGGAGGTCCACAGACAGAACTAGGGGCTTAACCCTGGCGATATTCCTAAGATGGTAAAAGCTGGTCTGGACAATGGATGACACCTGAAAATCAAATGACAATCTGCTGTCGAGGGTCATGCCAAAGTTTTGCACCCTAGAGGAGGTCCTCAATGGCACAGATCCCAGGAATAAACCAGTTTCAGTGCCGGAGGATAGCCTATTCGATCTTCTGTTTGACTCCACCACCAGTACCTCCATCTTGTCAGGGTTCAGTCACAACCAGCTGGAGGACATCCAGTCATTTATCTCCGCGAGGCAGCTGTTTAGTACTGCCACCGCACTAGAAGTTCCTGGGGCAAAAGAAAGGTACAGCTGTGTATCATCGGCATAGCAATGAAAACCCAGCCCGTACTTTCTAATGAGCTCACCCAGGAGCAGCATGTACACGGCAAACAACATTGGTGACAGGACAGAGCCCTGAGGTATTTCACACGACAGGAGGCTAGAGGAGGAGGAAGAGAAATTCCCCATCACTACTTGTTGCCTCCTGTCCGTTAAGTATGACTCAAACCAGCAGATGACAGAGCCGGTGAGCCCACAAAATTCCCTCAGGTGGTTGAGCAACACACAGTGGTCTACCGTGTCAAAAGCTGAAGAGAGATCAAGAAGGATTAGAACTGTCCCACCACCCCAAATCTCTAGCCCTGAAAGGTCATTGTGCACCCAAGGCATTAGTAGTCCTGTACTGTGCCTTGCACAGAAACCAGATTGGAATGGCTCATAGAGAGCAAAGGCCATGAGGTGCTCCTCAAGTTGTTGTGCCACAACCTTCTCAACAACTTTTCCCAAAAATTAGAGGTCAGAGATCGGATGGTAGTTCACCTTGACATCAGGGTCTAATGATGTTTTTTTCAGGAGGGGATGGACCAGTGCCTACTTTAAGGCATCTGGAAAAATCCCCTCCATCAAAGAACACCTGACAATCAAGGTCGACGAAGGAGAATCCTGCAACCTGCGCCCAGACTCCCACGTACTGTCACACATTCAAATGAACCCAGCCTTCCCACACAGCGCACAGAGAAGCCAAGCTTGGATCTAAAACAGATGGCTACTCTTCTGCCCCTGCATTCCACTCTGAGGCAGTGCACCACAGAGTGATTGATTGTCAACTGGCAGACTGTGTCGACGCGATCTCATCAAGAAACGCGTAGGCACTGGGTCCAGCCCATAATATGTGTGCTTTAACCTAGCAACAACCTCAATGACCTCTGACACCTCCACTGGTTTAAACTCCTTCCAACTAGGTGAAGCACTCTATGGATAATCCAGATGATCACTGTAGGCTGCTGTAAGGCTTGCTGGCAGCAGGCCCTGCCGGATGGTGGCTACCCTGTCCAAGAAGAACTTAGCGAACTCTTCGCATAAGGCATCCGAAAAAGTCTTTTTCGGCTGGAGACAGGCTTGATTTAAGAGCCTGTCCACAGTCCAAAAAAGTAGTCAGTTGATTCTTCCTGGCAGCAGTCTCTCTGGACAGGAACTCTGCCCTCTTACGAGTCATTGCCCCCTGGTATTCACAACAGTGTGAGCGCAGGGCCAGTCTATCTGCGAGACTTCCTCCAGCAGTGCTCCAACCTCTGACCCACAATCTTCATCACCTTGCACTCCCCATCAAACCAGGGTGACCTCAAGTGAGAAGATTTGGGTCATACACGGGCTGCTGTGAGGGAGTCGAGCATTGTCGTCATCACCCTATTATAGGTGGCAACAGCAATGCCCGAACCCCCTATACATGCACTGTCCACACTAGATAGGTCAGCCACCTCCAGAAATCCCTCAGGGTCAGGCCCCTCAAAGGGCGGTAGCTGCCATCTCCACAGGGAGGGCTCACAGGGGAGCCAGGCGAGAACCTCACCGTGCAATGATCAGATCAACAGACCTGATCAATCTTGAGGTTACTAACCTTAAGCCCCAGTGAGAAGACCAGGCTCAACATGTGGCCGTCTTGGGTTACAGTGGAAACTTCCTGTGACAGGCCCAGAGATGACATGGTCTGGAGGAGGTTACAGCCTAGCCTAGAATCCTTGTCATCATCTGCCTAGGCATTAAAGTCCCCCACAAGGTCAGCCACCTCCTGCAGGAATTCCAAGAGAATCCTGCAACCTGCGCCCAGACTCCCACGTACAGTCACACATTCAAATGAACCCAGCCTTCCCACACAGTGCACAGAGAAGCCAAGCTCGGATCTAAAAACAGATGACTACTCCTCTGCCCCTGCATTCCACTCTGGGGCAGTGCACCACAGAGTACCCGTGGTGGGGGGGATGGCGGCCCCTAAAACCAGACCAGTATTGTCACCTACCCAGATCTCTGTAATGCATGTCAGATCGACAGAGGAAATCAAATCTTCAATAATGGCGGTCTTGTTCCTAATCGATCTGGCATTGCACAGCACTGCCCTCAGGGGTTTGGTGGACACTGCAGTCCTTCTGGCTACTTGCCCACTTAGTCTGTCAGAAACCCTGGAAACAGAAACCAGGTACCTTTCATCTCTCACAGGGACCCGATGATATCCAGGGCACCTTCTGCACCCAACCACCCCAATCCTGCCCTCTGCCATAGTGCACGGGACACCACGCTATACAAGATCACTGTGCCTTCTCTTAATCCTGACCTCTTGACAGCAACGAACTGTAGTGATGGAAACTGGGAGATCGATCCCTATCCTTGGAGCACACTGCAAATGAGAGTCAGCTCAGTGGCTCTCCAGTCACCAAGTTTTGAAATGAATGAAGCAATGTTGTATATAGTGCTGAAGTTTGTCTTCATGGAACTACTCTTGTATGTGTATCTCTGTTTTAGGGAGTCAGCAGTGAGGCGTGTCATGTGGTACAGACAGAGAGAGAGAGACAGCAGCAGTATGCGCTCTGAGGAGCATGTGTGGGGGGAAGGGGAATGACAGGACAGCATTCTGTAGAATGTCACAATGTATGTAATGGACAACAATTTCACAGATCATGCTAATAGTAGACTTGTAGCATTTGTGTTCATAACATAAGTGATAGATGCATTACTTGTTGGGGACTACTTTTAAAGTCGGCAGACTACATTAGGATTTCTTGTATTTCCAAAGAAAAAAAACATTTCTGTCATTTTTTTTTTTTTTATACAAACAACCCATGTTATAAGTGCAATAACCCACTCCAGGGTCTGGGGTTTATTGGGGATTAATCAACACCCCGGGTGCTGTGAGGACACTCAGCCTGCGGCCTCATGCCACACAATGCACCCGGAGTGTTGATTATTCTCCAATAACCCCATACCCTGTCATGGGTTATTGCTTACGTAACATACATAAGAAAGATAAGAAGATCTAAAGACAAGATGGCTTTTTAGAAGGTGTTAACAGTACCCATTTTAAACTGTATAAGCACTAGATGCTATTGTAGTCTGGGTCAAGAGAGGACCTAGCACATGTTGTCATGAACTCTCCCGTTATAACTCAATATGAGAAAATGGCTGGGTAACATCCTAAAAACTTATATATGGATAGGAATGGACTGGTTATGTTACCTGTTTAACTTGAAATGGACAGATCTACTGTTGAGGCTAGGATATTTCCTGAGGGCTCAAACAAAAAAAGATTTGGAGTGGGTAACGATAATGTCTGTACATAATTCTATGTTCCCCTTGCTACCCATCCTACTTATGTTTCCATGTGCTTTTTCTGCTTTTCTCCATAATAATGTACTTGAATAATGTTTTTTTTTAATATGTTGTGATGTCTTACTTATGATGTCCACACTGAAATGTCTACTGACGATCAATAAATTATTCTGGATTAACATGCTTTAGCCTGTTTTCATGAACTATTCCTGTAAAATTTTCAGATTTGTTTATAGCATTAACTAATGAAATTTTCCTAAATCTAATTCTTCTATAATGAAATACCCCCATGTAAAAAAAACTATTAGCAATACTTCTGCAAACTGCACTACTTTCTTTTTTTTTTTTGTATTATCTGTTTTAACCCCCCTACATGCTCCAGGACCTCCCACTCCTTCAAGCCGCCATGGTTCCGACTTACCTCCTACTACCCTTGCCTGAGCCTCCATCCTCATACTGTAGCCGCCCCTAAGGTAACCCGGGCGTAACCTTTACTGGATGGATCCCCCTCCTTGAGGGGAAGGCATTATATGAGGCTGGCCAATGCACACTTTACTTGGCCCCGGGTGCTGCTGAGCAGCATGGCCCTTGGGAGCTTTGGGCGGACCGGCAGCTGTCATCCAGCGGATCCTGGAGCTGTTTTCCACTTTCCTGTGGTTCCCCATTGCGCCATTCCTGCAGTGCTCCCAGTCTCCACCGGGGGCCGCTGCCAAGCAAGGCTTCCCTGCAACCCACCCCAGGAGAGGAAAGCAATCCTGCAGACTCTCAATCCTCTCCTTTCCCTGTCAGCACCCGGTGTCCCGAGTCCATTCCCGAACCTGGTTCGCCAGTGTGGTTCAAGGTAAGGCACCAGTGCCTCAGCCCTATGTGCCACCAGGCCAGCCTACTATTTTCTGTTTCATTTTTTTATGAAGGATAGTCCAGCTGAGCTAAGATGTAACATATCCTGCTTCCACTTACATAGATACATAAACAGTGTCGGCAGATAAGGGCCTATGGCCCACCCAGTCTGCCCATTTGAGCTTGTAAGTTCAGTTTGTTTTCCTAGAAGTCTGTTGCCCCTTACCCCTGACCTCCAGAATTCCTTTATGTCTATCCCATGCATTCTTAAATCCTGTGATTGTTTCAGCCCCCACCACTTCCTCTGGCAGGGTGTTCCACTTGTCCACCACCCGTTCTGTGAAGAAATTCTTTCTCATGTTTCCTCTGAATCGTCCTCCCTCCAACTTCATCCCATGCCCTCTAGTCCTGGAACATCTTTTTCGCTTAAAAATAGTGTTTTCCTGCACCCTGTTCCTCCATGTAAGATACTTGTATGTCTCTATCATATCCCCTCTCCCTCCTCTCCTCCAGGGAGTACATGTTCAGTTCCTTCAACCTGTCTTCATAGGACTTGTGATGCAATCCATGCACCATCTTTGTTGCCCTCCTCTGAACCTTCTCTACCCTGTCTATGTCCTTACGTAGGTATGGTCTCCAGAACTGTACACTGTACTCCAGGTGGGGCCTCACTAGTGTCTTGTATAGCGGAATTATGACCTCCCTTTTCCTGCTGGTGATGCCCCTGCCTATACATCCCAGCATCCTATTTGCTTTACCTGCTGCCTTGTCACACTGTTTCCCTACCTTGAGGTCATCAGAGATGACAACCCCAAGATCCCTTTCCTGCTTGGTGCATGCTATATCCTCACCCCCCAACTGATATACTGTGCCAGGGTTTTTGTGCCCCATATGCATTATCTTGCACTTCTTTGCATTGAATTTCAACTGCCAAACCCCTGACCATTCTTCAAGTTTCTGCAGGTTGCTTCTCATTCTGTCTACACCCTCTGGTGTGTCTACTCTGTTACAGAGCTTTGTGTCATCAGCAAACAGTGAAATTCTGCCTTCTAGGTCCTGCGCAATGTCACTGATGAAGATGTTGAATAGGACCGGTCCCAGCACTGATCCTGTGGTGCCCACTGGTCACTCTTCCCTCTGTGGAGTGACAGCCATTTACCACCACCCTCTGTGTCCTGCCACCCAGCCAGTTACCTACCCACTACACTACTGTCCTGCCCACACCCATATTCCCCAGTTTGTGTAATAGTCTTCTATGTGGCACAGTGTCAAAGGCCTTGCTGAGTCCAGATGGGCCATGTCCACTGCCCTCCCTGATCCATCTCCTAGTCACCCAGTCAAAAAATTCAATGAGGTTGGTCTGACATGACCTCCCCCTGGTGAAACCATGCTGCCTTGGGTCCTGTAGTCCATTGACAACCAGATGTTCCACCAATCTCTCCTTCAGTAGTGCTTCCATGATCCTCCCCACTACCGAGGTGAGGCTGACTGGTCTGTAGTTCCCTGCTTCCTCTTTGTTCCCACTTTTGTATAAGGGGACTACATCTGCTGTCCTCCAGTCTTTGGGTACCTCCCCTGTTTCCAGTGATCGGCTAAACAGGATAGCCAGAGGTTCAGCCACCACCTCTCTTAGTTCTTTAAGGACCCTGGGGTGCCCCATCTGGCCCCATTGCTTTATCAACTCTTATTACTTCCAGTTCCTTCAGGACCCTTTCTGTAAAGGGACTTGTGTCCATTTCTGCACCATTCTCACCCTTGTACCCTTCTTCAGACCCATTACCTCCTCTTCCTCAGTAAAGACTGAGCAGAAATACCTGTTCAATATGTCAGCTTTACTGTTGTCATCCTCCACGCCCCCATCCTCCCCTTCAGTCTCACTATCCCTCCCTTTGTCTTTCTTTTTCACTTATGTACCTGTAAAGGTTTTGTCCCCTCTACCCACTGATTTTGCAATGTGTTCTTCTGTCTGAGCTTTGGCTTCCCTTACTGACCTCCCTGCCTCCCTTTGCTTCTCCTGGTACTTCTCCCTATCCCCTTCTGCCTGTGTCTTTTTGTATTGCCTGAATGCAATCTTTTTGCTTATTTTATTGCCAGGTGGCTGGAACAACCTGAAGGTTACGTGACTTGCTCAAGGTCACACAGTGAGCTGGCGGTTGTGGTGGGATTCAAACCTGGGTCTTCCTGTTCACATACAGCAAGTACATTTTGCTAGAGACAGTAGAAGCTTTTCGAAATGCCTTTATTTAGACTACTCTGTTTCTCTGTACAATACAATGTATGTAATGGATATCAGATGTCACACATGCTAATAGTAGACTTGTAGCATTTGTGAGCTCATAACATAAGTGACAGATGCATTACTTATTAAAGGTATCAAATCATTTGCTTCTGGATCTGTTCTGTACAATACAGGAAATTTTGTGGGTCTAGAAGTCCTACAATTTAAATCTCTGCTAAGGTCCTTGAACAAAACAGCATCCACTGTAACCTGCTAACTTTACCAAGTCTCTGCAGAATTGGTTTAAAGAGTATTTTGCCCTGTGAAACCTGTTTATAATGATGGAACAATTCTGAAAAAACTCCTCAGACTTTCTGTAGCTCTGGGCTGTAGCTGTTGTCTTTAACCTGGTTTATAAGAGCAGTTCTCCCATTAATGAAGTTATACGAACACAAGCTGACTAAATCCTAGGGCTTCCGTTTCATACTTGCAGTCAGCAAAATTGAGTTGAGTTGCCATGGCCTAATCTTGAGCAAAAGGAGAATTTCAGTAATGCTGGAGGCATTAAATAAAACTAAAGCAGACTCATTACCGCCAAGTGCCCAGTCTTAACAGACTTAAGCGTGAGGCCACCTAGGATGAAAAAAACTGCACAGATATCATTGCTTATTCTTGACAAAACAGACATGCTCATGGTCTCTTTCTCCTTATCTGCAGTTTTGCTGCTTGTCGTTGCTGTCTATTTACTCCTTTCTGTACCCCCTCTCTCCATGATACCTCAGGAAATAAGTGGTTTCCTAGCTCAGTAAGCCCTTCTTGATAAAACTTTTTAAATAAATAAAAATCCTGAAAAACCTCAGTCTACACTTTTTGCTGGAAAGTACAGTTGCCACCTAGGAACAGCATGGAACTTGGAGCTGCCCACATCAGAAACTCAAGTGGCTAGAAAGCACAGAGCAAAAGATCAAAGATATATGGCCACTGAATAGGAAGAAGCCCCCCCCCCCAAACAAAAACATAAGGTGGAGAATGAGGCAATGTTCTCATGTATGCTACGAGCAGCTGCGTAACAATATCTTATTTTTTGTTTTGTTTTAAAGACAGACTTGGGCATGCTGGCATGCCAAGAGGATCTCTCTCTCTCTCAAACAAAAAGTATCTAAATATTAGGAAGGAAGGAAGGAGGAAAATGTAGGTTTTGGATGCTGCCAAAATATCTTTGAGGCTGCACTTTTTGAGCTCTGTTGAAGTATACCAAGTTATTAAGAGAAAGCAGTCATTATCAGTAAGTCCCTGCCCCCAAAGCTTTACCCCCAATTAGGGGCCCCATTTTTTAACACACATTTTACTAACTTTTTTTATTTTTGTAAAGTCTGAGATTCACAAACATAGCAGACACCACACAGTTCCATTTCATCTGAAAGTGGCGCACCCTCCTTAATACATTTGTATCGAGGCGGTGGTGGCACTACACTTTCGATGAATCAGAACTCGCCACATCTGCCCGTTTACGAATCCCAGACTTTTACAAAAGTGAAAAAGTGAATGAAATATATAAAAAATGTTTTCAGGTGAAAAGCCTAATCAAAGTTTTGTAGGTGAGGACATACTGATAATGACCTCTTAAAGGGTACCACAGATGAGATCTCCATCCTGGGAACTCATCACTGCTACTGGAAGGGATACCAAATGAAACTAGAATAATATATGGGAGATCAGGGAGAACAGGACAATGTGCAATGATGCCCTTGACTGGATTCAAACTAGGTTTTCATCAGTGTGAAATTGCAGTTCATCTAGAAGACACAAGGAACAGGTTAAACTATAGATGAGGACATAACGAAAACAGAGCGAGTCTGGCTGCCCGCCCTCTCTGTCTGACCTCTGCACATGAACTTTGAAGAAACAGATGGGAGTTTCTGTAGATGATTAAGTTGACCTATGCTGGACCCAGATATCACCCGTGTCTCTTTGAGGACCACTGGATAAAGGAAGCCTAGGCACAGAGGCAAAGTTGTGCTGAAGGCATCAACCACTAGTTCTTTCCCAGGGCTTGGAATGTGCTGGAATGCACAGAAATATTCCTTAGAAAAAGGCCGAGCCCCATAAAATAAGAGCTCTTTGTCAGAGTGCCTGAAGGCCTGTTGCCTCCGAAGTGGTGTATTTAGGCTACTGTGTAATCTTGTTGTATGGCTGGAGTTGGACATGCAAGTCTGGGACACAAGTCTCTGGAGGCCAGGATAGGTTACTCCAAGTTCAATGTTGTCTCTTATTTATTTATTTGAGTTTTGGTAACCGGGTAAGTCCATTGAGACAATTGCAGTCCTTTTTTCAGTGGCGATCCAGAAGTGCACTATGTATACAGTACAGTGCGTTAACAGAGCAATGACAATTACAATGGAAAAATTAATATACAGCATTCAATGATCCACAGGATTATGATACAGACAGATACAACCACAGGTTTATGAAATAACAAGCAGGTAGGGTACACAGTAGTGCGACAAATACATGACACATTCAAGAGAGTGCACTACAATATATAATTGTTAGCTAATGATATCAGATACAAGAGGGCTGACCAATAGCAGTTATGTTTAAAGGTGAGGCACAGAGGGCAAGGTAAAAAGCTAGGGTTAAGGGAAGAGCAAGGACGAGAAATAGAGCAGTTGGGGTTGGGGTTAATATCACCGGTAGCAGAAGCAAGGTGTAGAGGCAAAGAGAAAAGAAAGCAAGTTGGACTGGAACTCAGGAAGGGTGGAGCATGACAGAATGGAGGGAGGAAGGGAGTTCCAGTCAGACGAAGCTGTTTCTAGGTGGCAGTGTAACTTTACAGGATACCATCAATGTCCCACTTTTATTTTCAGCCAATCAGCTCTTCTAGATGAAAAGTCATTCAACATGCAATATATTTTTGCTCGTTCTGATTAGGAATGATGCCTTAAAGTAAAATAAGTTACATGAAAAGGTACTTGAGGTTGTGTGTGAGCTCACAAATGAAAATGATGAATTAAGTTTTACTTTTTGAGAAGTCTTTTAGAGTCTGTGTTTTGATATGGATTTAAATAGCGACTTTGGGAAATACTGATTTTTTTTCAGTGGGGAGGACTGACAGTATCCCCAAAGGCTAGTAGACCGTCGATCACAGATTGCTACAAATCTATAGTGATCGCCTATTAAAATGCGATTACCAGTGGAAGCGATTCTGCAGAGTGGTCACTGAAAACATTGGCCAGAACTGTCAATAGCACATAAGGTATGGTTTTGGTAGAACTGGCAATCATATCTGCAGTAGAACAGCACACCAGAACATGTGCACTTACTCTGCCCCATCTTATTCAGTTTTACTAATTTCATTAAATTTGGTCCCCACTGTAAACAACAGGTTGAATCTCAGAAGGTTTAGCTCGGCAAATGAACAAAAAAATAATCATGCCAGATTTACTTTGGAGACAGAGAATAAACATTTTCCTAGTTTATAATGGAGAAGCAAGACACTGCGGTCTTCAGCCACTAAATTAGATTAACAGATTCTGCCAGGATCAAGCATGATGAAAAAAAAATCTGAATGGCACTGTGCTTCTGTGCTTGTATGACTAGTCACATATCAAATCAGGGAGCCAATTTTCCTTTTCAGAGCTGTAAAAAAATATAAATGATTGTAAGATTGCCACAGATGTTTATCCTGTGGGACATCTGTAAAAGCTATAATCCTCTACTTTCTTCTGACTTTTCCACTAAATATTGCTTCTGTCCATTCTCAACCTAGTGTCCAAAAGAATGGCATTTTTTTTAACTACTATTATTGGTAACTGCTTTTCAGAACCTATCATTACCACATTTTCACGCAGTCCTCCTCTGGCTTGGAGCAGTTTCCCTCCCATGTGTCTGTCAACTTGCCAAGTACTGCAGCTGTTGCTGTGATTGCCCACCATAACTGTGAATATCTAACTCGGACGGTCTTTAAATAATCGTGATGAAAATGTACTGACCTAGCAGCAATGTAGAGGGTTCTGTTCATGATCAAGATCAGCTGGATGTCCAACTTGTGCCTCTGTGTAGCATTCCGTCCAGGCTTGTGACCACAAATACCGGATATTGTTTTGTATCTGTTGTGAGGTGGAGGGAGAGGAGACAATGTAATCATGTTAACCTGGTGACCCCTGTTAGAACAGCTTGAGTCAGCCTCACTCCTCTGGTTTACCCTTGGGCAGTAAAGCAACAGCACAGCAGATTTCACTGTCATTCAGGCTCATAATCCATACATTTTCAGCCAATAGGATGGATGCTTTCAAGTCTTTAGGTATCGAAAACTATTGCTAGGATGCACATCAAATGACACTTCCCCCATCTGCTGCAGTATTCAGTGCTGTCATATCCCATTCAGAGCAGGCATTCTTGCATTTCAAGCAATGAATTGTCACGTAATTAACAAAATACCATCAGAGATGTGTTGGGCTAATGTTATGAAGACTAAAAAAAAGAAAATCTCCCCAAACTTTTCATCCCTCCCCCTTAAGATAAACACAGTAAATGATCAGAGACCAATTTCATAAAATACATTCTGCAAGCAGACTGCAGAAAAGTAACAAAGTGTTTTTTTTTGCTGACTAACATAACACCCAGTAAAGCAATCTATGTACAAAGCAGTACTGGCCACAGCAGATGCAAATTAAAAGATGACAATGGTATTAAAATGTAATTAATTAATCTAATGCTTGCCTGGTTCTCTAATTAATAGCCTTATACCAAATTCTATAACCCTAATCTTGGTTTACGCAAACCTCACAGGGTTATGGATCCCAGCTTTCTAGAGCTGGTTGCCCCACTGCAGAACTCAAGGGGGCTCTTATTGTTCTGTTTCCTTGCCAGTCATTACAAAATAGATGCACGAGTAGATTGGCCCCCTCTACACACATAGACTTCTAAGCATGGTAGATAAGCTAGCTTAGATGTTAAAGAAATGAGCCCACTGAGCTAGATTTAGCCAATTCGCCTACATTTCACAGCAGCTGGTGGGCTAGTTTCCTCAGTTGAACCTGCTTCTAAAGACTCTGGGTGAGAGGCCTTTAAAATAAAAGGTCTTGGAATGTTTCCACACTAAACTGCGGAGTGATATTACAAGGCTCCAGCGCCTAAGTGGGGGTGAACTGCTGTCACCTGCAAATGAAAGCAAAAAGAGGAAGCAAAAAAAACTAGGGACATGAAACACTTAATTGAGTTTGTAAAGATAAAGCCAAAACACAATCAAATAACAGCTCTTGTGTTCAGTGAGAGAATGAAGCTGGCGGTAATCAGTGTCGCTGGATCAATGGCAGCACTGCTTTACTCAAATCAATGGGAAACCAGTGACCTGGGATCACCGTTTGTTTCAAGTACCACACAACTCCATGGCAGGAGTCAACTTAAAGTGGTCGGTCTGATGAATATTCAAAAGGGACTTTGCCAGCACTCAAACATGTTCAATTTGGTCCATTTTAAACATAATTATAAAAAAAAAAAAAATTAAACAGAAAATATAAAACTCATTTGGTGCATTCTGAGTACATGCAAAACAAAATATAGCACCAAGTGCAGTTATATAGAGTGCACATTCTGAATGTCAGTAGTGGGCTACAGAAGTGCGCTATCATGCTAATTCTGCATTTTGTAAAACAACTAAAACCTCATCTACATTTTTTTTTTAACTTGGAATTGAACTATGTGCTTAATGCAGGGTCAACTCCCAACATTTTCAAAGGGCCAATATGGGTTGATAACTGTGCCTTTAATGTCAGAGATGATGTACTCTATCTAGCTGGCAAACAAACCTGGAACTTGCTCAAGCACACAGTACTGGATGCAAATGGTACTGATGCTGGGGTGTGGAGGTGTTAAGATCAAGCTCATGGCCAACTGCTTGCTGAAATTACAAAACGCCAGGCAAACTCAGTGCAGAACAAGACTCTGACGACACAATCAGAACAATTTCCAAACTGAGATACCATACTGGTAAAAGTTGCAGCAAGTCTGAAGATATGTCTCGATAAACCTCTGTCATCTAGTCAATAATAGAAAAGGCATCAAGAGGTTGAACTTCATGACTTTCATATCTCAGAATCACTTACAAACCAGTAAACTTAGGAAAGTTCACCCTTTAATACAATCCTATATAGACACACATCTCGATATTTAGCATGCAAAGCCTCAATAGTTTTCCATTTTTATCCTCGGTTTGTTCCTCAATTTGTGTTAATAAACATATCGTGATCACTCATATGAAGCAACAGGAAGACAAATGGACTCTTTCACACTGAGTACTGTAAGAAAACATATTTAGCTCTTTGACAAAACATCCTTGTTGTGACTTAGTAATACTGTTCTTAGAAAAAAGACAGTGCAACAGAAATACTGAAACATTTGAACTTAGCACTTACAGTTGCCATGTGTAATACTGATTGGCTCAGAATCTTCTGGAAACCAGCCCCAGCAAAATGTAGCAGTGTGAAACATAGTAGCCAGGCCTCAGACTTCATAGTAGCACAGCTCAGAGTCTTCACTTCCTCACTTTAGCCTTGAAGAAAAAGGCCTGTTAAATTTCTGGTAAATAAATCAAATGCAGTAATTACCACAGCTCATCAGAACTGCAACTGGGACACTGTTGTCTGCATGCAGTTAGTAGCTGCCATCTGGTCTAAATTTTCACATATGAAATTGCAGCTATGTCAAACTGCCACCCTCGGGATCTTCTACTTATTTTTCTCACCTGTTTTCTCCCCACAACCACCTAGCAGCATGGCACTTCTTTATTGCACCCCTAGGCCCTGCTTCTCACCTGTTTCAGCTGCAGCCCAGCCATGCAGCCCCCCACCCACCCCAAGTGGCAATCCTGGAAGAGAGAATGAGACTTTAGCCCTGTTGACACAGCCGATGCGCTGCAGCTTCTGCAGCTGTAACCTCCTTGACCACCAGAGTCGATCAGATGGTGCATGCATGCAGCCCCTCTTAGCAGCAATGCAAGCCGTGTTGGAAAGGAGCCATGTGAGTACGGGGGTAGGCGGTTACTGTACCCGAGAGCTTACAGAGCAACTGGAATACGTCTATCACACCAGCAATCAAAACTTGTATTAATCTAATTAATATGAGTTTTAATTAGTGGCGTGATAGCCATATTCTAATTGCTCCATAAGCTCCCAGTTACAGTTAATGGAAGTGGAAGTCTGAGCGGAGAGAGCGTTGGAGCACAAAGTACATACATACGAACATACGAAATTGCCGGCAGAAAAAGGCCCACAGGTCTATCAAGTCTGCCCAATTGTGCAGCTCTCAGTTTCATATTACTACAGTTGCCCCAGCCCCACCAAAACCCCTCTCTTCCTCCCCTTTTCTGGTCTTTCCCCCCTTTGTGTTCTTCTCTGTACTAATCCTGCCCTTGACTCTTTCCTAACCCTGCTTAAAGCTATCCACCACTGTCCTCAGTTTGATTAACTCCTCTGGCAGTGCATTCTATCTCGCCACCACTCTCTCTCTGTAAAGTAGTGCCTCCTCATTTCCCTCCTGAACCTTCCAACTTCAGACTGTGCCCCCTAGTGACCCCTCCCCCCTTTAAGCGGAACAATCCTCCCTCTCTGACTTTGTTTATGCCATTCAAGTACTTAAAATATCTCTATCATGTCCCCTCTTTCCCTTCTCTCTCTTCCAGCAAATTCATTCGAGCTCCCTCAATCATTCTTCAAACGGCAACTCTCCCAGTCCCATGATCATTTTCGTAACTATGCTTCACCCCCTCCAGTAATCTCACATCCTTTTTGAGGTATGGGCACCAGTACTGCACACAGTACTCCAAGTGTGGCCTCATCAGTGATCTATACAAAGGCAGGATGATCCCCCTTTCTAGAGGTGATCCCTCTGGCAATGCACCCCAGCATACTATCTGCCCTTGCTGCCACCCTCCTACACTGTGTTGATACCCTCATGTCCACTGTGACTATTACACCGAAGTCCCTTTCCTCCTCTGAAGCTGTTACCTGCACGCCCCATAGCCAGTAGCTGGTACTGGAATTTCTTGCTCCGAGGTGCATGACCTTGCGCTTCTTAGCGTTAAACCCCAACTGCCACTCCCTAGACCAGTGTGAGTTTAACTAGATCCTCCCTGAATGCCTGCCTCCCTTTCTCATTGTCCACCCTTGCACAAATCGTAAGTGTCATCTGCAAACAGGCTGATCTTACTCTTGAACCTCTCAGAAATGTCTCCAATGAAGACATTGAACAAAACAGGGCCCAGCACTGAACCCTGCATTACCAGACTTATTGGCCTTGGCTTGGATGTCTCCCCTTACAACTACCCTCTGTTGTCTGCCCTGCAACCAGCTCTCAACCCACTCCACCAGTTCCTCCCCCACTCCCATGTCCCTCAGCTTGCTCATTAACGTCCCATGGGGCACCGAGTCGAAAACCTTGCTGAAGTCCAGGTAGAGGACATCCACAGCGTGGCCTTCATCAACCACTCTAGTGACCCAGTCGAAGAAGTCGCTCAGGTAAGTTTGGCACGATCTTCCCGAGACAAACCCATGTTGTCTCTCATCCTATAGACCATTACTATCGAGAAAGGTTATCAACCTCTCCTTTAGAATGGTCCCCATCAACTTCCCCACTATGGAAGTCAAGCTTACCAGTCTGTAGTTGCCCGGTTGGTCCTTAGGTCCGCTCTTGTGAAGGGGCACCACGTGAGCCATCCTCCAGTCCCTGTGCATCTTCCCTGTCTCCAAGGAGATGTTGAAAAGGTCCATCAGAGGGCTTGCCAACACCTCTGCCAGTTCCTTCAGGGCCCTTGGGCGTACACAGTCTGGTTCTGGTGCCTTGTCCACCCATAGAGGCTTTAAGGCCCTTCAGAACTCTATTCTGTTGGATGACCCCATCTGTTATCTCCACCCCCTTCACCCTTGCCCCTTTTCCCTGCAGTATTGGGCCATCCCTTTGTTTTGTGAACACTGAGCAGAGTACTCATTGAGTGCCTCTATCTGTTCTTCCCCTTGTTCTGCCATCCCCATCCCTCTTGATTGTAACAATGTCATCTCTACAACTCCTCTTCTCCTTTATGTATTTAAAGAACTACTTTCCCCTCTCTGATCTCTTGAGCCAACTTCAGCTCCTTTGCTTCCTTGGCTGTCCTGATTGATCTGGTCACCTCCCTAGATGCCTTTGTGAACACCTCTCTATCCTCCTCACACCCCAATGTTTTGAACTTAATGAAGGCCAATCTTTTTTCCCTCACTTTCCCCTCCACTTCCTTGCTGAGCCAGCTATGTTTTTTGGTCCTGGATTGCTTACTCTGAGATTTGGCACAGGTGTTTATGGCCTCATTCAGCCCCTTCCTAAGGATTGCCGACTTCTGTTCAGCATCCATCACTGGGTTAATCTTAGCTAAATATCCCTCTAGGATGTTGCCCATTCTGGCAAAATCTGGCTTCCTGAAGTCTAACACTCTTGTCCTGGTCTTAGTAGACTCCCTCCCTGTGTTGTACAAGCAGGAGGTGGTGGCAATAATTTGATGGATAACCTCTCCGCCCCATAAAACTGGGATAAGAGCTCAAACGTGTGTTGAACCAAGCATCTGGGTTCTGGCCATTGACATCAGTGACAGGCAGAGGAGGATTCTGGGAGTGTCCCCCTTGTGAGCTGGTGTAAGCGATGCAGCCTGTTCACGTGGCTGCTTAAGCTGCTCGCTCCAGTCAGCATCCCTAGGATTTCTGAGGATCCTGGAGTGGAGTACTGAGCAACTTATTGATGTCTTTATTTCATTTTGGTGACCGGGTAAACCCACTGGAACCAAATGTCCCTTTTTCAGGGGTGACCTGGGATTAATTATATACAAACAGTTGAATTCATAATACAGCAATTCAAAATCA
Source organism: Neoceratodus forsteri (assembly GCA_016271365.2). Lineage (NCBI taxonomy): Eukaryota > Metazoa > Chordata > Ceratodontiformes > Ceratodontidae > Neoceratodus > Neoceratodus forsteri. Next base: position 15,137,744 of record CM057454.1, read on the forward strand.
AAGGGATACCATCACTAGAAGTGCAAATAAACTGCAGGTAATCTGCAGACAGTTGCAGAGGATTAATTACATACAAATAATAGTAACATTTGGTCATAGGAGACAGTAAATAACGGGAAATGGGATACAACAGACAAACTAGTTTAAGCGACTCTCTGCAGGTTGTTGGGGCTGGCAAGTGCCGTAAGAGTTCCCAAACACTGGGAATAGATACTGAATCATCTAGAACAGACACTTAATCTGTTGCTTCTTAATACCAGTACAGTAGCTATGTCTTACAACCATAGCGACCTTTTATGAAAGAATGTAATGTGCTCAACAAATACGTGAGCACAGGCAGTGCTCAAGTAGATGTGTTTTCAGGCTCTTTCTAAAGCTATCTAAGAAGCTAGACATTTTCAAATCATCCGGTAGGGTATTCCAATGCATTGGGGCCGAGTAAGCAAAGGACCTGTTCCCCATTGCTGATTTGATCCTGGGCACCTCAGGCAACTTTTTACTAGAGGTACAAAGCAGCAGGCAAGAATGCTTAGGGATGAGGAGACCATCAAGGCTGAAGGGGGGCAGATTAATTTACTAGTTTGTACACCAACATTAGAGATGGATGCTGGGGCTGACCAGCTAGTGATGGCCAGTTTAAGGAGGCTAGAACATCGCAGTGATGCATCCCTGGAGGGGACACTGATGTTACACACCCAATTTTGTTATAGAGTATGTCCAGCCTGTTTGTTTCAGATTTACTTAGGAACTGCAAGACAGGGGTAGCATATGTAAGTTTAGGGAGCAGGATACTACAGTATTCGCTATTACAAGTCTGGAGTCAGGAGTGAGGTGGCAGTGTAGTCTGTGTAGTAGACCCAGTTTTTAGTCTGCATAATAGACCCAGTTTTTGGTGGCTAATGCGGGTTGTCTGATCTATGTGCACCTTATAGGTGAGGACCTGATCAAACAAAGCTCCGAGGTAGTTTATTGTTCCTACCACCTCAACTAGAAACCCCCAAGGAGGTTGAGAGGGAGAGCAGGTTGCTTCTAGCTGAGCAAAGCTGTTTAGATCCAAATATGATTGCTTTAGTCTTTGGACATTTAATACCAATCTGCTGGACAGGATCCATTTTATGAGGCTCGCAAAATTCTTTTGCAATTGAGTGCAGAGAGCCTCGGAGTCAGGGGAGCTCCTGTAAAGGACAGCATCATCTGCATAGAGTATGAGTTGACTACTGCCACAGCGATTACTCAGATCACTGATAAATAGTGAGAACAAAAGAGGGCCTAATATGGAGTCCTGGTGTACCCCATCTGGGATTGGCAGTTGGATGGACAAGGTACCTCTCCATTTGACAGCTTGAGCCCTATGAGAAAGGTAATGGGTGACCCATGCTAGCGAGTGGGAGTCAAGGCTGAGATTTTTTAGCTTCTCAAGGAGAAGCTCATGACTAACAAAATCAAAGGCCTTGGTCAGGTCTATAAAGATGGCCCCAGCAGGGGTGCCTTTATCAAGTGCCTGCAGTGCATCCATTGTAAACTTGGTTGAAGCGGTGCCTGTGCCATGTTTACGTCAAAGACCATGCTGCTGATCAGATAAAAGGTGATGCAGGTCAAGATAATCTCTCAGCTGGTTGTACACCAGCCATTCCTGAACCTTAGCCAGTATGCAGAGGAGGGAGATAGGGCTGTAGTTATCAAACGCGATTCAGAAAGTGTCTGCACAGCTGCATTTGCACTGGAGCAACACAAGTGCTCATGTTGCTCCAGTGCAAATGTGATCATGTAAAATGGGTCTTTTGAGGACTTTACAGTAAGGCAGTTTGCTAAAATTTACAAGGTAAAGGGTGGTCGACTTATATGTGAGATTGACTTCTAGGCAAGTATACAGTATGTGGCACTTGAGAGAGTAAAAGGGCTAATGATGCCTTTTTTTTTTTTTTAACCTGGAGCAAGCAAGTTACACCAGCCTCAGAGTCTAAAACAGCAATTTACAAAAAAATTATATGAAGCAATTAATTTGATAGAAACCTTTGTAAGGGCAGCTTGTATTCAGTAAGCTTTAAAGTTTAAAATTGTAGCTCTGCCCCTAAACAGCATTTTGATGATGCCAAGTGAGGGACAGTGCTACAGTATGTTCAGTTTAATGTTTAGCTGAAATGGTGAGAAGTAGGTCTGTTTACTTTACTCAATTCATCAGACCACCTTTCATTTTTGGGGGATGTCTTATACATAATTATTATACTACCCTCAAAAATAAAAGATGTCAGTTAAGTTGAGTACAGTTCTATAAACAGACCCCCTCCCTGTTCTACTACACATTACAGTGAACAACAAACTGTAAGCCCATCTCTCACTCAGCAGTATCAAAATGCTGTTTTGAGGGTGAAGGTACAGCTTGAGACTGCAAAAACACTGAATACAACTGGCCTTACAAAGGCTTTAATCTAATTACTTACTCTGTCAAAATGTTTTTCAATTTCTCACTTAGACCCTGGGGCAGTCAGCACCCAGGTGTCTTTGGAAGGCATCCCTCCCGGCACTGCCAATCATGCCAGCTGCTATTTAAGTGTACAGTGTTGGGTGTTGACACGTATCCCTCCTCACCACACATACATTACAGATACTCTTGATGAATGTTCACAACTAATGCAAGCCTACAGAGTTTTCAGATGTGAAGGATGAATGATTTGTTTAATAGCCAAATCAATGTGTTATAATGCATATCTGCAGTACATATACATGACAAAGGCAAAACAGTTATAATTCCATGTCAAAACATTTTCCCTTTGTGTTGCAAATTCAAACAGTCCTTTCACTTGTCTCATAATCCAGAGCAGCCCTATTATAAATACCTCTATCCTTGGAAACAGAAGACCTGCAGTAACACAGAATGGGCTCTTAAAACAATAAATCAACACAATAAACTTCTCCATTCCCAAGTACAAAATGTTAGTTAGGCATTCATCTACAGTAAGTTGTTCCCTCATTCTCACCAAACCCCAGTGTGTTCTTGCTTTCAGATTAAGAACAAAGCCAGCAGAAAAGTAAAGCAATCATTCAAGCCCCATGCGGGTACAGTTCTGGCAGTTTGCACAGCTGTGCTCATCTATATTAGGCGGGTAGTTCGAAACATTAGACAGTTCTCCGACATGGACAGTATTTGCAGCTGGCAATCATGGATCCATGCACTGGTAGGTTTACAGTCTGACTGCACAAAATGATAACAGTTCAAACCCATGAGGTGTCAATCAGAAGGGCAGCAGGTGGGACAGAATGGCCATCATATCAAAATGCTAATATACTACCTTATTTATTTATTTAAATGTTTCACCAGGAAGGTATACTGAGCAAAATGCTCTTTTCCAGATGCATCGGAGACAGCAAGTTACAGTTCACATTTTACGTTTGAACAGCATTTGTATTGACACAATCGCATGAGAATCAGTTACACAATCGGTATTTACAGGCATCAGTATTTACAGGCATTCAGAGGTTACATTTGCAATAGGGTATGTATCATGGAATGGAAAGATCATATTCACTATTCAGAGTGTTATATCCTAAAATAGTACATCAGCATAATAGATATACTAATGCAACAACATTTCAAAATGAGCTACCTGTAGGTAACCTACAGACAGACTATTTCCCAATTGTTTAACCAGGAGTGGCACACTAAGCTGAAAAGGTTGTTTACAGGTGCGACCTGGGAGCACAAGGAAGAGTATAGCGACTTGCTCAAAATCACACAACATGCTACAAGAAACATAGAATTCAAGCAAGTCAGGTACAACTCAAACACTAAACCACTATACTATACTATGGTGTAAGAAAAATAACAAAGTATAAAAAGCCAAAATAGAAACACAACACTACACAAAAGAAACACATATAAGCAATAACAAAAAACAACCAACAAAGAAACTAAATTCATAATACTAGTAATAAGTAAATAATTTAAAACATAAACATGCAAACTTAAGAACAAGAAAGAAATATATTAAAGCAAAACATGTAAAGAATAAGTATAAGAAAGAAAAACAGAAAGAGGTATACTAACAAAATAGAAAATATTCCCAACATTTATTATAAAAACATAAGTATCAACAATACCAATCTGTAAAGAAAAACAATAATCTGATTCTATACCAAAAAGTAAAGTACTAAGTAGAAGCCAAACAAACTAGAAACAAGTATAAAAGTATAATCCAAAAGAAAACTAACTATAAAAAGTAAAATAAACAAGATGGCAATGAAATTAGGCAAATCTGTCCTCAACTGTGATTTTTGGTCCATGGAAATCACCTTTCAAGCAGGAGCTCAACATTTTCTCCACCCTTGTTTATTTGGGGAGTCATAAGAAGGATATGTTGAAAATTTGGGGTAAAAATATTAAGAAACAGCAAAGTTATGAGCCTATGTTGAAACTTACAAACGCAAGCTCATAACTTTGGTAATTTTCAATATTTTGACCCAGCTTTTCAACAGAGCCATTTCTTCACAGCACCTCATGAATGTGACAGTTGTCATTTTTCAAATCCTGACCAAATGTGTTTTTGCACTTGTGGCATGAAATCACCTTTTGGGCATGATCTGAACATTTTCTTCACCCTTGTTCATAAGGTAGGTTCATAAAAAGGCTATGTGGGGTCATCACAAGAAGGCTATGTTGAAAATGTGGGATAAACATATTAAAAATCAACAAGGTTATGAGTCTATGTTGAAATTTTTCAATGCACATTCTTAACTGTGGTAATTTTCAGTATTTTGACCCCAGATTTTTAACATACAGTACTCATTATTTCACACCACCTCATGAATGTGACAACTGTCATTTCTCAAACCCTACCCAAAATGTATTTTCACACATGTGGTGCAAAATGATGTTTCGGACATTGTTTTATAAATGACACATGTCATGCTCGAAGGCGTGGTCATAAAAGATTATGTTGAAAATTTGGAGTAAAAATGTGAAAAACCAACTAAGTTATGAGGAAACGAATTGTTCCAATTTACTCATAACTTTATTTTTTGCAAATTTTGGCCCTAATGTTCAACATATCCTTTGTGTCCCCCCCCCCCACTGAACATGGCAGGTGTCATTTTCAAATCTCCTCTGAAACTTGTTTCTATAGTCGCGCAGCGAAATCCCTTTTCAGATGGGATTTTAAAATTGCATCTGTCTTGTTCATAATGTCAGGTCATAACAAGACTGTTGAACATTTGGGGTCAAAATGTGGGAGCCCACTTAAAGGTAGATGTTGCCTTTCAGCTGCACTATCCTGAGTAATTACAGTCTAACAATGTGTTAAAGCAGGACACCACTGAAATGAGATATTGCATCTTATCTGCTCTTTCCTGGGTAAATATAACAGCAGGTTTTCCAAAATATAGCGTGGGGCTTGCGTCCAGCCCTACGTCAAAACACTTTGGTTGTGGCAGTATGTCAAACCCTTTGCGCTACTGCCTGATTTTACAATCTCAGGTGCAGTCGACAGTTGTCACAAATTAGAGCAGCTTGCACGAAACATTGACATAGCTCAAGTAAAATGGGCCCCGGTTGTACTTAAGCTAGACCACAAAAGTTGGTCTAACTTGCAGCAATTGCTGAACGGATAGAAAATCTGTTCGATCTCAACAAGCCCCATGCGCCATATGGTCAGTGCACCGGGGCTTGCAGCAATCTAGGACATTCAAAAATCTAGCCCAATATGTACAGACGAAACCTGGTACAACAGCAGTACCAGTGCCGAATATTCAGCATTGACAAATGCTTGTTAGTACTTGTAACTACAAATTAGAATGATAAGGGTTAAAAAAGAAATAAAAATGCATATAGCTTTGAACAGATGCTTGAATCAGCTGTATTTAAAAATATACACTGAGTATGCCGCCTACGTCCTTGGAGAAGATGAGTGGCATCCCAGTTACTAGGCCTGTTTTATGCATTGTGTTACTGTATATTCATGGCACTTCCAGATCCTGTACTTTAGGGGTTATGTACTCCTGATAGACCGCTTGATGCACATGCAACCTAAGTTTTGCATTTCGGTCTTCCACTAAGCCCTATATCCCACCTGGGTGTTTTCAGTTTTCTTATGCACATTGAATAGGCTAGCAGCACCATCGCCAAGCTCCAGTGTCAGAATCAAGATTCAGGAATCAATATAAGGTAATTGGTTTAATTAAAGAATATAATATGGCACAGACAGTAGGAGAATATTTTATACTGCATTTCCAGAAAGGCTAGGTATTCAAGTAGTAAAATAAGGCGATTTTTGCTAGGGCAAGAGACAGTGGATAACTACCCCTCTGCAGCTTACTCAGGGACTGTGTCAGTTGCGTTGTGTTTTCCTTATCAGAGAGACTCAGGAAGCTCAGTATTGTCTCTAAAAGAGTAGTTTTAAATTTAAGTGCCTTCCTGCAGCCACTACAGAGCCTATGGGTGGAGTCCCTTACGTAGCGACTCCCCCCCAGACAAGATTACTACATTTCTTGCTCCATGTGCTATCTCTAAGTGCTGTACACTCCCCATACGCAGCAGAGTGTACACACAGTACTCAAGACTGATCTTAGCAGCGGTACACTCCCCCTCATGTAGCGGAGTGTATTGAACTGACTAAAACACTAAATACTATGCCATGTCTCTCAGCCTAGTCAAAGCTACACTGCATCTCTCCAGAAGTATTCAACACACTGGCTCCTTAAAGTTCAGGACTCCCCCTGCAACAGGAGGCTATGCAGCCGTGGCCTTACCAGATACTCCAGCTTGTCGGCAACTTCTGGCACCCACAGAAAAACTGAGAATCCTTCCTGACGATGGCAAGCCAGACGCATGGCAAGATGGCCATGCTGCCCTTCACCCTCCTGCTTTGGACAGAGCCACCTTCTTCTTCTTCTTCTTCTTCTTCTTCTTCTCTTTCCTTTCTTGCAGTAGCAAGGGGCCCGACACAATTATGCTAACACATTCACCCATCCTGCATGCGCACTACTCTGCGCACCACCATACTGGAGAGTGTATATGTGCTTCTGCACATGCCCAGCACCTCACACATGCGCAGCACTAGCACAGATGCCATCTTGCAGCTGGCACAGCCACCGAGCAGTCTTAAAGGGAAAATTACTTAGCGAGTGATAGTTCACGACATCCCCACAGCACTACACTATTAAAGGAGCACTACTTAAAGGAGCTAGAGATTGCTAATTACTGCATTACTGTAATAAAGGGACACAACTCATCTGTTTATTAAAGTAGGAATTACAAGGGAAAGTAAGTGTACTACACCCTACAGAAAAAGGTACAGCAGGCTATATACCATAAAAAGGTGGAATGTAAAGTACAACTGTGCAATATGGATACAAGCTACATTAATTGTTAAACAGGGTGCTGGCAGAAGGGGGCAGACCCATGACACTGTATCATAGATAACAGGGTACCCATCAATACCTGCAGACAACTAAATATACCCTGCTTGTCTTGCAGATTGCTACTACCAGGGAATGCATGTCATGCAAAGCTCCAATGTTACCCCACCAGAAGGGTATGTACTGTCCTTCTTATGAGGGGGGTAACTCCACTCAGGACATGGATACACAGAACAATCAAAGGCAGGACTGGCAAGTTGACCCAGCTACAGTGGCTCTCCAAAAGGCCACTGCGGCTTTGATGAAAAGTCAGCAAACATTTATGTTAAAGGTGTTGGAATGCATGACATCCATGAATAATTCCCGACCATCCACCAGTGGAGCCCTAGAGAAAAGGCACCCAGGCAGGATACGGCACAGTTGCCATATCACGGGCAAACACCGCAGCATTATAATCCTGATTAATCAGAGGATTCCCAGGAGAAGAACTAGAACAGGGGGAGGAGGAGGAGGATACAGGCACGCCGCTTGTCAATGAGCATGCGCCCGATCAGGAATCCATACTAGATGAAATTCTTGCTAAGACGGAAACTCCTTTCATTACCTCTAAGCTTTTCCCATAGACAATATATCAGACCTTATGCAACGAATACACACCACTCTGGGTTTCAAACTATCTCAACCAGCCCCGAGAGCGACCTAGACCCAATGCTCCAGATGCCACCCAAACAAGAGAACTACTTCCCAGTGTGCTCGGCCCTCAAAGACATAATATTGAAGGAATGGGCTTCACCAGATCCCACTAGACTCCCTCAAAAAAAGAGCACTCGACAGAATGTATCCACTACAGGAGAATAAAGCAAAGGCTTGGTGCTCCGCTCCCAGAATAGATCCAAAGATTGCGGAATTGAACAAGAGGACTGTAATTCCCACTGAAGGGACAGCCACACTACGGGATCCAGTGGACAAAAGAATGTAGGAGTCACTAAAGAAAATATATGAGTTCTCGGGCCAGACACTGAGAACCACAACCACAACCTTCTACACATCCAGGGCACTGATTCGATGGCTAGAGGAAATTGGAAAGAAACTGACTCCAAACTCACATGAGACAGAACTGCTGCAATAATCCTTGCAAGCAGCCAAGCATATGGGAGACATGTTGGTCAACTCCCTGAAGATCAACACCAGGTCTGCTACAATCGCCAACAGGGCCAGGAGAGCACTTTGGCTTAAACTGTGGGATGCGGATAACGAATCCAAAGCCAGGCTACACAAGCTCCCTTTCTGGGAGAAAGAGTATTCGGAGATGGACTATAAGAATTCCTGAGATGACGCGGGCAAGGAAAGGAACAAGACACCGATAGAGACTCTGGCTACCTACCATCAAACAGGGCCCGGACCTATGGACAAAGCACTAGGGGAGACAGGAGATATAATCATTCCTATCAAGGCAAACAGAACTTCTACCAGGGAGCGTATGGTCAACAAAGTACCTACCAAAACAAAGGAAGTTCCTCATACTGGAGCAGAGGGGGACACACACAGGGAAAGTTTACCTCCCAGAGAGGCAGAAATACCAGAAGAACAACTCAATGACTACCCCAGGCACAGCTTAACCAACCTACCATTCTTACAACATGGCCAGGACATACCCCTAGGGGGCAGACTTCAATTCTTCAACAAAATGTGGTCAAACATGACCTCAGACAGGTGGGTCAACGCCACATATTGGGACAACACTTCCAGTACAGGTCACTACCATTCAGACTAGCATCTGCACCGAGGGTATTCAGGAAGGTGTCAATCATACTAGCAGCAAAGTTCCGAGAACAAGGAGTCCATATCATTCCGTACCTAGCCAACTGGCTAATTCAGGCCAGGTCACCACAGGAGACAAGCAGGGCTACCAACCAAACAATACACACTCTACAAGAACATAGATGGGTGATAAATGACAAAAACAGCTCCCTAACACCATCACAATGCATAGAAAATCTGGGAGCAGACATAGACACAAACGAGGGACTCATTCGGCCAGCACAAACCAGAATACTCAATCTCATAACAGTCATGCATAAACTACTGGAATCTGCATCACCAACAATGGTTATGGTGTCAACAGTCCTGGGATGCATGTCATCATGCATAGATCTGATACCATGGGCAAGATGGCACATGAGGCCACTACAGACCCTCCTATTACAGTATGGTTCACCATCAAAGGAAAACTTGCACCATACGATAGCACTGGACAGCAAGACAAGGACATCACTGCTATGGTGAACACGCATGGAGAATCTGAACAGAGGATTCCCACTGGAGATAGTTCATGACATCACTATAGACATGGACACTAGCTTGCGGGGATGGGGAGCATCAATGGGACACAAAGCAGCACAAGGCACATGGTCCCCTACAGAAAAAAGACTACCAATCAATGTGTTAGAATGAGAGCAGTGCACAAGGCACTAAGTTCATTCAAGAAACAGATACATGGGAAAACAGTACTGATAAGATCAAACAACACAGCCACAGTGGCATACATAGCAGAGCAGGGAGGTACCAAGAGCTAGAGACTACTCTAGGGAAATGGATACTATAATGACATGGGCCCAAGCTCACCCACAACACCTCACATCCATACATTTGGTAGGGAAACTGAAAACGACAGTGGATTGGCTCAGCAAGGAACAGATACACCCTGAGCATGGCAGTTGCACCCAATGATATTTCAAACAATACAACACAGATGGGGAACAATAGCCATGGACCTCATGGCCACCAACAAGAACAAACAAGCAACCAAATTCTTCTCCAGATTCAGAGAACCCCAGTACCAGGGAATAGATGCCCTATCCCTCCCATGGACACACGACTACTCATATGTGTTCCCACCATTCTCACTAATACCACAGGTGCTAGGGAAGGTCTGTCAGTCATGTAGGATAATAATCCTAGTAGCATCATACTGGCCAAGGAGGGCATGGTTCGCAACCATAATGACAATGGCAATGGACAGCATGAGATTACCAAGCAAGTGGGCCATTCTTATCCAGGGGCCAATAACGCACCCAAACCCAGGCAATCTACAACTCACGGCCTTGCTCCTGAAAGGGAGAGATTGCTGAACGCAGGGTACCACACTACAGTAATCAACACCATACTACAATCACGCAGAGCTACCACAACATCAGCGTACTCCAGATAGTGGAACATATTCAAGAAATGGTGCAATGGCAGGGAGATATATCCGGTACAGATATCCATGGCAGACATTTTGCTATACCTGCAACAGGGAATGGACAAGGGACTAGCACCATCCTCACTAAAGGTACAGCTCTTGACCATAGGAGCAGCACTAGGTACAGTTGAAGGCACGTACCCTGGCTCACACTCAGATATCATACAATTCTTAAAAGCAGCAGGCAACATAAGACTGCATATAAAGAATAGTGTGCCACCATGGGACCTGACATTGGTGCTAAACGCCATTACTAAGCCACCATTCAACCTCTGCCAGACATTACCGATTACTGGGTAGGACTAAAAGCTGCATTTCTAGTAGCAATATGCTCAGCTCACCATCATCGAGAGTTGACAGCACTGTCGTGCAAAGAGCCATTCACAACTTTCACACAAACAAGGGACATTTCATACAGTACCCTCATTTGTCCCCAAAGTTGACTCCACGCTCCACAATAGTCAACCAATACAACTCCCAACCTTCTACGAAGAACATACAGACAACTGGGAGAAAAACCTCCACGCATTGGACGTCAAGTGAATGCTTACTGAATACCTGGACAGAACCGCAAACATCCGAAAGACAGAAAAGCTGTTCGTCATAACATCAGGACACAAGACGGGAACAGCGGCAGCAAAGGCCACAATAGTGACCTGGTTGAAGAGAACAATTATTGAGTCATACAAGTCAAGTAACAAGGTTCCACCAGTGGGAATCAAGGCCCACTTGACTAGAGCAATAGCCACATCCTGGGCAGAAAGAAATTCAGCCATGGCACAAGAGATTTGCGCAGTGGCTACGTGGTCCAATATATACACTTAAACAAGACACTATAGACTCAACACCGAACTTCCAGCTAAGAATTCCTTTGGAGTCAGGGTACTAATGACAGCCACAGTAATGGACAAATAAGATACTCATGAAAATGGGGCAGTATATAAACACAGTGGTACACCGTGCTCTCCCCTCCCAGTTTAGTAGGGCACTGCTTTTGAATTACCCTAAGGTAAAGGATCTGGAAGTGCCATGGATATACAGACAACACAATGGTAGTTTACTCACCTGGTATAGGTGATTGTGTTACTGTATATCCATGGCACTTTATCCCACCCAAGGGAGCATGGTACAACATATAAGGATAATACAGAATAAAATGAGGCAAAGCAAGAATGTACCTCTAGACGCATAATAATCTCATTAAAGTAGTATTAGAACCCTGAACACACTGTCTAGAGTAATGATTACTGTCTGTGCATATACCTAATAAGTTACTTTACAGCTATGGAAGTATCAAAACTGAAGACACCCAGGTGGGATAAGGGGCTTGGTGGAAGACCGAAATCTGAAATTTAGGTCACATGTGCATCAAGCAGCCTATCAGGCGTACATAACCCCTAAGGTAAAAGATCTGGAAGTGTCATGAATATACAGTAACACAATAACCTTTACCAGGTGAGTAAACTACCATTCCATTATAGCCAAATGGAAGTGTGAAAGCTTACTCCTAAAAGGTTTCATGGACTATCAATGCAATGAGAGCAACACTAACATTTTTACTGCTCTTTTAAATGTCTTTAAAGGGCACCTAAACAGCCTATATTTCCTTTAATTTAACTCAGTTTGCTGACCAAGTGAGATTTCTTAGACAAAGTCCTGTTTAAAATTGCCACACGGACACAGAGTAGCACTAATATAGTAACAGAGGGGTCCAATTAGTGCTGAGCAAAACTGAAAAGTCATTTGTGCACATTTTGTGACATTCGACTATAGTTCCATAAACAGATAACAGCATATTAAAAAGCAGCATTTTCATACATACTGTAGTGCTCAAAGTGCACAACATTCACACAGGAATATTAGTACACTGTTGCTAAATTCTGCTTTTTACTTAATTGGAGGGAGGGTATTTGCCGTGACTCCTTGCTGGCTTACAATGAGCATGCTCCAATGTTGGTCAGCCACCACATTTGAAAGAGAGCTGTCAGAGGACTTAGACCTGCTAAGCTACAATCTAGAGCAATCCTTGATAAAATAAACTTTAACATCGACTTTATAATCTGCCAGAAATTATTTGACAATCAATTTTTTACTGTTATTTTTGCAGTGCCTTCAGTTTATAGGGTGCATTTAGGGAGTTTTCATTTTGCCATGGCAAAGTAATCAAGGAAAGAACAGCTTTTTCTTGTTTTTTATACTTAAAGTAGATCCATAAGGCGGTCTTGTGTCATGCATTGCAGGAGGTACATGCGCAGTGCTATAATTCCCATAAGTCAGCACTAAAATGTACCATACTGCAGTAGTGCCATCAGAAATTGCACAGAGAATTTGTGTTACAGTAGTGTCTGTATGTATTATAAGGAAAACTGTTTATTTTTCTCATAAGCCAGTAGCAGTAGAATAGATAAGGACCACTTGGCCCACCTGCTCTACCCATTTTCCCTAACTACTATAACACAGCAGACCTACCTGATCTCTGGCTCCCTGTCACCTTACCACTGAGGTTCTCGTATGCCTATCCCATGCTTTCTTGAATCCCACTACAGTTTTAACCCCCACCACCTCCACTGGGAGGCTATTCCAGGCATCCACCAATCTTTCTGTGAAGAAGTCCTTCCTTACATCTCCCCTGTGCCTACCCCCCTCAAACGTTATACAGTAGCATGACCCCTTGTTCTTGAGCATCTTTTCTCTGAAAAGACATCCTCTTGAACATTATTTATACCTGTGAGGTATTTGAAAGTTTCTGTCATATCTCCCCTCTCCCTCCTTTCCTCCAGGGTGTACATATTGAGGTCTTTCAGTCTTTCCTCATAGTGCATTTTATATAGAACCTGCACCATCCAGTTGCCCTCCTCTGGATTGCCTCTACTCTGTCTATGTCCTTCTGGAGATGTGGTCCCCAGAACTGGACACAGTACTATAGGTGGAGTCTCACCAGTGATTTACACAGTGGTATCACCACTTCCCTCTTTCTGCTAGTGATATCCTCCCTATGCACCCCTAGCATTCCACTGACTCTCCCCACTGCCTTGTCACACTGTTTGGTCACCTTTAGGTAATCAGATATGACTCTCAGGTCTCTTTCCTGTGTGGTGGTCTCCAGTACCCTCCCCATTTTGTACTCTGCCCTGTGTTTCCTGCTTCAGTGCATGATCTTGCACATCTTTGCACTGAAACTTAGTTGCCACATTCTTGACCACTCCTCAAGCTTTCCTAGATCCCTATTCATTTTCCACACAGAAACCCCCGGAGTGTCTACCTTTTCCAGATCTTAGTGACATCTGCAAAAGGCATACCTTCCTTCTAGCCCCATCTACAGTGTCACTAATAAATACATAAAAGAGTACTGGTCCTAGTACTGATCCTTGTGGCACCCTGCTGGTCATCCTTTTTTCCTCAGAGTGAACTCCATTTACTACCACCCTCTGTCGTCTACCAACCAACCAATTTCTTACCCAATTTTCTGACTTTGGACCCACTCCCAGACTGCCCAGCTTGTTCACAGGTCTCCTATGTGGAATGATGTTGAAGGCCTTACTGAAATCTAGGTAGTTCACATCCAGCGCTCCACCCATATCTAATTCCCTGGGCACCCAGTCAAAGAAGTCAATCCGATTTGTTTGACATGACCTCCCTGCTGTGAATTTAGGCTGTCTCAGATCTTGTAAGCCACTGGATTCATCGCATTCCACAATCCTCCCTTTCAGTAGTGATTCCATTAATTTTGCCACTATCAAAGCCAGGCTGACTGGCCTGTAACATCCAGCCTCCTCCCTGCTCCCACTTTTGTGAAGTGGGACTACAGCTGCCCTCCTCCAGTCCTCTGGGATAACTCCTATCTCCAGGGAGTGGTTGAATAGGATAGTCAGAGGTGCAGCCAGCACCTCCCTGAGCTCCCTCAAAATCCTTGGGTGTGTCCCATCAGGCCCCATTGCCTTGTCCACTTTCAGATTTGCGAGTGCCTTCAGGACTCTCTTTTCTGTAAATAGGCTAGTGTCCGCCTCCCTCCCTTCCTTCAATACCCCTGATGCTTATCTGTGGCCCCTCTCCTTCCCTTTCCTCCATCATCACTGAAAAAAAGTACTCGTTCAGGATGTCTGCTTTTTCTTTGTCCCCTTCCACACACTTCCTCCCTTCCTTCCCTCCTTAGTCTTACAGTCCCCCTCTGCTCTTTTCTCCTTTCACTTACATACTTTGGTACATTCACTCCAACCTTAGAGACAGCAAAACAACAGTATATTGGTGGGACAGTCCCAAGGGCTATGTCTCATGTGGTAGATGTAAGTTTGATACATACAGCAAAACAAGTTAAGTCTTTACACATCCCACGAGTGGCAGTGAATATGAAATATAAGACCAGATAACCTGAGACACAGTAGATATTGTATACCTGACAATTTGTATCTGTGGTTCATACTACTGATGAGGAAAACAAATAGAATGTTTAAACGTCATGTGGGAGAACATATCAGAGACATTGAGAATGAGAATATGAAAAACATTCTGGCAGCTCATATTAAATTTATACGACATAAGGGCGATCATGCCTTGACATTTATGGGTATTGAAGCTATAAAATTAGGTCCATGAGGGGGGAAAGATAATGAATCATTGACTCTGCAATGAGAAATGTATTGGACTTATACATTAGGGCCCAGATATTCAAACTGCGCCCAAAAAGTGCGCAACAGCAGGAGCAAGCGCAAGTCCACTGCGCCCATGCGCAAGAAGCGCGATATTCAAAAACTGTACAGGTCAAGATGCGCCTGTGGCACACGACTGAATATCGCACCACCTGCACCATAGCGCAACTAGGGATGTGCAGTTGCGCAGTCCAGATGCGCCATAGCGCAACCAGGGATGCTCAGTGAGCAGGGCAACAGTGCAACAGCACAACCAGGATGTGCAGGGACAGGATGAGGGGCCACCACCCATGCCACAGATGGGCAGAGAAGCACACAGCAGAATAGACATCGCAAACCACACCCCATGCACTGCACAACCGTTGAGAGCTGGAATAACCACTGGCCCATGGATACCAAGCAACAAACCCACAGCCGGGGCATGGTGCCCCAGCACACCCTGGCAAGCTGCACTGCACACAGGAGGGCCGATCACCCCATGCCACACCATCCCACCAATGCAGAGCACACCTGCACTATGATCTAGGCACCATGCCCAGGAGCAGCATCCACCAGTGCAGGACACCCCATGCATGCCACCACCCCCACTGTGACAATGCAACCCTGTGCACCACAGAACCATGCAAGGCAGCCCCACCATGATCACCCATCAGTGGGTGGCATCACACAGCGATGCAATGACTGCATACACAGTGCCACCATGCACATCCCCCCTGAGGTACAGCTGAGAGACCGACCATGCGTCGGCACACGAGGTACCCCACACGTGACAGGGCATGCCCCGGACCCCACCACCAGTGGTACAGCACCCTGCGCATCCTCCCAAGGACACATCCTAACCCAACACTGGCCACAATAGCCAGCGAGACAATTACAGTGGTGCATGGAAGCATTCACCACACAGGATGCAACACAGTGCATGGACAAACACCCACCCATGCCCAAGGGCACACCAACACAGGGACACAGTAGCGCGACAACTAAGCCCCCAGCTGTGGCCACAGAAACTGTGCACATGACCAGCACCCTCCATGGCATAGAAGTGCCAGCCACCCTGTGCAGGCACCGTGGAGCTGTATGCCATCAGCATGCGCCCGGAGCACAAGTGACAGACAGTGGTGCACATCCCCTGTGACACACACAAGCGACAGCATGGAGGTGGGACAACAACAGCAGAGGCCACAGAGTCACCCGAGGTAGACATGCACCACACCAGTGACAGGAGGCAACCTGGCATTGTGCCGGGTACAGTGGCTGTCCAGCATGGACAGCCACCACTGACATGTCAGTGGACCGTGTAGGTCACAGACATGCAAGGGTGTCAGCTGCACAGGCCATGGACGGTCTGACAGGTGCACCATGGACACAGAGCATGCACCGTGGACCACTGCACACAGTCATCCAGTGCACAGGGAACAACACACACACCACAGACAGTGACTGATAGCCACTCCACACCATACTCACTTCCCATGGACACACACACACGCACATGACTGCACCACCCTGATGCCATGCACACCACTGCAGCTGCGCACTTCTAGCCCGCTGCAAATCAGAGACCACCACAGTAGGCATATCAAAGGAAATGTATTTAAAAACAGCAAACAAAACTATATACAACTATTTACAAAGGTTTGGGGAGGGCCACAAACAAGGTGGGGGTGGGTAAGGGGCAGGGGTGAACAAATGGTAGAGGGAAGGAGAGGTGTGAGGGTGTGTCCAGGGGGGTAGGGGAAATCAGGGGCATCTCAAAGCTCAGTGGGAGCCCCGCTCCCTGCTCTGGCTTCTCCTCCCGCCATGACGCCGTCTGACACCCAGCCTGTCGATACGTTCCAGTATCTCCAGTGACGCCCTGGCAACCTGGAGGATCTCCGCAGTGCCACTCAGATGCCCAGCAGCCACATCCACCTAGGACAAGGAGCAGAGTCAATAGGTGTGAATGCACAGCCCCATGCAGCCCACCCACTGTGCATGGCATACGGCCATGGGACATGCCTCTGTGATGGTGTGTGACCACCCACAGTGATTGTGTCCTCAAGACCTGCCCACCCAGGCGCACACAGCCATGTGGACTGCTGCACACACCCACCAGCCAAGTCCTGCACAGCACCACCATGGCTGTTCAGTGACATGGCTATGAGGTGCGAAGGCAGTGGCACAGCCATGTACCCGGTGCACACATGGACCACCATTGATGCACTCCCAGACATGCAGTGCCACTGGACAGTGCTGACTGTACCAAGTTGCGTGCATGGCAGTGGTGTCAATGGATGGTGGCCATGCCCCGCTGCCCGCCCTGTTACACAGCCTGCAATAGTAATCATGGATGTAAGGCACTCACCATCATCAGGCTGGTCCCTCTGCCTGTCTTGTCCGGCCACCCTCTCGGCCTGCTGTTCATCATGGTGCAGCCTCCGCTCCCTCGCCTGCCGGCACTCCTCTGGGCCTAGGGTGCAAACATGGAGAGAGGAACATCAGTACAATCCGGTAGCAAAGTCTCCCCACCCCTGTGTGTGTGCAATCCCACACAGTAATACCCATCCTCTCCCCACCCCCATACCTCCACCACGGCCAACACTGGACAGCCCCCCATGTGCTGAACACATGCCACTGTGATACCCGTATGGAAGTTAATAGTGTATGGATGGGGCACCTACCTGGCCGTGGCACCGTGCCCCTCCTGGGACATGCCCACAGGTGGGCAAGCCTTTCTGGGTCCCGGCGCTGCAGGTCACCATAGCGGTGCCTGCACTGCTCTGCGGTCCTCTCCATGCCTGTGGCCTCCTCCAGGGCCACCTCCTCCCACACCGCACTCCTGGCCCTGTCAAGGGTGCCTCCCAAATAGGGCAGCGCATGGGCTCCACTAACTGGACCAGATTGGCCAGTTCCAGTTGGCTCCAGATAGGTGCCCGTCTCCTGCGCCATCCTGCACTTTTGGTGTCAAAATGGTGCTCTGTAGCGCACATTCACCACATACGGATACTGCGTGGTACTGCGCTGTCATTACCCATCACACTGTCACCGAACAGCACGACAGAGGTGCACCCATGCGGACACATGGCGCCTAGGGGGCAAAGGTCAGCACAGTGTCAGGGGTCTCTTGTGCACGGACTGCCACAGTGCGATTGGTACTCACCACATGTAGCGTGGTAGGGCGCCTGTGTGCCACTTCCTGTAGTAGCCTACTGCACTGTGGCCCCATTGTGCCTATGGCGCCCCAGTGCCAGAGCACCATACATGTGAACAGCGCAGTAGCACCATTGGCACAATGATGGCTGTGCCCTGCATTGCCTCCCATGCACAGCACATCAGCAGCATGGCAGGCATCAGCATCAGCACCCCGGGCATGCGCCGTTCGGTGTCCACTGTGCATGTCACAGAAATGCGCCCTTGCTTGAGCATGTTCAACACAATTGCACAAAGCGCAACAGCGCGATATTCAGCCGGCATATGCAAATCAGCTAATCAGCCATTCAATGGCACAGATACTGCATTAGCATCCACTTAAAATTGCGCCTCACCTCATTTGCATGCGTTGCGCTATAAAAATGCAACATTGGACTGCAATGGCCATAGTCTATTATTGCAGTCTATTGTGGTGAGTTGCATGCTGTTTGGGAGTGTGGACTGTGGGGTGTGGGACATGCATGGGACTGCACAGTCACAGGTAACACCTGTTATTCCCACAGGATAAAGAATGAGCGATCATGAGGTGGAGGAAGAGGAACAGAGATGTGGGAGGAAGAGGAGGCCTAACTTCACCAAGGCAGAAACAGATGCCCTGTTTGAGGCCTACCTTGACCAGGAGCCGCTGCTCAGCAGACAGAGAGGAACACCACAGGCCCATGTTGCTGCATGGGAAGAGGTGGCGCATGTCACACCTGCATGGCAGCCACCAGTGGTCTGTACAGGAGTGCAAAAGAAGATGGGCATGGACAGGCGGAGGATTAGGACAAGGTGGCTGCCATCAGGGCAGCATGGGCTGTGACCGGTGGGGACAGCCGACCTGCAATGCCTGACCCCACAAGAAGAGCGGGTTGCTGGCAGCATGCGTGTTGTGCCATCGAGGATGTTCCAGGTGGTGGATTCCAGATGGGTGGTAGCCCATCACTGCATGGTAGGTCCTGGTCTGTCAATGGGGAGACAGGGTATGGCAGATACAATGCTACTGTGTTCCCTTACAGCTCCTGATCATCTACATGGGTCAGCGGGTGGTCCTTGTCCACTGAGGGCAATACCATGGACATAGAGGAGGGCCCAACCACCTCCACAGGTGTCCGAGGGTCAGGGCAACAGTGGGCCCGCCTGGCTGTCCAGACTGATGTTGGTGGAGTAGGTGTGGAGGAGGCCCTGCCCATGTCCCAGCGTGACAGCGTCCATGGATGCCATCATGCTGAGACTCGGGCTGGTGCTGGATCCATCACTGATGATGATGGAGCTCACTTCATGGACAGTGATACGTGTGGGCCACAGGATGGCCACACAGCAGGTGACAGCACAGGCATGGACGTGGGTGGTGCCGCCGTGGAGGCCTGCATGACATCACAGTCCCAGCTTGTGCCTGTCTGCACCAGTGAGGCAGCACTGGTGTGTGTCCAGGACAGTGGGGCTGTTGCGGCCGCTGTGGTGGCACCATGGAGCCCTGGAGAGCAGCAGCCAGAGGGGCAGTGTCAGCAGTCGGCCAATGGCCATGGGGATACAGTGTCGGGGCAGCATCAGTGCACCATCTGTGGACATGCCCAGACCTGGACTTGGTGTGCAGCGCCCACCCTCAAGGGGTGCTGCCCATCAGGGCTGCGAACACCGTGAGGGACAGCGGCCGATCAGGCAGATTACCTCTGAAGAGCACACCCGATACTCCAAGCATCAGTCGATCAGCAGTTGCGGCTTAGACGGCGGTGGATGCACTCAGTGCAGCTCTGCACCAGGCAGAGGAGCGGCGCAGCAGGGACACCAGTCTGCTCCTAGCAGGGATGGACTGGATGAGGGAGGATGTGACCGCTGTCATTGACAGGCTGACACAGACAATCACAGCTGCCATGGCCACAGTGGGCACACAGTTATTTGCCCATGTGTCACAGACACCGCACAGTGCAATGTCCACCCCCCTCCCGGTATCATGCGACACCCTCCATGTTGACACCGGGTTCAGCTGTGGGCATCCCAAGCACGCCTGGCGCAGGCATGTTCAGTGTGCTGCAGACCCCTTGCGCAGCGCACGGTCGCATTCACACGCGAACCCTGGGGACCGTCGGTGCCACCCTACGAGGCCATTGGTCAGTCTGTCACCGCTGGCGGTCACGGCAGGGTCACCCATGCATCCGTGGTGGCCTTGGCACTGTGGCGCGCGGCCTGACCTGTCTCCACCATGGCTACTGTCTGATGCTGCCCTGTGTGCATTGTGTTGTTCAACGCAATGTATGAGTGGGTACCAGCCTGCACACACACACACACACACATCGCTCCATCTGCACACCTTCCTGGCTGCTGTCCACCATGGTGTGTGCATGATGATGCCTGCATTGCGCTGTCCACCACTGTGCAATGGTGCCCAGCGTCTGACACACGGACAATGACAGGCACTGGGCGTGGTGGTCTGTGGACGAGTGTGTGGCTAGGGGTGGCGGTTGGGATCAGCGTGCCTCCTACCCTTTGTGCACGTCATGTGTGTGTGTGTGTGTGTGTGTGTGAGAGTGTGTGTATGTGTGTGACTGCGTGCCATGTTAGACCTTGCCCATGCCTGATGGTGTGTGCAGTTCCATGCTCGGCCAATTCCCTTAATGACATGCACCCTTGGGGTTTGTCCATGTGTGTTTGTGGGTTGTACCCTTGCCACTGGTGGTTGCACATGGCCCCATGACTTACCTGGGTTGGTTGAACTGCTCCTCTGTGCTGGTGTCCCAGTACAGCTGTGCCATCTGGACCAGTCGGGATCCCTTTAACCAAGGGAGGGCTGCCCATCACCATCTTCACCAGCGCCCTCATTGTCCCCATCGCTGTTCCTCTTCGACCTGTACAGCTATCCACAGTTGTTGGCCATGTTGTGCAGAATGCAACAGGCCAGAAATAGCCCACAAGCCTTTGAGGGGCTGTACAGTAGGCATCACCAGACATGTCCAGACAACGCAGCGGCCTTCAGCATCCCAACACCCACTGAAGACATTGTATGGTGGCATGTGTCATGGTAGCATTGCTAAGGGCCGGGCTGCCGGTATAGTGTGAACAGCCAGGGACGGATTGGGTATCCACTATCACCTGTGTGTAGAGGGTGGACATTAGTTTGGTGATCAGCGTAGCCCTGCCATGGGCCATCTAGGCCAGTAACCATGTCACCTCTGACTATGCCCCTCCCAAGCTCCATGTCTTTCTGTGTGATTTGCATAATCACTCACTAGGTGGCCAGTGGGGATTTCCCCACGCTTGAACCTGTGGCACAGTGTGGACTGGTGCCAGATGAAGGCATCATGTGCTCCCCCAGGGTGCGTGGCACAGACATTGATTATGCGCCCCCTGTCATCGCACACCACCTGGCAGTTGATGCCTGCATGCACCTTCTGATCCATGTATGTGGCCCCTTCAGGGCCAGGTGGCATGCGGATGGCCACATGGGTGCAGTCTATTGCCCCGAGCACGCCAGGCATACGTGCTACCCTGTGGAACTCCTGTATGTTTGCCGTGTGCTCCACCGGTGTGCTGGGGAAACAGATGTACTCCAGAGCATGTGGCAGCAGTGCTGAGGAATTGGGTGAGAGGGCATGATGCGGTCGACTGGGTTATGCCTGTCATGTGCCTGTTGGTCTCTGGAAGGTACCTATGGTGAGCAGGCACATGACAGCTGTCACTTTGGTCTCCACTGACAGACCATGGTTCCGTCGTGTGGTTGCCTGCATCACATCACTGCACAGCTCACAGAGCCACCTCAGGATCACCCAGTTCAGGCGGAACCGGCCCACGATCTCAGTATCAGCGCACAGCTTGAAGCTGCTGTGGGCTTGGTACTGCCTGTTGGTGGCATACCATCGATGGGCCCTTCCATGGCCGTGCCTCCCTGCTGCCTGCCTTCTCACCCCCCTCATAACTGCCTCCATCTGGATGGTGGCACTGGCCATGTCCCTGGCTTGTGTTACCCCCCTGGCAGCTGTTTTACTGTTCTCCCGCTGTCCTTACTGCTACTCCCCCTGCACCGGGAACACCTCCCTGTAGTGGCCATACTGCCCACTGTCTGTGTCCTCAATGCTGTGTGGCACTTCCAAATATTGTCCTGTGCTGTGGCACAGGCTTTCCACACCTTCCGTGTTCCTGGTGGTTCCAGGTGCTCTGTCCTGCTCCTGCCCTGTCCTGCCCTGCTCACAGTTTCTGTGTGCCTGTGTGGCTGCCTGCAGTTCACCAACATGTGGCTTCCCTGTAGCATTCTTGCACCTCTCTCTTGTTCCTTTTTATTTTGGATCATATCCGCTATCGCGCAACTTCCATTTGCTCCCCTATTGTGCATGGCGCATGTTGTTGAATATCGCACTGCACCATTTATGTATAGTTCCTCCCCCTTCAGTTGCGCATGCATTCATTACCATTGTGTTCTTGCGCATTGTGATTTGGGGGGGGTGCATCTGCCTCCAGCTGAATATCGCAAAATGACGCATTTTCAGACTTGCACTGGTGTATCCCTGATGCTCATGGCATAACCTTTGAATATCTGGGCCTAGGTGTATAGGCTAGCATCAGGTCTCTCAATGCCAGGTTAGAGGTAGCACAATATTTATGAACTTAAATGCAGGGTAACAGCTTTAGTGGCAACATTCTAAAAGTGGAAATTAACTAATTGAGCTATGTTGGTTCTAGCTTTTAAAAGATGGTTACTGAGGTTTTCATATTATTGCACTCAAAAGGGTGTATCTGTGGCAGAAAATATTGAATTTTTAACTGACTATTTGTGAATATATCTGTTGGGTTGCATGCCCTTTCTACTTCTCTGGATTTTCTTTCCTTTTAGTCTTGCCTTTTTCTCTGTTTTCCTTTCCCCACAACCCCCCTTTTTTGCCTACTTTATCTATTTTCCCTTCTTCTGTTTTCCTGTTCACCCCACTTTTTTACCTGCCCTTCTCCATTTCCCCTTCTTCTGCTTTGCCCGTTTTCTTTCTGAGATTACCCACTTTGTATTATATTTCACATTCCTTCCTTTCCCTCTTACTTTGCCCTTCTCTACATTGCACTTTGGTGGCCTCTGATCACCAAAATGAAGTAGGTTCTGAAATACCTTTGTTTCGATAATCGAACAGATGCAGATTTACAAGGTGTTTTATTAGCACAACATTAATCCCAAAATATATTAACGGACAAACCTATCTTTATAAATGTTTTACATAAGATCATGTTATTTATAAATGTATAGAAGTACTTGAAATATTTTGTACATGTAACTCTATTTGCTGTATCCTGGGACTGTTATAATGCAGTACCTTTGTTTCCTTAGATGCTGGTGTCTATAAGAACAATTTTGTAGCATCTTAAGTTAGTGGTTTGACCTCACCTATATGGCAAGCAAAATACAACGAAACAAGTGATATCGTCATTGGCATTCTGATTGGCTGATCCAGTCAAAGCTGCTGTTTGAATTGATGCAGTAGAAGCATCTATCTAAAAATCTGGACTGATGAATTGGTTTAACAAGAAGATGGGACTACATTGTCTGTGAGATCCTTAACAGAATACAATTAAGAATGTTTTCTCTAAACGAGACCAATGGACTGAAATAACATGTTCAAATGAACTTAATTAAGAATGGTCATCTTTGGAAAATTGCCATCATGAATGAAATGCTACTGGTTGCCAAGAATATTGGGATATTTTAGATGTAATGAATGTACTTTAGCCAGATAGGAATAATATGCATTAGCTAGTTAAGATAATTGATTCTCACCATTTTGCTGTGATTTGCACATTTTTTTTTAAACTCTCCACAATATATAAAGTCACTGGGAAGTTTAACTTACTTAGCTCTTGGCAAAGCTCCTGTGAAAGGGCAAAATGCTGTTGGACTTTTTTCAGGGGAGTCTCTGAGATTGTTTTATCTATCTTGTTTGAAGTGTGCCTAGAAAATAAATTTAAAAGTATTGATCATTTATAGTTCTGTGCATTAGGCTCCTTATTTACTACACTGGGGGAGGGTTACAAGGTTCTTTTGCTTGTGTCTATAGATTACACCCATGTGAATAGCAACTCCACTCCCTGTCTCTAGGGTGACCCACAGTGCCTCTGCCCCTACCTGTGTTCCCTGTACCTCTGTTGCTCTTATGCTATCCTCATATAAAGAGCCACTCTCTCCCTTTCTCAACTACCCTTCGATCACCCTACTTATAATGGGGTCCTGCATCATGTGTTGTAACATGATACATGTGCAGTGCTGTAATTCCCTTGCACCAGCACTGACATTTGTTGTTTAGCAGTAACAAGATACTGCACAGGAAAATTGTGCTAGTAGCTGTACATTTAGTGATAACATGCAGGTTGCTAGGTGTACAAGCAATAACTGCTGTGAACGACTCAGTGCGGGTTAAGCCGAGGCATTTAATCGTCACAGAAGCCGTTATTGCGAGTATACTCCAAGCAACTGCATGTTATTACTATTATATGACATGGAGTGATGTACATGTTTGGTAAAATTGAAGTACAGAGACATTTTGGATCCACTGTCGGAAAGCACAGTGCCATGCATTCACTCACTGCAGCAGCGCAGAGCTGAGGGAAAACTCATTCATAAACAAGTTACAAAATTTTGGTAACATATAAGTAAAGTATTGTTTTTGATATAGCTGGTAGTACAGAATAGTACAAATTTACTCACAGGCTGAAACGAGCGCTGTAAAGTCATGTTTTTTGCTTCTAAAAACTGAATCAGGAGTCCAGGCACACGCATTAATGGAGGTGTTAATGCGCATGTGTGGAATCCCCCTTCAGTTTTCAGAACCAAAAAACATGGCTTTACAGCACTTGTTTCAGCTTGCGAGTAAAAGTGTGCTATTCTGTGCTGTCAGGTGTATGAAAAACAAAACTTTACTTGTATTTTATCAAAATGTGTAACCTGCTCGCAAACAAGTTTTCTTCAGCCTCTGCGCCATGGTGTGAATGCCTAGGTGAACGCTGTGTCTGAGGTTTTCCGACGGTGGACTCAAAATGTTTTTCTAATTAACGTAAAAAATAGAAAGTAGTTTAAAATACATTTAAGAGGATATTTACATTTTATAATACAAGTTTGTACTCCACAGACCTTCAGTTATTTGTGAATCCTGACAGTGTCATGAGTGTGGGCTTGGTATATCTCTCATTAATTAACTGTGGGCAAGGTTGATTAATCGACTGTAGGTGGGCTTAGTGTTTCATTAAATGACTGTGGGTGGGGTTTCAGTGAATAAACGACTCTGGGGATATGGTTTGCAGTTTGTGAGAGAATAACTTGCAGTTGTTCTCTTTTGTGATTGGCTGAGACCAGATACATGTTGTACAATAAAAGATAAATAACTGTTTCAGTTGTGATCAGCCAGTATCAGAAAAAGTGCCCTACTTATAAGGTGGTCAAACACTGTATACCACAGTGTTGTACACATGCAATGCTGTAATTCCCATTCATCAACACTTAAATTCATTATCTTGCACTAGTGTCATCAGCAATTGTACATAGAAATTGTGGTAGCAGTTGTATATCAAAAGGAAAACTGTATTTTCTGTGGTAGCCAGTAGCAGTGCAGTCACCAACTTACAGTTTGGGGAGGTCCTGGGTTACATGCTGCAGTGAAGTACACATGCATATCTGCAGTTCCATGTGTCACCACTGAAATTTGTCACACAGCAGTAGCACCATCAGAAGTTGTACAGGGACATTGTACTAGCAGTTGTATATCATTATACTGTATATTATTATAATTACTGGTGACTCCTTTTAATAACCAGAATTCAGGCACAGTAAACCACTGTAACAACCCAAAATCGAGTACTTATTGCTTTCACTAAACTTTTTTCACCGCTAGCGCCCATTGTCTGTCACTCTACCATACTGAGCCACTTCATTGGCTCATGCTCTGCTTGTGGGTGGGCTGAGCAGTATTTCAAAAATGGCGGCTTGGTTTTTCCGTTTACCTCGGAGCCGCTTTGGTTTAATTCCCTATCCACTTCTCTATTAATTTGTTTATCTTTATCTGGTTGATCCTGCCTTTCAAACACAAAATAAATATCTGGTTGATCCTGCCGTGCCCTTGAATCGGTAGACACGCTGACTCCTAGTGAAATCCACGACAGACCCTACATAGCACAAGCTGTGGCTGACACCGAAAAGAAAAAAATAAAGTAAGTCAAAGCAGAGCGGGAGAAAGGGAAAGAGTGTGGTGTGTGTGTGTGTGTGCATACGACACTGTGTGTGTGTGTAAGACACTGTGTGTGTGTGTGTGTGTGTGTGTGTGTGTGTGTGTGTGTGTGAGACAGTGTCTGTGAGAGAGTGTGTGTGTTTGTAAATAGCAGATATATTGAGACAAAAAGCAAACTCTGCACCAGTAATTATAAACAAGCATTTGTCAATGGCTAATGTGTCACGCTGGCATGGCTTTGTAGTAGTGCAGAAACACATTTTGGGCAGAATGTGAAAAATGACAGCTGTACTGTTCATAAGGAGGTGTAAAAAAATGGCAGTGTTGAAAATGTGGCATGTAAATATTGCAAATTTGTGAAGTTACAATGGTGCGTGGGAAATGCGCAATGCACGCTTATAACACAGTCATTTTATGGACTTTCGGCACCAAATTTTCAACATAGGCAGTTTAGCACCTCTGCTCATGTACAGTGTTACTGTCATTTCCTCAAACTGTCCCAAAAAGTGATTTTGCACAGCGACCTTGCTATTCTGCGCCGGACGTGTGAAAACACATTTCGGGCAGGATATGTAAAATGACAGCTGTACTATTCATCAAGAGGTGTGGAAAAATACCAATGGTGAAAATCCAGAGTGAAAATATTATAAATGCACATTACAAGCATGCATGCAAACTGCGCAATGCATGCTCATAAACACAGTCATTTTATGGAGTATCGTCACCAAATTTTCAACATAGGCATTTTAGGACATCTACTCATGAACAGTGTCACTGTCATTTTTGTAATCTGCCCCGAATGCTGATTTCCCACAGCGACCACGCTATTGTGTGCCGGAAGTGCAGAAACACATTTTGGCTAGGATGTGAAAATGACAGCTGTGCTGTTCACAAGGAGGTATAGAAAAATGACAATGTTGAAAATTTGACGTGAAAATATTGCAAATTCGCTGTCATGTGCGGCAACTGTGCAACAATACACACTTTTAACACAGTCATTTTATGGAGTATCATCACAAAATTTTCAACATAGGCATTTTAGGACATCTGCTCATGAGCAGTGTCACTGTTATTTTCGTAATCTGCCCCAAACACTGATTTCCCACTGTGACCGCACTATTGTGTGCTGGAAGTGTGGAAACACATTTCAGCCAGGATGTGAAAAATGACAGCTGTACTGTACATGAGGAGGTACAGAAAAATGACAATGTTGAAAACCTGGCGTGAAAATATTGTGAATTCGCAAAGTTACGAGCGTGCGTAGCAACTGTGCAACGCACGCTCATAAAACAGCCATTTTTTGAATTTCTTCCACCAGATTTGCAACATAGGCTTTTTGAGAGCCCAACTCATGAACACTGCCACTGTCCTTGCATTAATCAGTCCCGAAAGGTGATTCCGTGCAGTGACTGCGAAATCACCGTTTGGGACAGATTAACATCATAACAGTGCCAGAATTCATGAGGAGGGGTCCCAAAAATCCCATGCTGGAAATTTGACGCAAAAATTCCAAAACATGCCCAATATATGCATCAAAGTTGAAAAAAAACCATTTATTACATTATACAGCTTATCGGCATTTCCTCAGTTCGTGGTCGGCTTTGAAGAGTGCAGACATGTTCCCGGTCCATCGAAGATCATCGCAATGGGCTCCGGAGATAAGTATGGGGTGAGGGAGGGTGTGGGGAGGCAGGGTACACAGTGGGTGGGTGCAGGTGGTAGGGAGACCACGAGGAACATTTTCTGTTAACAGGTGTTTAAAAAACCATCACAGATGGTCTTTTACAGGTTTTTTTGGGGGTACTCTAGCCAATGGGGGATTGGGCACTCTGTCGGCACATAGGGAGTGGGGGACAGATGCTGATGGGGATTGGGCACCCCTCGTCGGCAAACAACGAAAAGCGGGGGTGCATGAGTGGAGGATCGCACCGGCAAACCAAAAAAAGGAGAGGGGGGGAACACATTATGCCGACAGGGAGTGGGGCTCCCTGCTGGTACATGCGCAAGAGGGGCAGGGTAAGCCACCAGGGATTTGGGCACCCCGAAGTTGGCAGTTTAGCGGCCACTATGCTGCCATATGTTTGATGCTGGCCAAGCACGTGAAAGGTCTGCTACATATGACGAGCTTTGCTCACATTGCAGCGGACCTTTCCTTAGATGTGCTCGCCAGGGTGGTGTGGCGCCAGCATGCAGGCTGATTGGGGATGCACCTATTGGTGCGTGGCTCTGCATCCGCCTCAACAGCGACCGCACTCCAAATCTCCACTACCACAAGAGGCTGTTGGCTGCACAAGCACGCCAACATAAAATAAGAGCAACTGTGTGTATATGGACGCAATACCGGTGTGATGACCTTTATAAACCTCTCAAGCTTCGCTCTCAAGGTTTATGGGTCATCACACACCTCGTGTGTGTAAAAAAATCCATAACACACAGTTGCCTATTATTCTCTATATATTGTCCAAATGCTTGTGCTATACCTGATTGTATATGTGTTAATCTATGAATCTGCAAAATCGTACTCGTATATGTGTGTATCTGTGAACTCATGAATGTTTGCATTGACTTGTTTGCTCTATTCCACCTGTTATTGTACTTTGCACCCAGGTCCCCCATGAAAATGGACATTTGATGCTCTTTGGGTCTTACCCGGTTAACAAATCTAATAAATAAATATTAAAAGAAAAACTGTTTGTTTTTATGAACAACCAGTTTCAGTACATTTGCCCTACTGGTAAGGTGGCATGTATTATGTATTGTGTCTTGCAGCATTGTGCACATATCGGTGCTGTGGTTCCCATGCATCACCACTGAAATTCATTGTATATCAGTAATGACATCAAAAGCTACCCAGGAGGAGGCGGCATGGCTAGCTGCTCAGCCATTCAGATGCACTTTCAGAGAGCTCCCGTGAGGCATCCGATAATTTTACCATTTTAAGCATCTGAGTCTACTTGAGTGTGCTTAATTACCTACAAAAGCAAATAGGATGCTGGGATGTATAGGCAGGGGCATCACTAGCAGGAAAAGGGAAGTAATAATTCCACTATACAAGATGCTAGTGAGGCCCCACCTGGAGTACAGTGTACAGTTCTGGACACCTTACCTACATAAGGACATAGACAGGGTAGAGAAGGTTCAGAGGAGGGCAACAAAGATGGTGCATGGATTGCATCACAAGTCCTATGAGGACAGGTTGAAGGAACTGAACATGTACTCCCTGGAGGAGAGGAGGGAGAGAGGGATATGATAGAGACATACAAGTATCTTACAGGGAGGAACAGGGTGCAGGAATACACTATTTTTAAGCGAAAAAGATGTTCCAGGACTAGAGGGCATGGGATGAAGTTGGAGGAAGGATGATTCAGAGGAAACGTGAGGAAGAATTTCTTCACAGAACGGGTGGTGGACAAGTGGAACACCCTGCCAGAGGAAGTGGTGGGGGCTGAAACAATCACGGGATTTAAGAATGCATGGGATAGACATAAAGGAATTCGGAGGTCAGGGTAAGGGCAACAGACTTCTAGGAAAACATAAACTGAACTTACGAGCTCAAATGGGCAGACTGGTGGGCCATAGGTCTTTATCTGCCGACACTGTCTCATGTATCTATGTATCTGTTCCTTTTGGTATGGTGCTCAGCCAGAGATTTTCATTACAATGGGATGAAAGAATGTGAGCAAAAGTGAATTTCTTTGTGCCTCATGACAGGGCTGCCAAGGTACAGACAACCTCTATAGGACAAACGTAAGCTGAGCCAGATAAGGAAGACTCTCAACTGGCATCATTGGAATCCCTGCAACTTGTGGTAATTAATCTGCAAAATGGTCCAACAGATGGACAAGAAAATGGATACTTATTATGACCATATGACGCCTTTGAGCAGAGGATTGATGGCCTGATAGGAGCTACACAGCCATGGAGAAGACATCTGATAAGGCCATGGCTACAGCCATGACCTGTGTTAAGGAGCAAGCCCTACAAGATCCCAGCTAGAATATTCAGAGAATGCAGTCAGTGCTTCCAAAGTTAGAATGATTGGTGTATCGGAGCGGACTGAAGGGGAGGATTTGCTCTCCTTCATGATAAACTGGTTGATGGACACTTATCGCATTGATGTGCAAGGCTCAGTTATTCAGGCCTATTGAGTTGCCCCACATAGAGTCAGTGGTCAACTGGAGGGAGCACCAACCATTCTGGTGGTCATGGCATCCACAGAGATTCAGGACCAGATCCTACAGGGTGCCTGGACCAGGAGAGGAGTAGACATTGATGGCTCCCAGATCATGCTGTTTCCAGATTTATCATACTCAATGTGCAAATGTGCAAGAGATTTGATGCCATCAGAAAGGGAAAAGGGAAAAGGGAATATTGTTTAACCAGGAAAGGCACACTAAGCCAAAGCTTGTTTCCAGGTGTGACGTGGGAGCACAAGGAAGTTAAGTGACTTGCTCAGGATCACACAGTATGCAAGTGGGGGCTGATGGGATTCAAACCCAGGTTTTCTGATTTGCAGCTCAGTGCCCTTAACCACTTTTTCTATACTGCCACCTCAGGCACCAGCTCAGGGAGCTAGAGATCCCAACAAGCATGCTGATGTTAGCCAGACTTCACGTTACCATGGGCCAGAAAGCTTATATTTACACTGACCCAAAACAGACTGCAAAAATTGCTGGACAAGCTGGAAGCTGAGACAGCGGCAAGAGAGGGAGAGGCCACCTCAGACTCCGATGGGGCAGGTGATTGAGAACTTAGTTGTAAGTGACTCTGACTCTGTTCTTTACTTTGCCTTAATCTCTGCCCCAAGAAGGTGTGGAAGGGGATTTCTGTTTTTTTCTGAGATTGTGCACCCCTCTGGGGAAGACATTCTGCAGAGACTATGAAATTAGTAAATTCATGTTATGCTTGAATCTAAGTTAAACCTGTTTAAATAGTTTGGAGAATGGTGTTTGGGTGAGTTTATATAAAATGGGCCAATGATATGTTTTCGAGGGTGTCTTAACTTTTTCACCTCAACCTTTAGGAGCTGGCAAGATGGCCACACTGTCTCATCTCTCCTTTCTCGTTGAGATGGGAGATCAGCCTTCCTGTCAATCAACCATTTTATAGTGAGCTGATCTGGACTGTTGCCTCGCCTGCAGCTCTTGTAGGTTAACAGTGGTCAGCACTGTCTTGCCTGATGCCTCTGAGTTTACTCTTTCTTCCATGTTCAAACATAATTTCTAGTTTCCATTCTATTCTACAGTAGGCAACTGTCACAAAAATGATAGAGTACTGTGGTTTACAATCGGATGTTAGGGCACACTGAGAGGGAATATTTTATTATATTTATATGGATTTATGACAAAGGCTTAGTAGCCATATTCAGTATTCCTAGATGTTATTCAAATGTGAGAATATTCATTTAAGGCATTAGCAGCACTAGCCAAATCAATTCATTGTTCTGTGGTTTTACTTATAGTATTGCTGTTCACCCTGTCTTGTAACAAAGCTAACAGTGACTCAACTATCCTAATGTCAACATGTTTTGTGTTAACTGATGTATTGCACTGTACAGTGTATGTCCTTATACTGTATTGGTATAAACTTATCAATAAAAAGTTAAAAACACTGTACAGGGAAACTGCCTGCACCTGCATATTAAAAGGAAAACTGTTTTTTTTTATTGTGATCAGCTAGTTGCAGCGAAGTGCCCTACTTATAAGAGGGTACAACACTGCACATAACAGCACAGTACATGTTCAGTGCTGTTATTCCCATGCATCAAATCTGAAATTCACTATATAGCAGCAGTGCCACCTGAAACTGTACAGGGAAATGTTGCACCATCTGAAACAGTATAGGGAAATGTTGCACCACCTGAAACTGTACAGGGAAATGTTGCACCATCTGAAACTGACAAGGGAAATGCTGCACCATCTGAAACTGTACAAGGAAATGTTGCACCACCTGAAACTGTACAGGAAATGCTGCACCACCAGAAACTGTGACAGGGAATGTTGCACCACATGAAACTGACAGGGGAAATGTTGCACCACCTGAAACTGTACAGGGAAATGTTGCACCTCCTGAAACTGTACAGGGAAATGCTGCACCACCAGAAACTGTACAGGAAAATGTTGCACCACCTGAAACTGTACAGGGGAAAGGCTGCACCACCTGAAACTGTGCAGGGAAATGTTGCACCACCTGAAACTGTACAGGGAAATGCTGCACCACCTGAAACTGTACAGGGAAATATTGCACCACCTGAAACTGTACAGGGAAATGCTGCACCATCTGAAACTGTACAGGGAAATGTTGCACCACCTGAAACTGACAGGGAAATGCTGCACCATCTGAAACTGTACAGGGAACTGTTGCACCACCTGAAACTGTACAGGGAAATGCTGCACCATCTGAAACTGTATAGGGAAATGTTGCACCACCTGAAACTGTACAGGGAACTGTTGCACCACCTGAGACTGTTCAGGAAAATGCTGCACCACCTGAGACTGTACAGGGAACTGTTGCACCACCTGAGATTGTGCAGGAAAATGTTGCACCACCTGAAACTATACAGGGAAATGCTGCACCACCTGAAACTGTAC
This sequence comes from Neoceratodus forsteri, assembly GCA_016271365.2. NCBI lineage: Eukaryota > Metazoa > Chordata > Ceratodontiformes > Ceratodontidae > Neoceratodus > Neoceratodus forsteri. The sequence goes on from CM057454.1 coordinate 15,170,931, forward strand.
AGGGAAATGTTGCACCGTCTGAAACGGTACAGGGAAATGTTGCACCATCTTAAACTGTACAGGAAAATGGTGAACCATCTGAAATGGTACAGGGAAGTGTTACACCACCTGAAACTGTACTGGGAAATGTTGCACCATCTGAAACTGTGCAGGGAAATGTTGCACCACCTGAAACTGTACTGGGAAATGTTGCACCATCTGAAACTGTGCAGGGAAATGTTGCACTGCCTGAAACTGTACAGAGAAATGTTGCACCATCTGAAACTGTACAGGGAAATGTTGCACTGCCTGAAACTGTACAGAGAAATGTTGCACCATCTGAAACTGTACAGGGAAATGTTGCATCGCCTGAAACTGTACAGAGAAATGTTGCACTACCTGAAACTGTACAGGGAAATTCTGCACCATCTGAAACTGTACAGGGAAATGTTGCACCACCTGAAACTGTACAGGGAAATGTTGCACCATCTGAAATGGTACAGGGAAATGTTGCACCATCTTAAACTGTACAGGGAAATGTTGCACCATCTGAAATGGTGCAGGGAAGTGTTACACCACCTGAAACTGTACTGGGAAATGTTGCACCATCTGAAACTGTGCAGGGAAATGTTGCACTGCCTGAAACTGTACAGAGAAATGTTGCACCATCTGAAACTGTACAGGGAAATGTTGCATCACCTGAAACTGTACAGGGAAATGTTGCACTGCCTGAAACTGTACAGGAAAATGTTGCACCACCTGAAACTGTACAGGGAAATGTTGCACTGCCTGAAACTGTACAGGAAAAGTTGCACTGCCTGAAACTGTACAGGAAAATGTTGCACTGCCTGAAACTGTACGGGAAATTTGCAGCAGTTGTACATTAAAAGGAAAGCAGTGTGTTTCCTACCTGTTCCCCTGTGTCTCACTGCTGCAGTAGATCATTTGTTGTTCTCAGCACTGCAGGGATAGGAGAGGCATCCAGTAGATCCAGCAGTTGATAAGTAGTTAAAAATGTAATTTTAATCAAAAGAAGTTTAATAAAGTTAAAACAATTCTTTATTTAACTGTTAATATTGGAGGCAGTGTGCTACCTCTGAGAACTCCTCTGTCGAGCACTCTTCAAATTTCTCAGGGGACCTTTTCAAGCTGACAGCACTATCCTTGTACTGTCTTTTTGGAGCATTTCTTGAATTGCCAGCAATCAGCTGCTCTATTTCAGCTTCCCTCTTTCTTTGAATGCCCCTTAGTCCATCAATGAATTTCATATCAAGGATGAGTCATACACAGAATCGACTGCATCCTCTATGGAAAGCTTCAACAGCATTATTAGTCTTTGAGCATTTTCCACCACAGTGTCACTATGGTTCCACAGAGATGGCATACTGTGGTTGCTTCTGCCTGTGCCACGCCTGTTTCTCTGCCCATTCCAAGTGTTCTCAAAATAGTCAATTATTGACTCTAGTTCAGGAGGAAAAATATCGAGTGTTTCGTCAGTGACTTCAAATCTGGACTACCTGGTCAGGAGGATAAAAAGCAAGTGCTAGGAGATATCAGCATTTAAGGCTGAATTCTGTATCCTGAGAGTTCTTAATTCCTAGTCCCATGGATTGTATTTTATGATAATTACACTGAGCAAAGTGGAAAAGCACCCCACTTGCCGAGCTTGTGAAAAAACATTTTTAAAAGCTTGAATGGTGGCCTTCTTGAAGTCTGTCATTATTACTAAAGGATCCAGATGGGAATTTATTTTCTTAATAGCTGTAAGCACTCACTCATAATGCTCTCTTCTCTTACCTGGCAATAGAGCGTATACTGCTGGTTGCACATTTGCAAATCGCTCCCCGAATATTATAAATATTTGGTAAAACAGTGGTGGAGCAATGCTAAATGTGCCATCAGCAAACCAATTACTACAGCGCAGTAAGTATTGTAAGTTTTCCTCAGTGCCAAAAACTAGTATGCAGTCTTCCTCAGGTCAACTATCGAGCAACAAGAAATTTACTTCAATGCCTTGACAAGTTTTGAATGTTGTGTAGTACTCAGGCAATGATAGCTCACATAAATTATATGGATTTGGAGGTGCACCATGCACCCTAACACGCTGAATAGTGCGTTTCATGTTTTTATCTACCATGCACCCCTGTGCTGCCAGAGATATATTTTGTTTAGAGTGCAGTAATACTTGCGCCGTAGTGTCTTGAGTAGTTGCAGCTCTTTTTTTTCAACATTTACTGCCTCTGCTTGTTCGACAGCTGCAGGGTCAGGAGCATGCGAGTGCTGGCTGAAGTGGCAATTATAGAAGGATTGTCATAGCTACAGTGTGCACCTTGTGTTGCAACACTTATCCTTTTCACTGCAAGTTCACACTGCCAAATAGATTTTCCACTGTGACCACGCTTGTGGTGTGTAAATATAGTTCTGTGCATCTACTAGCTTTTGCTTGTTGCATTCGGACAAGTTGAACCTCCTTCCATTTTGAAGTGTTAGCATTGAGTTTGCTTCAGAGACCATTTTTTTTAAATGAAGTTGATTACTAATTGATAGTGACAGACAGCAGTAATTGACAGCAATCAAATTTCCCATGGTTACGGGACCGAGAGAGAGGCAAAGAACACAGGAGCCAGATGTTCATTGCAATCACAAATTTAAATTGAATTGCATGCTCAGAAAGCTATTAGGCATGTAAATTCTATGGTAGTCCACAGTTACACCTTATCAGGTATGCTACAAAGGTTGCATTAACAGTTGACAGGTCTTTTAGTAAACTTGCATACTGCAATGATGTATGTAGAACTGGACCAAAACAGAGGAGTTCCAAAACTGAGGCAACACTGCTCAGTGCAAAGCTGCTATTAGGCATGTAAAGTATTAACTAGTGATGGGGAGTGAAAAAGATGTGGGTAAGAATCACAGGGAGCTAATTGTCATGCATACGAGTTGTTGGGAGCGAGTTGTCGTGGTGCGTATTGTCGGGAGCAAATTGCCATTGACCCGTCAGTAGCATATAAGTGCCCTACTCATAAAAGGGCCCTATGTCATGTGCAGCAGTGCAGTATGCATACAGTTCTGTTATTCACAAGGACCAGCACTGAAATTCACCATATAGCAGTAGTGTCAGCTGAAATTGTACAAGAACATTTTGCTAGCAGCTGTATATCATAAAGAAAAAAAGTCTGTTCTTTTTTTTGTGATCAGCCAGTAGCAGTACAAGCACACCACTCCATTAGAGCTCCTTATGTTATGCAGTGCAGCACAGCATGCATGCAGTGCTGTTATTCCAAGGGTTAGCTCTGAAATTAACCATAGTAGTAGTAGCAGCAGCATAAAGTGTACAGAAAAGCTATAGGTTAAAAGGAAAACATTGTTTTTGTTTTTTGTGATCAGCTAGTAGCAAGTTCCCTAATCTTAGGGAGGTCCGGCATCATGTGCAGTAGTGCAGTACACATGTATTGGTGTCATTCCTAGATGTCCCATAAACAGTACATTAGAACTGTACTACAGACAATGCTTGCCCATTAGTGCAGAGGTAGGGTATCTGTCTGTGATGCCAATGACTCAGTTTCAGGAACGGACTTGGGATGTCAGAGGGCCTGCCGAGGAGAAGGATTAAGCATCCCAAGGACTGCTCACCTTCTCCTGGGACGTGGGGGGTGTTTGTGTTTGACATGCTGTTGACCCCTAGCACAGGGCAGAAAACCACAGTACCGGTGCCGTATCAGCAGGGGGCATGGCAGACACTGTCCATCATTGCAATATCCCCACCCCACACAGCATACAAAAAAAATGCCGCCCCAGGTGTGAAGTTCTGCCCACTGCCTCCACTGCCTACTGAGTCAGCTGGGTGGGGCCCCACTCACATGGCCCCACCCTGGGGGTGCTTGTGACAAGCTACCATTGACCTTGGGGAATGGGCTCCGCTTAGCATCCCCACCCAGGGGTAAGCCTGGCATAGGGAGGCAGTGGGAGCAAGAGCTGAGCACCTTGAGGGGATCAGGGGCCAGAAAAAGAATTGTACTACAGACTTATAGTGAGCTAGCAAATTGTTTTTCACTGACTTCTTGATCCTGAAATTGTACTATCAGCTGTATGTTAAAAGGAAAACATAGTTCATTAGTTAGTTAGTTAGTTAATTGGTTAGTCAGTGAATCAGTTAGTTAGTTAGTTGCTTGCTCAGGCAGTGACTTTATTCACTGAAACTGCACTTTTCTCAGAATTCACTTTCTGAAAAAGCACAGTTTGGGGGAAAAAGGGCATTATTTGCTGAAATTGCAATTTTTTACAACTCACATATTGAAAAAGCACAGTTTTGGAAAAATGGTGACATTTGCAGAAAGAGTACATTTTCAAGAACTCATATTTTCAAAATGCTAGTGGGCAAAAATGGTGTTATTTGCTGAAACTGTACAGTTTTAAGAACTCACATCTTTAAAATGCACAATTTGGGGAAAAACAACATTTTAGGAAAAAATGGAAAGTAGGTTTCTGTTTCATTGATTGATCAGTGGTCATTTCAGACATACAGAAAAATACATACATAATAGACCAATCATTAAAAATAGTATTACCTTATGCCATAATAACATTAACATACAGAGGAATAGTTAGGCAATTTCTTTCTTTCTCTCAAAATAGCACTTAGATAATCAGGCAATAATTTAACATCGCCTGTTTAAAAGGATTCAGAAGTACATACCTATAATCAGATAAGTCATTTTATAGAATGAAATGATTTAATAGAAAGTTATCTATTCACTTCTTATATAATGGACGTTGAAACAATACATGGAAGATATTTTCTAAATAGCCTTTGTTGCAAAACATTCTGGGGATAGTGGGGGTACTGATTTTTCTGGAGCCTTATTTCCATATGTTTATGTGGCAAAATGTCAAATGAGTATGGGTTGTAAGACATCTTTCATTGGGACAAAGAGGTAATGTTAAATAGGGTTTACACCTATAATAAATTTTATCTGCAGACCAAGTTGACAGATTAGCAGCCTTTACTTTAGTCAATCCTTTCTCTTCATAGATTCAAAATAAACAATTTTAAAAATACCTCTGTACAAATTATTAATGATTACATTACTTAAGGACTCCCTCCACAATTTTAAAAATCCCATCTCCTGAAGAGTATTCGGCACAGAAGATAACTAGAGAAATGTTATAAAGCTCTCTGCCCACCTAATGTTTTCATTAAGGCACCTTAATGGTTATGGATTTAGATAGACAGACAGAGAGAGAGAGAGACAGACAGGCGGACGGATTGGACGGATGACAGGTAGGTAGGTAGATAGATAGATAGATAGATAGATAGATAGATAGATAGATAGATAGATAGATAGATAGATAGATAGACAGAAACGTTATTTGTATAACACCGCTTCCCAGGGCTCAGAGCACATAACAAAAAAATATTTTAAAACCATTCATGCACAAAGTCATAGCATAATACACAACAATAGAACATGCAACAGAGTACAATAAAAAATTCTATCATTCATTAAATGATGCAAAAATAACAGTTAATTCATTTTGCTCTCATATATCAAAAGCCTGATAAAATAAAACATTTTTAAACCCTTTTTAAAGGCTTCCATCGAGGTTTCTCTCTCTTAGATGTCTAGGTAAGGAGTTCCACAGGGTTGATGTGGCAACTGAAAATGCACAGTCCCCAGGATGCCGCAACCTAGCCCTGGGAACCACAAGGAGGCAACCCTCGGAGGAACAGATGGCCCAAGATGGGCAGTGAGGAACAAGGAGATCTTGAAGGTAGGCTGGTACCCCTTTGTGCATGGCTTTATAGGTCAGTAATCCAACCTTGAAGGCAATCCTCAGTCTAACTGACAGCCAGTGCAGTTCATGGAGGACAGGCATAATATGGTCCGATCTCAAAGCGCCTGTCAACAATCTAGCCGCCGCATTCTGTACCAGTTGCAGTCAGTGGAGATTGCCTCCAGATAACCTCAGGTACAGGGCATTGCAATAATCTGGCCTGGACGTGACAAAAACTTGCACCAGGGTGGTCAGGTCCACGGATGGTATAAGGCCCCTGAGCCAAGCAATGTTTCTCAGATGGTAAAAAACACTTTTGATGATGTCTGACACCTATGCATCAAGTGTCAAACCATCATTGAGGATCACACCCAGATCCCCAACCTGAATGGAGGGGGTCAAGGAAACACACCCCAGTACTAGACCAGTGGGATCTCTATGCCCCCCCATCATATCAATAACTGGATCCACCACCAGTACCTCTGTCTTGTCTGGGTTGAGTTGTAGCTAATTGAAAATCATCTAGTTCTAGATCTCCTCCAGGCAGGTGTTAAACACAAAGCTGCCAACTGGTTTCCAGGTGTACAGGACAGGCATAGCTGGGTACCATCAGTGTAGCAATGAAACCCAGCCCATACAACCTTGATAATGTTCCTAATGGCAGCATGTACACTGTGAACAACAACGGTGACAGGACTGACCCCTGCAGAACTCCACAGTGTAGAGGCATCGGGTTAGATGAGGCTAGCCCTTCATCACCCTTTGCACTATATCCATAGGGTAGGACCTAAACCAGTTGATGACCTTACCAGTTAGTCCACACCAGAACCCCAGGTGGTCCATCAGCACCTCATGGTCCACAGTGTCAAATGCTGCCGAGAGATCCAGGAGAATCAAGATCTCTTATCTCTTGCCATTAGGAGATCATTTAGCACCTTCACCAGGGTGGTCTCTGTGTTGTGACTGGCTCTGCACCCAGACTGGAAACACTCTAGGTAGCAGAGGAGGCAAGATGCGTCTCGAGCTGGATGGTCACCACTTTCATAAAACCTTCCCTAAAATGTGAGGTTTGAGACTGGTCCGTGGTTGCTGAGACACTCTGGTTCATTAAGGGTTTCTTCAATCTGGTCTAACCAAGGTCTCTTTCAGTGACATAGGAAAGACCCCACTCCCAAGGAACCCAGATGCTCCCAGCAACTACAGATCCTATCAAATCCACACATCCAACCAAAAGTTGGGCTGAGCTTAGGTCAAGATCACATTATGTTGGTCGCAGCCTCAAGACTATCTTGGCTACCTCCCATGCCAACTGGATAAAACTCAGACCATACAAACATCTCAGGCTGAACCCCACAAGCCCTTTGAGCAACACTGGAAGAGATCTCTGTCCAGACAGAGGACACTTTGTCGGCAAAGAACAGACCAAACTCCTCACACTTTGTGCTTGAACCTGCTCCTCCTGCCCGGAGACAGGCTGGATGTAATAGCCCGTCTATGGTGCAGAAGAGCTGAGCTGGTCTGTTCCTTGCTACAGCAATCTCCTTTGACAAAAAAGCTGCCTTCTTTCAGGAGATTGCCCCCTGATAGTCACCATAATGTGACTTCAGGACCAATTTGTCCTCCATCAGCCCAGATCTCCTTCAGCGCCACTCCAGCCTCCAGCCCTTTATCTTTAACTCTCTGAGTTCCCCATCAAACCAAGGAGGCCTCCAGTGAGTAGATAAGAGTCAGACATGAATGGGTGTGATTGAGTCAAAGGTGGCACTGATGGCCTTATTATATGCCACCACTGCCTCCTCTGACCCGGTCACACACGCAGCCTCCACACTCAATAGGTCCAGTACCGCCTGTAGTCCTGCTGGGGGCAATCCCCATAATGGGTGTACCGGACCATCTCCACAGAGGATGGACCCTCAGGGGGTCCCAAACATGAACCTCATGGTGCTATGATCCAACCAAATGACAGGATCAATCTCGAGGTCATCGACCCCAAGACCCAGAGTGAACACCAAATCTAATGTGTGGCTGTGTGAGTGGGTCACTGAGGTAACAATTTGTGACAGGCCTAGAGCTTTCATACTCTGCAGGAGGTCATGTCCAAACATCAAGAGTCCATTGTCAGCCCAGGCATTGAAATCCTTCAGAATTAACCATCTGGGGGACTCTAACACCAGGTCAGCGATTAATTCTCCAACCTTCCACATGAATTCCCCTCTCCCCACTCAGTGGGCGGTAAAGCAGAAGGATCCTGTAACCTGCACTGTGACCCCCTCACACAACAATGCTCTCAAACAACCTGGTAGGACCCGCTGGTAGCACCATGAGGCCCAGGCTGGCTTTAACACCAATGGCCACCCCCGCCGCCTCTGCGATCCTTCCTCAGGGTGTGTATCATGGAGTACCCAGCCAGTACTGCTGCCTCAAAATTGGGGGCAGCATTCTCATTCAGCCAAGTCTATGGAGGACACCAAGTCTGCTATTACCGTGGTCTTGTTCCTCATCGACCTGGCATTGCATAACACAGCCTGAGCAGGATGAGGGGAGACTGCTGGATCAACCACTTTCCCGCTTTCAATGGTGGAGTCCTTGGGAATGGGAATCAGACAAGGTGGACCCCTCTTCAATTTGTAATTTGCCCCAGGGTGCCTCCTTGACCTCATCACCCATCTTCATGACTCCTCGGCAGCCACTCGCACGGCCCCCCCACCCCGACATCCCTGTGAGCAATCCCCAATGCCCTGCATCTCCTGTATGTTTCTGCAGGAAGTGAGGGGAGCTCAAAAGTGTGAAGGGCACAAAGGTAGGCTATTGGAGTAGCTGCACCACAGGCTTATATCCCAGGCACAGCCTGGCTATTTAATTTCTGCACTCTCACTATTGTCTCACTATACAATATCACTTTATTAAACCCCCAAACAAATATTACAAATATCCAATAAAATTACCACAATTACGCATACACTATCCAAACATTCACACAACAGTCACAATAATACCACCCACCCAACTTCCCCCACCCCCACTCAACCCCAACAACAGATTATAATGCAGGCAGTCCTTAACAATATCACAAAAGTTCTTAGAAAGTCCACAGTGCACGAGTCCAGATAGTTATTTAGTTCTTAAAGTAATTGAAATGGTGCTCCTACTTCCCAAAGCATGATGATTCAGAGCAGCTGAAGGGGCTCTCACTTCCCAACAGCCAATTAAATTGTAAAAGTCAGTTTAAACCTTTAATATTTCAGATCTCTCACAGCCATTGCAACAATAATAACTTGGTTCTTTTTAGCTCTTTGACATCCCTTTGTCAAGAGCTTTTGTCCAGAATTATGGTTTGCTATAGCTTTGGTGGAGTGCTATTTTTGGTACTCATGGTTATCCTGTTTCCCAAACCAGTTCTCAACTCAAGGATTTCGACTGTATCTCCCGTTGTCAACTCTGTGCCTCAGGTCTGATCCTGAGAAAACTCCTGTCCACAAACAAGTCCATGGCCAAAAGGAAAAACAAGCAGTCTTAAAACAGGCAGCCGCAAACAGTCAAACAGTGGCAGCCAACTAATGCACCAAAACCCGATCAACTTTACAGATCTTCTCCCTCCAGTTGTGACTATAATCGCATTGGATGCTTATGGTGTAAAATAGGTCCGCCAACACCAAACAACCAATTTCAGAGCACAGAGCCCGTTGTCCTCTCTGAAGTGGACAGAGTCCCCTCCTCTTTGTTTTCAATTGCAAAACCCGAAACAAATTCTCCTGTCAGTCGTCATCATCAGATAAAACAGTCCAGAGTCACAAAGTGGCATCAGGCACCAGATTTGAGTTATTATCAATAATACTCAACCAATAGTTAAGAATTCACAATTTTATGAATGCTTCTATGAGGATTCAACCAGATCTGCTCTTAAGTAAGCTGTAGGTGAGGATGTTGACACTTTTGTAACTTTAGTGGATTTTGGCACTTTGAGAATGGGCCTATAAAAATTGGAGAAGGGTGCCACAACATATGATTGGGAATAATATCCCTAGGTTTTAGCTCCAAAGGACCAATGGATTTAGTTCCACTGCAGCTGCAAAAAAAAAAACAGGACGCACAGTGGACCCACCATATTGCACATTAAATCTAAGTAAAGTTTTGGAATTGTTTGTATTTTTGCATGAGAAGACCATTTATTATTGGAGGAGACTATGACACCGAAATATGAATACATTTTCACAATTTCAGGATTGACATCATTGTTGGTATAAATATGTATTTTTCCCCAAAGACCATCACTTTAATTTTATCACAATTTAAAGCAGCAGTGCAACAAAAAATGTTTTTCCCCCAAAAAACTAGTTTTAGCTATAGTTAAGAAAAATATAGGCATATCTGTCAAATATAGTTGTCTAGGTACTGATATGCTGTGCACCATGAGTCAGTCTTTATTTTTCGATCCTAATCTTTGCCAGGTCTACAATGTTATTTCTATGCAAAATGCAGCGACATCTTTTTCTTGAGAAAAAACAATTAAAATGCTTATAAAATACTCAAACTGTGGTGGAATTAGAAAGGTCTAGAATATTTTATAGTGTAAAAAAGGTAGGATCCAATTTTTTGCCCAATTTCATTGCACTGCTGCTTTAACTCTAATCTATTTGTGGCACATAATGCTGAGAAATGGATTAGCTTTCTTTGTATCCCTACTGGTGAAAGGGAGAAGAACACCATATCATCAGCATAAGCCAAACCAGAACAGGACTATCCATTAATGTATGGAGAGTGAAATCTGGGATGATCAAAATTTGACAGAATATCATTGATATATAGATATATATGTGAACAGATATTGAAAAGCATGGGAGCTAAGAGGCAGCCTTGTTTGATTCCTCTATCAGAGGCAAAAAATAAGGGTTCCAGGTGATAACATTGTCTACAATAACATTGCAGCACACAACACTGCAACCAAAATACCTAAAATAAATAACGCTAGGAAACACTGATGGACACAAATATCAACGAAAACAAAAACTAATAAAGAAACAGCAGGAGTTCTCCATCCCACCCCACATGAGGAGTTTCACCTGCCACACCACCCAGAATTGATATAATCAGCCTGGAGGGGGTGTGGACCTCAAGCATGGGATAAACTCGAGAGGGAGAAAAGTCTCTGAAAAAAGTTCAGTTTCAGGAGGCAGGGAACCAAACCCTGGTACCCAGGTCTCCTCGACTGCAGGAGTAAGTAGCCATTCCACCACAGGAGTGGCCTGGCCAAGCACCATACCTCCTGCTTTGTTATCCCTCTCCACTACTGCTTTTATCCCTTCCTTGCTACACATACAATGACATGGTAGGCATAACTCCAACGCTGTAATCTCCCTGTCACTGTAAAGGCACCTGACATTATTGACCGCAATATTATTGTGGTGCTGTTTCATAAAGAATATTATGGGTGATACAAAAATGAGGTAAGACAACCATGGAGGTCATACCTAATGTGTGTTATGGGAGTAAAGCGGCATAATAGATCTAAGTAATTAATATTCAGTTCCCAGTTTATGTAATTTTCCCCAAAGAATATTTCAATTATTAAGTAAAATGCACAAAACTCAATAAAAGTGGAACTTTCAATTAAATGTGCCAAAGTGTGAATGGGAACAATAGTAGAAAAATTGGATTTAAAACCAGCTTGTAAATTGGCCAAAATGTGGTTATTAGTAATGCATTCCAATAATCTGTTAAGCAAAGTTTTAGAATATATCTTAGCAATTGAATCAATGAAGCTGATGGGTCTGAAATTTGGGGGTTTAGAACATCCCCCTTCTTATGAATTGGAACGATAAGGTTTATCCCCCAGTTGTCTGGAATGTACAGTAATCATATTTTAGACTCTTGTTAAAAAACTTGGTCAAAGTAGGGACCCAGATATTTACATGAAACTTACATCTGTCCACAAGAATCCTGTCTGCAAAAAGCAGTTGCTTTCTCTACTTCACATAATGAGAAAAAAAATCAAAGGATTATATTTAGCAGAATGTTTAGCATTCATTTGGTTCAGTATGCCCAGCAAAAGTTCATAAACAATTTTACTAAAATATTTAATAGACTGATCTTCTGAAATTGATGCCAAAAGGCAGGAAATCATAATTATTTGTACCCCTAGCAACAAGTTTCCAGAATGTTGCATAGGCCTGGTTAGCAATTGCCTCATGTATAATCTTCCAGAGCTTATATTGGTATTTTGCTTTCTCAGTCTCAAGAATTTGGTTATACTGCTTTCTTTCTCTGTTAAGTAAATATGCATTTTCTCTAGTGGGGTTATTTTTAGTATATTAGATTAATGAAGATGGTTGTTTTTTAGCTGCTTTTAAACCAGGCGTTATTTCTGGGAATATCTTTCCTGTCTTCAGTCATTAATGCAAATATTTCAGAAAATATCTTGACCGAAAGATTTTAAGAAGTTGATGAATAATGGATGATCAAAAGCATACATTTGCATGATCTTTCCAATGTTAGACTCCCTGAATAAAAGACCTTCATAAACCATACTTGATAATCAATCTATAAGGATACATTTTTTAGCAAAAGTTTCAATGTAATTATTTTTAACATGAAATCCTGAATTAGCCATGATAGGAAAAGATATATTAGTTGACATTACAATAGCGATATGGATACTTTCAGCATGTGTGCCAAGTATATATAACAAGTGACAGTCGAGCTTCATAATGCAATCTTTCATAGCCACAGACTGCAAATGAAGGGAAAATAAATCAACAGGAAAGAAGTAAAATAAAAAAAAATTAACTAACCATGGGGTGCAGGGTAAAAGGGGAGGAATAAACTAGAACAGGAAGATGCAGCGAGTGGGGAGTGCACTGGGTGTGGGCAGCAGTCTTCAGGAGAACTTTCTGGGTACTGTGGTGCTGCCTCATTGCAAGCCCCTCTGGACTGAGGGCAGAGATTGCCAGCCTCTGGGCTGAGCTGGTAGGAGTACTGAGAACCTTGCCACCAGCCATAGGGCCACCATGTCCCCAGCCACTGCAACAACAACTGCCAGGGCAGAGTGTTGGATGGACTACGGTGGACTCAGGGAGGTTTAGGGAGGGCATTCAGATGCACAACCCCCATCAGGTCCAGTTTAAGAACTCCTATGATGTTCTGAAAGACCGGAAGAGGCCCACAAGGGAACCCAAGGCTGTGACCAGGGAGGAGGTGAGGGTCCTTCAAGAGAAAGACCCAGTGGGGGGAGGAATAGTACCCCAAAGGATGAAGACATTACTCCTGCTGAGGGACTCAGTTGTCTGGGGGATGGTTCTGGGCACAGATAGGAGGGAGGAGAGGGAGGTTAAGTGCCTCCCAGGATACACCACTCAGAGGGAGGGGAAGGGGATCCTGAGGATCACTAAGGTGGTGGCAAGGAGAGGGGGGCTGGAGATTGTTGTCCACCTAAGAACAAATGACCTATCCAAGGACAGGGTAAGCACAGAGCAGGTGCAGGAGGACTTCAGAGAGTTGGGAGAGTGCCTGGAAAAGGTAGCAAGCCCCATGACTTTTTTGAAGGTGCTGCCAGTCTACGGTATGGGGGAGGAAAGGAATCTCCATATCAGCAACTTCAACAAGTGGTTTAAGGGCTGGTGCAGAGAGATGGGATATGGCTTCGCTGAGGATTGAGGACCCACCTGGAACAATACAGCCCTATTCAAGGGGGATGGACTGCATCCTTCCAAGAGGGGGACAGCAGCCCTCAGTGAATAGTTTAAAAGCTTCCTGGATGAGTATTTAAACTAGCCGGAGGGGGGGTCAATGATAGTAGGTGACTCAAGTAGCCCACCCCACAGGCTAGAGTAGCCAGAAATGAGGAGCATGAATTGGTTACAGACAGGACACCAGTACTGGATACAAAGGGAAAGGCAGGGGAAGGAGGGCAGCATAAAAAGGAAAATGGTGTTGAGGGAAAGAAGCAGGAGGGCAAACACAGGTTTAAAGGGAGGACAGACAGCAAACCATGGAAGGCCATGGTTACAAATGCCTGGAGGCCTTGATAGTAAAGGCAGACCTGAACATAGTGGCAATAATAGAGACCTGGTACACTGCAAATCATGACTAGGATGCAAATGTTCTGGGTTATGCTTTATTCAGGAGAGACAGGAGGAGTAAAAAGGGGAGTGGGGAGTGGCCCTGTACATAAGACAGGGTATAAAAGCAGTGCAGGGACAGAGTAGACAGGGGGAGGCTGAGGCACTGTGGGTCCCCTTGAGCCAGGCAATGGCACAGCAAACCACACAGGAGTGATCTACAGACCTCCAGAGCAGGGGGAAGAAAGGGATGGAGATCTAGTGGATTAAATTCATGAGGTGGCAAAAAGGTGAGGTATTACTGCTGCGTGATTTCAGTATCTCAGACATGGATTGGACCATCCAGCAGCTACTTCAACCAGGGCTGTGACATCCTGGATTCCCTACAGAGGGCAGGCCTCAGATAGCTAGTGATTAATCCCACCAGAGACAGAGTGATTATGGACATCATACTGACCAATGGGGACAGAATCACAGACATCCAAGGGAAGGTCAATTGGGATCCAGCGACCATCACATAGTGTGGTTTAGCATGGGAACAGAGACTCAGGCTAGTCACACAAAGGCAAAGGTCTTAGATTTTAGGAGGGTGGATTTTGCTAAATGGGGAGGTGTATCAAAGAGGCCCTGGCAAGGAGTGAGATAGGAGGGGAGTCAAGGAGCAGGAACATCTGAAGGAGCCATAGAGGAGGTGACAAACTGATGCATCAAGATAGTAAATAAAGGCAAGAGAAGGAGGAAACCACTATGGTTCTTGAGAGAGGTGGTGGACAAGGTGAAGGCCAAAAGGAAAGGTTTCAGGAAATATAAGGAGACTCAAAGGGAGGAAGACAGGGAGGTGTACCTAAAGAATTTAAGGGAAGCAGGAAAGGCTTTATGGAGCGCAAAGGTGCAGATCGAAGAAAGATTAGCACAGATGGTGAAGAAAGGGGACAAGACATTCTATTGCTACATCAGTGAAAGAAGGAAGACCAGGGGGGATTACAAGGCTCAGAGGAAATACAGGAAAATGTAAGGAGGGAGTCCTAGAGAAGGCAGAAATACTGAACAAATACTTCTGTTCAGTATTCATGAAAGAGGGGGAGGGTCAGGGACCACAGCTGGGTAACCGACATGAAGGGAGGCGAGAGGTAAACACAAGTCCATTCTCAGTGGAAAGAGTCCTGGAGGAGTTCACAAAACTGAAGGTGGACAAATCAAAGGGACCAAATGCATGCACCCTAGGATATTAAGGTAGCTGCAGAGAGAGAGCTAGCAGCACCTCTGGAATTTGTTCACTGAGTTACTCAGCACTGCAGTGGTTCCAGAGGACTGGAAGTGGACACATATAGTCCCTCTACACAAAAGTGGTAGTAAAGAAGAGGCAGAGAAGTATAGGCCAGTAAGCTTCACCTCAGTAGTGGGAAGATCATGAAGGCACTGTTTAAAGAAAGAATAGTGGCACACTTGGAATCCAACGGTGTCCAGGATCTGGGACAACATGGATTCACAGCAGGAAGGTCATGTCAGACGAATCTGATAGATTTTTTTGACTGGGTGATAAAGGAAGTAAATTGGGGAGGGGGGGACGGTGGACATCACCTACTTCAATTTCAGCAAGGCCTTCAACACCATCCCACATAAAAGACTGGTTAACAAGATGGGTAGTCTGGGCATGGGGCACAAGGTGGTTAACTGGGTTAGAAACTGGCTAACGGACAAGAGGCAGAGGGTGGTGGTAAATGGGATCCAATCCAGGGAGGGGGGGTGACCAGCAGGGTACCTCAAGGATCGGACCTTGGGCCAGTCTTGTTCAATGTCTTCATTAGTGACATTGCAGAAGGGCTGGAGGAAAGGCCTGCCTGTTTGCAGATGACACCAAGATCTTCAACAGGGGGATACTCCAGACAGGGGTGAGAGGATGAGGAGGAACCTGGGGAAGCTTAAAAATGGTCTGAGGTGTGGCAACTGAGGTTACACAACATAAGAAAAGCGCAGCATATGGGGACTATGATTCATCTAGTCTGCCCTAGAAACTACCCCCCTCCCTATGCAGCCTTCGTCCTAACTTGGCCTTTATTTCTGTCCCATGCGAGTTTGAATTCCCTGACTGTCTTTGATGCTACCACCTCTTGGGGCAGGCTGTTCCACAGGTCTATCACTCTCTCTGTGAAGTACTTCCTGAGGTTGCTTTTGAACCTTCCTCCTACCAGTCTCATATCATGCCGTCTTGTGCATGCTGCAGTGTTCTGTTGAAATAGATTGTCTGTCTGAGCTGTTACATCCCCTCACGTACTTAAATGTTTCAATCATGTCCCTTCTGATTCTTCTCTGCTCAAGGGAGTATGAGGTTCAGCTCCGAGTCTTGCTTCATTATGACCCATGACGCAGTCCATGCACCATCTTAGTAGCCCTTCTCTGCACCGTTTCCAAATGGTCAATGTCCTTCTTGGAGGTGAGGTCTCCAAAACTGAATGCAGTACTCCAAGTGTGGCCTTGCCAAGGACCTTTAGAGGGGCATCATAATCTCCCTCTTTCTACTAGAAATACCTCTGCTTATACATCCGAGGATGCCACCCGCTTTCTGTGCTGCTTTCTCACATTGTTTTCCTACCTTTAATTTGTCAGCAATGATAGAAACATAGAATATGATGGCAGATAAGGACCGCTTGGCCCACCTAGTCTGCCCATTTCTCTACCTGATGGATAAGCTGCAGATTCTAGTTAATCAACAGCTTACTTCCTCCTACCCCCCACTAGAATTGCCTTATGCCTGTCCCATGCATTCTTGAATTCTCCCACTGTTCCTGACTCCACAACCTCCTCAGAAAGGCTGTTCCATGCATCCACAACCCTCTCCGTGAAAAAATATTTTCTGACATTACCTCTGAGCCATCCCCCCTCTATCTTCAAATTGTGCCCCCTTGTTCTTGCACATCTCTTTTTCTGAAAGATACTACCCTCTTGTACTTTGTTAATTCCCTAGAGATACTTGAAAGTTTCTATCATGTTCTCCCTCCCTCCTTTCCTCAAGGGTATACATATTAAGCTGCTTTAGTCTCTCCTCTTATGTCTTCTGGTGCAGACCCTGCACCATTTTGGTTGCCCTCCCCTGAACAGCCTCCACTCTGTCTATGTTTTTGCGGGGGTGGGGTCTCCAGAATTGCACACAGTACTCCAGATGGGGTCTCACTAACTGTCTGTACAGAAGGATAACAACTTTCTGTTTTCTACTGTTGATGCCTTTCCCTATGCATACCAGTATCCCCCAGCCCTCCTTACTGCCCTCTTGCATTGCTTGCCCACCTTTAGGTCATCTGATATAATTACTCCTAGGTCTCTTTCAATTTTTGTTGTTGTTATTAACTCACCCACCACTGCGTACTCTTCCCCTGGGTTTTTGTTTCCCAGATGCATTACCTTGCACTTCTTTGCATTGAATCTGAGCTGCCACATATTTGACCATTCCTCCAACCTTGCCAAGTCCCTTTTCATCCTTTCCACCCTCCCACCCTTGTGTATCAACCCTGTTGCAGATCTTTGTGTCACCTGCTAAGAGACATACCTTTCCTTCCAGGTGCTCTCCAATGTCACTTATAAAGACATTAAAGAGGACCGGTCCCAGTACCGAACCCTGCGGTACACCACTAGTTACCCTCCTTTCTTCACTGTGGACTCTGTTTCCTATTACCCTTTGCATCCTGTTGTCCAGCCAGTTTTTTATCCAGGCTATTACCTTGGGACCCACTCCAAGGCTGGCTAACTTGTATATTAATATTTTGTGTGAGACTGTGTCAAATGTCTTGCTAAAATCCAGGTAGACCTTATCCACAGCCCCCTCCCCCAGTCTACTACTTTGGTCACCCAGTCAAAGAAATCTATTAGGTTCATCTGACATGACCTACCTGCTGTGAAACCATGCTGCCTTGGGTCCCGTGCCCCACTAGCCTCTAGGTACTCAACAATTCTTTCCTTCAGAAGTGAGTCCATCATTTCCGTACTCACTGAAGTCAAACTAACTGGTCTGTAGTTCCTGCCTCTGCCCTGCTCCCACTTTTGTGAAGTGGAATCACATTTGCCCTCCTCCAGTCCTCAGGTACCACCCCATCCTCTCATGATTTGTTAAAGAGAATAGTCAGTGGTGTTACTAGTTCTACCCTTAGTTCTTTTAGAAGTCTTGGGTGAATCCCATCAGGCCCCATTGCTTTGTCCACCCTCAGTTTCAAGAGTTCTTTCAAAACCCTTTCTTCTGTGAATGGACTGGTATCGACCCCTCTATTCAGAGTTTCTCTCTTGTTTGGTTTAGGTACCTCCCCTCCTCTTCCATTGTGAATACTGAGCAGAAATATTCATTCAGTATCCCTGCTTTTTCACTGTCACCCTCTGCCCACATTCCCTCCCCTTTATTAAGTCTCTGTATCCCTCCCTTGGTCTTTCTTTGCTCCCTAATGTACCTATAAAAGGTTTTATCCCCCTTCTTAACAGAGTTGGTTATCTTTTCCTCAGTTTGTGCCTTTGCTATTCTGACTGCCTTCCCTGCCTCCTTCTGCTTTAACTGATAAAGTTCTCTGTCCTGCTCCTTCTGTGTATCCTTATATTTCCTGAATGCTATCCTTTTTCCTAACCATCCCTGCCACCTCTTTTTGAGAACCATAGTGTTTTTCCTTCACTTTGTTTTGTTGATTTGCTTCACACAAAGGCTTGTTGCCTCTGCGATGGCTGTTTTGATTATTCCCCATTGTTCCTCCACCCCTCCTTCTTGCTCATTTGCTAGTGCTTTTCTGAGGCACTCTCTCATTTTCCCAAAGTCAGCCTTCCTAAAGTCCAATACTCTTGCTTTTGTATGGCTTGACTCTATGGCTGTATTTATTGTGAACCACACTGTTTGGTGGTCACTTGTTCCCTGATGGCTGCCCACTTTTAAATCTGATATCCTTTCTCCTTCCCCATTTGAGAGTACCAGGTCTAAGATTGCTCCCTCCTGAGTGGGTTCCAAAACTAGCTGTCTGAGGCATGCCCCATGTAGGGCATCAAGAATGACCCTGCTCTTGGATGTGCCTACAGCAAAGGTACTCCAGTTAACATCTGGCATATTCAGGTCCCCCATCAACAATATCTCCCCTTTTTCTGCCATTTTAAGGATGCCTTCTATCTTTTCCTTGTCTATTTCCTCCCCCTGAGATGGGAGTCTGTACACAACCCCCATGCGGATTGTGGTGCCATTTCCTGTCTCCAGGGTGACCTATAGTGACTCATCAACTTCCTGTTTACTTTCTAGTTCTGTTGCTTTAATCCCTTCCCTTATATAGAGAGCTACTCCTCCTCCCCTTTTACCCACCCTGTCCCTTCTATAGAGTGTGTATCCTGGTATGTTGACTTCCCACTCATGGTTCTCTGTGTGCCATGTTTCAGTGACTGCCACAATATCCAGGCATCCCTCTTCCATCAAGGCCACTAGTTCAGGGAGCTTGTTGCACAGACTGCAGGCATTGGTACTCATCACCTTCCATTTATTTTTTATGGCCTTACCCCTTTTAGCCCCATCCCTGTCCTTACTGTCTTTTTCTGCATTTACCCCTGTCCTAGATTGTCCATGATTATGCCGAGATCTCGCTGTTTGTGTCTTCTCAAGTTGATGTACTCCCAGTGTGTACTTTTTTCCCGGGGTCCAGGGTTCCTCTTTCTCAAGTGCATTACCTTGCACTTTTTGATGTTACATTGTAACTGCCAGTCCCTGGACCAATCCTCTAGCCTTCTAAGGTCAGTTTCCATGTTGTCTGCTCTTTCCCTTGTGTTCACTCTGTTGCAGAGTTTTGTATCATCTGTGAACAGGCAAACCTTCCCTGTTAGTCCACTCACCATGTCTGCTATAAATATGTTAAATAGGATCAGTCCCAGTACTGATCCCTGCGGGATGCCACTGGTCACCCTACCCTCCCTTGACAATGATCCATTGACTAGCACTCTCTGGGTCCTATTGTCCAGCCAGTTACTGATCCAGCTGACCATCTTCTGGCCAATTACCATATGTTCCAGCTTGTTGGTTAGCCTTCTGTGAGGGACGGTGACAAAGGCCTTACTGAAATCTGGGTATACAACATCCACCGCCCCTCTCTGATCCAACATTCTGGTGACCCAGTCGAAGAAGTCGATCAAGTTGGTTTGACATGAGCATCCTGCTTATGACGCCATGTTGCTTTGGGCCATTTTTCCAGTATCTGTTAGGTACACCAATATATTCTGTTTTAGTAGTGACTCCATTGTTTTCCCCACAACTGGGGTCAAACTGACAGGGTGGTAATTTCCTGCCTCTTCCTTGTTTCCACTCTTGTGTAAGGGCACAACGGTTGCCTGTTTCCAGTCCTGAGGTATTTTCCCACTGTCTAGTGACTTGTTGAAGAGCTCAGCCAGAAGTGCGGTCACTTCCTCTCAGGGCTTCTTCAATATCCTAGGGTGTATGCCATCCAGTCCCATGGCATTTTCCACTTTCAGTTTATTAAGCTCTTTTAGGACCCTCTCCCTTGTGAAGGGGCTAATATCTGCTCCCTGAGGATCTTCCTTTGTTCTGCTCAGTGTGGGACCAGCAGTCCTCTACATCTCCTGTGATTCCTCCTTCTAGCTCAGTCAGTGGGCAGCCATGGAGGTGTACTGAGGGCTGTGCTGCTCGCCGGCTGACTGGCCAACTGGCCATGCTGGGATGGGGAAGCAGGCTGGGATGTGGGTTCCTGAGTGGGTGGAGGGTCCACTAGACTACCAGGGAATGGGGCACTTTGATTTAAGGAGTATACTGCAGTCAGGTTTCGGATGGGTGGGGGCCACTACACTATGGAAATGGGGGATATTATTTTCAGTTTTTGGACAGGGATTGGGACAGGGAGGGGACACTACACTATGGAAAAGAGGGCTGGGATGAATCTATTTTTATTTTGAAAGGGGATCAGGACAGGAGGGGGGCCGCTACAATGTGGATCTGGGTGAGGGATATCAGTTTTATTTTGTCCAAGGTGGATCCAGACGTATGGGGCTGGGATGTAGGGCTACACAGGACTGGGCGAGGTGGGAAGAGGTTGCAGGCCATCCGGTGCATCCTGCCAGGGTCATCCCTACAGTTGGTATGCAAATGGGGCCATAATGACATGTAAATGGCCATTTGCACCTTGCATGCCTAATGGACTCATTTGCATCTCCCCGGCTGAATATCTGGAATTTGGGCCTAGTGTATCTGCAGTTGCACTGCACATCCCCATTCCAGGTATTCAGACCATCCAGGGGGATGCGCTGGTGCATTATTGGCGGACCCCATTTGCGCCACATGTAACCATTTCTATATTCAGATGCGTGATCACACATCTTGTTTAAATATAGCAATGTTTGCACTAGCCCATTTCTTTAAGCAGTGCATCTAGATGCACTGGAAAGCCCTCCGGCCTTTGAATATGGGGGCTTATGTTTCTAAATGTTATCGGTTTCCTGGAAATCCTTCTAAAAAATCCTGCGTAATATTATATGATCAACAAACTGTAGGATTTTGCCTCAGAAAATTCGGCATAAATGCCCCTCTTCTGTCCTTGTGGGTTATGGTGGACAGTTCCTGTCATGTCAACACTCCATTTTACATAGACTCTACTCAAAGGCACAATGCACTAACTACATAAAATGATGGAGAATTTTCTGCACGTATTTCCAAAAATATTTGAAGACATTTCCACCACTCTAATTGTAGAACAAATCCACAAATCACATATTAAATGTGAAGTTTAAGAAATTCTTTTCATATTTCAGTTCATCAGGGCAGTGAATTCAAAGATGATGAAAAATTAAATTGCTAATTTTATTTAACAAGGTAATGAAAAAAACAAGGGCCCAGATATTCAAACTGTGCCATTGTGAGGCGCAAACCCTGCGCTGCTCAAAAAGTTGCGCAGGGCGTGTGTGGGGGCGATATTCAATGGAGTTGCGCTATGGCGCAATTTCTTTGAATATCGCCCCCTAGCCACACCCACTGTGCATGGCGCAGTGGAACTGCGCCACCACAAGTGGTCAGAGTGGAGCATTGAGATGCAGTGGCGCAAGTTCCATTGCGCCATGCGCAGCACCTGCGATATTCAAAGGGTGACATGCAAATGGGGCCATGATTTATGCAAGGTGCAGGGGTGGCCATTTGCATCTAATTACGGCCCCATTTGCATGCCATTAGCATGCAGGTGCGCCGATCCCCGATGACTTGCACCTGGCGCCCTGCTAGGCAGCAGCCGTCGGGGACCGACGCCCCCTGCAGCCCGATCGCGAACAGAACAGTATTCCGTCCCCCCCCAGCAGCCTGATTGGGCATAATGTAAACTTCCCCCACCCCCCAAATAGCCGATTGTGGGCATAATGTTAACTTCCCCCACCCCCCAAATAGCCCGATCGTGGGCATACTATAAAGGTCCCCCGAGTAGCCTGATCACGGGAGGCATCCTCACCCCCGTCCAGACTCCCCCCACCCTCCCGCCATGGAGCCCACCACCCTGTTCCCCCATCAGCCGGCGGGAGGCACCCCCTGCCGCCGCCACTGCCCGCCGACCAGCTCAGTAGGGCTGCATGCCCATTGTTCAGAGCATGAGCCAATGAGCGTAGTCGATATGCAGCAAGGCAGTCCGGATATGTGAATGAATGAATTCATTCACATATCTGGACTGCCTGTACTACTATAGACTGCGCGTTACGGTTCATGCTCTGAACCAACGGGCATGCAGCCCCATCGAGCTGTCAGTCAGCAGGTGGCGGGCAGCAGGCAGGTGGGTGCTGCGCTACCGGCTGATGGGGGGAGCAGTGGGCAGGAGGGTGGGGGCCACTAGATTACCAGGGAGTCTGGACGGGGGTGAGGATGCCGCCCGCGATCGGGCTACTCGGGGGACCTTATGCATGCCCACGATCGGCTATTCGGGGTGGGGAAGTTAACATTGCCCGCTATCGGGCTATTCGGGAGTGGGAAGAAGTTTGGCATTATGCCCGCTGATCGGGCTGCTGGGGAGACTACTATGCCCGCGATCGGGCATGGGGGGCACTGGAACAGGAGGGCCACCCACAGGTGGCAGCTGCTGTGTTGCGCCCTGCAAGGTGGCAGCTCACCTGTGGGTGGCCTCGACTTGGATCCTTTTTTTGGCGTAGTTGTACAGGCGCAGGTGGGGGTTGCGCCTGATAACTCTGCACAGCCTGGCTGAATATCGGGCTGTGCAGTTTATGGCCGGGCACGCCCCCCACCTGTGTTCAGACACATTACTGATGCACCCAGGCGCATCGGATTTGTGCAGGCTATTTTCCCTTTTAAATATTGCATCGGGCACATCAGTGGGTTGTGCATGGCAATACTGTTGCACCATGCGTAACCCTTTTGGAACATCTGGTCCAACATCTTTATCTAGTATCTAAGGACTCACTTGAAGTTAGAAAATATATCTTTTATATCCTGTAACTTTTTTATTTTAAAATTAAAGCTGTGTGAAATTTCTGTACTTTGCTGTCATAGAGTTTTTTGAATTTATGTATTTATTTATTTATTTATTTATTTATTTGAAATGTGGGACTGGGAAAGGCATACTAATCAAGGCAAGTTTCCAGGTGTTACCTGGGAGAATGGTAGAAAGGGAAAGTCGGCCGTTGACTGAAGAATAGATAAAAATTAAGCAAGGAGACATGACAGGGTGCATGCATGTGTGGGATAATGGCATACCTTGGGTGTATTGTGAGGCATGAGGCATCACCGAAAGTGCCTTCAACCCCTGAGAAGTGCTGTTATCCTGCCACAAAGCACACCCTGGAATATCTTATTGCGATTATGATCCCTTCTTATGTTCACCATGCGTGCTAACGCAAGTCGAACCTTTTGCAACGTACAGGGTTTTGAGAGGTGTGTCACGGTGCTCCAATCCAGGACAGTCTACAAGGGGCATGACCAATAATCAGCAAGTCTCATCATGCCACTGTTTAGGCATAAATGTGCCTGGACTTCAAAACAATGTGACGACAGACACATTTATAAATCAGCTCTTTCAGCAAACACAGCTGATCTTAACATGTGCTCTCAGCCTGCCTGCTCCTCCCCACCAGCAATTTACACACATACAGTCTGGTTGTAGAGGTCCAGCTGCAGTCTCTGGGTACGTGAGGCCAGCCATAGAATCATATTTTTTCCTTGGAATCAGGGGCGTGGTGAGACATAACAGAACTTTGCTTATCTTTCATGTAACATTCCAGGGATTGAAACTGAAACCTGAAACTGCTCACTTTGCTAATGTTTGTGTGTGTGAGTGTGTGTGTCTCTCTTTCTCTCTCTCTCGCCCTGGTGTTACACTCACACGCACACACACACACACACACACACACACACACACACACACACACGAGTCAGGTTACGCATGCTGTAGTAGACTGCTGATAGAGTGCAAAATTGTAGTTTACTCACCTGGTAAAGGTGATTATGTTACTGTATATCCATGACACTTCCAAACATTACCTTAGGGTTATGTATGCCTGATAGGCTGCTGTTGCACATGTGACCCAAGATCGAATTACAATCCCTCCTCCAAGCCCCTTCTAGGTCCCTCTTATCCTCAGTTCTGATACTTCCATAGCTGTGAAAGGAATAGTCAATTTGCATGCACAGACAGAGTGACAGTAACCAAGAGACTGAATGTGTCACAGCAATACTACTTTAATGGGACTATATGCTTGTTTACAATGAACTTTCCCTTTCATTTCTGATTTGCAATATTGCCCGCTTCTCAGTATTCAGTATTGAATGGGCATTTTTTTTTCTTTTTGGCAGAAGTATACTCAATAGATGGTCTTGCAACATGCTATCCTGGGAGGGCCAAAGTGCCATGAATATTTATTTTATTTATTTATTTAGTTTTTGTTTACCGGGTAGGTGTGCTAGCCATAGCAATGACTATTTTCAGGTACAACCCAGGAGAATACAAAACAAACTTCTGGAGATAACAGTAACAGTACATTCTTAGAAATACTCAAAGTAATGGGTACATACAAGCAGGTAAGCAACATTGGTAATACAGTATCAACAGGTAAGTGTAAGCAACACAGACAATCGCAAGAAAAATTAGGGCTTATACTAACATAAGGAGGAAATAAATTACAAAATAAATAAATGCAGTGTCACTTTAAGCAGAATATAGTAACATAACCTTTACCAGGTGAGTAAACTACCATTGTGTTGCTTTGTATATCCATGGCACTTCCAAACCTTACCTTAGGGTGAGTAATAAGCAGTGCCTCATATTGGGGGGGGAGCTGTTCATAGATTCAGTTTGGCAATTGGCAGTTAGCAGTACCTTATGTGCAAAAGTGTTCTTGACTGGTAATGAGGTGTCCAGTCTGTAATGTCTTGTGAAACTGTGTATAATCAACCAAGTAGCTGCTGAACATATCTCTTGTGCTGCTGCCGAATTCTGTTCCACCCATGATATCGACACCGCTCCGGTGGAACGTGCTTTTATTCCAATGGGTGGTATTTTCTTACTTGTCTTGTATGAGTCTGTGATTGCTCTCTTAAGCCATGTAGTGATTGTTCCATGTGCTGCTGCAGAACCCTTTTTGTGTCCTTTGGCAATCACAAATAATCTCTCTGTATGTCTGAGTGATGCCGTCCAGTCTATGTAAAGCCACAGCGTTCTTTGGACATCCAGCATGTGGAGACCCTGTTCTTTATTGTTGTTTGGATCATCGTAGAATTTGGGCAGTTCTATCGGTTGGCTTGTATGGAACTGTGAGTTCACCTTGGGGATAAAGAACGGGACAGTTCAGAGTGTGACTCCTTGGTGCGTGAATGTTGTGAATGGTTCCTTGCAAGATAAAGCTGTCAATTCCCCGACTCTGGGCCGAACAGATTGCTACCAGAAATGCTGCCTTTATTCCCAGCCTGTATAAGTCAATGTCTGTTGTTGGTTCAAATGGATTCCTGGTAAGGGCATTTAGAACCAGTGTAAGGTCCCATGGAGGGACGCTTGTCCTTATTCTGGGGTGAATGTTTGCTGCTGCTCTAAGAAAGCAGATGATGTCTGGATGTGATCCTGGATAAACCCTTTCTATCTTTCCTACTGTCACTCCTATAGCTGATAATTGCACTCTTAATGTGGAGGAGGCCAAGCCCTTGTTGAGTCCCTGTTGTAGATAGAGCAATACATTTGAGATTGCAGGGGACTCAGGAGATATATCTTTGGAGTGGCACCATGTCAAGAAAATGCTCCACTGCCTCAAGTAAGTCATTGTGGTCGAGTTTCTCCTCGACTGAAGCATGGTCTCTATGACAGTAGAATGATATCCTGCATTCAGCAGTCTCTCCCTTTCAGGAGCCAAGCCGTGAGAGCTAGATGTTTGGGGTTGGGGTGTGTCACCAACCCCTGTAGCAGTATATCTGGGTGGGCTGGTAAGGTTAGCCTGTCCATCACCATCGCCACAGTGGTGGTGATCCATGCCCATCATGGCCAATATGGAGCTATTAGTATTATGATTCTCCATGGCTGGCAGATTTTTGACAGTACCTGGTTGAGTAGCAGTAGAGGTGGGAACACGTACGAATAGTCGTGTGTCCAGGGGATTGATAGGACATCCACCCCCATGGAGTGTGGTTCCCTGAATCTGGAGAAGAATTTGTCTGCGTGCTTATTTCTGTTTGTTGTCATCAGATCTATAGCTATGCTGCCCCATCTCCTCTGGATTTGTGCCACGATGTCCGAGTGAAGTTTCCATTCTCCAGGATGTAATTGTTCCAGGCTCAGCCAGTATGCCATGGTATTTAGTTTGCTGGCTAAGTGGATGGCTGTTAAATGTCTCAGGTGTAGTTGTGCCCATGTCAAGATCGAGTTCGACTCTCAGATTAACCTGGTGCTCCTGATTCTGCCCTGTTTTGTGATGTAAGCTACCACTGCTTTGTTGTCTGAGTGTATCAAGACTGATTGTTGAGATTTTGGTGGTTGAAATGACATCAGAGCATTTCAAATAGCCCGCAGTTCTAATACATTGATTGGTAACCTCTTCTCCTGTGGTGACCATTGTCTCTGAGCCGTTCTGTGGCCCAGTGCTGCTCCCCAGCCCCATAGGTTAGCATCGGTGTTAATGGGGACATTGTGGATTATCTCGAGCAGGTTTCTCTTGTTCAGGTGGTACATATTTGTCCCCCATTGTAATGACAGTCTGGTCTTGTAGGTCATTCTTATCCTGTGGTGCATGCTCTCCTCGGTTGGTGAGCCATGTTGGAGTAGCAGCATCTGAAGGGGACGAATGTGGAATCTCGCCCATGGGATCAGATTGATGCAGGAGGACATGCATCCCAGTAGTTGAGAGACTTGTGCTATTGTCAGCTCATTTGTGATTATAAGGCATTCTGTCAGCATGATTATGTTGTTGATTTGTGCCTCTGTTGGCCTCACTAGGCCTGCTTTGGTGTTGATTAGTGCCCCCAGGTGCTCGATGTTTTGGGATGGCGCGAGACAACTTTTGGCCAGGTTGACCACCCAGCCATGGTCTCTCAGTGCCTGTAGTGTTCGTTTGGTTGCTGACTCTGATTCTCGGTATGACCATGTCCGGATCAGCCAATCATCTAGGTAAGGAATGATGTGTATTCCTTCTTCCGCTTTGCCACCAGGACAATTGACACTTTAGTGAATTCCCATGGTGCTGATGCTAGACTGAAAGGTAGGGATTTGTACTGGAACTGCTGTCCCAAGATCTGAAATCTGAGGTACCTTCTGTGTGCTAGATGCATAGATATGTGGAGGTAAGCATCTTTTAGATCTATGGTGGTCAGGAAGTCTCCTGGAGTGAGGGATTGAAGGGTGGATCGTATTGTCTCCATTTTGAATTTTCTTGGTGTAATGAATCGGTTAATGAATTTGAGGTCCAGTACTGGATGGTAGTCTCTTGTCTTTTTGGCACCAAAGAAGACTGAGAAATGCTCTGCCAGTTTCTCGACTGGAACCTGTTGTATGGCATTTGTCATTAGGAGTGCATCCAAGATGACTTGAATTTGCTTTGGGGGCATCTTCTGTTTGATAAGGGTGAGATTCTTACCCTCTCCTGTCTGGTATCTCCTTGAATTCTATTATGAGTCTGTGGTTACCACCTCATTTACCCATTTGTCTATCATTGTTGAGGCCCTCATTGGCTGAATAGCTGTAAGCATCCCCTAGTGGAGGTTTGCAGGTTGCTGATGGGGTGGTAGGTCCCTGTTGGGTTGTCTGGTAGTCATTGGGGAATCTTTGGTTGATCTTCCCTTGTGATGTAAATTTTCCCTTGATGGGGTACCTCTACCTCTGTAGGAATTTTGTCCTCTGATCTGGTAGGTAGACCTGTTTTGAAAATTGGAGGTTTTCCTATCTTGAAAGGAGTTGTTGAATCTGCAATCTGAGTGTGATCAGAAAACATGTGATCGGGCTCTGTGGGACGGTAGGTAACCTGACTCCCTGTCGCCATCCGAATCTTTATCCTGACTTGGCATCTCAGGAACTCGTGGAGGCATTCCCGAATACTCAGTCTCCCTTGAAAGGTAATTTAAGTAGTCATGATTTGGACTCGGTATCCGCTTCCCACAGTTTTAGCCACAGAGTTCACCTCACCCTGTTTGTCACCGTTGCTGACCTGGCACCCATCTGGAGTGAATCTATGGACAAGTCACCCAAGTATTTTGCCACCTGTATTGTTTGTTCCAAAAGTTTGGCTTGCTGTGACTTTGGAGATAGTTTCTTTCCTATCTCTTCTAGCCACCTTATTTGAGCCCTAGCAGCGTACGCTGCCAATGTGGATGCTCGTATTGATTGTCCAGACATTTCGTATATTTTTTTTAGAAATTCCTCTAGTTTCTTGTCCACTGGGTCCTTTAGGGCCCCAGTTCCCTTGGCTGCCAGGATGGTCCTTTTATTAAGCTCTGCTATTTTTGTATCAATCTTTGGGGCCGTACACCAGAGTTTTGTGCTGTACTCCTGTATGAGGTACAGTCTGTCCAGTGAACACTTTTCAGGGATCCTAGCAGGATCAGTTGTGTCCCATTCTCTCATTATTATGTCCATTAGAGTAGGGCACACAGGGAAGAAGTTTTCCACCTTAGGTGGTGACTGAAGCATTGGGTCAAACGTGCTCTCTGGTGGAGGTGGGGGTGCTTCAAAGCCCAATGTAGTTCGGATCCATTGGACTAATTCTGTAATATTGTCAGGTGAAAATAGTCTGGTGGCAATGGATGATACCTATGGGATGGGAGGTCCCTCCATTTCTGAGTCATGTTCTGACTCATGCTCACTGTCCTGATTCAGTGTATTAGTTCAGGAGTTGATTTTCGACTGAATTGTCTTGGTTGTTGATTGGGGATTGGGCCATTATAGTGGTCTGTGCCTGACTATTGCCTTGAGTTCTTCTGCTGGTTGTATTTTGTGCTGTAGACAGGAAGGGAGATGGAACTGGCCCAGTATTATTCATGCTGGGCATTCGTTCCAGGACCTGCAGCATAAATGTTGGCTGACTCTCCATCATGGCTGCTATAGCCTTCTGGAGGGCAATTGTGGCTGGGTCCACCTGCCAATCTCTTCTGGGGTGGCTTGGTCCTGCTGCAGTGAAGTCCTGAGTCTCCATCTGGTGCTCGGGACTGTCCATTTCGCATGCTGTACAGAGTGCCCCATTCTGATGTGGTAATAAGGGACCTTGCATGTATTGCATTTCTTGATGCTGACATCTGAAAGACAGCAAAGGAGCTCTGTAGTATCATCGGAACCATCTTCTTACAAATACACCTTTACTCTTTACTATAGCCTGTTGTTCCCCACCCTGATAGTTCTGCAATGTAGTGTCCTGGGCTGTTATGCTTCCTTTTTGACTGTGCTGGTTTTAATTTTGGTCTCTCTCATGTCCTCCCCCACTCTCTGGTGGTTAAGAAGCCAGGGTGCCACATAAAGACCTCTTTATTCTTTAAACTATATTTCCCTCATTCTATTGTGGCAGATATATTAATGTTAGCCACACTCCAGTTTGGGAGTATGCTCATGCACTTAGTTGTTTCTGAGCATGAATTGGAATGTCCCTGTGCCATCCGTAAGATGACTGTGGTATAATGTGCATGCGCAGACACTGGCGGCTTTTTACACATGTGTATTGTCGCCAGTGTCGAAATCACCATTCCCAAGATGGCGGCGGGCTAACGTGTATGCGCGACTTCTGATGCATCTCCGTGCATGCTCACTGAGTAGAGGGATCCAGGGCATGAGGAAGGTGGGGGAGCAGGTGGCATCCGCCATTTAAAGCCGAGTCCATGCCGTGAGGCAACAACCAACCAAGAGGTCACTGACGATTCTCCTAGAGCCCTGCAGGAAGGGGCAGTACCAGATTGTGCATGAGGCCAGAGCCCAGTAATCGGGGTGGAAGAGTTTTTTGTAAGAGGTTGTTTGTGAGGCAGAGGGGAGAGGTCTGGTTACTTGGACAGCTTGCTACATCCGTCTGCTACATAAGGGGAGTGATGTGAAAATATAGAGGGATTGGCTGTTAAAATGATGTGCCCCGACACTGTGCAATTGCTGAATCAGGGACTAAACATGTGTTATGTTGCCGGAAGCCCTCACTTGGTAAGGGAGGACTCAGCTGAAGACTATCAAGTGAGCCTTGGACTAACCTTTTGCTGTAACTTTCCATAATAAAATGAGAGCTTTTAGCCACTATATTATTTCAAAACCCAGCTAAACT
Organism: Neoceratodus forsteri; assembly: GCA_016271365.2. Taxonomy (NCBI): domain Eukaryota; kingdom Metazoa; phylum Chordata; order Ceratodontiformes; family Ceratodontidae; genus Neoceratodus; species Neoceratodus forsteri. The sequence continues at coordinate 15,201,440 of CM057454.1, forward strand.
CTGCCTAGTTCAGAGAATTCCTGCAAGACGCAGGACCAAAACATGTAGAGCGCTACATTGCTAATTATTGCTGTAACTCGTGAATACAACCTTACTAATTACTATAAAATACACCTCGAGGAGGCTTAATGCAATTTTATTGGCTGTGGAGGCTTAATGCAATTTTACTGTCTGTGCATATTTAAAGCAATGAAAAGTCCTTTACTGTATCCTGTTTTTCTAGTTGCACTGGAGCGCGGGGAAGTGCTGCAGCCTGATTCAGATGCACATACAAAACTGAGGATAAGAGGGACCTACAAGGGGCTTGGAGGAGGGATCGTAATTCAGTCTTAGGTCACATGTGCATCAGCAGCCTATCAGGCATACATAACCCTAAGGTAAGGTTTGGAAGTGCCATGAATATGCAGTCTACACAATGGAACATTTAAGTACATTAATGGTCACTCAGCTACTAGGGTAGTAAACAAGTGACCAGTTCACATTAATATAGGGTAGATCAAACAATCAAATAAACTGTGGCCATCACTGATTTTTAAATAATGGTTGCCTGTAAAATTGGAGTTTAGTTTACCCCTTCATAGTGCAACAACTTGCAAATTTGAACACTTACCATTTAAACAATTTCTTGCGGAGGGCTCCCATATTCTCTGCTTAAAGGAAGAAAAAAAAACCATATCCACTGGTAAAATTATGGCAATGGTCCTGCTCTCAGCCAGGCCCAACTGCAGTCTCTAGGTATCTGAGGCCAGCCATAGAATTACAGTGTTTTCTCGGAGCCAGTGGTGGGGGAGACCTAACAGAACTTTGCTCTATCTTCCATGTAAGCCTTAAAATGTACCACAGAGCATCTAAAACCCCAGAGCTATTTGGGGGCTGCTCATAACACTGACAATGGGTGTGCCCAATCCCCCAGTGTCTCCACCTGAAATAAAGAAATACCTCACTTGCAGTTTAATTTTTTTAAAATAAACACTGTAAAAAGAAAAATGTCCTTTGATGTCTGTTGCTGACATGCTGTAATTGCCCTCCCACCAAGCTCGGCCCATATAAGCCTTCCGGCATGGGGATCTGCACCTTAGATCCAGTACAACAGCAATACCAGTGGTGAACATCTGGCATTGACAAATCCCTGTTTTTTGGGGGGTGTGTGTGTGAAAAAATACTCAAAAATAAAATAATGTTCAGCATTTAATAATTTTTTGAATGCTTATCCACCCCAACAAAATAGTCCCAGCACATCCCAGCATTTGGCATGCCATTTCAGTTTCAAGTATAATACACAGCTAAATGCGTTTTTTTAAATTAACTCTTAAACCTATTTTCCCAAACTCACACCCATTTCCTCCTTGTTTTTATTATGTGATCCTTTTTTCCCACCTTATTTCTGTTCTGTCTTTTCTACACTCCATAGAAGGAATGTTTACTGTGGATGGAATACAAGAATTCAAATCTCTGCTCAGTTCTACTGGCAGAATCTTCACCTCCACAATTACACAACAGAAAGAGTCAGATGGAACCAGGGCTTTTGATGTATTTGTAGCAGGTGGAACAGTACAGATCTTACCCGGTAAGCAGGTAAGGATGTAAGCAATAATACATGACAGAGTGGGTGGTATTGTGCTATACCGGACCACCCAGGGGTGTAATGAGGTCCAACGCCACAGGCAGAAGGCCTTATAGCCCCTGGAAGGTCAGGTATAGCCCATACTGCCCACCCTGGCGGGTACTATTGCACTTAGAAAATGGATATATGTAGAGTATTTTTTTTAAGAAAAAAATGTTTTAAGAGGTAAAAATATAAATAAACAGAAAATGATTAAACTGCTATATTGTTTTGAAAAGTAGTCCCTCTACTGTAGAATTGCCAGTAGAGGGAACTGATGTTTTTGACTGCCAAGTTGTTTTATGCTTGTTGTACCCCCCTCCCCGCGTTCTTGTGGCACTTTTTTTGTATACTTATGCCTGCATGTCTGTAGTGAATAATATTTTTTTGTTTTGTCTTAAAAGTGGGTGCTGCAGGCATTAGGACAAAGACAGAACAGCTGGTATGTGTGACTGTACAGACTCCCCTGTTCCTGTTAACTCTAGTTTTAAAGGTTTTCCCATATAAATACTATATCTAATAATAGCATTTTTGTACCTTTTTTTTTCAACTTTCTTTATCTGTCGTGGTCGATTGCAGCTGTCCTCTGCCACCCTTATCTGCCTTGGGGGTCTTTCAGGACCTTCCATGCACTATGCACATCCCGGTGGATCTCCTGAGCTGGCCTGGAGGCTTCATTGTGCAGTGACTCCCAATTTTCCACTTGTGTTTTCTCCCCTTAGTTTACACAGGGCCCTGGAAGTAGCGTTGCATGTGCGTGGAGGTGCACGTGCATGCCACAGCTCCAGACCAGCCCCATCTACCCTCCCCGTTGTCTAGCACCAAGCTTCTTGGAGGTGGCACTGCCACTTAGCTTCCACTGGGTGGCAGCCAAGCACTGAGAGGTCCTCCTCCACCCTCCGGAGGAGGAGAAGAGCTGCCTGGCAGCAGCTCACTCACCATCCCCTCCCTCCCCCTCAACTGACCACCAATGACCAAGACTCATTCCCAAACCCGGTCGCTGGCATGGGTAAGATGTGGCGTCCAGTGCCTCAACCCTCTGCACCACTGGGCGGCTTCCATTTTTGTACCTAACAATGCCGTTTGATGTTGCAACCCGATTCTAGTAGCAACCTTAATCCATCTTGGCACCTGCAGCCATCAAGCAGGTAAATGCTACAGAAATGGTTTGGAGACATTCAAAATCACTCTGCCTCTCAGTGCACATTACAAATCCCACTCAAAAACCTGTCACTAGCATTCACTGCATCTCAAAAGAAAACCGGTCACTTCTTTTACTACTCTGACTTTTTCTGCTTCAGTGAATGGGTGGGTGATAAATCTATGGCCAAGCTAGGGACCATTGCATCCTGATACCAGTGGCAATTTTTTGTAGCTTCATCTCCCACAGATGGGAATGCATTGCTGGCTTGCGGCACCAAAGGAAGCAGGCTGGAGGCTGGAGGACTATGGAGCGATGAGCAGCTGAGGTGGGGAATTGAAGGTGCTATGTGACAGTGCTATGCTGAAAAGAGATACTTTTTCATTCAAAAGTGCAGGGTGGGCTGGTATAAGAGGCAAAGTTGGGGGCCATTGTTAGTAGGACACCGGTATGTCATGCTTGCTAAGCAAGGCAAAAGAATGGCAGCTCCATAGTTCCAATAAATGCTATGGTACAGTAATATTTTGAAAAAAAAAGACAGACAGAGACTGGCCCTCATTATTTCCGGTCTCTGTTGCCTGATACGGACTGGGTACTTGGCTCTCTGAGCAAATCAGGTTGTAGGATTATTTTAGACCCATTTTCTAAAAAGAGGTATATTTTTCATGGTCAACAAAGAAACACCAGAAATTAAAGCTGTAAGTACTGTGGTACTTCATTTTTAAATGTATATGTGAGTGTAAGAAGAGGATTAAGAGGATTAAGAGGGCAAATTACGTATAACTATTATTTTTTTTTGAAGCAGTTTTAGTTTTACAGCCTAATTGAAGGCTTAATGTGAGTAAAGGTGGCAGTCATGTTTGTGATGACAGTCAGGGTTGTGTGGTTAGTACTGATTTTATTGAGAAGAGGCTGCCGGATCTTTATCCAGTGCTGCTGTGCTGAGATAACAGCACAGGTCAAGACGGCCATCAGCCAATCAGGTTTCAGGATTTTTCAAACCCATTTTATAATACAAAACCGAGTATTATTGTTAACAGAGCAGGATTCAGTAAATTCAAAACATACATCAAACAAATTACATAAATTATTAAGGAAAATCCTCCCACCTGAGTAAGTCAGATGTGACATGCACAATGGAAAAATAAAAGTCAGACTATATCTATACAATACATGCAGCCCGATCATATATTCTCAAGCTGAAGGATTAGGTGCAGGAGCAGGTATGCACAGAGAGGTCACAAAGTAGATGTCTGAAGAAAAGGTGGAAAATATCTTTGAAAAAATTTCTAAATTTTGTGAATTAGTGCAAATGGCAGGGAAAATGAAGTGTGGTGAAATGTCTTCATTTTCACTTTAAATGTGTGATTTATGCACTTGCAAAAATTTCTTTAATCAATTTCTGGAAATTCTGGGAAAAATCCTGCATTATTTTTATATGGTCAGTGCACTCTAGTATTATGCCTTTGAGGAGAATCTGCATAAAAGGGAGCCTTTGGCTTAGTAATGAACCCCCCAAATTACCCTCCATCCTGGACAAATAGGAGTTACGGCAAGGGGTTCACTACTATGCCTTACAAGGCCTGAGAAGTCTGAGCCATCCATCAGTCAATGTGCTCCTGGCTTCCTACACTCTAAGCAGAGCTTTGAAATCTACTTGGTGGAGGCTTCCGAGGATATCACCCTCTCGAATGAAGTTTGCAGGTGAGCTGTCTTTTGTGATGGTGGTCCCCACACTTTGAAATTTACTCCCAGTAGAGGTCTGCTCCTCAACTTCCAAGATCTCCTTCAAATGCCTTGTAAAAATTAATTTAATGAAGTGGGCTTTTTGTGATATGGGGTAAGTGATTATTGTTATTTGCAATGAATAGGATGTTTGTCTGTATTAGTGCACCTTCCATTATTTGTTTAATACTATACTGCATACTTCTCTGACTAAATTTTGTACACCTTTTTTTGTAAAGGTGCTCCCAGCTCTGGGGGACCACACTGTATAAATAATCCTCCACCACTCCTGAAGCACACTGTATAAATAATCCTTTACCACTGCTGGAGCACACTGTATAAATAATCCTCCACCACTGCTGGAGTGCACTGTATAAATAATCCTCCACCACTGCTGAAGTGCACTGTATAAATAATCCCCCACCACTGCTGGAGGGCACTGTATAAATAACCCTCCACCACTGCCGGAGTACACTACATAAATAATCTTCCACCACTGCTGGAATGCACTGTATAAATAATCCTCTACCTCTGCTGGAGTGCACTGTATAAACTGCTGAAGTGCACTGTATAAATAATCCTCCACCACTGCTGGAGTACACTGTATAAATAATCCTCCATCACTGCTGGAGCTCACTGTATAAATAATCCTCCTCCACTGCCAGAGTGCACTGTATAAACTGCTGAAGTGCACTGTATAAATAATCCTCTACCACTGCTGGAGCACACTGTATAAATAATCCTCCACCACTGCTGGACTGCACTGTATAAATAATTCCCACCACTGCTGGAGTGCACTGTATAAATAACCTTCCACCACTGCCGGAGTGCACTGTATAAATAATCCTCTACCACTGCTGAAGCACTGTATAAATAATCCTCCACCACTGCTGAAGTGCACTGTATCCCAACTGCTGAAGTGCACTGGTAATAATCCTCCACACTGCTGGAGTGTACTGCTATAAATAATCCTCCACCACTGCTGAGTGCACTGTATAAATAATCCTCCACCACTGCTGTAGTGCACTGTATAAATAATCCTCCACCACTGCTGAGCACTGGATAAATAATCCTCCACCACTGCTGAAGCGCACTGTATAAATAATCCTCCACCACTGCTGAAGCACCTGTATAAATAATCCTCCACCACTGCTGAAGCATACTGTATAAACTGCTGGAGTGCACTGTATAAATAATCCTCCACCACTGCTGCAGCGCACTGTATACATAATCCTCCAACACTGCTGGAGTGCACTGTATAAATAATCCTCCACCACTACTGGAGTGTACTCTATAAATAATCCTCCACCACTGCTGTAGTGCACTGTATAAATAATCCTCCACCACTGCTGTAATGCACCATATAAATAATCCTCCACCACTGCTGTAATGCACCATATAAATAATCCTCCACTACTACTACTACGACTATCATCATAAGATGTTAGGGCAGACTTTTTGCAATGATTTGAAGGGCATTTTAAGGAAATTTCTGCAGTTCTTTTTTTTTTTTTTAATTAATATTTTATTATTTTCCAACATATACCAAATGACATGGTGCTATTACCAGAATAACATGATTAGAAATACAGGCAAAATATCAGAAACAGGAAGAACAGTGATACGTCCCCCCCCTTTAACCCTCCCCAATATGTCTGCCTCCCTTCCCTTACAGCCCCAAAACTATCCCACAACACCCCCCACCCATTCCTCCCCACCTCGGCATAGATGTATATTAGCCCCAATCCCTACTAAAAGCAAAAGCCACACAAAGAAAGGCATTGGATTGACACCAGGGATAGAAAATGTATATCCACTACAGTAGGGACAAATGAAACCTTGGATATCATTGAGCTAATTGAACTCCAGCTTGAAGCACATAAATAGCATGCATCCCGGCCCATATCTTTTTATATCTGGAAGAGGGGTGACCCAGAGATACTTTGAATTGTTCCGCATGCAAATTAAACAAAAGGTCCTGAAGCCATTCTAAATAAGAAAATTTTTGGATGTCAATCCAATGCCTTAAAACAAGTTTTTAAGTGTCAATGCAATCATTGCCATATGATATCTATGCACTCTAACCTTAATCTTGGAGTAGTCCCCTATGAGGCAAATCTCTGGTGTGAACAGATCCTCTAGACCTAACAGCAGGTCAGCTTTGTGACGAATTTCCATCCAGAGGTCCTGAGCAGAAGGGCAGTCCCAGAAAATATGATGGAGGGAACCCTCCTCCATATTGCATCTGGTACAAGTTGGAGTCGGGGCCTTACCCATCTTCAAAAGTTTGAAGGGTGTCCAGTACAAGATTTGTAGAAATTGAAATTGTGTAAGTCTCAACCTGTCTTGAGATAGGTAGATGTAGGTTCCTTCCCAGATTTTACTCCAATTGATGTTAGGATCTGGGAACTGTCTAATCCAGTATTTGGGGCCTCCTTCCTGATCAGTGGATGCCAGGTTCAAAAAGGAGCTGTACACCTGGGCTTTTGCATGGGGAAGATGTACTACTTCTACCATGGAGGTAAAGAACTCACAAAACTTATCCTCTGTGATCAGCTGTCTGTTTAACCGGTTCAGGAGATGAGATATCTGAAATGTGTTGAACATCTGTCTCTTTCTTTGTGAATATTTATTAATAATAGCAGACGAAGGGATACTCTTCCCCTCCGTATCTAGGAAATCTTTTATTTTCATGTTTTGGAGCTGGGGAATCCAAAGTTTAGGAATCTTTTTGTTTCCTATCCTGAAATTTGGGTTCTTCACTAACGACGATTCCAGTCTTGAGTGTGTTTATATTTTAAAAAAATTGCACAACTGAGCATGGGATCTTACCGACACCCCTATGAGAGAGCGGGAAATATTAGCCGGTAGGTTTTTAAATGTGCTATATAGTAACGTGGAAGTAGATAAATGTGCCACAGCTTGCATGCTTCTCTCTAGTATTAACCATGATGGCTCATATGGCAGGCAGGATAATGTTTCTTCACTAGTCATCCATTTCATATACTTAGAGACCTGACTAGCCCAGTAGTAGCCCCTTATATGAGGTCATCTTAAGCCACCTCTAGTCTTGGGCGCTGTCAGTTTCTGGTAAGCTCTTCTCAGGGACTTGGGCAGCCCATATGAAGGAAGAGATAACAGAATGGGCTTTCCTGAACCATTTAGTGGGTAGCCAGACATTAACCATATGCAACGTATAGAAGACCCTTGGCAGGACATTCATTTTAACTATATTAATGCGTCCCCAATGAGAGGTAGGAAGGGATGACCATCTAGCAAAATCTTGCTGTATAATGTGCAGGGTGTCATCAAGATTTAGTTTCTTTGTGAAGGAATCAGAGTTAGTAAGACAAATGCCAAGATATTTCAAGCTTTTAGGAGTCTGTTGAAAACCTAAATGCAGAATATCACTCCTTAGCAACCTAAAATTTAAGGGGGAAGACCATGCTCTTGTCCAAGTTAGTTTTCTAATTGGTGTAAGTACCAAATTCTAAAATAAAATTTGCAAGGTGGCCTCAAACGCAACAGCAGGGTTGGTAGAATGGAGCAGAATGTCGTCTGCATACGCCGATAGTTTGAGGTCAAGGCCATGCAAGGGAATGCCCAGGATCAGAAGAGAACTTCTGAGTTTGAAGAGCTAAGGCTCCAAATAGATATTGAAAAGTAGTGGAGATAATGGACACCTTTGGCACGTACCAGTGAAGAAAGAACCTATCCAAGAAAACTCCATTACAGTAAATACAGGCTCTGGGGTTTTAGTAGAAGGAAGCAATCCAACCAATGAATTTCTTGGGAATCCAAATTTACCCATTGTGGAAAACAGAAAACTCCAGTCCACTCTGTCAAACGCTTTCTCCCGGCCCAGGGACAGCAGCCCAGCAGGCACATCAGAGTCCCTTACTCGGAGAAAATGTGTGACAACTTTCTCAAATGGTCCGAGGAATTCCTCCCTCATAAAACCTACCTGATCTGGATGGATTATGAAGGGCATGACCACAGCCAATCTGTTTGCTAACAGCTTAGCAATGATTTTCATGTTGTAATTCAATAAAGAGATGGGTCTATAATTAGTTACCATTTCTGGGTCCAGCCCTGATTTGTGTAAACCACTTAAACAACTGACCTAACCAGGGAGTCAATTGTTTATGAAAAGATTTGTAGAAATTTGGCGAAAACCCATCAGGGCCGGGGGCCTTATCAGAAGGAAGGGAGTTTGTTTGTTTTCTCTACTTCTGTGTAGTTATGGGAGCCATCAGTGTTAATTTCTGTGCTTCTGATAATTGTTGCAAAGGGAAGGCATCAAGATAATTATCTAGCTTTTGTTTCCCAGGAGACTTAGGCATAGGGCCATACAGGTCCTGATAGTAAGTTACAAATTCTTGTACTGTTCTTTTGGGGTTCACTTGTATAGTGTTATCTTGCTTAGATCTGATACCCTTAATTATTCTGGAGGCTTCTTGAGATTTTAACCGGAGGGCCAACAACCTGCCAGACTTTCTCCCCTGATCCACATAATTAATTTTGGTGCGCATTATTGTGTACTCAGCCTTACCAAGCAAAAGGGAGCTGTATTGGGCCCTTAAGCCCAATAACTTAATTCTGTCACATTCCGGAGTGATAGGTGATAACTCTTTTTCTAGTTGGTGAATATTCCTAAGTAATGTAAGGGCTTCTTGTTGTTTAACCTTTTTCTTGTAAGAGGCTATTCTAATCAGTTCCCTTCTTAGAACACACTTCAAGGCACACCATTCCAGGTCAATTCTGCCTATCGAGCCAAGATTAGCCTCAGTGTACTGGTTAATAGCCTTTGAAATGTCCCTGGCAACAGTCTCATCTCTCAATAATTGATTGTTCAACTTCCAACTAGTTTCTTTGGGAATATTAGGAGTCAGATTTAATGAACACTATATCACTGCATGATCCGAGAGGACTCCCGATTCTATGGCACTATCAACAATCCCTGGTAAAAAACTATGGCTAATTAAAAAGTAGTCAATTTTGGTAGATGTACCATGAACAGAGGATCGAAAAGTATATTCTTTTGAGGGATATAAGACCCTCCAGGGATCAATCAATCCTAATTGGTCCGCTAAGTCCCGGAGGGCTCTCAGTGCAGGCAAGAGACCAACTCTTCTGACCCCCTGATCTATCCAGGTCAGGGGTGAAGGACAGGTTCCAATCCCCTACTAAAATCAGTGGGAAGGAAACAGGGGAGTAAATCCATAAGTAGCCTAGAAAAGAAGGCTGGAGAATCAGAATTGGGGCCATATATACAACATAGCACCACTTCTGTGCGGTCCAGTAAACCCTTCAAGATTAAGTACTGTATCCTACCTCCTGGATCTTGTATGCAGAGCTCACAGTTGAAAGGGATGATTGGGAAAATAATATGGCTACCCCTCTGCTTTGAGTACTGTCCCCTGCATTAAAAACCTGACCCACAAATTGCTTTCTAAAAAGTGAACCCTCTGAGACCAGTAAATGGGTTTCTTGTAGGAATGTGACAGCCCCTTTCAGACAATTTACATGCTTTAGGATCTGATAGCGTTTAACTTTCTTTCTGGAACCTCTAATATTCCAAATAAGCAGTTTTATACTACCCACCATTTAGTGTGTCATTGACAGTAAAATTATAAATCAAAATGCAGTAGGTTACCCCTATCGTTAATAACATCCAGCTGAGGTCACCCTCCCTATGACCCCCAACCGCCAAACCCCTTATCCCTTTAGATAATACAACACATAGCCCAAAAATCCTACATTTAAGCCATTGAACCCCACAACTCTGCTTGGTCTTGATTGTCATGAAAACCATAAACACCCCCCTCCCCACCAACCTAAAAGTATCAAGGTACGTGATGTACAGAAACAATGAATACCACCTCTCCCCTCCCACTCACTCATGTTATTGCTAATTACTACACATTATTAAACCCAAATTCAAAGCCTAAAACTAGATTAGAAGCAAAAAACAGTGCAACAGGCACAGTGAAGGCATTCACTAACTAGGAAAATGAGACCCTGTTAGTCTTAAGCTTATAGAACTGTCAGGAAGCCCAACATATTGCCACATAAATGACCCATGTAACCACACACAAACCTGACTTGTCTTAACAGTGGACAAATAATTTATGTTATGGTTACCTCATGTGTCCTTGGTGAGTATTACACCTAAGTGATCAGAACTAAGGAAAAAATGATTAACTACGTTTAGTAGTGTTAAAGAATTGACTTGCTTGTCCAAACGCCTTACAAGACAGTAAAATAAAAGAGTGTATGAAAGCTTGTAAAACAGTTAAACTTTACGGTAAATATCACTGTAAATCAGGTCGCAATCAGTCACTTAACATGTTATGTTAAGACATTGAATCCAGAAAAAACGAAAGTTCACAAGGCTCTCTGTGAGATGGGAAAAAACAAAGCGTAGGCATCCCTTTAGAAACCCTTTTAAAAATTAGAACAGAAAGTCTGGCATCCAAACACTTCAAAATGTTGACAGACCCAAAGCGATCCAATTTTCAACATAACCCATGTCTTCTAACAGTGCAACAAGCAGCGGTAACACCACAAAAGGATACATAGCTCGGGACCTCACTCCTTCAGCAATCTTTAAACAGGTTTGGAAATGCAGCTCTCAGGGTGGCTTCCGCAGTCTTCGGCTCCTCAAAGCTGGTCCAAGTACCATCCATCAGAACCTGAAGTTTGGAAGGGTACAACATTTTAAATTTTATCCCCGCTGGTATCAGTTTGTTAACAAGGGGGTGAAAAAGGGCTCTGCACTGGCGAACTGACACAGGGAGGTCTTGAGTGACCCATAGCTGGACTTCACCCCATTTGATTTGATCCAGGCTCCGGACCTTTATCAAGCAGTGGTGCCTCTCAAGATAATTCAGAAAGCAAGCTATTAAAGGTCTGGGGGGAGCATCTGCGGCTGGAATAGGGCGCAGGGACCAGTGAGCCCTTTCGATGGAGTAAGAAGTGCCATATGAGGAGGGACCTGCCAGCTTCACAACCGGCTTTTGTATAAATAGGACTGCATCAGTCCCTTCTTCTTTCTCTGACAGCCCTATAAATACAACATTGTTGCGCCTACTGCGCCCCTCTAAGTCTTCAACCTTGGATTCCAGTAGAGCCAGTTTCTGCCTATTCAACACCAGCTCCGGTTCCAATCTCTCCAAGTGCTTTCTACAGAAACAATTCTCACCTTATTGTCTCCAACCCTTGTTGAGACGTTATACAGCGACGTGGTCATGGATTTGAACTCCGTTGCTAATGATTGGAGTTCTTCACGGAATGGCTTGAACTCCATTAAGAACTGATTCACTGTTAAAACATTAGGATCCTGTATTTGAGAGGTACGATCAGCCGAGGCAGCTTGTGGCCTTGTTTTTTTACTAGCCTTTTCTGGCGTGGAGGGAGGCGTATGTTTCGGTAATGCTTGCCTCATCTCTGCTTCCATACTAGGTAGGAAAACTGCAGACGAATAATGTGGAGTAGTTCTTGTCCTCCAATAAGTGTGATTTCTGATGTATATCGTAGATAGAATGGTTTTAAACGTAGATTAAAACACAGAGCGAGCGGGAGACGTTCAGAGTGCTGTTACTCGCAAACCTGCATCACGTGATCTCCCTAAAATTTCTGCAGTTCTAATTAGTACCAGAAAATACATAATTTAAAGGGGAGGATATGTAGACATTTTCTGTAACACCCATTTTAAAGCAGCAGTGCAGGTTATGGCAACAATGTTGTACTGATTCATTCTTGCTCTAATCTAGATTGCCCTTTTTCCTTGTTTTGTAAAATGCCTTGTTTCAAAATTCTGAATCTGCTTTAGAATGTCTGTTTGGATTTGAAATAATTAAATGCAATGAACGTTCCTTGTTTAATCCCTCCATCTGCTCTGGCTCAGTCCCCGCTGTCTGGAAAATAGCCAGAACAATACCTGTGCTCAAGAAAGGGGACCCTAAAATACTAACTACCGCCCCATCTCACTTCTTCCCATGCTCAGCAAGCTACTTGACAAAATAGTCCATCGCCAGGTCTCCACGTACCTTTTCACTTTTAACCTCCACTCTCCTATACAACATGGCTTTAGGGCCTGGCATAGTACTACCACTGCTCTGACCAAGTTTACTAGTGATGTTAAATGTAGCATGGACAAGGGCTTACTCACTGGTGCTGTGTTTATAGACCTATCTAAGGTGTTTGACTTGGTCCATCACCCTCTCCTGCTGACAAAGTTGCAAGCACTAGGTGCATTCAACTCCGCCCTGTCCTGGTTTGGTAGCTACTTGGAAAATCGCTCTCAAGCTGTCTCTTTCTGCAAGGTTCTCTTCGCCTCCAGCCCTATAACCTACAGTGCTCCACAGGGTTTTATCCTTGGGCCCCTACTCTTTTCTCTCTTCCTTAATGACATTCCTATTCCTTCCCCTCACAGCAGCATGCTAATGTACACTGATGACAGAGTGCTTTACTCTTCCTCCAAGACTACTGAGAACATAAATCAATGTCTTTCTCTTGACTTTCAGTACTTACAATCCTGGCTGTCATCTAACCATCAAATCCTAAACATAGTTAAGACCCAGGCCATACTTTTTGGGTCCACAAGAAAAGTGCCCTCAGAGGCCCAAAAACTCCTAGTCTGCGGCTATGATGGTATTGCTGTCTCTAATGCCTTAACTTTCAAATACCTCGGGGTTACACTAGACCCGGTTTTGGATTTTGCTACACATGTCAATGGGGTATGGTGCTCAGTTAATGCCAAGATAGATGCGGCCTACAGAGTGCATCACTCACTCACCCCAGCAGCTTGGGTCTCAGTAGCAAGAGGGGTTTTACTCCCACAACTCCAATATGCCCTCCCTGTACTCTATCATGCCAATGCAGGGGTTCTTCGCAAGTGGGGCACTTCTTATAATAATATCTGTAGATTTGCTTTATCTGCCCCTCGCCTAACCCATCACTGCCTACTCTATGTGGCCTTACAGTGGCTGTCTCCCAGTGCCCTCTGCTCCTATGCTCTAGGGTGTTTTGTTGACTCCCTTACCAGAGCTCCTTGTCCCACCACACTGGGGGACATGTTTACCCCGGTCTCACACTCCCGATCCCTCAGGTCCTCCTCCTGCCACTGCTATCTGTCGGACCCTGGACATCTAAAATGGGTGAGCAAGCATTTTCATATTTTGCACCTATGTTTTGGAACTCACCCCCCCCACATGTTACGAATACCTCTTCTCACCTAGCTCTTAACTGTTCACTGTTTTCTCATCTCTACACTCTTGGTAACTGTGACTGCTCGTAAGCTACTGAGTGGTCTCCAGCTGTGCTTATGTTCTCTGGAACCAAAAGTCCTGCTAATCTCTATCGGATTCCTGTGCATTGCTGTTTCGCATTTTCTCCCCTACTGTAGCTTGCTACTCAGATGTTATTAGCATATCATGTCTTAATTGGTTACGACTCTAACTTGTGCTAGCTTTTACTATTATCCCTGTGTGTATTAATTGGTTGTTATCACTACTGCTGTCTTATTGTACCTACAGTTATTTTTCATTTTGTTCCTTCTGTTGTCATTGGTGTACCATACTGTTGTCAATGATGTATATACAATTTGTACTCTCCCGGGTCGTGCCTGAAAATAGGCAGGTTTTCTTTGCCTAGTGCACTTACCTGGTTACCAAAAGCTAATAAATAAAATGGCTATCCCCAGATTTTCATCAGTATTCTCAGTTTTTTTAAATACTGATTGTCTAATAAGATCAGGGAACAGTATCAGCTGCATGCAAGTTCACCTTTGTCACAAGAAAAGTGATGCTAATAGGCATCTAAAACTGCTGTGTCTACTGATGAAAATATCTGGGGACAGTCATACAAAATGAGTGATACTTTAAATATTTCATCTCCAAAACAATGGTAAGCAAGGTTTTGTAGTAGCAAGATATTATATCAGACCTGAAGTAGCTTTTCTTGTGACACTACCAGGGACTTTACATGCAGAAGTACAGTAGGACCCGCTTAAAATGGGCACATTTCTGTATGCCAATATAGATATGTATATATGTGTGTGTATATATATATATATATATATGGAGAGAGAGAGAGAGAGAGGGAGATACGGTAGCACCCCTTTATTAGGGTTCAATGGTCACTTCTATGTTAAACCCAAACTTTTGCACTTTAATAAGTTTGCAACCATTTCACCGATCCACATGAACTTTTGCATGTGCCATCAGGGTCCAAATATCTCTGGATTTTGCAAGTTTCTTTCTGGTCAGATGTACGAGTGTGGAGATACAGAATGTCACAAAATGTGAAAATACCACTTTGTTGTCAGATTATTTGTCACCACGTTTCCCAGAAACAGCTTGGGGGTTTGGTCTGACATTTTTAGGGTATATGGGGGTCGGGTCACAGATGTGCCTTTTGGAGGTTTGGTGAAAAAATATTAATCCATTCAAAACTTATTAAATTTCAAAGTTTCCCTTATTTCCTATGGGAAAAATTAGATGTCCCATATGAAAGAACTTTCTGTTTTGCAAATGTGGAAAGTTCTTTCGCAAATGCGGAATTCTCTTTCAAGGTTCCACCATCTTGTT